>CM033756.1:40581310-41211871 GCA_019671005.1 Hibiscus mutabilis
TATGGTGAATGAAATGAAAAGGAAGATGGTGAAATGAAATGGAAAATGATGATAGTATTCAAAGAATTCAAAGGAAGAAACTATGCTATAAGAGAATGGCTTTGAGGGTGGTAGATAAGACTTGGACCCGTTGGTTATATGAACCAAGAACTCGAAGTATCAAATGGAAATGAAAGGTGACGCCACAAGCAAAGCTTGATAAGTAGATAAAGTTCTAAAAAGAACAAGTTTGAGAGAAAACCTCACAAAGTGAATTGTATTGTTATAAAAGTTGTTTACAAAAGTGGCTAAATGGCCCTATTTATAGTGTACAAAGGGGTGTGGCCAAATGGTCATGTGCCTATTCGGCTAAGGGAGAAATCTCCCTCCAAGGCTGGTCGTGACTCCCTCCAAATGCCAAGAAATGTTTCGACCGAATGGTGCCTCCCTCCTTGCATTTCCCTACAATTTCTTGGCGCCCAAACTAGTGTTCCCTCTAAGGTGGCATGTCATGTCTCATGGGAGGGTCATGCCCTTTGAGGGTTGAGCTGAAGGTGATAGCTTGAGCTGAGTTGAGCTGTTCGAGCTAGGAGTGAGCTGGCTTGAGCTGAGCTCTCTAAGTGAACTTCACTTAGTGTATGAGCTAATTTGAGCTGCTACGAGCCGTCCTTAGCTAAGTGAGCTTGTCTTTAAGTGTCCTTCAGCTATCTCGAGCTATTTGGAGTTGTTAAAAGCTTGCATTCTCTTGGCCGAACTAAATGAGATATCTTTAGCTAGTGCTAGGATCCAAGAATTACCTCAAAATCTAGGAACCCTCAAGATTGCAATTAATCTTGCAAACCCACTAATATGATCTGAGAAAACTCAAACTCCAAGTTCAGCAAACCGATAATAAAGCATGATATTGATGTAGAAAATGAGATATGATGAATTTGACGGTGGTAGCGTTGGATAGATTTGTCCTTGCCACCCACCTAATCGCAATTGAATAGACAAACACCTACAAACGACACAAATCTCTCCGATGAATGGATGATGACAAAATAGATGTTGTAGGATATTTTGTCCTCGGCACCCTCTTGATCGCAATTAACAAACCCCGGAGAACTTGGAAATTGATTTGCTTCTAAAACACAAGATAATCTTCTTGCAAGTTGGAACTCAAAAGAGAACTTTATTTAATCAATCAAATCTTCATTACAATGTGGATGAAGCCTCATTTATATAGGCCTTGGAGAAGTTCTAATCCTACAAAACTTAGGAATTAAATACAATAAATAAATGCTGAAATCTAATCTCCTAATTAGATAAGTAACTTCTAATAATCAATAAATGCTAAAAATAAAATTCTAATTAACTAAATCTGATCCTAATAGATATTGCAGAATCATATATTGATTTAATTACAAATAATCAAATAAAATCTTGAAAATTCGTAATTATTGAAAAATCCCGTATTAATCCCCGTATAGGAATTTTTGCATGCGCTGTCTTCACTAAAATAGACGTATCTTGAGTTTCAGATATCTGATTGAGGCGTTTCAAGATGCGATGGAAAGCTAATTGACAGCCAGACAAGTTTTAAGAAGACATGTCGACCCATAAATGCTTGGATCCCACCAAAAATGCGTCACAAGTTAACTGACATTTCTGACTTACAAAGTAGTTTCAACTTATTTTCCAAGATGGTTATTTTGACCCCTCTCATACTCGTATCATGTTCCCTCTAAGGTGGCTGGTCATGTCTCATGGGAGGGTGATACGGGCATGAGAGGGGTCAAAATAAAGAGAAAAACCAAATGAACCAAAATAAAGAACAAATCTAAAAATTCAGATTTGCTTATGGTGGTGGCGTCAATGGAGGAAGCTTGAATATGTGGAGATGGCGTGATGAATTGATAGTTGTTTTAAACACCTAAACCAAGGCTCTTTTACTGTTGTTTTAGTAGTTGAGAAAAAAGAAAAAATATATAATTCTCTATATAGATCCTAGTTTTAATATTTCATTCTCGAAGACATCTCAAGAGACTTGAAGGTGGTGATCAACAACTCTTAAGATTCGGGACGAATCGTTTTCAACAAGGGGAGAATGATACATGTATGAGGGGCTAAAATGATGCATTGTAGCCAAAGAGTTGAAGCTGTTTTATAAGTCTGGAATTTCAGCCGACTTGCATCGAATTTTCGGATGGGATCCGGGCACTTCTGAGTCTACATGTCTTCTTCAAACATATTCCTCTGTCTCTTAGCTTTCCAAAACATCTTGAAACGCATCAATCTGACATCGGGATCTCAAGTTATGTCCATTTTAGTGAAGACAGTGCGAGCAGAAATCTCTATACGATTTTATCACGGGAAATATTATTTATTTTCAATAATTTTATTGATTATTTGTACTTAAATTTAATCTAGGATTCTTTATGAAGATATTTAGATAATTTAGGATTAGATTTGTTATTTATTTATTAGTTTTTAGGTTAGATAAAATATGTTTATTTATTTTATTATTATCTTTACTTTTCCTAATTTAAGTTGAACTCTTCATTTGTAGCCTATTTAAAGGCATATTTGCTTCACTAATAAAAACAACATCAACAATTCGCAAGCCATCTTCATCTTCAACCTTCACACCATCTTCCATAATTCCATAAACAAAACTGGAATTTTCAGATTTGTTTTACCTATCTTCTTCTTAATCTTTTCTCATCTTTTTATTTATATTCTTATTTCTTATCATCTAATCCTTCATCTCGTCTTTCTTTCTTTAAATTTCCAGCCTTGAATCTGAAAAATTCAAGAAAATCCCTTCTCTTTTCTCTTGAATTTTCAGATCTGCCCAAACTTGCTTGATTGAGTCTAGAACCCTTCTTGCAACAACTTGATTGAAGGCTTCCAAATCCAAGATTGCGCTACTCTATCATTTGGTATCGGATTCAGGTCGTTCTTGAGGATGTCATTGAGCAACGTATTGGATTTTACCCTTTTGGGGACTCAATGTCATTATTGTTGTCGACTAGACCATTCAGGGTATGATTGTCCAGATAAGTTTTATTTTCAAGAAAAAATTTTGAGAGATATGTTGTCTGAATTCATGTCTTCTAATGATATTGAAATCTGTGATCCGGAGCATGATCAAGAAATTTGTTCTTCTAAAGAACATGAGGAAGACAATACCATTGAGAGTTTAACCTTGCCTATTGACGAGGAAGAAATTATAAGTAGTGTGTTTGTTTCCAGTGACGAACCTACTATTACGATTTAAGATGATCATCAAACGACAAACACCGACGAAGGTACCTTACAATCCAAAAGGTATCATTGAATGTTTTCAGAATTCTATTTATGCTTATTCCTCTTTTAGCATTAATAACAATTTTGAAGATGAGAATGAATTACTTTGCGACCAAAAGAACAATCGTGATGATCCCAATGAGAAGGAACTTGTAAATTACATTGCAAAAAGAGACTCTGCAAAAGGATCCTTCAAGACGTCTTATCTTCTATGGTACTTTGATGAACTTCCTCCATTTACCGATCTAGATTCGATGGCTAATCTTTTTGATGAGTGGGGGAATGATACGAGCACGAGAGGGGTCAAAATAATCATCTTGGAAAAGAAGTTGAAACTGGTTTGCAAGTCAGAAACATCAGTCAACTTGCGAAGCATTTTTGGATGGGATCCAGGCATTTATGGGTCAACATGTCTTCTTAAAACTTGTCCGGCTGCAAATTATCTTTCCAACGCATCTTGAAACGCCTCAATCGGACATCTGGATCTCAAGATACGTCTATTTTAGCGAAGACAGCGCATGCAGAAATTCCTGTACGGGATTTTTGGATAATTACGAATTTTCAAGATTTTATTTGATTATTTGTAATTTAAATCAACATAGGATTCTGCAATATCTATTAGGATCAGATTTATTTAATTAATATTTTATTTTTAGCATTTATTTATTATTAGAAGTTACTTATCTAATTAGGAGATTAGATTTTAACATTTATTTATTGTATTTAATTCCTAAGTTTAGTAGGATTAAAACTTCTCCATGGCTTATATAAAGGAGGCTTCACCCACATTGTAATTTAGATTTCATTGATTAATAAAAAGTTCTTTTTGGAGATTTTAGTATTCATTGAGTTTGCAAGTGTTCGGTAAACTTGTCTAGAAGCCATCTTCAACATAAGATCATCGAGTTCTTGTGAGGGAGATCATCTTCACACTCTTGCTTGCCTAGGTAATTGCATCTAGGAGGGTGGGTTAGAGCCGCTTGAGGTTGCTTGCTTAGATAATTGCGTCTAAGAGGGTGCCGAGGACAAAACAACTATCAATTCATCACGCCATCTCCACATATTCAAGCTTCCTCCATTGACGCCACCACCATAAGCAAATCTGAATTTTTAGATTTGTTCTTTATTTTGGTTCGTTTGGTTTTTCTCTTTATTCGAATTTGCGCTACTCTATCAGAGGGTCATACCCTTTGGGGGTTGAGCTGAAGGTGATAGCTTGAGCTGAGTTGAGCTGTTCGAGCTAGGAGTGAGCTGGCTTGAGTTGAGCTAGCTAGATGAGTGAACTTCACTTAGTGTTTAAGCTGATTTGAGCTGCTACGAGCTATCCTTAGCTAAGTGAGCTTGTCTTTAAGTGTCCTTGAGCTATCTCGAGCTATTTGGAGTTGTTAAAAGCTTGCATTCTCTTGGCTGAACTGAATAAGCTATCTTGAGCTGAATGAGCTTAGGTGAGCTACCTTTCAATCTTGCCCTTTGTCTGTGGATGATGAATATGACCTACAAACAATGAATACAGAACATGATGAATACTTATAATAGGAAATAAGAAATAAGCTAAGTATAATATAAAGATGTGAAACATAGGTTATGCATGAATATCATATAATATGCAAATGAATGATAACAAATGATAATTCAAGTATATCCTAATGTGCAAAAGGAATTTCCTAGTGGACCTATAACTCAAGCTAGGGCTAAGAAGTTCTAAGAAGCCATGGAAAACTTGTTTAGTCAAGGCTGGAATTTGAAGGATGAAATGCCAACTTTGTTGGAACAATGCAGCCTTTTACTTGTGCATGCGCTTGCATGAGTTTTATAATTAATTTCAGCATTTGCAAATGAATAAATAAGCTTGCAGTTCATTTAAGCATGTTGTTTCATTTGATGCTTGTTTAGATCATTTAAGCATATTGTTTCATTTAAAGCTTGCTTAGATCATTTAAGCATATTAGTTCATTTAAGCTTGTTCGCTTATTAATGCATGTCTAGTTCATTTAAGCATTTTAGCTTATTTGTGTTTGTTAGTTCATTAAGTGAGGTAGTTCAATTAATCAAATTAGTTCATTCACGTAACTAGTTCATTTAATTAAACTAGTTCATTTACTTTTGCTTAGCATTTACTTGCTTTAATAAAGAGTGTTTTCTCATGGATTGTTTCATGCACTCTCGGATAGGGTTGGATCAAAGATGGCTGATCATTTTTCCTCCAAGTTGACAAAGCATTGAAGAGAGCTTTTATCACAAATTAAAGGCACTTGAAGAAGGCCATCGGTTTCATCCAATTCGAGGCATTCAAGAGCCTCGTTACACCACTTGATGGCTGTTCAGTTCCATCTAGGAAGCAAGGCATTTAAGAGCTACTTAAAGAACCACTTAAGAGCTACTTTAACACCACTTAAAGTTGATTGGTTTTTGGTTCAAGGAAGACAAGCAATTAAGTCTTCATTATCACCCTTTTAAAGGAGAATGAATGCTATTCAACCAAGCTCTACAGCTCAAGGGTTCCTTCCTTTTGGACGAAATATGTGTCTACATTCACCCTAAGGTTGTCCAAATTCATCTTAATCCTTCAACAAGCTTTTCGGCTATCACTAGGAGAAAGGAAAAACTGAAGCTTCTATAATGCCATTAACACCATTATAATGTGTCTTTAATCTTTGTTGGTCTATTCAAATTCGGATGATTTACACCTATGAATAGGCACCAATTTCCATTATATAGGGGACTTTTGATCATATATTAAACTTTGAGAGTGCTCTCTTTTCTTGTTTTACAAGAACTTTTTGCAAGTTCATTATTGTGGCTTTCATTCCATTCCGTTTTGATAGATTGTTGTGATGTGATCCAAGCTAGCACCAAACATCTTGGGGCCTTGCTCACATCAAAGGAGAAGTCGCATGATTTAAACACTTGTTCTTGAGCTGAGGATCTCAACAATTCCAGTTCAAATATGCTTTTTCAAGCCTTGAATCTAAGCTTAGGAGTGTTACTTATGCATTTTAATACATGCATTTGAGTGCTAGCTTAGGAGTGTGTTGCATGTAGTTGTATGAGCATTAATAAACTTGCATGTTTAAGTATGCATGGTGGTTCATTTATAGCACATGAATAAATAATGCTAAATGTTCATTTAAACATGTTTCATTTATGTTTGTTTAGAACATTTAAGCATGTTAGTTTAATTAATGCATGTTAGTTCATTTAAGTATGTTAGCTTATTTATGTTTGTTAGTTCACTAAGTGAGTTAGTTCAATTAATCAAACTAGTTCATTCACTTTAGCTTAGCTTTTATTTTCTTTAATAAAGAGCGTTTTCTCATACAATGCTTAATGCGTTTTTGGATAGGACTAATCATGGATAAGATGGTCATCACATTCCTTTAAGTTGACAAAGCATTCAAGAGGAATTATCACCATTGAAGACATTGAAAACACCTCATGAAGGCTGATCGGTTTCAAGGTATTTTAATACAATCCTAATCAGCACCAACTTTCTTCATGACTTGATCACACCATTGAAGATCATCAAGGCTAATTCTAAGGGGATTCTACCTTATTTCATCTTTTATTATCTTCTTTATGCATTATATATTGTTATAAGCATGCTTTTACATATTAGGATTATCATATGCTATCATTCCGATGTCGGGAACTCAAGATACATCCATTTTAATGAAGACTACACATGCAGAAAATTGGATACGGGATTTTGTAAAATTCAGCCCAAAAGCTAACGCTTTGGACGAATTAAACATAATCCAATGTATTTATTATCATTTAAATTAATGTTTTTAGGCTTTTATATACCTTAGGAACCAGCCACCCTTCTCCCAAGCCGTTAGATCAAATCCAATTTAATGGACCAGATTTCTTTGTTTATTTTATTCATTCTTAGCTTTAGGTTAAGCCATCCTTCATCTATGAAAGGATGAGGCTTTCTTCTATGTTTTTCAGATTTTCATTGATTAATAAGAAGTTCTATTTTGAGATTTTAGTATTCTTTGAATACATGTTTGCAAGTGTTTGGTAAACTTGTCTAGAAGTCATCTTAAACGTTTCAACCGGGTTGATTGTTGCTGATCTTCACACTCCAGGTTTCCTATCTAATTACAGGTAGGGGGTCGGTTTTAAGCCATATCGCGGAGGTGCCTAATTAATCGTGACTAGGAGAGTTCTGCGGGCTTATCCTCTATTCCATAATCCACCATCACCTTCTTCAACTTAACTCCATTGTCGCTATCACCGTCATTGAAATCTGGAAAACAAAGAAGAAAGCATCATCCTTTTATAGATGAAGGATGGCTTTAACCTAAAGCTAAGAATGAATAAAATAAATAAAGAAATATGTTCCATTAAATTGGACTTGATCTGATATGATCTCGACTATGAGTTTTGAATCATATATATGAATGCCCGATCGTGATTCTAGTAAGAACTCTACAGTGCTTTGAATGTATTCTGAAATTACTCAAACAACAATGTAAGTAGAAATAGATAAATAAGAAATAGAAATAATGGGATGAAAGATATGTAGAAGGGGTGTAGGAAGAGTGATAGTTGTGATTATGGAAGAAAAAAAAAATAAAAGATGAAAATGTAGGTGAAGATGATGGGGTGTTGGCGTTAACATGAAGAAATTCAAAGGATGGATTGTGACCCCCTAACTATAAAGAGTTAGGAACCAGCAATATAATAAAGTGGAAATGAAGTGGTAGGATATGGAACGTGACCCACTAGCTATAGATGAGCTAGGAACCAACGCTATAACAAAAGGGAAATGGATGAAGACTACAAGACTAACTTGAAGCCGATAAAGTTCCACAAGAGAACAAGAATGAAAGCAATCTTTCAAAGATGTTTTATATATTCAAAGTGTGTCTTACAATGATCCTAAAGATGCCTATTTATAGTAGAAGTAGGCAGAATATGAAAAGGTGTTACAAGAAAGATGAATGCTCATCTTAATGCACTTGAATACACATGAATGCTTTGTCCTTTCTTCTCATCTTCAAAGCTGATTAGTTTAGACAAATTGAGGTTGAATTTAGTCATATTTTCGTCCAAATTAAGAAGGACTCTTGGGCTGCCTTGTTTTGCTATCATATGAAGAGAAAGGGGATGAATGTGGACAAGGATGAATGTAGACATCCTTGCTGTCCAGTTTAAGTGCAACTCTTCATCTTCCAAGCTGATTAATATGACTTGAATGTCATAAAAGGTGAGTTTCATCCAGCCTTCATTTCATGTCTCCTCAATGAATTTTGAAACCCCACTTGAATGGTGATAACATCAACCTTGAATGCCTTGAATTTGCTGAATTAAGATGGCCATCAATTGCTTGTCTCTTGGTAGAAGATGAAAGAACTCTTCCTTGGCTCAAATTCATTCAAATCATCCATGCATAAAATTCCCGTAATAAAAATTTCAGCCTGCACTGTCTTCAGTAAATCATTCGTATCTCAAGCTCCCGATATCGGATTGAGGTGATTCAAAAGGCATTGGAAAGCTAAGAGATGGAGGAATAACGTCCAATTGATTTCTGGATCCAAACACGTCTGTATCGCATCCAGAATTGGAAGACATTCTGCTGATATTCTTGCATCTGGTAAAACCGTTCATCTTCCCTCATGCACCTAGACACAAAGGTAAACTTTATTCAATCTTTAATTGAAAACATGCATGTAAACAATTAAGAGTTAGTTTAATAAATGAGCTAGTTTGATGAATGAACTAGTTTAATTAATGAACTAACTTTATTCAATGAACTAATAATCTTGAATGAACTAGTTTAATCAATGAACTACTTAGTTAAATGAAGTGTATAACTAAATGAACTACATGTTTAAATGCAACACATGCTTTAATGAACAACATGTTTATTGAATGCAATGAATGTTATGCAAACTTTAAATACTCATGCAAATTCATGCATAAGCAAAGTAAAGTGTTCCTCCCTTATTATTTCTTCTTTCTCACGTCCCAAGCTTGATGTAAACATATTTTCCATGGCTGCTTGGAACTCCTTGGCCCTTGCTCGAGTAATGGGGCCACCTGGGTACTTCTCTGGGTCTTTGCCATTGACGTTCATATCAGTCCCTCCCTCTTTAAGGCGATTTGTCCCCAAATCGTCATCTACATCATAAGGAGATAGGTCAGCAACATTGAAGGTTGCACTAACATTAAACTCACCTGGAAGATCTAATTGATAGGCATTGTCATTGATCTTCTTGACTATTTGGAATGGTCCATCTCCCGAGGCATTAATTTGGACTTTCGTTGAGCCGGGAACCTTTCTTTCCTCATGTGCAGCCACACCCAATCCCCTGGCTCAAAGGAAATTCGCTTACGACCCTTATTTGCTTGCTGCTCATATTGCTTGGTTCGTTTTTCAATGTTCTCCGCACTTGTTGATGAAGCTTCTTAACAAATTCAGCTTTATTAAGTCCATCTTTATTCACAATTTGATCAGCGGGTAATGGTAACAAATCTATCGGTGTTAATGGATTGAATCCATACACCACTTCAAAAGGCGTGCGCCCTGTAGTACTATGGATCGAACGGTTGTATGCAAACTCCACATGTGGTAAACTCTCCTCCCATGTTTTCAAATTCTTCCTAATGATGGATCAAGTAACATAGAAAGTACTCGGTTCACCACTTCAGTTTGGCCATCTGTTTGAGGGTGGCAAGTGGTGGAGAATAGTAACTTAGTACCAATCTTACTCCATAGGGCTCTCCAAAAGTGACTTAAGAACTTCACATCCCGATCAGACACAATAGTTCTTGGTATGCCATGTAACCTTAAGATTTCCCTGAAAAACAAAGTAGCAATATGTGAGGCATCATTAGTTTTGTTACAGGGAATGAAATGAGCCATTTTGGAGAATCTATCCACAACTACAAAGATGGAATCTTTGTTATTCTTGGTACGTGGAAGCCCTAGCACAAAATCCATTGAAATATCCATCCATGGTGCTTCCAGTATGGGTAGTGGTGTGTAAAGTCCATGTGGCATGACTTTAGATTTGGCCTTCCTGCAAGTGATGCATCGCTCACACAACCTCTCCACATCTCGTTTCATTTTAGGCCAATATAGGTGCTCTTGAAGTATAGCCAAAGTCTTTGCTATCCCAAAATGTCCCATTAATCCTCCTCCATGAGCTTCCTTAGTTAGCAATTCACGCATGGAACCTTGAGGGATGCATAGTCTTCCTTCCTTAAATAGGAAACCATCATGCTTATAGTATTTTTCAATTGACCCTTTCTCACAAGCTTTGTAAATCTCTCCAAAATCAGAGTCAGAGACATATAAGTCTTTAATAAAAACAAAACCCAATAACTTAGATTCCAAAGTGTTTAAAAGAATATACCTCCGTGACAATGCATCGGCAACTATATTCTCCTTACCTTTCTTGTACTTGATAACATATGGGAAAGTTTCAAGAAACTCCACCCATTTGGCATGCCTTTTGTTGAGTTTATGCTGCCCCGGATATGTTTCAATGCCTCATGATCAGTGTGAATGATGAACTCCTTAGGCCAAAGGTAATGTTGCCATGTTTCCATTGCCCTCACAAGAGCATACATCTCCTTGTCATAGGTAGGGTAATTAAGCGTAGCTCCACTTAATTTTTCACTGAAATAGGCTATAGGACGTCCACCTTGAGACAAAACTGCTCCAATTCCTACACCTGATGCATCACATTCAATTTCAAAAGTTAGATTAAAATCAGGTAGAGCAAGTAAAGGGGCATGTATTAAACAATCTTTAATGCTATTAAAGGACTTCTCTTGATCTTCCCCCAAAAGAATTTAGAATTCTTCTTAATAACACTTGTTAGTGGGGCGGCTATGGTGCTGAAGTTGGGGACGAATCTTGATAAAAACTTGCAAGTCCATGGAAGCTCCTAACTTGAGAAATGCTTGCTGGTCGTGGCCACTCTTCAATGGCTTTAACCTTCTCTTTGTCCACCTCCAAGCCTTCAGAACTCACAACGAAACCTAGGAAAACAACCCTGTCAGTACAAAATGTACATTTTTGTAAGTTAGCAAACAGTTTTTCCTTCCTCAAAACTAGCAAAACTGACCTTAAATGTTGAACATGTTCTTCCATGGTTTTACTATAGATTAGAATGTCATCAAAGTAAACCACACAAAACTTACCCAAGAATGGCCTAAGAACATGATTCATTAACCTCATAAACGTGCTTGGAGCATTAGTTAAGCCAAAAGGCATAACCAACCACTCATAAAGGCCTTGCTTAGTTTTGAATGCTGTTTTCCACTCATCACCTTCCCGCATTCGTATTTGGTGGTAACCACTTTTAAGATCAATCTTGGAAAAGAGGTTAGAACCACTAAGCTCATCTAACATGTCATCTAAGCGAGGAATAGGGTGACGATACTTTACCGTAATTTTGTTTTACTCGGCAGTCCACACACATGCGCCAAGTTCCATCCTTCTTTGGCACAAGTAGAACGCACGGCACATGGGCTAAGGCTTTCCCTCACGTAGCATTTTGACATCAACTCAGATACTTGCCTTTGCAACTCCTTAGTTTCTTCGGGGTTGCTTCGGTACGCTGGTCGGTTTGGAATGACGGCTCCAGGAACAAAGTCTATTTGATGTTCTATGCCACGAATAGGTGGCAGCCCACTTGGTATTTCCTCCGGAAATAGGTCATCAAACTCCTGCAATAAAGACACAACAAAAGCAGGCAAATTTTGATCAAGGTAGTTAGTATTCAAGAAATTTTCCTTGTACATGAGCACAAGTGCTTCCTTTGCTGTCATTAAACTCTTTTTCAACTCTCTCTCTTTAGAAAGAATGCTGATTTTCCTTCCCTCATTTTGATCACACTCCTTTGCTTTTACCTCCATTTTGGTCTCTCTCTCTTTGGCTTTTTCAATTTTTCCTCTCAATAAAATTTGGTCTTCATGTATTTGTTTTGGAGAAAGTGGGGCTAAAGTGATCTTCTTTGCTTCATGGGTGAACGTATACCGGTTGGTATACCCCGTCATGGATCACTCGCCTATCAAATTGCCAAGGCCTTCCAAGTAATAAATGGCTTGCGTGCATTGGAACGACATCGCATAATACCTCGTCTTTGTACTTCCCAATAGAGAAAACAATTCGAACTTGTTTGGTCACCTTGAGTTCTCCTCCATCGTTGAGCCATTGTAGCTTATAAGGTTGTGGATGCTTTGTTGTTGCCAAGCCAAGTGTATCTACCATTAAGGTACTAGCAACATTAGTGCAACTACCACCATCAATAATAACAAAGCATACCTTTCCTCCAACATGGCAACGAGTATGGAAGATATTTTCTCGTTGTTCATTTCCTCCAACGGATTGTACGTTTAGGCTTCTTTTGACAACAAGAACCTCTCCTTCCACGCCATACTCTAATTCTTCTTCTTCGATGGCAACATCTTCATTCTCATCCTCTTCTTGTTCCGATTCAACTTCTCCATCATCTCGAAGAAGCATGGTGTTGCGGTTCGGACATTGGCTTGCAATGTGTCCACGCCCCAAACACTTAAAACATTGTATGTCACGGAACGATTTGGAGTAGCGGTAGTCTTACCCTTGCTGGTTTTCGCAATGGGCTTACTTCCTTTCGGTGGTCCTCCTTTTTCGTGGGACGGTATTGGAGGAGTCTTCTTGTATGAACTTTGCCCCCATTTTGATGTTGAACTCCCATAAGATCGTGTGGCACCCTTTTTTTGAGCTGTTTTTCCACTTTCATGGCCATATGCACCATGTCTTCCATCTCCACATAATGTTGCAACTCGACCACGTTCGCAATGTCCGGATTTAGTCCCGCTAGGAATCTTGCCATTGTGGCTTCTCGATCCTCGTCGATGTTGGCTCGAATCATGGACACCTCCATCTCTTTGTAATAATCTTCAACACTTCGGTTACCTTGTGAAAGATTTTGAAGACGGTTGAATAACTCTCGATGGTAGTGGGTTGGAATGAATCGCCTTCGCATCACCGCTTTCATTTCATCCCATGTAGTGATAGGATGTTCTCCATTGCGTCTCCTACTTGATGTCAATTGATCCCACCATATTAGTGCATAATCCGTAAACTCAATGCAGCGAGTTTTACCTTTTTAAGCTCTGAATAGTTATGGCACTCAAAAATGTGCTCAACCTTCTTTTCCCATGCAAGATAGGTTTCAGGATCCGCTCTTCCTTGAAAAGGAGGAATGGTAATCTTGATGTTGCTGAGATTATCGTCTACTCGTGGTCGAGCTCTCTGGCCTTGTTGTACCATGCTATGTTGGGATACTTGATCTTGCACATCATCTACTTCAACTTCTTCAGGATACTCCTCATTACCCTGATTAGCTTGTGAAATTTCAAGCTGGTCTATTCGTTCAATTAGGGGCTCCAATTGCTCTTGGATCATTTTGGCCATTGCTTGAAGCATAGCCTGATTTTGCAAATTGGGAACTCCTTCACCACTATGACCAGATCTTTGTGACATGTTAGATAAAGAAACAAAAGAGAAATTAAACCTTACTAACACAAAATCTCACCTTTCCACTCCAAAGAAAATGCACTCACACTCGTGTTTCACTCGGGTTAGGCTTTTTCCCTTAATGCACACTCATGCCTTTTACCACTCGTGCTTTATTTTCAAGTCCTTTTGGGAACTTCCTCAAGGCTTACAAGTGTCTCGTGGACTTGGCTGAAACAATTCTAGCTTGGTAGGAGAATGATGAATAATAAAAGGATAATGGCTTCAAAAAGAAAGAATTACTAAGAATAGGTAAAGGAATTTGTAATTCAGCAATAAGAAATGATGTATTGTAATTTTTTTAAACAAGAATAGACTGCTTCCTCCCTCTTTAAGATTTTTTTGATTTTTTTTTGATTTTTTTACTAACCGGGAGAGAGAAAAAATAATACGCTTACTGAATCGTCTAGGCTCTGATACCAAATGATATGATCTCGACTATGAGTTTTGAATCATATATATGAATGCCCGATCGTGATTCTAGTAAGAAACTCTGCAGTGCTTTGAATGTATTCTGAAATTACTCAAACAATAATGTAAGTAGAAATAGATAAATAAGAAATAGAAATAATGGGATGAAAGATATGTAGAAGGGGTGTAGGAAGAGTGATAGTTGTGATTATGGAAAAAAAAAATAAAAGATGAAAATGTAGGTGAAGATGATGGGGTGTTGGCGTTAAGATGAAGAAATTCAAAGGATGGATTGTGACCCCTAACTATAAAGAGTTAGGAACCAGCAATATAATAAAGTGGAAATGAAGTGGTAGGATATGGAATGTGACCCACTAGCTATAGATGAGCTAGGAACCAACGCTATAATAAAAGGGAAATGGATGAAGACTACAAGACTAACTTGAAGCCGATAAAGTTCCACAAGAGAACAAGAATGAAAGCAATCTTTCAAAGATGTTTTATATATTCAAAGTGTGTCTTACAATGATCCTAAAGATGCCTATTTATAGTAGAAGTAGGCAGAATATGAAAAGGTGTTACAAGAAAGATGAATGCTCATCTTAATGCACTTGAATACACATGAATGCTTTGTCCTTTCTTCTCATCTTCAAAGCTGATTAGTTTAGACAAATTGAGGTTGAATTTAGTCATATTTTCGTCCAAATTAAGAAGGACTCTTGGGCTGCCTTGTTTTGCTATCATATGAAGAGAAAGGGGATGAATGTGGACAAGGATGAATGTAGACATCCTTGCTGTCCAGTTTAAGTGCAACTCTTCATCTTCCAAGCTGATTAATATGACTTGAATGTCATAAAAGGTGAGTTTCATCCAGCCTTCATTTCATGTCTCCTCAATGAATTTTGAAACCCCACTTGAATGGTGATAACATCAACCTTGAATGCCTTGAATTTGCTGAATTAAGATGGCCATCAATTGCTTGTCTCTTGGTAGAAGATGAAAGAACTCTTCCTTGGCTCAAATTCATTCAAATCATCCATGCATAAAATTCCCGTAATAAAAATTTCAGCCTGCACTGTCTTCAGTAAATCATTCGTATCTCAAGCTCCCGATATCGGATTGAGGTGATTCAAAAGGCATTGGAAAGCTAAGAGATGGAGGAATAACGTCCAATTGATTTCTGGATCCAAACACGTCTGTATCGCATCCAGAATTGGAAGACATTCTGCTGATATTCTTGCATCTGGTAAAACCGTTCATCTTCCCTCATGCACCTAGACACAAAGGTAAACTTTATTCAATCTTTAATTGAAAACATGCATGTAAACAATTAAGAGTTAGTTTAATAAATGAGCTAGTTTGATGAATGAACTAGTTTAATTAATGAACTAACTTTATTCAATGAACTAATAATCTTGAATGAACTAGTTTAATCAATGAACTACTTAGTTAAATGAAGTGTATAACTAAATGAACTACATGTTTAAATGCAACACATGCTTTAATGAACAACATGTTTATTGAATGCAATGAATGTTATGCAAACTTTAAATACTCATGCAAATTCATGCATAAGCAAAGTAAAGTGTTCCTCCCTTATTATTTCTTCTTTCTCACGTCCCAAGCTTGATGTAAACATATTTTCCATGGCTGCTTGGAACTCCTTGGCCCTTGCTCGAGTAATGGGGCCACCTGGGTACTTCTCTGGGTCTTTGCCATTGACGTTCATATCATGATCTATAACGGCTTGGGAGAAGGTGACTGCTTCTAGGATCCAAGAATTACCTCAAAATCTAGGAACCCTCTAGATCGCAATTAATCTAGCAAACTCACTAATATGATCTGAGAAAACCCCAAACTCCAAGTTTAGCAAACCGATAATAAAGCATGATCTTGATGTAGAAAATGAGATAGGATGTATTTGATGGTGGCGGTGTTGGATAGATTTGTCCTTGGCACCATCCTAATCGCAATTGAATAGGCAAACACTTGCAAACGGCACGAATTTCCCCGATGGATGGATGATGACGAGATAGATGTTGTAGGATATTTTGTCCTCGGCACCCTCTTAGACGCGATTATCTAAGCAAGCAACCTCAAGCAGCTCTAACCCACCCTCCTAGACGCAATTACCTAGGCAAGCAAGAGTGTGAAGATGATCTCTATCATAAGAACTTGACGAACTTATGTTGAAGAAGACTTTTGATACGAAAAATGACAAGGCAAATCTATCTACCTTGAAAATACAATGGCCCATGGCTAAAGGTTTTTGTAACTCACAAATTCATGATGTTCTTCTTGTTATTAATGAAGCAAATATGCCTTTAAATAGGCTACAAATGAAGAGTTCAACTTAAATTAGGAAAAGTAAAGATAATAATAAAATAAATAAACATATTTTATCTAATCTAAAAAACTAATAAATAAATAAAAAATCTAATCCTAAATCATCTAAATATCTTCATAAAGAATCTTAGATTAAATTTAAGTAATCATTAAAATTAATGAAAATTCGTAATAAATAATAATTCCCGTAATAAATCCGTATAGAGATTTTTGCTCGCACAGTCTTCACTAAAACGGACATAACTTGAGCTCCTGATGTCGGATTGATGCGTTTCAAGATGCGTTGGAAAGCTAAGAGACAGACAAATGTGTTTGAAGAAGACGTGTAGACCAAGAGTGCTCATATCCCATACGAAAATTTGATGCAAGTCAGTTGGAATTCCAGACTTATAAAACAGCTTCAACTCTTTGGCTACAATGCATTGTTTTAGCCCTCCATACATGTATCATTCTCCCCCTATTGAAAATGACTCGTCCTGAATCTTAAGAGTTGTTGATCACAACCTTCAAGTCTCTTGAGATGTCTCCGAGAATGAAATATTAAAACTAGGATCTATATAGAGAATTAGATTTTTTTCTTTTCTCTCAACTACTAAAAAAACAGTAAAAGATGATTGTTTTAAACACCTAAACCAAGGCTCTGATTACCAATTGATACGGAAGCCAGAATCCAAGAATTACGTCAAAATCTAGGAACCCTCTAGATTGCAATTAATCTAGCAAACTCACTAATATGATCCGAGAAAACCCCAAACTCCAAGTTCAGCAAACCGATAATAAAGCATGATCTTGATGTAGAAAACGAGATAGGATGAATTTGATGGTGGCGGTGTTGGATAGATTTGTCCTTGGTACCCTCCTAATCGCAATTGAATAGGCAAACACTTGCAAACGGCACGAATCTATCCAATGAATGGATGATGACGAGAAAGATGTAGAATATTTTGTCCTCGGCACCCTCTTAGACGCGATTATCTAAGCAAGCAACCTCAAGCGGCTCTAACCCACCCTCCTAGACGCATTTACCTAGGCAAGCAAGAGTGTGAAGATGATCTCCATCATAAGAACTTGACGAACTTATGTGAAGAAGAATTCTGATACGAAAAATAACAAGGCAAATCAATCTACCTTGAAAATTAAATGGCCCATGGCCAAAGGTTTTTGTAACTCACAAATTCATGATGTTCTTCTTGTTATTAATGAACAAATATGCCTTTAAATAGGCTACAAATGAAGATTTCAACTTAAATTAGGAAAACTAAAGATAATAATAAAATAAATAAACATATTTTATCTAACCTAAAAAACTAATAAATAAATAACAAATATAATCCTAAACCATCAAAATATCTTCATAAAGAATCCTAGATGAAATTTAAGTACAAATAATCAATAAAATTATTGAAAATTCGTAATAAATAATAATTCCCGTAATAAATCCGTATAGAGATTTCTGCTCGCACAAACTTTACTAAAACGGACATAACTTGAGCTCCCGACGTCAGATTGATGCGTTCCAAGATGCGTTCGAAAGCTAAGAGACAGAAGAATGTATTTGAAATAGACATATAGACCAAGAAGTGCCCGAATCCCATCCCAAAATTCGATGCAAGTCAGCTGAAATTCTAGACTTATAAAACAACTTCAACTCTTTGGCTACAATGCATTGTTTTAGCCCTCCCATACATGTATCAGGAGCTCAATTAGACCACTCCACATACAAAAAAGAAGCCTTTTGAATTGAAATTGATGATTGTTCTCTCATTGCCGATTTAAAGGCATGAGCGGGGTCAAATTACTCATATTGGACAAGAAGCTGAATTTGTTCGATGCAAACAATAAAGGCCAAAACAATGCACACATAGGAGGTAAAAAACGATGCATCTTGGACAAGAAACTGAATCTGTTTGTGAAGTCTGGAAAGTCAGCCAACATGCGATGAGTTTTCGGATGAGATCTAGGCATTTTTGGGTTGAGTTGTCTCTAATAAATTGTCCGTCATTCAGTTATCTTCCTAACACATCTTGAAACGTGTCAATCGGACATCAAAAACTTGAGATACTTCCAATTTACTGAAGACTGCGCATGCAGAAAACTAGATACGGGATTTTATAAAATTCAGCCCAAAAGCTAACATATAAGATTTTGGATGAATTAAACTTAGTCCAATGTATTTATTATCATTTAAATTGATGTTTTTAGGGTTTTATATACTTTAGGAACCAACCACCCTTCTCCTAAGCCGTTAGATCAAGTCCAATTTAATGGATCATATTTCTTTGTTTATTTTATTGATTCTTAGCTTTAGGTTAAAGCCATCCTTCATATATAAAAGGATGATGCTTTCTTCATTGTTTGACAGGTTTCATTGATTAATAAAAATATCACTTTCGAGATTTTAGTATTCTTTGAATACGCTTTTTGCAAGTGCTGATAACTTGTGCCTTAGAAGTCTTCTTCAACATAAGATCTCGAGTTCTTGTGAGGGAGGTCATCTTCACACTCTTGCTTGCCTAGGTAATTGCGTCTAAGAGGGTGGGTTAGAGCCAATTGAGGTTGCTTGCTTGGTTAATTGCGACCAAGAGGGTGCCGAGGACAAAACAACAACAATAAATCGCAAGCCATCTTCACCTTCAACCTTCACACCATCTTCCATAATTCCATAAACAAAGCTGGAATTTTCAGATTTGTTTTATCTATCCTTTTATCAATCTTTCTCAATCTTTTAAACTTTATTCTTGTTATTCATCTTCTAATCTTTCACTTTGTCATTGTTTCTTTAAATTTCCAGCCTTGAATCTGAAAATTTCAAGAAAATCCCTTTTCTTTTCTCTTGAATTTCTAGATCTGCCCATAGCTTTCTTGATTGAAGGCTTCCAAATCCAAGATTGCGCTACTATATCATAAAACTATCACAAACTTTTCGGTTATTATTGGAGAAGGGAAAACCGAAACCATTATGGACCTTCATTACCATATTGATGGTGACTTTAAACCCTTGTTTTGTTTGCCCTAGTTTAAGCTTTACACCTATAAATAGTTTCTATTTTCCATTGTAAAGACACAACTTTTTAGATCATATTATAAACTTGAGAGTGTTCTCTTCTATAGTTCTTTTTGAACTTTATCGGCTTACAAGATTGTTCTTGTGCCATTTATCCCGCTTATCTTTTTATATTGTGGTTCCTAGTTCCTTATAAATAGTGGGTCACAATCCAATTTCCTTTCACCCATATCATGGTTAAGAACTCTTAAGGAACGGGTCTTCACTTTTTAGCGTTGATTCATCCTTTGTTTACACTACAGCTTAGTTGCATTTCTGTTCTCTACGCCAACTATCCTTACATCCATATCTTCCATATCCATATTTCCTTCAAACCATTTTCACATCCAAACTCCACAACCATTTACACATCCCTATTCACTATATCCATTATCACATTTATATCACCCGTAACACCATTACCACATTACAAGCAAACCTGGATATCAATTCAGCTATCACACAACTAAGTTCATATCAATTGGTATCAGAGCTGATACGCTCGAACTCTCCAAATGATGTTGTTGAGAGAAGCTTGATTATTCTCGATTGTGAATGCAAGTAAGCCTTATAATCCGTATGCTTTAGGATGATGGAAATGATGGAAGGATGTTGATAAATTAGGGTGCGAAACGTTTGGATGGTAGTGTATAAGGTAATGGACGAAAGGAAGGAAATGGTTAAGTGTAGGGTAGGTTTCGGATAGGTGGATGGAAATGGAAAGAAAGGATAGTGAAATGAAAATGAAAAGGGATGGTAGTATTCAAAGGATTCAAAGAAAGAAACTATACTAAAAAGTATAATCATGTTTCTTAGGAGAATGACTTTGAGGGTGATAGATAGGACTTGGACCCTTTGGTTATAAGAAAACCAAGAACCCGAAGTATAGGATGGAAGAGAGGAGATGCCACAACCAAAGCTTGATAAGCCGATAAAGTTCTAAAAATAACAAGTTTGAGAGAAAACCTCACAAAGGACAAATTAAATTTCAAGAAAGTTGTGTGTTACAAAATGCAAAATGAACCCCTATTTATAGTTTTCAAGGGGTTGGCCGAAAGGGCATGCACAAGGAAAGATGTGGTTCTACTTAATATGCATGCATGAAACACTACTTAATATGCTAAGTGTAGAGTATGGCGTAAGGAAAGATGTCATGATATCCGAATACACTAAGCATTGTATTAAACATAAACATGGGGTAAACATGAATGGTAAGTATAAGTGCATGCATGACTAGAAATAATATAATTATATAGTTATAAAAGATGTGAAGAAAGGTAGTAAAAACTCCCTTGACTTTTATCCTTGTAAAAAAAGTTGAAAGTATACTGAAAATGAGTATGGTGTGAAATAGAATCGCATCATCCCCTTCTTTAAAGCGATTTGTCCTCAAATCGAAGCTTTTCATCTTAGGACAATCCTTTGTCATTGGAATAATCAAATCCTTGTTTACATCCTTCTCCATTTTGCTTCCTTCATAGCTAACCTACACATCAAAAGAAAAAGAAAATTCTCGTGGGGTGTTAAAAAAATCTGCCTCGATCATAGGGCGTGTCAAAAGACATTCCTTAATCATCTCTCCACCGGTATATGCATTATTCTTCTTTAGTTCCTCCTTATACATGCATGAGCGGAGTCAAATCACTCATATTGGATAAGAAGCTGAATTTGTTCGATGCAAACAATAAAAGTCAAAATAATGCACGCATAGGAGGTCAAAAACGATGCATCTTGGACAAGAAATTGAATCTGTTTGTGAATTCTGGAAAGTCATCCAACTTGCGACGAGATTTCGGATGGGATCCAGGTATTTTTGAGTCAAGTTGTCTTCTAACAAATTGTCTGTCATTCAGGTACCTTTCCAACGCATCAATCGGAGATCAGGAACTCAAGATACGTCCAATTTATTGAATACTGCACATGCAGAAATCTGGATACGGGATTATTACGGGATTTTGTAAAATTCAGCCTCAAAGCTAACATATAAGGTTTTGTACGAATTAAACTTAGCCCAATATATTTATTATCATTTAAATTAATGTTTTTATGGTTTTATATACTTTAGGAACCAGCCACCCAGCCCTTATCAGCTTATCACTTGCCTTATGACCCTCCTTGCCACACAAGCACAAGGAGTTTAAAGGCTATTATTTTTTATTATTTTTAATTAGATTACTTTTCCTTGTTTTAGTAGAAGTTAAATTACTTTGTCTATTCTTCACCTATAAAAGGATGAAGCCTCCATCATTGTAAGACAGATTTTCTTTGATTTATGAAATATTTAGTGAGTTTGTTTTTGCAAGTGCTGATTACTTGTGTCTTCGAAGTCTTCTTCAACATAAGTTCAATGAGTTCTTGTGAGGGAGATCATCTTCACACTCTTGCTTGCCTAGATAATCGCGTCTAGGAGGGTCAGTTAGAGCCGCTTGAGGTTGATTGCTTAGATAATTGAGTCTAAGAGGGTGCCGAGGACAAAACATCAACAATTCGCAAGCCATTCATCTTCAACCTTCACACCATCTTCCATAATTCCATAAACAAAGCTGGAATTTTCAAATTTGTTTTGCCTATCTTTTTTCTTAATCTTTTTTCATCTTTTTATTTATATTCTTATTTCTTATCATCTAATCCTTCATCTTGTCTTTCTTTCTTTAATTTTCCAGCCTTGAATCTGAAAATTTCAAGAAAATCCCTTCTCTTTTCTCTTGAATTTTCAGATCTGCCCAAACTTCCTTGATTAAGTCTAGAGCTCCTAGTTCTTGCAACAACTTGATTGAAGGCTTCCAAATCCAAGATTGCGCTACTCTATCACCTCTTCTTTTGGTTTATTTTTGGCCCATTCGTTCTTCCAAGCTTCTATGCTTTTCTTCATCAGATTCTGGTCATTTTGCACTTGTTTTGGCGTTAATGGTGCAAGAACAACCTTCTTTCCTTCATGCTTGAAAGAGTAGTGATTGGTATAACAATCATGAATGGTCCTCTTATCATATTGTCACGGTCTTCTAAGGAGTATATGGCTGGCATGCATTGGTACGACATCGCACATAATTTCATCTTTATATTTGCCAATTGAGAAGGGAATTAGAACCTGTTTGGTGACTTTTAATTCGCCTCCATCATTCAGCCACTAAAGCTTGTATGGTGTAGGATGTTTCAACGTTTTTAATCCCAACTTCTCCAACATGATTGTGATTGCCATGTTCGTGCAACTTTCGCCATCTATGATCATGAAACGAACCTTGTTGTTCACATGACACCGGGTATGGAAAATGTTCTCCCTTTGTTGTTCATCCTCGGCCATTTGACCACTAAAAGCTCTCCATCCACTACAGGTTCAATTTCTTCTATCTTCAGCTCAGATTCCTCCTGAACTTCATCCTCATGGTCTGATGTGACTTTGCCATTGTCCAATAGTAGCATAGTGTTGCATCTGTACATTGATTTTCCATATGGCCTCGTCCCAAACACTTGAAGCATTTAATGTCACTGGTGCATTCTTTGTTTTCCACTTGCTTGCCTTGGCATGTTTCCATCATGGCTGGCTTTTGTTTTGGAGTCTCAACTGGTTCTCAATCTGCAAAGGTGTAGCATTGGTTTGGTTCCACTTGGGACCATTGGTATTAGTACCCCTTACGGTGATCTTTCTCTGTTGTTGCCGCTCAGCCTTCATGGCCATATGTACCATCTGATCAATCTCAATGTAGTGTTGTAGTTCCACCACATCAGTAATTTCTCTATTTAGCCCTGCTAAGAATCTAGCCATGGTTGCTTCTCTATCTTCTTCAACATTGGCTCGGATCATTGCAACCTCCATCTCTTTGTAATAATCTTCTACACTCTGGTTGCCTTGTTTTAGAGTTTGCAACTTGTGAAAGAGGTCTCGATGATAATGGGTTGGAATGAACCTTCTCCACATGATGATCTTCATGTCATGCCAACCTTTCAACAAAAAAAAAACTCTTCATGTCATGCCAAGTTGTGATTGGCCTTTCCACGTTACATCTCCTAAGCAAGGTTAATTGGTCCCACCAAATAAGAGCATAATCTATGAATTCCATGGTAGGCAATCATACCTTTTTCTGTTTTGAGTAATTTTGGCATTCAAAAACATGATCCACCTTGCTTTCCAATCCAAATATGCCTCCTGATCAATTTTGCCTTGGAACGGTGGAATAGCGACTCGGATGTTGCTGAGATTGTCATCAATTTGGGCATGCCCTCCTTGATATCTCGGAGCTTGTTCAACTTCTTTCTCATTGTCTTCTACAAACTCGTTTAATTGTTGTTTCCTTCTAGTGCACCGAACATTGCCTTTTGATTCCTCCAACCGATCCATCCTTTCATGAATGGGTTCAAGATCGGCACGCAACAATCTTTACATTTCTTGAATCAATGTTTGAGTTTGGAGGTTTTGGGGTTGTTGCCTTCCTCCTCGATTTGAAGTTTCGAAATGTTGTGTCATGGTTAGTAAAAAGAAAGAAATTAAGAACTTAAAATCCGAAAGAAAGAAACCTCTCGGTCACTCCAAGAAAGTTGATGTCACTCCAATCAAACACTCGTGTTTCACTCTTAGGAATTAGGCTTTTACTTCCCCTTCTGTACTCACAACTCTCTTGCCTTTTACCGCTTAATTCTCTCGTCACAAGTTCTTGAAAGAACTTACTCAAGACCTGTCAAAATTTACTATATGGCGTTTTGGGCTGTAAATAAGGTTAGGCTAGAAAAAGAAGGAATAATGAAAAGAAATGAAAGAAAAGAATGATAAGGTAGGATAATAGAAATGAAATAGATGAAAGTAAAACAAACGTACCACAAAACTCACTTACAACTTGATCGAGAAACAATCAATCTTGATGTCTTCTTCGAGCTTGTTGTTTGTTTGCTTTGCCTCCACCACCTTTGTGTTTCACTATTCTTTTTTTGCACTATTTGAATCTGTTTTTCTTTTTTTGTACTTCTTTTTTTATCACAAAAATGAAATCACAAAAGATAAGGGCTTGATTCTTCCAAAAGCTCTGATTACCAAATGATACGCTCCAACTCTCCAAATGATGTTGTTGAGAGAAGCTTGATTGTTCCCGACCGTGAATGTAAGTAAACTTTGTAATCCGTATGCTTTAGGATGATGGAAATAATGGAAGGACGTTGATAACTTTGGGTGCGAAGCGTTTGGATGGTGGTGTATAAGGTAATGGACAAAAGGAAGGAAATGGTTAAGTGTAGGGTAGGTTTCGGATAGGTGGATGGAAATGGAAAGAAAGGATAGTGCAATGGAAATTAAAAGGGATGGTAGTATTCAAAGGATTCAAAGAAAGAAACTATACGAAAAGGTATAATCCCGTTTCTTAGGAGAATGACTTTGAGGGTGGTGGATAGGACTTGGACCCTTTGTTTATAAGAAAACCAAGAACCCGAAGTATAGGATGGAAGATAGGAGACGCCACAAGCAAAGCTTGATAAGTTGATAAAGTTCTAAAAAGAACAAGTTTGGGAGAAAACCTCAAAAAGAATAAATTATATTTCAAGAAAGTTATGTGTTACAAAATGTAAAATGAACCCCTATTTATAGTTTTTCAAGGGGTTGGCCGAAAGGGCATGTACAAGGATGAATAGGTAGCCAAATGGGCATGTAGGGACTGGTGATGGTTCGGCAAGGGCATGTGATGATTCGGCTAGAGTTGTGCCTCCCTCCAAGCATGTGCCATCCTTTTTCCCTCCAAAATGATGGCGCCAAGCACTTTCCCTCCAAGGCTGGTCAGTTGTGTCCCTTGGGGAGGAGACATGTCGCTTCGCAGTTGAGCTGGAGGGGGTAGCTTGAGCTGAGATGAGCTGATCGAGCTAGGAGTGAGCTGGCTTGGGCTGAGCTAGCTAGTTAGCTGAGTGAGCTTCACTTAGTTTCTGAGCTAAATTGAGCTGCTATGAGCTGTCTTGAGCTAAGTGAGCTTGTCCCTAAATGTCCTTGAGTTTTCCTCGAGCTATTAGAGCTAAAAGTAGTTTTCCTCGAGCTAAAAGAGCTGAAATTAGTGAGTTGTTAGGAGCTGATTTGAGCTAACCATGAGCTGCACGATCATAGATGAGTTTACCCTTTAGTTGTATCCCTTGTACTCGAACTGTGATGTCCTATAATCAAAGTAAACAAACATAAGTAATGCTAATAATAAGAATTAAAGTAATAAGCTAAGTAACGATGTGGTTCTACTTAATATGTATGCATGAAAATATTACTTAATATGACAAGTGTAGAGTATGATGTAAGGAAAGATGTCATGATATCTAAATACACTAAGCATTGTATTAAACATAAACATGTGGTAAACATGAATGGTAAGTATAAGTGCATGCATGACTAGAAATAATATAATCATATAGTTATAAAAGATGTGAAGAAAGGTAGTAAAAACTATAATAGAGAAATGGTAGAGAAATCCTTGACAAAGCGACGGTAGAAGCTTGCTAGGCCATGGAAGGATCTCACCTCGGTTATGGATGATGGCGTGGGCCATTCTTGAATTGCTTTGACTTTTTCATTGTCAACATGGATACCCTGTGCACTTACTATAAAGCCTAGAAAACTAAGACTTTCACTACAAAACACGCACTTTTCCATGTTAGCATATAATTGTTCTCTTCGGAGAACTTCGAAGACCGATCTCACATGAAAGATATGTAAATCAAAAGAAGAAGAGTAGATAAGAATATCATCGAAATAAACAACAACAAACTTACCTCTAAACTCCCGAAGGACATGGTTCATCAATCTCATGAATGTGCTAGGGGCATTGGTCAAACCAAAATGGCATAAATGTCCATTCATATAAACCGAACTTTGTCTTGAAAGAGGTTTTCCATTCATCTCCTTCTTTCATTCGAATTTGATGATAACCACTCTTCAAATCAATCTTGGTGAAGATGCATGCACCGTAGAGTTCATCAAGCATGTCATCTAATCGTGGAATAGGATGCCTATACTTGATTGTTATTTGGTTGATCACTAACAATCGACACACATTCTATATGAACCATCTTTCTTTGGCACCAAAAGTACTGGAACGGCACAAGGGCTTAAACTCTCACGAATGTAGCCTTTGTTGAGTAGTTCTTCCACTTGCTTTTCTAACTCCTTGGTTTCGTCGGGATTACATCTATATGCTGGTCTATTTGGAATAGAAGAACCCAGAATTAGGTCAATTTGATGTTCAATTCCTCTTAAGGGTGGCAAACCGTCAGATGGATCACCTAAAACATCATTGAAGTCCTGCAAAAGAGAAACAAACACACTAGGCAAACTTTTGTTATTGTTAGTGATAGAAAAAAATTGTTCCCTAAAGCGGATGAGGATGCAAGGCTGTTTAAGGAAGGGAGCTTGCCTCACTTCTTTTTCTCTCGCATAAATATTTTGAGACACTCTTTTTTTCTCACATTTAGGATCACTCACCACCCCTGGGCCTATACTTATTTGGCTTTTATCACTACTGGCCTCTTTTGTATTTGCCTTTTGTTTTTCATTCTTTTTTTCTTTTTCATCTTTTTTTATTCCCACCTCCTCACAAAACTTCTTCATTCGCATCTGATCTTTGTACACCTCTTTTGGATTGAGTGGAGCCAAGGTATACTTTTTGTCATGGTATACAAAGGAATACTTATTTAACTTACCATGGTGAGTCACATCATGGTCATACTGCCACGGTCGTCCTAAAAGTAGGTGAGATGCTTGCATAGGGATAACATCACACCAAACGTCATCACAATATTTACCCATAGTAAAAGTGATTAAGGCACGTTTGTTTACCTTTAATTCTGACCCTTCATGAAGCCATTGGAGATAATATGGCTTTGGATGGCGTTGACAAGGTAGGTCAAGTGCATCAACCAGATAGCTGCTCACCACATTCGCACAACTTCCGCTAACAATGATGACAGAATATAGTTTGCCTCTAATCAAACATCTTGTGTGGAAAATATTTGTTCTTTGCATCTCCGTATCGTCGATTGCTTGGATATTAAGTGAACGTTGAATCACCAAGCTTTTAGGATCAGGTTCATCACTGGAGTAACCACCGACGATGAATCCATTGTCAGACAATTCCTCCTCCGACTCAGATGAGTAGCTCCCATCTTCTCGAATAAGAAAGAGTCTTGTATTCGGGCAGTCTCTTTTATAGTGTCCATGACCGTTGTACTTGAAGCATCAATCTCTCGAGTTTGTTTGAGTGTTTGTGTGTTTTCCGCCAACATGGGGGGTTTTTGTCTTGGTTTTGTCCAGTGACTTGGATGTTTGAATTTTCTGCTTTGGTCTACTTGATTCAAGCAAAGGTTTAGAAGAATTAGAATGAGATAAAGGTTGAGTGATACCTTTGTCATAGTGATAATTCTTTTGTCGATATCGTTGTATATCTTTGATGCGCTTTTCAATTGTCATGGCGAATTGGAATGCCTCTTGAAGGGTGTAGTAGGTTTTGAGTTCAAGTACCTCAAGAATGTTGTCATTGAGTCCGACAACAAACCTAGTCATTGTATCCTCTTCATCCTCTTGGATATCGGCTCTTTGCATCAATGATTCCATCTCTTTGAGATACTCATCAATAGTCCTGTAGCCTTGTCGGATTCTTTGTAACTTTTGTTTGATCTCTCGCCGATATAATAGGGGAACGAATTGTTCTCGCATGACTTCTTCAAGTTCTCCCCATGAGGTTATCTTGGCTTCTCCATTGAGACGCCGATTGCGAACCAATTGGGACCACCAAATGGATGCGTATTCAGTGAATTCGAGAGTCAAAAGTGGAACTTAATCCTCTTCGGGGCATTGATAATACTCGAATAGAAGATCAACTCGATTTTCCCAGTCATAATAAGCATCAGGGTCATTCCTTCCTTGAAAAGGTGGTACAGTGATTTTTGGTTTGGCTAAGGTGTTTGTTGCTCGTCTCGGCTCTATGCAAGGATTGTGCCCATGCAGGGGGTTTTGGCGTCTATTCTAAATGGGAACAAGATTTGGACGCCTAGGCTCTTCAGTATCGCTTGCAATTGCAGTGGTTTCTGATCTCCCAATGGTTTGAGTGATTGCGGTTACGACTGTATCGGTGTGCTCAAGCTTGGCTGCCAAAGAGGTTACAATCCGTTCAAGTTTATTGAGAGTATTCGAAACTTCTTGAAGAGTCACTTCATGTGGTTCTTCGTCGTTACTCATTTCTGACATCCTGAAACACTCAGATTTAAAAAGGTGAAAAGCAAAAGAAAACTAGAAATCTCACTAAACACTCCAAGGAATAAATATTTAGCAAGGCAAGTAAACCGATATCGTGCTATTTAGACCTTCCTGCCACAAGTCAACAAGTTACAATCAGAGTTTAATCCTAACAATGAGTCCTAATTGTACTAGGAGTCCAATGAAAGGCTTGACACCAATTGAATATAGTTGCAAGAAAGAAGGATTGGAATGCAACTTTTAGTCCTACTCACACCAGAAAAGAGAAGGTGTTAAATTGCATAGAAGAATGAAAAAGCAAAACAAAGGAACTTAAGAAACTAAGAGTAGAAAAAAATTAGTAGAGAAAGATGATAACCCCAAAACCCAGAAACAACTTGAAGGAAGAAATCCAATGTTGAATCCACTTCAATGTGATGCTTGTGGTGGTTGATGATGGTGATCTTGATGATTCTTGATGGTGGTTGGTGGCTAGGTATAAGCTTTCTCACTTCTCTTTCTTCTCTTTTCTTTTTTATATTTTTTTAATTTTTTCTTTTTACAAGGTAAATAAACTGAAATTAACGAAAATTGAAGAAAAAATAATGAAAATAGGGTTAAAGAAGGGGGGAAACCCTAATTTGGCTGAAATTTTATCCACTTCGTTCGAGGTGTTCCCGAACTCCAAAAATTCTGAAATTTTGTGTGGTGACTCCACCAATGGTGTAGATCTGATCTGGAACATTTCAGCTCAAAATTCACTCGTTTGGTTTTGACAAATTTTCCCTAATTTTCGAGTTCTTTTTCCCAAAAACGCCAAAATTCTTGCCAAGAATCGTCCCAAATCTGATACCAAATGATAGAGTAGCGCAATCTTGGATTTGGAAGCCTTCAATCAAGTTGTTGCAAGAACTAGGAGCTCTAGACTCAATCAAGGAAGTTTGGGCAGATCTAAAATTCAAGAGAAAGGAGAAGGGATTTTCTTGAATTTTTTCAGATTCAAGGCTGGAAATTTAAAGAAAGAAAAACAAGATAAGGATTAGATGATAAGAAATAAGAATATAAATAAAAAGATGAGAAAAGATTAAGAAAAAGATAGGTAAAACAAATCTGAAAATTCCAGCTTTGTTTATGGAATTATGGAAGATGGTGTGAAGGTTGAAGATGAAGATGGCTTGTGAATTGTTGATGTTGTTTTGTCCTCAGCACCCTCTTAGACTCAATTATCTAAGCAATCAACCTCAAGCGGCTCTAACCCACCCTCCTAGACGCGATTATCTAGGCAAGCAAGAGTGTGAAGATGATCTCCCTCACAAGAACTCGTCGAACTTATGTTGAAGAGGACTTCGAAGGCGCAAGTAATCAGCACTTGCAAAAACAAACTCACTAAATATTTCATAAATCAAAGAAAATCTCCCTTACAATGATGGAGGCTTCATCCTTTTATAGGTGAAGGATAGACAAAGTAACTTAACTTCTACTAAAATAAGGAAAACCTAATCTAATTAAAAATAATAAAAAAATAACAGCCTTTAAATTCTTTGTGCTTGTGTGGCAAGGGATAGGGTGATAAGGCAAGTTATAAGCTGATAAGGGCTGATTGCTTGGGCAGCAAGTAAACTTGATGAAGGCTGGTTTGCTTGGGCATCAAGTAATGGGCTGATAAGAGCTGTTTTGATTGGGCATCAAGTAATGGGCTAATAAGAGCTGTTTTGATTGGGCATCAAGTAAAAGTTGATTGAGCCTTTATTTGGATGAATTTAAGGGTATTTGGGCTAGTTTAGATGATAAGAAATTGGTTCTTGGGCAAGGAAGCATGTGTGGGCTGTTTTAAAAGCTAACTAGGCCTAAAAATACTTGTAAATCCTAATTTGGGCTAAAAATAAAAATCTGACCCAATCTTTTATAGTAACAAGTATTGGGTCTAATTACAATAAAAAGGGCTAATTAATGGACATCTAAATGGATATCCATCTCCAAAGGTGCAACAAGTTGAGTTTTTGTGACCCAATTATTCTTGAAGGATGTTAAGTGTGGACTTCCTTTAAGAAATTCTTCTTTCTTCATGGCAGCTTGTAATCCTTTGCTCACGAATACTTGGACGGTCGAATTCAGCTTGTCCTTGATTAGCTTAGACTTGGCTCGGGTTATTGGGCCAAGTGGAAAAGTAAGTCCATCTTGTCCTTGGAATTGCCTTGTGGTACATATATCAAACTCCCTTGACTTTCATCCTTGTAAAACAAGTTGAAAGTATAGTGAAAATGAGTATGGTGTGAAACAGAATCGCATCAATAGAGTTGGCAATTTAGTAAGTTGTTTGATTCATCTCCTTGAATATTTAGAAAAAAATGGAAAAAATCAGAATTCCAAAAGAAGAAAAGATCAAAGAGGGAGGGATCACATCTTATATTAAAAAAGTTTTGGCTGTTACTATTGTGTTTATTACATAATTCAGTTTGTTTCATCTTATCTTTTCTTGTAACCATCCTATACCATATATTCTTCTTTCTTCCTTACTAACCATCTTGTTTCAGCCAAATTTCTTAAAGAATACTTGTTGAGCCTTGAGTAAGTTCTCTAAGGACTTAGAAAGAGAGCAAGAGTGGTAAGAGGCAAGAGTGTGCATTAAGGGGAAAAGCCTAACCCGAGTGAAACACGAGTGTGAGTGCATTTTCTTTGGAGTGGAAAGGTGAGAATTTGTGCTAGTGAGGTTTAATTTTTTTTCTAACCATGTCACAAAGATCTAATGTTTTTAATGGAAACAAAGCACCAGACTTTACAGGATCTTAGTCATGAGATGAGGCAGGTAATACAATAAGCTTTTGAGCCCATTAACAAGAGATTGGATCGCCTTGAGACAGTTTCTCGTTGGAAACAAACACCTCTATCAAAGATAAAAGGGCAACTAAAAAGGAGAGACAGTGATGTAGTCCGTCCTTGATGTTGTAGAAGACGACCCTTTGAATGTAGGATCTAGGAAGGCATGCAAGTGATTTCTGTAAAGTAAGATGGCTGCAAAAGAAAGGATGTAATGATAGGTGATGTGCGGAAGTAAAGATAGGATGATTTGAAGGAAATGAAGATGAAAATGGAAGGAAAGTAATTGTAATTGTCCGCTCCAACTCTCCAATTGTTTTTGTAGAGAGAAGCTTTGATTGTTCTCGATCGTGAATGCACGTAAGCCTTGTAGTCTGAATGCTTTGAAGTGATATGAAGAAGGAAAGATGTTGAAATGTTGGTGCGGAAGCAGTGTTGCGTGGTGTATAAGAAAAGGGATGAAATGAATGGAAAGGTTTAAGTATAGGGTAGGTTCGGCTATGGTGTAGGAATGGTAGAAAGATGGTGAAAAGAAATGGGAAAAGAAAGATGGTGAAATGGAATGAAAAAGGGTGATAGTATTCAAAGGATTCAAAGAAAGAAACTATAATAAAAATTATAATCTCATTTCTTAAGAGAATGACTGATAAGAGGCTTGCCATGGATGTGGAATCACAAATCAAGTTGCTCAGAAGCAATCTTATGCGCTACACTCGATCAAACAAGGTATGGGTAGTTTTCTTGAATTTCAAGGGAAACTAGTTAGGCTTTTCTTGAAAATTCTAAAATTAAGATGCAAAAATCAAAGAAAAAAAGGGGAGATGGTTAATTAGATGATGGATAAGAATGAAAAAAATATGAAAGATTAATAAACATAAGTAAAAAGATAGATAATTCAAATCTAAAATTTTCAGCTTTGAATTGAATGACAATGGCGTTGGCAACAATGGAGTTGAATTGAAGAAGATGATGGTGGATTATGGAATAGAGGATATTGCCCATTGAACCCTCGTAGTCATGATTAACTAGGCAACCTCCGTGATATGGCTTAAAACCGACCCTCCTACCCACAATTAGATAGGCAACCAAGAGTGTGAAGATCAGCAACAATCAACCCAGTTGAAACATTGAAGATGGCTTCTAGACAAGTTTACCGAACACTTGCAAACACGTATTCAAAGAATACTAAAATATAAAAAGAGAACTTCTTATTAATCAACAAAAATCTTAAAATCAAAGAAGAAAACACCATCCTTTTATAGATGAATGATGGCTTTAACCTAAAGCTAAGAATGAATAAAATAAATAATAAAATCTCAAAAGAGAACTTATTAATCAATGAAAATCTTAAAAACAAAGAAGAAAATATCATCCTTTTATAGATGAATGATGGCTTTAACCTAGAGCTAAGAATGAATAAAATAAACAAAGAAATCTGGTCCATTAAATTGGACGAATTAAACTTAACCCAACCTAATTATTAACATTTAAATTATGTTTTTAGGGTTTTATATACTTTAGGAACCAGCTACCCTTCTCCCAAGCCGTTAGATCAAGTCTAATGTAATGGAACAGATTTCTTTGTTTATTTTATTCATTCTTAGCTTTAGGTTAAAGCCATCCTTCATCTATAAAAGGATGATGTCTTCTTCTTTGTTTTTCAAATTTCATTGATTAATAAAAAGTTCTCTTTGGAGATTTTAGTATTCTTTGAGTTTGCAAGTGTTCGGTAAACTTGTCTAGAAGCCATATTCAACATAAGATCATCGAGTTCTTGTGAGGAAGATCATCTTCACACTCTTACTTGCCTAGGTAATTACATCTAGGAGGGTGGGTTAGAGCCGCTTGAGGTTGCTTGCTTAGATAATTGCATCTAAGAGGGTGCCGAGGACAAAACAACAACAACGATTCGCAAGCCATCTTCATCTTCTCAACCTTCACACCATCTTCCATAATTCCATGAACAAAACTGGAATTTTCAGATTTGTTTTATCTATCTCTTTCTCAATCTTTTTTATTTATATTCTTATTTCTCATCATCTAATCTATCATACTCACCTTGTTTCTTTAATTTTCCAGCTTTAGTTCTGAAATTTTCAAGAAACCCCCAACTAGTTTCTCTTGAATTTTCAGATTTGCGCGTAACGTCCAATTTTCGAGTCTAAAGCCCTAGGTTTGCTTCCGAGCCATCAAATTGAAGGCTACCATGTGCCAAAGCATACTCTATCATTTGGTATCAGATTTGGGATGATTCTTGGCAAGAATTTTGGTGTTTTGGGGTGAAAACTCGAAAATTAGGGAAAATTCGTCAAATCTAAACGAGAGAATTTTGAGCTGAAAATTTCCAGATCAGATCTACACCATTGGAGGAGTCTTCAGACAAAATTTCAAAATTTTTTGACTTGGGGAACATCTTGAAAAAAGTAGATCAATTTGCTGCACAATTCCAGGGTTTTCGGGTTGTTTTTTTTTTTATTTTTTTCCCATTCTTAGCCATTAATTTTCCTTCGTTTTAGCTTTTTTTATTCCTATATATCTTCTAACACTTTCTTGTTTTCTTGTGTTAGTAGGACCAAAAGTTGCATATCTTTCTTTCTCTCTGCAACTATAATTCTATTGGTGTCTAACCCTTCATTGGATTCTTAAAGACTTTAGGGTTCATTGGTGGGATTGACCTTCAACATAACTTTCTTGGTGTGAATAACGGTGAGGATTTGCTTCATGTTTTTTTGACTTTTCAGGATGTCCTTGAGCAATGTATTGGATTTTACCCTTTTGGGGACTTGATGTCATTATTGTTGTCGACTAGATCATTCGGGCTACGATTGTCCAGACAAGTCTTATTTTCAAGAAAATTTTTTGAGAGATATGTTGGCTGAATTCATGTCTTCTAATGATATTGAAATCCATGATCCGGACCATGGTGAAGATGTTACTAATGAGAGTTTCGCCGAAGATATACTTGTGGAAGCCAAAATTCGTCCTACACCACTATCCTTCAATGAAATTCAGAATTTTTTTGAAGAGGATGTGACAAACGCGTTACCTTGTGATCAAAAGAAGTTTGTGAGTTGGGAAAAGTCTTCACAAGAATCCATCAAAACGCCATTTCTTCCATGGTACTTTAATGAACTTCCTCCATCCACCGGTTTAGATTCGGGGACGAATCTTTTTGAAGAGTGGGGGAATGATACATGCATATGCATAGGAGGGCTAGAACGATGCATTGAAGACAAGAAGTTGAAACCGTTTCACATGCCCGATCTTTTTCCTTTTGATACTTCAGATTCGAGGACGAATCCTTTTGAGGAAGGAGAGGATGATACATGCATGAGCGTGATCAAATTACTCATATGGGACAAGAAGTTTGAAGCTGTTCGATGCAAACAACAAGGTCCAAAGTGATCCATGCTTAGGAGGTGTGAAGAGATGCATTTTAGATAAGAAAAAACTGTTTTGCAAAGCTGGAGCATCATCGGACTTGAGACGAATTTTCGGATGGGATCCAGGCATTTCTGGGTCGAGTTGTTCTCTAACAAATTTTTCGCCATTCAGTTACCTTTCCAACGCATCTTGAAACGCGTCAATCGGACATCGAGAACTGAAGATACGTCCAATTTACTGAAGACTGCGCGTGCAGAAAACTGGATACTGAATTATTTCGGGATTTTGTAAAATTCAGCCCAAAAGCTAACATATAAGGTTTGGACGAATTAAACTTAATCCAACCTAATTATTAACATTTAAATTATATTTTTAGGGTTTTATATACTTTAGGAACCAGCCACCCTTCTCCCAAGCCGTTAGATCAAGTCCAATTTAATGGACCAGATTTCTTTGTTTATTTTATTCATTCTTAGCTTTAGGTTAAAGCCATCCTTCATCTATAAAAGGATGATGTCTTCTTCGTTGTTTTTCAGATTTCATTGATTAATAAAAAGTTCTCTTTGGAGATTTTAGTATTCTTTGAGTTTGCAAGTGTTCGGTAAACTTGTCTAGAAGCCATCTTCAACATAAAATCGTCGAGTTCTTGTGAGGGAGATCATCTTCACACTCTTACTTGCCTAGGTAATTATATCTAGGATGGTGGGTTAGAGCCGCTTGAGGTTGCTTGCTTAGATAATTGTGTCTAAGAGGGTGCCGAGGACAAAACAATAACAACGATTCGCAATCCATCTTCATCTTCAACCTTCACACCATCTTCCATAATTCCATGAACAAAACTGGAATTTTCATATTTGTTTTATCTATCTCTTTCTCAGTCTTTTTATTTATATTCTTATTTCTCATCATCTAATCTATCATATTCACCTTATTTCTTTAATTTTCCAGCTTTAATTCTGAAATTTTCAAGAAACCCCCAACTAGTTTCTCTTGAATTTTCAGATTTGCGCGTAACTTCCTTGTTCGAGTCTAAAGCCCTAGGTTTGCTTCCAAGCCATCAAATTGAAGGTTACCACGTGCCAAAGCATACTCTATCACTAGGGCTTTAGACTCGAACAAGGTAGTTAGGAGTAAATATAAAAATTCAAGAGAAACTAGTTAGGGGTTTCTTGAAAATTTTATAATTAAGAATGAAAATAAAAAGATAGAAAAAAGATAGAGATAAAGATAGATAAAACAAATCTAAAAATTTCCAGCTTTGTTTATGGATATGGGGACAATGGAGTTGAAGAAGAAGATGGCTATGGATTGATAGATGTCCCGCGGAACCCTCCTACTCGCAATTGAATAGGCAACCTCTGTGATATGGCTCTAACCGATCCTTCTAATCGCACTTGACGAGGCAACCCGAAGTGTGAAGAACAACAACAATCAACCCGGTTGACAAGTGAATATGACTTCTAGACAAGTTTACTGAACACTTGCAAACACGTATTCAAAAAATACTAAAATCTCAAAACAGAACTTTTTATTAATCAATGAAAATCTGGAAAACAAAGAAGAAAGCATCATCCTTTTATAGATGAAGGATGACTTTAACCTAAAGCTAAGAATGAATAAAATAAACAAAGAAATCTGGTCCATTAAATTGGACTTGATCTAACGGCTTAAGAGAAGGGTGGCTGGTTCCTAAAGTATATAAAACCCTAAAAACATAATTTAAATGTTAATAATTAGGTTAGGCTAAGTCTAATTCGTCCAAAAGTTTTATAAATTAGCTTTTGGGCTGAATTTACAAAATCCCGTAGTTAAACTCGTATCCAGTTTTCTGCTTGCACAGTCTTCAGTAAAATGAACGTATCTTGAGCTTTCAATTTCCGATTGACGCCTTTCAAGATGCGTTGGAAAGGTAACTGAATGATGGTCAATATGTTAGAAGACAACTTGACCCAAATATGCCTGGATCCCATCTGAAATTCGTCTCAAGACGTCTGATGCTCCAGCTTTGCAAAACAGTTTCAATTTCTTATCTAAAATGCATCTCTTCACACCTCCTAAGCATGGATCAATTTGGACCTTGTAGTTTGCATCGAACAACTTCAACTTATTATCCAATATGAGTAATTTGACTGCGCTCATGCATTGATGAGATCATGGCGTCACCACCACCATTGGACCCGAAGGAATTTCCCTTAGGCCCCATTACTCGTGAGAGGGCAAGGAAATATAGAGATGCGATCAGCAACAAGTGCAATCATGCATGGAAGATTATTGAAGCTGTCGAAGTTGAATCAATGCCCTACAACGTGGAAGATTCATGCAACGAGAAAGGGAGTCCATGCAACGTGTTGCGTGTTTATTTCTAATGCATATATTCCATTTGATTATTATAGTTTTAGTGTGCACATGCTTTCTATTATATTGTTTATTGTTTATTTTACTAGCACTAGAGTTCTTCGAATCATATAACATATATTTATTATATTTAGCATGCATCATATTACCTTGTTTATTTCTGATTATATTTCTCATATTTACAGGTGTTATGCAAGGACAATGAATAGACACATTAGGGTGATTCAGAGAATTATGACTATTGGAGAGGTGCTTGCTTGAGATGCTTGCTTGGCTTTGGAGGTGCTTGCTTGAGGTGCTTGCTTACGTTCACATGGAAATTGACATGCTTGCTTACGTTCACAATGGACGGCAATTCTAGAGAGGTGTTTGCTTGAGATGCTTGCTTACATGGAAATTGACATGCTTGCTTACGTTCACATGGAAATTGACATGCTAGCTTATGATTACATTTGGCGAAAAAGGCACACATTTTAAGGTTTCTTTTTTATTTATTATCCCTTCACACCTCCTTAGGAATGTTGGCTGATCACTTCATTTTGTAAAGACTGTAAATAGAGGCTATTTTTTCAATTGTAACACACACTTTGATTTCAGAAAAATTGAGAGTTTTATCTCTTTCGTTCTTTTGAGAACTTTATCGATCCTTCAAGTCCTACTTGTTGAATCAAAACCTTTGATATATTTGGTTCTTAGTCCTACTTAACTAGTGGGTCAAGATCCTTATTTCGTTTACAGACCGTTATAGGGTTCAGGTCACACTTTTTAGTATTGGTTCAATTCTCAAGTCCTAAACTACTTTCCATCTTCCATCATCCAATTCTACCACCACCATCGAACACATTAACCTTCCAAAATTCTAGAATCTTTACTCTCATCACTTTTTATATCATTACACACCATCACCCTTTAAATCATCCAAAACCGTTGCAAGTCTTACAACACAAAGTTACTTCATTTACGATTAGGCAAATCAAGCATCTCGGTAAATTCCAAGATGAGATCACATCAGATGGTAATCAGAGCTTAGGCTAAATCAAGTAAGCCTTTGTGTTTTGATGTTAAAAAAACAAAATAAATGAGTTTTTGTAAAAACAAAGAAAGCAAATCAACAACAAGGTTCGAGATATTTTTACCTTGTTTCAGAATTGTTATTTGTTCGTTTCAATATTTTAACTTTGAACCGTAAGCCTTTTCTTCTAAGCCTACCTTTTACACCATATCTTTCCAAACCTCAACATTTATTTTGCAGCCGATTGAACAAGTATTTTGGAGGATTTTGAGTAAGTTCGATTCAAGAACTTTTAAGATAAAAAGAGCGGTAAAAGTCACGAGAGAGTGAGTACATCATAGGGTAAATGCCAAAGAGAGCAAGTAATTTTTTTTCTTTTTCTTTTTCCTCTTTCCTTTTCTTTTGGAGTGAACAGGGAGCCATGAACACAGATAAGAATATAGGGGAGTCTAATGAAGGACAAATAGGAGGAATCCTGATATACTCCGCCCTTTATGTGGTTGGAGATGGCTACTCTGATTGTTGGATCTAGGAAGGAAGCAAGAAACCTGCAAGCAAGTTAGGCTTGAAAGAATGGAAGGTATTTTAATGGTGGCTGCGGAAGATGCTAAGATTGGTGTATGGAAATGGTGATGGAGATGGTGAAGGTAGTATCTTAATAATTGAAGGAAGAAACTATGCTATAAAGAGCATAACCCCGAACCTTATATGATTTCTTAAAGGGTGGTAGAAAGGACTTTGACCCACTATCTATAAAGAGATAGGAATCGAAAGTATCAAGGAAATGGAAGGGATGACACCACAAATACGAGTACTTGATATGTCAATAAAGTTCTAAAAAGAACTAAGAGAGAAAATTCTCACAAAAGTAATTTTTACAAATTAAAGGAGTGTATTACAAATGACAAAAACAACTTGTATTTATAAGGAATGAATGGGCATGGCCGAAAAGGCCTTACAACTATTCGACTAGGGTGGTGCCTCCCTCGAAAGGCCTAGGTGATGTTTTGGCAGAATTAAGTCTCCCTCCAAATGGTTTTGGCACACAAACATTTGAGTAAAAAGTTGTAATTTGTCATATGAAATTCTAGCCTGCAGTTCCTTCTATAATCTGGTCATATCTCGAGCTCTCGATATCGGATTGATGTGATTCAACATGCGTTGGAAAGATAAGAGATAGGAGAACATGTTTCATGAAGGCTTCTATACCCATTTATGCCTGTATCTTGCTCAAAAATGGAAAACAATCTGACATACGTGTTTGGTGATAAATCTGCCCAATGAAGAGTGATTTGGTTGGAACTCTTCATTTGGCGCACTCATGCTTTCCCTCCATGTGTTTGCAGCCCAAATTCAAGTTTCCCTCCAAAAGGCTTGGGACATGACCCTTAGGGTGATGAGCTGACAAGTATCTGAGTTGAGCTGGTTGAGCTAGAAGTGAGCTAAATTGAGCTGAGCTAGCTACCTGAAAGAGGTAGCTCAATCTTCAAGCTGATTTGAGCTATCCGAGCTGACTTTAGCTAGGTGAGCTGGTTCTTCGAGCTTGGTGAGCTCCTTCAAAATGTTCTCCTTAAGTTTTGAGCTGATCCGAGCGCTCCCTAAAGCCGTGAGCTAATCCGAGCTCCTAGTGATGCCTTTGAGCTAATCCAAGTTGTCCTTAATCTCTTTGAGCTAATTCGAGCTACTTGTGAGGGCTTTGAGCTGTTCTGAGCATGTACTTTCATTCATAGTACCTAAAGAAACAATAGGCAAATGTGTGAGTTGAAATGAAGCTAAAATATGATGCATACTTAAGTTTCAAGATGCAATGCAATGCAAACATACTTAAATGACTTATATAACTAAATAAAGATATGGAACATAGGTTATGCATGAATATCATATATTATGCAAATCATATGATCTTCAAGTATTTTCTAATATGCAAAAGCATGCTTATAACATTATATAATGCATAAAGAAGATAATTTGTGATCTTCATTAGAATCAGCCTTGAGGATCTTCAAGGATGTGATCAAGTCATGGAGAAAGTTGGTGCAGGTTAGGATTGTATCATCCTCCCCTTCTTGATACGGAAGCCAGGATCCAAGAATTACCTCAAAATCTAGGAACCCTCTAGATCACAATTAATCTAGCAAACTCACTAATATGATCCGAGAAAACCCCAAACTCCAAGTTCAGCAAACCGATAATAAAGCATGATCATGATGTAGAAAACGAGATAGGATGAATTTGATGGTGGCGGTGTTGGATAGATTTGTCCTTGGCACCCTCCTAATCGCAATTGAATAGGCAAACACTTGCAAACGACATGAATCTCTCCAATGAATGAATGATGACGAGATAGATGTTGTAGGATATTTTGTCCTCGGCACCCTCTTAGATGCGATTATCTAAGCAAGCAACCTCAAGCGGCTCTAACCCACCCTCCTAGATGCAATTACCTAGGCAAGCAAGAGTGTGAAGACGATCTCCATCACAAGAACTTGACGAACTTACGTTGAAGAAGACTTCTGATACGAAAAATAACAAGGCAAATCTATCTACCTTGAAAATAAAATGGCCCATGGCCAAAGGTTTTTGCAACTCATAAATTCATGATGGTGTTCTTATTAGTGAAGCAAATATGCCTTTAAATATGCTACAAATGAAGAGTTCAACTTAAATTAAGAAAAGTAAAGATAATAATAAAATAAATAAACATATTTTATCTAACCTAAAAAACAAATAAATAAATAACAAATCTAATCATAAATCATCTAAATATCTTCATAAAGAACTCTAGATTAAATTTAAGTACATATAATCAATAAAATTATTGAAAATTCGTAATAAATAATATTTCCCGTGATAAAATCGTATAGAGATTTCTGCTCGTACAGTCTTCACTAAAATGGACATAACTTGAGCTCCCGATGTCGGATTGATGCGTTTCAAGATGCGTTGGAAAGCTAAGAGACAGAAGAATATGTTTGAAGAAGACATGTAGACTCAGAAGTGCCCGGATCCCATCCGAAAATTCGATGCAAGTCGGATGAAATTCCAAACTTATAAAACAGCTTCAATTTGGCTACAATGCATCATTTTAGCCCCCCCAAACACGTATCACTTCTTTTTGGCGATTTTTCCTCAAATCGAAAGTGTTCTTCAATGGACACCTCTTTGTTGTTGGGGTGGACGAATTCTCACTTCTTCTCCCAAGTGAAGTTTTCAATCTCCCCAGTTCATCCTTCTCTGAATAGGCATGGTCTCTTTGGAATCCTCCTTTGGAAACATCGTGCCTTTTGATAACAAAACTTGTCCTTTGAATCACTCCTGGGTCCGAAACATCGTAACCTTTGGTGAAGGTACATATCTTTTAAACTTCTCTTTTTGATCTATCATGATGGTTGGTAAAATCACAATCTTTCATCATTTCTTCAGATCTTTCCACGAACAGATCCTTATGATTTATGCCAACTTTTCTTGCTCTTGTACCTCTTCGAATGATTTCTCTAGAATAGGTGGATAATTCCCGCTTTACATCCTTAAAATGATCTTTCTTTGGCAAAATAAACGATTGAAGTTTAGTATTGAATTTGATACTCCAACCAATCTCAAAATGGCAAAGAAACTTGTCATCACCAATTGATAGCATTACTCCATTTAGGAGAATCATTTTGCTGCAAAACAAACTAGGGTTAGTGATATGAACGTCAATGGCAAAGACCCAGAGAAGTACCCAGGTGGCCCCATTACTCGAGCAAGGGCCAAGGAGTTCCAAGCAGCCATGGAAAATATGTTTACATCAAGCTTGGGACGTGAGAAAGAAGAAATAATAAGGGAGGAACACTTTACTTTGCTTATGCATGAATTTGCATGAGTATTTAAAGTTTGCATAACATTCATTGCATTCAATAAACATGTTGTTCATTAAAGCATGCGTTGCATTTAAACATGTAGTTCATTTAGTTATACACTTCATTTAACTAAGTAGTTCATTGATTAAACTAGTTCATTCAAGATTATTAGTTCATTGAATAAAGTTAGTTCATTAATTAAACTAGTTCATTCATCAAACTAGCTCATTTATTAAACTAACTCTTAATTGTTTACATGCATGTTTTCAATTAAAGATTGAATAAAGTTTACCTTTGTGTCTAGGTGCATGAGGGAAGATGAACGGTTTTACCAGATGCAAGAATATCAGCAGAATGTCTTCCAATTCTGGATGCGATACAGACGTGTTTGGATCCAGAAATCAATTGGACGTTATTCCTCCATCTCTTAGCTTTCCAATGCCTTTTGAATCACCTCAATCCGATATCGGGAGCTTGAGATACGAATGATTTACTGAAGACAGTGCAGGCTGAAATTTTTATTACGGGAATTTTATGCATGGATGATTTGAATGAATTTGAGCCAAGGAAGAGTTCTTTCATCTTCTACCAAGAGACAAGCAATTGATGGCCATCTTAATTCAGCAAATTCAAGGCATTCAAGGTTGATGTTATCACCATTCAAGTGGGGTTTCAAAATTCATTGAGGAGACATGAAATGAAGGCTGGATGAAACTCACCTTTTATGACATTCAAGTCATATTAATCAGCTTGGAAGATGAAGAGTTGCACTTAAACTGGACAGCAAGGATGTCTACATTCATCCTTGTCCACATTCATCCCCTTTCTCTTCATATGATAGCAAAACAAGGCAGCCCAAGAGTCCTTCTTAATTTGGACGAAAATATGACTAAATTCAACCTCAATTTGTCTAAACTAATCAGCTTTGAAGATGAGAAGAAAGGACAAAGCATTCATGTGTATTCAAGTGCATTAAGATGAGCATTCATCTTTCTTGTAACACCTTTTCATATTCTGCCTACTTCTACTATAAATAGGCATCTTTAGGATCATTGTAAGACACACTTTGAATATATAAAACATCTTTGAAAGATTGCTTTCATTCTTGTTCTCTTGTGGAACTTTATCGGCTTCAAGTTAGTCTTGTAGTCTTCATCCATTTCCCTTTTGTTATAGCGTTGGTTCCTAGCTCATCTATAGCTAGTGGGTCACGTTCCATATCCTACCACTTCATTTCCACTTTATTATATTGCTGGTTCCTAACTCTTTATAGTTAGGGGGTCACAATCCATCCTTTGAATTTCTTCATCTTAACGCCAACACCCCATCATCTTCACCTACATTTTCATCTTTTATTTTTTTTTTCTTCCATAATCACAACTATCACTCTTCCTACACCCCTTCTACATATCTTTCATCCCATTATTTCTATTTCTTATTTATCTATTTCTACTTACATTGTTGTTTGAGTAATTTCAGAATACATTCAAAGCACTGCAGAGTTCTTACTAGAATCACGATCGGGCATTCACATATATGATTCAAAACTCATAGTCGAGATCATATCATTTGGTATCAGAGCCTAGACGATTCAGTAAGCGTATTATTTTTCTCTCTCCCGGGTTAGTAAAAAAAAATCAAAAAAAAATAAAAAAAAAATCTTAAAGAGGGAGGAGGCAGTCTATTCTTGTTTAAAAAAAATTACAATACATCATTTCTTATTGCTGAATTACAAATTCCTTTACCTATTCTTAGTAATTCTTTCTTTTTGAAGCCATTATCCTTTTATTATTCATCATTCTCCTACCAAGCTAGAATTGTTTCAGCCGAAGTCCACGAGACACTTGTAAGCCTTGAGGAAGTTCCCAAAAGGACTTGAAAATAAAGCACGAGTGGTAAAAGGCATGAGTGTGCATTAAGGGGAAAAGCCTAACCCGAGTGAAACACGAGTGTGAGTGCATTTTCTTTGGAGTGGAAAGGTGAGATTTTGTGTTAGTAAGGTTTAATTTCTTTTGTTTCTTTATCTAACATGTCACAAAGATCTGGTCATAGTGGTGAAGGAGTTCCCAATTTGCAAAATCAGGCTATGCTTCAAGCAATGGCCAAAATGATCCAAGAGCAATTGGAGCCCCTAATTGAAGCGAATAGACCAGCTTGAAATTTCACAAGCTAATCAGGGTAATGAGGAGTATCCTGAAGAAGTTGAAGTAGATGATGTGCAAGATCAAGTATCCCAACATAGCATGGTACAACAAGGCCAGAGAGCTCGACCACGAGTAGACGATAATCTCAGCAACATCAAGATTACCATTCCTCCTTTTCAAGGAAGAACGGATCCTGAAACCTATCTTGCATGGGAAAAGAAGGTTGAGCACATTTTTGGGTGCCATAACTATTCAGAGCTTAAAAAGGTAAAACTCGCTGCCATTGAGTTTACGGATTATGCACTAATATGGTGGGATCAATTGACATCAAGTAGGAGACGCAATGGAGAACATCCTATCACTACATGGGATGAAATGAAAGCGGTGATGTGAAGGCGATTCATTCCAACCCACTACCATCGAGAGTTATTCAACCGTCTTCAAAATCTTTCACAAGGTAACCGAAGTGTTGAAGATTACTACAAAGAGATGGAGGTGTCCATGATTCGAGCCAACATCGACGAGGATCGAGAAGCCACAATGGCAAGATTCTAAGCGGGACTAAATCCGGACATTGCGAACGTGGTCGAGTTGCAACATTATGTGGAGATGGAAGACATGGTGCATATGGCCATGAAAGTGGAAAAACAGCTCAAAAGAAAGGGTGCCACGATCTTATGGGAGTTCAACATCAAAATGGGGCAAAGTTCATACAAGAAGACTCCTCCATTACCGTCCCACGAAAAAGGAGGACCACCGAAGGAAGTAAGCCCATTGCGAAACCAGCAAGGGTAAGACTACCGCTACTCCAAATCGTTCCCGTGACATACAATGTTTTAAGTGTTTAGGGCGTGGACACATTGCAAGCCAATGTCCGAACCGCAACACCATGCTTCTTCGAGATGATGGAGAAGTTGAATCGGAACAAGAAGAGGATGAGAATGAAGATGTTGCCATCGAAGAAGAAGAATTAGAGTATGGCGTGGAAGGAGAGGTTCTTGTTGTCAAAAGAAGCCTAAACGTACAATCCGTTGGAGGAAATGAACAACGAGAAAATATCTTCCATACTCGTTGCCATGTTGGAGGAAAGGCATGCTTTGTTATTATTGATGGTGGTAGTTGCACTAATGTTGCTAGTACCTTAATGGTAGATACACTTGGCTTGGCAACAAAAAAAAGCATCCACAACCTTATAAGCTACAATGGCTCAACGATGGAGGAGAACTCAAGGTGACCAAACAAGTTCGAATTGTTTTCTCTATTGGGAAGTACAAAGACGAGGTATTATGCGATGTCGTTCCAATGCACGCAAGCCATTTATTACTTGGAAGGCCTTGGCAATTTGATAGGCGAGTGATCCATGACGGGTATACCAACCGGTATACATTCACCCATGAAGCAAAGAAGATCACTTTAGCCCCACTTTCTCCAAAACAAATACATGAAGACCAAATTTTATTGAGAGGAAAAATTGAAAAAGCCAAAGAGAGAGAGACCAAAATGGAGGTAAAAGCAAAGGAGTGTGATCAAAATGAGGGAAGGAAAATCAGCATTCTTTCTAAAGAGAGAAAGTTGAAAAAGAGTTTAATGACAGCAAAGGAAGCACTTGTGCTCATGTACAAGGAAAATTTCTTGAATACTAACTACCTTGATCAAAATTTGCCTGCTTTTGTTGTGTCTTTATTGCAGGAGTTTGATGACCTATTTTCGGAGGAAATACCAAGTGGACTGCCACCTATTCGTGGCATAGAACATCAAATAGACTTTGTTCCCGGAGCCGTCATTCCAAACCGACCAGCGTACCGAAGCAACCCCGAAGAAACTAAGGAGTTGCAAAGGCAAGTATCTGAGTTGATGTCAAAAGGCTACGTGAGGGAAAGCCTTAGCCCATGTGCCGTGCCGGTTCTACTTGTGCCAAAGAAGGATGGAACTTGGCGCATGTGTGTGGACTGCCGAGCGGTAAACAAAATTACGGTAAAGTACCGTCACCCTATTCCTCGCTTAGATGACATGTTAGATGAGCTTAGTGGTTCTAACCTCTTTTCCAAGATTGATCTTAAAAGTGGTTACCACCAAATACGAATGCGGGAAGGTGATGAGTGGAAAACAGCATTCAAAACTAAGCAAGGCCTTTATGAGTGGTTGGTTATGCCTTTTGGCTTAACTAATGCTCCAAGCACGTTTATGAGGTTAATGAATCATGTTCTTAGGCCATTCTTGGGTAAGTTTTGTGTGGTTTACTTTGATGACATTCTAATCTATAGTAAAACCATGGAAGAACATGTTCAACATTTAAGGTCAGTTTTGCTAGTTTTGAGGAAGGAAAAACTGTTTGCTAACTTACAAAAATGTACATTTTGTACTGACAGGGTTGTTTTCCTAGGTTTCGTTGTGAGTTCTGAAGGCTTGGAGGTGGACAAAGAGAAGGTTAAAGCCATTGAAGAGTGGCCACGACCAGCAAGCATTTCTCAAGTTAGGAGCTTCCATGGACTTGCAAGTTTTTATCGAAGATTCGTCCCCAACTTCAGCACCATAGCCGCCCCACTAACAAGTGTTATTAAGAAGAATTCTAAATTCTTTTGGGGGGAAGATCAAGAGAAGTCCTTTAATAGCATTAAAGATTGTTTAATACATGCCCCTTTACTTGCTCTACCTGATTTTAATCTAACTTTTGAAATTGAATGTGATGCATCAGGTGTAGGAATTGGAGCAGTTTTGTCTCAAGGTGGACGTCCTATAGCCTATTTCAGTGAAAAATTAAGTGGAGCTACGCTTAATTACCCTACCTATGACAAGGAGATGTATGCTCTTGTGAGGGCAATGGAAACATGGCAACATTACCTTTGGCCTAAGGAGTTCATCATTCACACTGATCATGAGGCATTGAAACATATCCGGGGCAGCATAAACTCAACAAAAGGCATGCCAAATGGGTGGAGTTTCTTGAAACTTTCCCATATGTTATCAAGTACAAGAAAGGTAAGGAGAATATAGTTGCCGATGCATTGTCAAGGAGGTATATTCTTTTTTAAACACTTTGGAATCTAAGTTATTGGGTTTTGTTTTTATTAAAGACTTATATGTCTCTGACTCTGATTTTGGAGAGATTTACAAAGCTTGTGAGAAAAGGTCAATTGAAAAATACTATAAGCATGATGGTTTCCTATTTAAGGAAGGAAGACTATGCATCCCTCAAGGTTCCATGCGTGAATTGCTAACTAAGGAAGCTCATGGAGGAGGATTAATGGGACATTTTGGGATAGCAAAGACTTTGGCTATACTTCAAGAGCACCTATATTGGCCTAAAATGAAACGAGATGTGGAGAGGTTGTGTGAGCGATGCATCACTTGCAGGAAGGCCAAATCTAAAGTCATGCCACATGGACTTTACACACCACTACCCATACCGGAAGCACCATGGATGGATATTTCAATGGATTTTGTGCTAGGGCTTCCACGTACCAAGAATAACAAAGATTCCATCTTTGTAGTTGTGAATAGATTCTCCAAAATGGCTCATTTCATTCCCTGTAACAAAACTAATGATGCCTCACATATTGCTACTTTGTTTTTAGGGAAATCTTAAGGTTACATGGCATACCAAGAACTATTGTGTCTGATCGGGATGTGAAGTTCTTAAGTCACTTTTGGAGAGCCCTATGGAGTAAGATTGGTACTAAGTTACTATTCTCCACCACTTGCCACCCTCAAACAGATGGCCAAACTGAAGTGGTGAACCGAGTACTTTCTATGTTACTTGATCCATCATTAGGAAGAATTTGAAAACATGGGAGGAGAGTTTACCACATGTGGAGTTTGCATACAACCGTTCGATCCATAGTACTACAGGGCGCACGCCTTTTGAAGTGGTGTATGGATTCAATCCATTAACACCGATAGACTTGTTACCATTACCCGCTGATCAAATTGTGAATAAAGATGGACTTAATAAAGCTGAATTTGTTAAGAAGCTTCATCAACAAGTCTTGGGAGAACATTGAAAACGAACCAAGCAATATGAGCAGCAAGCAAATAAGGGTCGTAAGCGAATTTCCTTTGAGCCAGGGAATTGGGTGTGGCTGCACATGAGGAAAGAAAGGTTCCCGGCTCAACGAAAGTCCAAATTAATGCCTCGGGAGATGGACCATTCCAAATAGTCAAGAAGATCAATGACAATGCCTATCAATTAGATCTTCCAGGTGAGTTTAATGTTAGTGCAACCTTCAATGTTGCTGACCTATCTCCTTATGATGTAGATGACGATTTGGGGACAAATCGCCTTAAAAAAGGGAGGGACTGATATGAGCGTCAATGGCAAAGACCCAGAGAAGTACCCAGGTGGCCCCATTACTCGAGCAAGGGCCAAGGAGTTCCAAGCAGCCATGGAAAATATGTTTACATCAAGCTTGGGACGTGAGAAAGAAGACATAATAAGGGAGGAACACTTTACTTTGCTTATGCATGAATTTGCATGAGTATTTAAAGTTTGCATAACATTCATTGCATTCAATAAACATGTTGTTCATTAAAGCATGCGTTGCATTTAAACATGTAGTTCATTTAGTTATACACTTCATTTAACTAAGTAGTTCATTGATTAAACTAGTTCATTCAAGATTATTAGTTCATTGAATAAAGTTAGTTCATTAATTAAACTAGTTCATTCATCAAACTAGCTCATTTATTAAACTAACTCTTAATTGTTTACATGCATGTTTTCAATTAAAGATTGAATAAAGTTTACCTTTGTGTCTAGGTGCATGAGGGAAGATGAGCGGTTTTACCAGATGCAAGAATATCAGCAGAATGTCTTCCAATTCTGGATGTGATACAGACGTGTTTGGATCCAGAAATCAATTGGACGTTATTCCTCCATCTCTTAGCTTTCCAATGCCTTTTGAATCACCTCAATCCGATATCGGGAGCTTGAGATACGAATGATTTACTGAAGACAGTGCAGGCTGAAATTTTTATTACGGGAATTTTATGCATGGATGATTTGAATGAATTTGAGCCAAGGAAGAGTTCTTTCATCTTCTACCAAGAGACAAGCAATTGATGGCCATCTTAATTCAGCAAATTCAAGGCATTCAAGGTTGATGTTATCACCATTCAAGTGGGGGTTTCAAAATTCATTGAGGAGACATGAAATGAAGGCTGGATGAAACTCACCTTTTTATGACATTCAAGTCATATTAATCAGCTTGGAAGATGAAGAGTTGCACTTAAACTGGACAGCAAGGATGTCTACATTCATCCTTGTCCACATTCATCCCCTTTCTCTTCATATGATAGCAAAACAAGGCAGCCCAAGAGTCCTTCTTAATTTGGACGAAAATATGACTAAATTCAACCTCAATTTGTCTAAACTAATCAGCTTTGAAGATGAGAAGAAAGGACAAAGCATTCATGTGTATTCAAGTGCATTAAGATGAGCATTCATCTTTCTTGTAACACCTTTTCATATTCTGCCTACTTCTACTATAAATAGGCATCTTTAGGATCATTGTAAGACACACTTTGAATATATAAAACATCTTTGAAAGATTGCTTTCATTCTTGTTCTCTTGTGGAACTTTATCGGCTTCAAGTTAGTCTTGTAGTCTTCATCCATTTCCCTTTTGTTATAGCGTTGGTTCCTAGCTCATCTATAGCTAGTGGGTCACGTTCCATATCCTACCACTTCATTTCCACTTTATTATATTGCTGGTTCCTAACTCTTTATAGTTAGGGGGTCACAATCCATCCTTTGAATTTCTTCATCTTAACGCCAACACCCCATCATCTTCTCCTACATTTTCATCTTATATTTTTTTTTTCTTCCATAATCACAACTATCACTCTTCCTACACCCCTTCTACATATCTTTCATCCCATTATTTCTATTTCTTATTTATCTATTTCTACTTACATTATTGTTTGAGTAATTTCAGAATACATTCAAAGCACTGCAGAGTTCTTACTAGAATCACGATCGGGCATTCATATATATGATTCAAAACTCATAGTCGAGATCATATCAGTTAGAGAAAGAGAAATTTATAACAAAATGGAAAGAAATTACAAACCATGGAGGATGTTTGACAATCTTGATGGGCGTGGGTTGCTTGATGATGAGGGACTTTTTGACACATATTTTGGGATTTGCTCATCAATAGCATCATTAACACATTGAGGATGCTGGATACATTATATAATGCATAAAGAAGATAATTTGTGATCTTCATTAGAATCAGCCTTGAGGATCTTCAAGGATGTGATCAAGTCATGGAGAAAGTTGGTGCAGGTTAGGATTGTATCATCCTCCCCTTCTTGATACGGAAGCCAGGATCCAAGAATTACCTCAAAATCTAGGAACCCTCTAGATCACAATTAATCTAGCAAACTCACTAATATGATCCGAGAAAACCCCAAACTCCAAGTTCAGCAAACCGATAATAAAGCATGATCTTGATGTAGAAAATGAGATAGGATGAATTTGATGGTGGCGGTGTTGGATAGATTTGTCCTTGGCACCCTCCTAATCGCAATTGAATAGGCAAACACTTGCAAACGACATGAAATCTCCAATGAATGAATGATGACGAGATAGATGTTGTAGGATATTTTGTCCTCGGCACCCTCTTAGATGCGATTATCTAAGCAAGCAACCTCAAGCGGCTCTAACCCACCCTCCTAGATGCAATTACCTAGGCAAGCAAGAGTGTGAAGACGATCTCCATCACAAGAACTGGACGAACTTACGTTGAAGAAGACTTCTGATACGAAAAATAACAAGGCAAATCTATCTACCTTGAAAATAAAATGGCCCATGGCCAAAGGTTTTTGCAACTCATAAATTCATGATGTTGTTCTTATTAGTGAAGCAAATATGCCTTTAAATATGCTACAAATGAAGAGTTCAACTTAAATTAAGAAAAGTAAAGATAATAATAAAATAAATAAACATATTTTATCTAACCTAAAAAAACAAATAAATAAATAACAAATCTAATCATAAATCATCTAAATATCTTCATAAAGAACTCTAGATTAAATTTAAGTACAAATAATCAATAAAATTATTGAAAATTCGTAATAAATAATATTTCTCGTGATAAAATCGTATAGAGATTTCTGCTCGTACAGTCTTCACTAAAATGGACATAACTTGAGCTCCCGATGTCGGATTGATGCGTTTCAAGATGCGTTGGAAAGATAAGAGACAGAAGAATATGTTTGAAGAAGACATGTAGACTCAGAAGTGCCCGGATCCCATCCGAAAATTCGATGCAAGTCGGATGAAATTCCAAACTTATAAAACAGCTTCAATTCTTTGGCTACAATGCATCATTTTAGCCCCCCATACACGTATCACTTCTTTTTGGCGATTTTTCCTCAAATCGAAAGTGTTCTTCAATGGACACCTCTTTGCTGTTGTTGGGGTGGACGAATTCTCACTTCTTCTCCTAAGTGAAGTTTTCAATCTCCCCAGTTCATCCTTCTCTGAATAGGCATGGTCTCTTTGGAATTCTCCTTTGGAAACATCGTGCCTTTTGATAACAAAACTTGTCCTTTGAATCACTCCTGGGTCCGAAACATCGTAACCTTTGGTGAAGGTACAAATCTTTTAAACTTCTCTCTTTGATCTATCATGATGGTTGGTAAAATCACAACCTTTCATCATTTCTTCAGATCTTTCCACGAATAGATCCTTATGATTTATGCCAACTTTTCTTGCTCTTGTACCTCTTCGAATGATTTCTCTAGAATAGGTGGATAATTCCCGCTTTACATCCTTAAATTGATCTTTCTTTGGCAAAATAAACGATTGAAGTTTAGTATTGAATTTGATACTCCAACCAATCTCAAAATGGCAAAGAAACTTGTCATCACCAATTGGTAGCATTACTCCATTTAGGAGAATCATTTTGCTGCAAAACAAACTAGGGTTAGAGAAAGAGAAATTTATAACAAAATGGAAAGAAATTACAAACCATGGAGGATGTTTGACAATCTTGATGGGCGTGGGTTGCTTGATGATGAGGACTGACACATATTTTGGGATTTGCTCATCAATAGCCTCATTAACACATTGAGGATGCTGGATACATTATATAATGCATAAAGAAGATAATTTGTGATCTTCATTAGAATCAGCCTTGAGGATCTTCAAGGATGTGATCAAGTCATGGAGAAAGTTGGTGCAGGTTAGGATTGTATCATCCTCCCCATCTTGATACGGAAGCCAGGATCCAAGAATTACCTCAAAATCTAGGAACCCTCTAGATCACAATTAATCTAGCAAACTCACTAATATGATCCGAGAAAACCCCAAACTCCAAGTTCAGCAAACCGATAATAAAGCATGATCTTGATGTAGAAAACGAGATAGGATGAATTTGATGGTGGCGGTGTTGGATAGATTTGTCCTTGGCACCCTCCTAATCGCAATTGAATAGGCAAACACTTGAAAACGACATGAATCTCTCCAATGAATGAATGATGACGAGATAGATGTTGTAGGATATTTTGTCCTCAGCACCCTCTTAGATGCGATTATCTAAGCAAGCAACCTCAAGCGGCTCTAACCCACCCTCCTAGATGCAATTACCTAGGCAAGCAAGAGTGTGAAGACGATCTCCATCACAAGAACTTGACGAACTTACGTTGAAGAAGACTTCTGATACGAAAAATAACAAGGCAAATCTATCTACCTTGAAAATAAAATGGCCCATGGCCAAAGGTTTTTGCAACTCATAAATTCATGATGTTGTTCTTATTAGTGAAGCAAATATGCCTTTAAATATGCTACAAATGAAGAGTTCAACTTAAATTAAGAAAAGTAAAGATAATAATAAAATAAATAAACATATTTTATCTAACCTGAAAAACAAATAAATAAATAAATAACAAATCTAATCATAAATCATCTAAATATCTTCATAAAGAACTATAGATTAAATTTAAGTACAAATAATCAATAAAATTATTGAAAATTCGTAATAAATAATATTTCCCGTGATAAAATCGTATAGAGATTTCTGCTCATACAGTCTTCACTAAAATGGACATAACTTGAGCTCCCGATGTCGGATTGATGCGTTTCAAGATGAGTTGGAAAGCTAAGAGACAGAAGAATATGTTTGAAGAAGACATGTAGACTCAGATGTGCCCGGATCCCATCCGAAAATTCGATGCAAGTCGGATGAAATTCCAAACTTATAAAACAGCTTCAATTCTTTGGCTACAATGCATCATTTTAGCCCCCCATACACGTATCACTACTTTTTGTCGATTTTTCCTCAAATCGAAAGTGTTCTTCAATGGACACCTCTTTGTTGTTGTTGGGGTGGACGAATTCTCACTTCTTCTCCCAAGTGAAGTTTTCAATCTCCCCAGTTCATCCTTCTCTGAATAGGCATGGTCTCTTTGGAATTCTCCTTTGGAAACATCGTGCCTTTTGATAACAAAACTTGTCCTTTGAATCACTCCTGGGTCCGAAACATCGTAACCTTTGGTGAAGGTACATATCTTTTAAACTTCTCTCTTTGATCTATCATGATGGTTGGTAAAATCACAATCTTTCATCATTTCTTCAGATCTTTCCACGAATAGATCCTTATGATTTATGCCAACTTTTCTTGCTCTTGTACCTCTTCAAATGATTTCTCTAGAATAGGTGGATAATTCCCGCTTTACATCCTTAAATTGATCTTTCTTTGGCAAAATAAACGATTGAAGTTTAGTATTGAATTTGATACTCCAACCAATCTCAAAATGGCAAAGAAACTTGTCATCACCAATTGATAGCATTACTCCATTTAGGAGAATCATTTTGCTGCAAAACAAACTAGGGTTAGAGAAAGAGAAATTTATAACAAAATGGAAAGAAATTACAAACCATGGAGGATGTTTGACAATCTTGATGGGCGTGGGTTGCTTGATGATGAGGGACTTTTTGACACATATTTTGGGATTTTCTCATCAATAGCATCATTAACACATTGAGGATGCTGGATACATTATATAATGCATAAAGAAGATAATTTGTGATCTTCATTAGAATCAGCCTTGAGGATCTTCAAGGATGTGATCAAGTCATGGAGAAAGTTGGTGCAGGTTAGGATTGTATCATCCTCCCCTTCTTGATACGGAAGCCAGGATCCAAGAATTACCTCAAAATCTAGGAACCCTCTAGATCACAATTAATCTAGCAAACTCACTAATATGATCCGAGAAAACCCCAAACTCCAAGTTCAGCAAACCGATAATAAAGCATGATCTTGATGTAGAAAATGAGATAGGATGAATTTGATGGTGGCGGTGTTGGATAGATTTGTCCTTGGCACCCTCCTAATCGCAATTGAATAGGCAAACACTTGCAAACGACATGAATCTCTCCAATGAATTAATGATGACGAGATAGATGTTGTAGGATATTTTGTCCTCGGCACCCTCTTAGATGCGATTATCTAAGCAAGCAACCTCAAGCGGCTCTAACCCACCCTCCTAGATGCAATTACCTAGGCAAGCAAGAGTGTGAAGACGATCTCCATCACAAGAACTTGACGAACTTACGTTGAAGAAGACTTCTGATACGAAAAATAACAAGGCAAATCTATCTACCTTGAAAATAAAATGGCCCATGGCCAAAGGTTTTTGCAACTCATAAATTCATGATGTTGTTCTTATTAGTGAAGCAAATATGCCTTTAAATATGCTACAAATGAAGAGTTCAACTTAAATTAAGAAAAGTAAAGATAATAATAAAATAAATAAACATATTTTATCTAACCTAAAAAACAAATAAATAAATAACAAATCTAATCATAAATCATCTAAATATCTTCATAAAGAACTCTAGATTAAATTTAAGTACAAATAATCAATAAAATTATTGAAAATTCGTAATAAATAATATTTCCCGTGATAAAATCGTATATATATTTCTGCTCGTACAGTCTTCACTAAAATGGACATAACTTGAGCTCCCGATGTCGGATTGATGCGTTTCAAGATGCGTTGGAAAGCTAAGAGACAGAAGAATATGTTTGAAGAAGACATGTAGACTCAGAAGTGCCCGTATCCCATCCGAAAATTCGATGCAAGTCGGATGAAATTCCAAACTTATAAAACAGATTCAATTCTTTGGCTACAATGCATCATTTTAGCCCCCCATACATGTATCACTTCTTTTTGGCGATTTTTCCTCAAATCGAAAGTGTTCTTCAATGGACACCTCTTTGTTGTTGGGGTGGACGAATTCTCACTTCTTCTCCCAAGTGAAGTTTTCAATCTCCCCAGTTCATCCTTCTCTGAATAGGCATGGTCTCTTTGGAATTCTCCTTTGGAAACATCGTGCCTTTTGATAACAAAACTTGTCCTTTGAATCACTCCTGGGTCCGAAACATCGTAACCTTTGGTGAAGGTACATATCTTTTAAACTTCTCTCTTTGATCTATCATGATGGTTGGTAAAATCACAATGTTTCATCATTTCTTCAGATCTTTCCACGAACAGATCCTTATGATTTATGCCAACTTTTCTTGCTCTTGTACCTCTTCGAATGATTTCTGTAGAATAGGTGGATAATTCCCGCTTTACATCCTTAAATTGATCTTTCTTTGGCAAAATAAACGATTGAAGTTTAGTATTGAATTTGATACTCCAACCAATCTCAAAATGGCAAAGAAACTTGTCATCACCAATTGATAGCATTACTCCATTTAGGAGAATCATTTTGCTGCAAAACAAACTAGGGTTAGAGAAAGAGAAATTTGTAACAAAATGGAAAGAAATTACAAACCATGGAGGATGTTTGACAATCTTGATGGGCGTGGGTTGCTTGATGATGAGGGACTTTTTGACACATATTTTGGGATTTTCTCATCAATAGCATCATTAACACATTGAGGATGCTGGATTGTCTTCATGATTGGCAATGTATTTTGGACATCCTTTGGAGTTATTCTTTTACCAACCTATAAAAATGAAAAATCAAGAATAGAAGGAAAAGAATTGTTAGATAAAATTTGCTTCTCATTCTCTTTTTCTTCTCCACATTCTTTCTTTTCATTTTCAACTCCAACTTGTTTTTCATCCACAATCTCAATCTCCAATTGTTCTTCATTGGTTTCCCCCTTGTTTTCTTCTTCTCCTTTCTTGCTCTCCTTCCAAGCTTCAATCCTCTTGCTCAATTGAATCTGATCATGATGTACTTGGCTTGGGTTTAACGATGTCAAAATGAACTTCTTTCCTTTGAACATGAAAGAGTAGCGATTAGTGAATCCACCATTGATGGCTCTTTTATCAAACTGCCATGGTCGCCCTAATAAGAGGTGACTTGCACTCATGGGCACTACATCACACAAGACTTCATCCTTATAATTTCCAATTGAAAATGGAATCTGGACTTGCTTGTTGACCTTTAGTTTGCCTCCATCGTTCAACCACTCTAATTTGTAAGGATTCGGGTGTTTAGTGGTCTTTAAGCCAAGTCGTTCAACCATCATAGTACTGGCCATGTTGGTGCAGCTTCCTCCATCAATGATCATGGAGCATATTTTGTCATTCACATGGCATCGAGTGTAGAAAATGTTCCGCCTTTGCCGATCATCATCCTGAGCTTGTAGGCTTAATGTTCTTTTAACAACAAGAACCCTACTAGAAGTAGATGGAAAATAATCTTGTGCCATTTGTTAGTGATGAAATAAGAAAATGAAAAGACCTTACCAAATTGCACTCCATGAAAAACCTCACAGTTCACTCCAAGGAAATTTCACTCCACTCAACGCTTGTGTTTGCACTCTGGGATGTTATTTGGCTTTTATTATCCCCTTCTGATCTCACACTCTCAATTTGCATTTTCCACTCTTTTCTCTCTTGTAAAGTTCTTTAAGGAACTTACTCAAGACTTATGCAAGTATTGTATCTTGTGCGTCGCTGAAATGTTAGTTTAAAATGGAAAAGGAAGAAAATATGGTGTAAAGGTAAGTTTAGAATAGAAAAGGAAAAGAATAAAGGGTTACTTACTTGGCAAGAAACTCACAACCTTTCTTGACAAACAATCGAAGTCTTGAAGAAGATGGCTTCAAGCTTGATGTTGAAGATGATATTGTTGTGCTTTTCACCCTTGAACTTGTACTATCCAAACTTTATTTTTTTTTACTTTTTTACACTTTTTGAATCTGTTTTCTTTTTCCTTTTTTTCCACAAATTGAAATAACAAAGGATAGTCACTTACAATTTCTTTTTTTTGCTTTGCTTGAATCTGGCTTCACTTGATGCACTTGCTTCATCCACCAATAGCTCCGATACCATATGATATACTTCGCCCTTGATGTGGCTGGAGATGACTACTCTGATTGTTGGATCTAGGAAGGAAGCAAGAAACCTACAAGCAAGATAGGCTTGAAAGAATGAAAGGTATTTTAATGGTGGCTGTTGAAGATGGTAAGATTGGTGTATGGAAATGGTGATGGAAATGGATGGAAATGGTGAAGGTAGTATCTTAAGAATTCAAGGAAGAAACTATGCTATAAAGAGCATAACCCCGAACCTTGTTTACAATTGCATTTGTATATACTTATTATTTCAAGCTAGCTCAAGGGCAGCTCAAATAGCTCAAAGGATAGCTCACATGGCTCAAGTTAGCTCGGGGATTCAAGTGGCATCTCACACAAGCTCAAAGGAAGCTCACTTAGCTCAAATCTTTTGAGGGCAGCTCGACTAGCTAAAGGACTAGCTCAATCAACTAGGGGGCAACTCAACTAGCTCAACTCAGCTTAAGCTTGGAATGGCAGCTCAACATCAAGGGACATGCTCCCTCCCAAGTGATGTGATCACAACTAGGAAAGACCCGGAGGAATTTCCTAATAGACCCATGACTCGTGCTAGGGTCAAGAAGTTCCAAGAGGCCATGGGAAATTTGTTTAGTCAAGGCTGGAAATTAGAGAAGCAAATGCCAACTTTGTTGGAAAAATGCAGCCTCCTACTCATGCATGAGTTTTTATTAAACTTTAAATTTAATTTCAGTTTGTGTGCATGAATAAATAAGGCTTGGCTTTCATTTAAGCATGTTGTTCATTTATGCTTGTTTGGAACATTTAAGCATGTTAGTTCATTTAAGTTAGTTTAATTAATGCATGACAGTTTATTGATGCATGTTAGTTCACTTATTGCACATTATTTTACTTATGTTTGTGAGATCATTTGGTGTGCTAGTTACTTAATTAAACTAGTTCTTTCAATGTCACTAGTTCCATCAAATTAAATTAGCTCATTAAATCTATTTAATGCATTCACTTTCATTTTAATGAGTAAGTTGTTATCTAATGGTTGTTTTTGTCTTTTCGGCTAGGACATTCATTTGGGAACAAATGGCTGATCATCTTCTCAAGTTTGAGAAGGCATTTACCACCAATTGAAAGCACTTGAAGACACAGCAAGGCTGATCGGTTACAATGCAATTCAAGAGAGTAATTACACCACTTGAAGGCACATCAAGGCTGATAAGTTTTCAATGCAATTCAAGAGGGCAATTACAACAGTTGAAGGCTATTGAATTCAGCAAGGAAGCAAGGCATTCAAGCCCCTTAAAGCCGGCTACTTAAAGAGCTATTTAACACCACTTAAAAGCTACTTTAAGCCTTCTAAAAGCTTATCAGTTTTGATAATAAGGGAGACATGCACTTAAGGCTTCTTTATCACAATTTAAGAGAGAATGAATGCCAATCTCGTCAAATGGATCAAGGGGTTCTTTTACTTGGACGATATGTGTGTCCACATTCATTCCAAAGGATGTTCACATTCATCCTCATCCAACATCAACCTTTCAGCTGAATTTGGAGAAGGGATAACCGACAATTTAATTAGCTTGTAACCTCTTGATCAATTAGCTCTTAATCCTTTGCTATACCTATTCAATTTGGTCACTATGCTCCTATAAATAGGCAGCCATTTTCTATTGTAAAACAACTTTCGGCATATATTATACTTGAGAGTGTTTCTCTTTCAAAGTTCATATTAAACTTTATCATCTTACAAGACTATTCTTGTGGCATTCTTCCCCTTTCATTTTATTATATTACTGGTTCCTAGTTTCTATAACTAGTGGGTCACAATCCATATACCCTTCAACCCAATACACGGCTAGAACTCTTAAGGAACAAGTCTTCACTATTTAGCGTTGGTTCCTCCTTTGTTTTACACCGCACCCTTAGTTATATTTCTGTTCACTACACCAGTTACCCTTAAAACCCTATATCCACATCCATATTTCCTTCAATCCCTTATCACATCCTATTTCATAACCAAATCCCACATTCATTTATAACCTTCCCTTCATCTCCTTTCATTTCTACTAAGTTCAATCTTGAACACCATTCTTTCACTATTTTGCAACAAATTTTAAACTCTTACTTGAATCACGATCGAGCAAACTTGGATAACAATCCAGCCATCTCACAACCGAATTCATACCACCAAGAGACATGCCCCTTAACTTTGGAGGGAAACTCAAATGGCCCCAAAACAACTCGGAGGGAAGTGAGAATGGGCGGCAAATCAGCCTTGGAGGGAGGCACCATCACTATTCAGCCTAAATTGAATAAACATACCTTTGTGAATAGATTTTTGCCCTTGCCGAAGAGATACAAGTCTTTTAGGCCAAACCCCTAGAAAAACTATAAATAGGCTGATACATGCATGAGAGGGGTTTGTACAAGAAGTTAAAGTTGTTTGTTGCAAGCAACAAGGCCCAAAATGATGCAGGCATAGGAAGTGTCAAGCAATGGATTTTAGACAAGAAAGATGAAGCTGTTCTAGAAATCTAGAATGACAGCCGACTTGCGTCGACTTTTTGGTTGGGATCCCATCATTTCTAGATTGAGTTGTCTCTAAAAAATTGACCGTCATTCAATTACCTTTCTAACGCATCTTGAAACGTGTCAATCTGACATCAAAAGCTCAAGATACGTTCATTTTACTGAAGACTACGCAAGCAGAAAACTGGATACAGGTTTAACTACAGGATTTTGTAAATTCAGCCCAAAAGCTAATTTATAAAGCTTTTGGACGAATTATACTTAGCCCAACCTAATTATTAACATTTAAATTATGTTTTTAGGGTTTTATATACTTTAGGAACCAGCCACCCTTCTCCCATGCCGTTAGATCAAGTCCAATTTAATGGACCAGATTTCTTTGTTTATTTTATTCATTCTTAGCTTTAGGTTAAAGCCATCATTCATCTATAAAAGGATGATGCTTTCTTCTTTGTTTTTCATAGTTTCATTGATTAATAAGTTCTCTTTTGAGATTTTAGTATTCTTTGAATACGTGTTTGCAAGTGTTTGATAAACTTGTCTAGAAGCCATCTTCAACGTTTCAACAGGGTTGATTGTTGCTAATCTTCACACTCCGGGTTGCCTAGTCAATATCGATTAGGAGGGTCGGTTAGATACATATCACGGAGGTTGCCTATTCACTTGCGTGATACGAGCATGAGAGGGGTCAAAATAATCATCTTGGAAAAGAAGTTGAAACTGCTTTGCAAGTCAGAAACATCAGTCAACTTGCAAAGCATTTTTGGATGGGATCCAGGAATTTATGGGTCAACATGTCTTCTTAAAACTTGTCCGGCTGCAAATTAGCTTTCCAACACATCTTGAAACGCCTCAATCGGACATCTGGATCTCAAGATACGTCTATTTTAGCGAAGACAGCGCATGCAGAAATTCTTATACGAGATTAATACGGGATTTTTGGATAATTACGAATTTTCAAGATTTTATTTGATTATTTGTAATTTAAATCAACATAAGATTATGCAATATCTATTAGGATCAGATTTATTTAATTAAGATTTTATTTTCAGCATTTATTTATTATTAGAAGTTACTTATCTAATTAGGAGATTAGATTCTAGCATTTATTTATTGTATTTAATTCCTAAGTTTAGTAGGATTAAAACTTCTCCATGGCCTATATAAAGGAGGCTTCACCCACATTGTAATTTAGATTTCATTGATTAATAAAAAGTTCTCTTTGGAGATTTTAGTATTCTTTGAGTTTGCAAGTGTTCGGTAAACTTGTCTAGAAGCCATCTATAACATAAGATCATCGAGTTCTTGTGAGGGAGATCATCTCCACACTCTTGCTTGCCTAGGTAATTGCATCTAGGAGGGTGGGTTAGAGCCGCTTGAGGTTGCTTGCTTAGATAATTGCGTCTAAGAGGGTGCTGAGGACAAAACAACAACTATCGATTCATCACGCCATCTCCACATATTCAAGATTCCTCCATTGATGCCACCACCATAAGCAAATCTGAATTTTTAGATTTGTTCTTTATTTTGGTTTGTTTTGTTTTTCTCTTTATTCGAATTTGCGCTACTCTATCAACCTTGAAAATAAAATGGCCCATGGCCAAAGGTTTTTGTAACTCACAAATTCATGATTTTCTTGTTTTATTAATGAAGCAAATATGCCTTTAAATAGGCTACAGATGAAGAGTTCAACTTAAATTGGGAAAAGTGAAGATAATAATAAAATAAATAAATATATTTTATCTAACCCAAAAAACTAATAAATAAATAACAAATCTAACCCTAAATCATCTAAATATCTTTGTAAAGAATCCTAGATTAAATTTAAGTACAAATAATCAATAAAATTATTGAAAAATCGTAATAAATAATAATTCCCGTAATAAATCCGTATAGAGATTTTTGCTCGCACAGTCTTCACTAAAACGGATATAACTTGAGCTCTCGATGTCGGATTGAAGTGTTTCAAGATGCATTAGAAAGCTAAGAGACATGTAGACCCAAAAGTGCCAGGATCCCATCCGAAAGTTCGATGCAAGTTGGCTGAAATGCATCATTTTAGCCCTCTCATACATGTATCATAACGATTCATCCCGAATCATAATAGTTATTGATCACAACCTTGAAGTTTCTTGAGATGTCTCCAGGAATAAAATATTAAAACAAGGATCTATATAGAGAATTAGATTTTTTTTTTCTTTCTTCTCAACTACTAAAAAAAAGTAAAAGATAATTTTTTAAACACCTAGACCAAGGCTCTGATTACATGTATGGGAGTGCTAAAACGATGCCTTGTAGTAAAAGAGTTGAAGCTGTTTTATAAGTCTGGAATTTCAGCTGACTTGAATTGAATTTTCGGATGGGATACGGGAACTTCTGGGTCTACATGTCTTCTTCAAACATATTTTCCTGTCTCTTAGCTTTCTAACGCATCAATCCGACGTCGGGAGCTCAAGTTATGTCTGTTTTAGTGAAGAGTGTGCGTGCAGAAATCTCTATACGGATTTATTAAGGGAATTATTATTTATTACGAATTTTCAATAATTTTATTGATTTTTTGTACTTAAATTTAATATAGGATTCTTTATGAAGATATTTAGATGATTTAGGATTAGATTTGTTATTTATTTATTAGTTTTTTAGGTTAGATAAAATATGTTTATTTATTTTATTATTATCTTTACTTTTCCTAATTTAAGTTGAACTCTTCATTTGTAGCCTATTTAAAGGCATGTTTGCTTCATTAATAAGAAGAACATCATGAATTTGTCAGTTACAAAAAACTTTGGCCGTGAGCCATTTTATTTTCAAGGTAGATGGATTTGCCTTGTTATTTTTCGTATCAGATGTCTTCTTCAACATAAGTTCGCCAAGTTCTTGTGATGGAGATCATCTTCACACTCTTGCTTGCCTAGGTAATTATGTCTAGGAGGGTGGGTTAGAGCCGCTTGAGGTTGCTTGCTTGGTTAATTAATTGCGATCAAGAGGGTGCCGAGGACAAAATATCCTACAACATCTATCTCGTCATCATCCATTCATCGGAGAGATTAGTGTCATTTGCAAGTGTTTGCCTATTCAATTGGGATTAAGAGGGTGTCAAGGACAAATCTATCCAATGCCGCCACCGTCATATTCATCCTATCTCATTTTCTACATCAAGATCTTGCTTTATTATCGGTTTGCTGAACTTGGAGTTTGAAGTTTTCTCAGATCATATTAGTGAGTTTGCTAGATTAGTTGCGATCTAGAGGGTTCCTAGATTTTGAGGTAATTCTTGGATCCTGGTTTCCGTATCATCAAGACTCGATTCTTCCTGAATCCTATCCTTCAATGGCGAACAAGTTGAGCGAGACTCCTTGAATTCCCTCATTAAGTGTTGTTTTTAATTCATACTTTTACTCTCCATTAAGTGGTGATAATGTAGGCTTTGATTGCATGTCTTCCTTGATAAAAAACTGATTAGCTTTTATGGGGTGTTAAAGTAACTCTTAAATGGTGTTTAAGTAGCTCTTTAAGTGGTGTTTTAAGTGGCTTAAATGCCTTGCTTCATTACAGAAATCGACGGCCTTTAAGTGGTGTAAAACTCCCTTGAATACTTTGAAATCAATCAACCTTCATCATTGTGTCTTCAAGTGTCTTTAATTGGTGGTGAATGTTTTGTCATTCATGTAGAAAATGATCAACCATTTGATCCAAATGAATTCCCTAACCGAAAACACATTAAACATCAATTAGATAACAACTTGTTTATTAAAAATGAAAGTAAATGCCAAACATATTTAAATGAACTAGTTTAATTAAATGAACCAGTTTAATTGAATGAACTAGCACACTTAATGAACTAACAAGCTTAAATAAACTCACATGCTTAAATGAACTAAACAAGCTTAAATGAAATAACATGCTTTAATGAACTGACGTGCTTTGATGCGATCCGATTCGCATCAAGGATTTTTCCAGTAGCTTACGGACGAGACCTACACACCATTGTCTATCTGTCTTCCAAATTCAACATGTTCGCCAATGTGAACGCCTTTCCTTCACCAGTTCGCGGATGAACGACCACGCATAGTGTTGCATGAGTCATTCTAGTTTTGCATTTACATTTGCATCCGCATGCATTGCATTAGACTATTTTAGTTTTGTTCGCATTAGTATCTTTTAGCATGCATTTAGTTCTAGTCACAACATATCTTGTTTGCTTCCATTACGTTTGCATTCGTATGTCAGGTTGCTGGTCTTAAGTTATGTTCGCATACGTATGTCTGTTCGCTGACTTACATTATGTTTGTGTTTATAATCCATTTGCATGTTCGCATCCTATATAGTTGGCATGCATCATGTTCGCATTATGTATGTTCGCATTATAGTGTATCTGCATGCATTATATTTTGTTCACATTATATCTATGTTTTCATGCATGTAGTTGCATGAGCATGAATAAATATGCATGATAGTTCATTAAAGCATGCTAGTTCATTAAGTATGATAGTTCATTTAAGTTGTATTATTTTAACATGTTGATACATGCATGGGAGGGCTGGAAAGATGCATTGAAGACAAGAAGATGAAACTGTTTTCTAAGTCTGAAAAATCAGTTGACTTGAGGCGACTTTTCGAATGGGATCCGGGCATTTCTTGGTTGAGTTGTCTCTAACAAATTGTCCATCATTCAGTTACCTTTCCAACGCATCTTGAAACACGTCAATCGGACATCGGAAGCTCAAGATTTGTTCATTTTACTGAAGACTGCGCAAGCAGAAAACTGGATACGGGCTAACTACGGGATTTTTGTAAATTCAGCCCAAAAGCTAATTTATAAAGCTTTTTGGACGAATTAGACATAGCCCAACCTAATTATTAACATTTAAGCCGTTAGATCAAGTCCAATCTAATGGACCAGATTTCTTTGTTTATTTTATTCATTATTAGCTTTAGGTTAAAGCCATCCTTCATCTATAAAAGGATGATTCTTTCTTCTTTGTTTTTCAGATTTTCATTGATTAATAAAAAAATCTCTTTTGAGATTTTTATTCTTTGAAGAAGTTATGTTTGTGTTTTAAACTTGTCGAAGCCATCTTCAACATTTCAATTTGATTTTGTTGTTGATCTTCACACTTTGGGTTGCCTAGTCAATTGCGATTAGGAGGATCGGTTAGAGCCATATCACGGAGGTTGCCTATTCAATCGCGATTAGGAGGGTTCTCGGGACAAATCTCTTCAAACCATCACGCCATTGTCATCTTCTCAAACAACCACCAACGCCATTCTCCATTCAAAACAAAGCTGAAATTTTCAGATTTGTTTTATCTATCTTTATTTTATCTTTTTTAATCTTTTTAGTTTTTCCTTCTTATCCATCATCTAATTAACCATCTCCCCCTTTGTTTCTTTGATTTTTTTCATCTTAATTTCAGAATTTTCAAGAAAAGCCCAATAGTTTCCCTTGAAATTTAAGAAAACTGCCCATACCTTGTTTGATTGAGTCTAGCCCATAGGTTTGCTTTGAAGTCATCAAAATTGAAGGTTCCCACGTCCCTAGACAGCCTCTTATCATTTGGTATCAGATTGGACCGATTCTTGGGCAAAATTTTGACGTTTTTGGGTGAAAATTTTGAAAAAATAGAAAAATCGGAAAAATCAAATGAATGAATTTTGAGCCCAAAATTTGCAGATCAGATCTACACCATTAAAGGAGTCTCTACAAAAAATTTAATAATTTTTTGAGATCATGAACACCTCGAACAAAGTGGATCAAGTTGCTGCAAATTTTAGGGTTTTTTGGGTTTCTGATTTTCTTTCATTCTTAACTATTAGTTTTCCTTTGTTTTACCTTTTTTTTATTCTTATACATCATCTAACACCTTCTTGTTTATTTTGTTAGTAGAAATTTAAAAGTTGCATAAATTTGTTCTTCCTTGCAACTCAATTCAATTGGTGTCATACCATTCCTTGGACTCCTAGAGCCTTTGTTTGGAGTGAATAACAGTGAGGTTTTGGTTTGTTTTTTTCTTTCTTTTGTGAAATTTCAGGATGTGTTACACTTGTCGCACTAAATCTTCTTTGGCTATACCAAATCACAACATCCCTCCTTCGAAGGAACATCCGACCCATATGCTTATTGTGAATGGGAGTACGAGATTGATGATAAATTTTATAAGCATTGCGATAGGGTAACCTATTCGTTAGCTATCAGAGGATTCACTAACCATGCTACTATATGGTGGAATACATTAGTGAAAGATCAAAAGTCGACAGATTGATTCCTGGAGTGAATTAAAGCGGATCATGAGGATTCATTATGTCCCACCAGAATATATGAGGACATCGAGAGAAAGCTTTAACAATTGACACATGGAACAATTTCATTGGAAAAGTACTTCAACACCATGTTAGTACTTATGCACCGAGCTGATATCATTGAAAAAGAACAAGACATGGTAAAACGATTCTATTTTGGATAAAATGAAGAGATTGCCAACAACCAATTCCAACCGTATGAAAATTTGATGGATTTTGTCGAACAAGCAATCCGAATCGAACATCAACTACGATAGTCCACAGTCTGTCAGATGTCATACTCACCGTTGATATAGGTACATCTCCGCCTTCCACTTTTCATAACCCTACTAATAACCATGTCGACTCTAGTAGGAAAAATCCGAAGGAAGAAGACTCATCCCTAGTCCAAGGGGATAGTGCAGACAAACCATTGAGGGGTCATGGTACTGAGGCTGTCGAAAATCTACTCTTGCCCTATGACAAGGAAGAAATTCTATAACTTGAAGAATGGTGAGAAGATGCTGACTTGCCGTGTTGTGACAAAGAAAATGATCACCATTCAACGGTAAATACCGATGATGATGTGAATGAGTTGCCTTATGACCCAAATGAGACAGAAGATTATGTTGCCAATGAAAAGGAACTCGTACATAACATGGCCAAAGGAGACACAAAACAAGAATCCTTCAACACAGCTTATCTCCCATGGTACTTTGATGACCTAGTCCCCATCACCGATTCAGATTCAGGGATGAATCTTTTTGAGCAGTGGGGGAATGATACATGCATAGGAGGGCTGGAAATATACATTAAAGACAAGAAGTTGACATTGTTTCACATGCCCGATTTTCTTCCCTTTGATACTTTAGATTCGAGGACGAATCCTTTTGAGGAAGGATAGGATGATACATGCATGGGAGGGCTGGAAAGATGCATTGAAGACAAGAAGATTAAACTGTTTTCTAAGTCTGAAAAATCAGTTGACTTGAGGCAACTTTTTCGAATGGGATTCGGCATTTTTGGGTTGAGTTGTCTTCTAACAAATTGACCGTCATTCAGTTACCTTTCCAGCACATCTTGAAATGCGTCAATCGGACATCAGAAGCTCGAGATACGTTCATTTTACTGAAGAGAATGCGAAAGCAGAAATACGGGCTAACTACGGGATTTTTGTAAATTCAGCCCAAAAGCTAATTTATAAAGCTTTTTGGACGAATTAGACTTAGCCCAACCTAATTATTAACATTTAAATTATGTGTTTTAGGGTTTTATATACTTTAGGAACCAGCCACCCTTCTCTTAAGCCGTTAGATCAAGTCCAATCTAATGGACCAAATTTCTTTGTTTATTTTATTCTTTATAGCTTTAGGATATAGCCATCCTTCATCTATAAAAGGATGATGCTTTCTTCTTTGTTTTTTAGATTTCATGGAATACAAAAAAAATCTCTTTTGAGGTTATACTTGCAAGAAGTTATCTTGTGTTTTAGAAGGGATTCTTCAAGTTCATTGGAATTTGTTGTTGATCTTCACACTCCGGGTTGCCTAGTCAATTGCGATTAGGAAGGTCTTAGAGTCATATCAAGGAGGTTGCCTAGTCAATCGCGATTAGGAGGGTTCTGCGGGACATCTATCAAACCATCACGCCATAGCCATCTTCTTCTTCAACTCCTTTGTCGCCATCCCCATAAACAAAGCTGGAAATTTTTAGATTTGTTTTATCTATCTTTATTTATATCCTTTTCAATCTTTTTATTTTTATTCTTAGTATTCATCATCTAATCTATCATCTTCACCTTGTTTCTTTAATTTTCCAGCTTTAATTCTGAAATTTTCAAGAAACCCCCAACTAGTTTCCTTGATTTTTTAGATTTGTGCCTAACTTCCTTGTTCGAGTCTAAAGCCCTAGGTTTGCTTCCAAGTCATCAAATTGAAGGTTCTCGCGTCCCTAGACATCCTCTTATCACATGTCTTTTTGTGTTATTAGATGCATGAAGGCTGGATAAATTCGGCACTCCAATGGACACCAAGATGGATTAATCACTTGTCTGGAGTCTTTTGGGATTCAAGAATTCAAGGGAGAGTAAAGGTATGAATTAAAACAACACTTATGGAGGAATTCAAGGAGTCTTGTACATTCAGTCAACTTGTTCACCATTTTTGAATTGGATCCAGGCCGATCTGAGTCTTGAAGTCTTCTTCAAACTTATTCCCCTATTTCTTAGCTTTCCAACTCATTTTGAATCACCTCGATCCAATACGGGAGCTTAAGATATGACCAGATTATTGAAGACATTGCAGGCTAGAAATTCAATACGGGAATAATCACCACTCAAACAAGAGACCCTTCATTTGTTGCCAGGTTCATTCTCTATGCAAGGACCATTCAGTTTCCCCTTTAAAGAGCATTCAAAGGCTTCATAATCAGCCATTAAAGAAGAGTGGATGACATCAATCAAAGATGTGGGAGGTCAAAAGTCGTTTGCCTTGTAGACAGATGGATGTCTACATTCATCTTGGCAATGTCTAGATTCATCCTACAGATTCTAGACAACCATTCAGCTACCAAGGGAGATAAAAGGATGCAAGCTTTATGATTGTCATCATTGTCGTGTTCTTAATTAGTCTTTATTTTAAGATTCCACCTTGATTCCTATAAATAGACATAGCAATTCATTTGTAATAGACAGCTTTGAACATTTGAATACACTTTTGTGAGAGTTTAATCTCTTTGTTCTTCATTGAACTTATCTGACTTATCAAGGAATTTCTCCTTGTGGCGTCAATTCTATTTACATTCTTTTATATCGTTGGTTCCTAGTTTTTATATAACTAGTGGGTCTCGATCCATCCTTAGATTTTGAGCATTATAAGGTTCAGATCTTCACTTTAATATAGTGTTGCTTCTTCCTTCGTTTCGAAACCAAACTAATACGTGCATGGGAGGGCTAAAGCAATGCATAACTGAATCTATTTGTGAAGTCTGGAAAGTCAGCCAACTTGCGACGACTTTTTGGATGGGATCCGGGTATTTCTGGGTCAAGTTGTCTTCTAACAAATTAACTGTCATTCAGTCACCTTTCCAATACATTTGAAAACACATCAATCGAACATTGGGAACTCAAGATACGTCTAATTTACTAAAGACTGTGCATGCAGAAAACTGGATATGAGATTATTACGGGATTTTGTAAAATTCAGCCAAAAAACTAATAGGCTTTGGACGATTTAAACTTAGCCCAATGTATTTATTATCATTTAAATTGATGTTTTTAGGGTTTTATATACTTTAGGAACCAGCCACCCTTCTCCCAAGCACACAAAGAGTTTAAAGGCTGATTTTCTTTATTATTTTAATTGATTTAGGTTTTCCTTGTTTTAGTAGAAGTTAAATTACTTTGATTATCCTTCACCTATAAAAGGATGAAGCCTCCACCATTGTATGATAGATTTTCTTTGATATGTGAAATATATAGTGAGTTCGTTTTTGCAAGTGCTGATAACTTGTGCCTTAGAAGTCTTCTTCAACATAAGATCGTTGAGTTCTTGTGAGGGAGATCATCTTCACACTCTTTCTTGCCTAGATAATAGCGTCTAGGAGGATGGGTTGGAGCCGCTTGAGGTTGCATGCTTAGATAATTGCGTTTAAGAGGGTGCCGAAGAAGATGTGACAAACGCGTCACCTTGTGATCAAAAGAAGTTTGTGAGTCACGAAAAGTCTTCATAAGAATCCATCAAAACCTCTTTTCTTCCATGGTACTTTAATGAACTTCCTCCATCCACCGATTTAGATTCGGGGACGAATCTTTTTGAGGAGTGGGGGAATGATACATGCATATGCATAGGAGGGTAGAACGATGCATTGAAGACAAGAACTTGAAACCATTTCACATGCCTGATCTTTTTCCCTTTGATACTCCAAATTCGAGGACGAACCCTTTTATAGGTGAAGGATAGCCAAAGTAATTTAACTTCTACTAAAACAAGGAAAACCTAATTCAATAAAAATAATAAAGAAAATCAGCCTTTAAACTCTTTGTGTGCTTAGGAGAAGGGTGGCTGGTTCCTAAAGTATATAACACCCTAAAAACATCAATTTAAATGATAGTAAATACATTGGGCTAAGTTCAATTCGTCCAAAGCCTTATATGTTAGCTTTTGGGCTGAATTTTACTAAATCCTGTAATAATCCCGTATCTAGTTTTCTGCGTGCGCAGTCTTCAGTAAATTGGACGTATCTTGAGTTCCCGATGTCCGATTGACGCGTTTCAAGATGTGTTAGAAAGGTAACTGACTGATGGTCAAGTTGTTTGAAGACAACTGACACAGAAATGCCCAGATCCTATTCGAAAAGTTGTCGCAAGTTGGCTGACTTTCTAGACTTCACAAACAGATTTAGTTTCTTGTCCAAGATGCATCGTTTTTGACCTCCTATGAGTGCATTGTTTTGGCATTTCTAACTCATCTTGAAATGCGTCAATCGGACATCAGGAACTCAAACAATAAAGGTCAAAACAATGCACTTATAGGAGGTCAAAAATGATGCATCTTGGAAAAGACACTAAATCTGTTTGTGAAGTCTGGAAAGTTAGCCAACTTGCGATGACTTTTTGGATGGGATCCATGCATTTCTGGGTCAAGTTGTCTTCTAACAAATTGACTGTATTCATTTACCTTTCCCACATATCTTGAAACACGTCAATCGAACATCAGAAGCTCAAGATAGGTTCATTTTACTGAAGACTGCGCAAGCAGAAAACTGGTTACGAGTTTAACTACGAGATTTTGTAAATTCAGCCCAAAAGCTAATTTATAAAGCTTTTGGACGAATTAGACTTGCCCCTACCTAATTATTAACATTTAAATTATGTTTTTAGGATTTTATATACTTTCGGAACCAACCATCCTTCTCCCAAGCCGTTAGATCAAGTCCAATTTAATGGACCAGATTTCTTTGTTTGTTTTATTCATTCTTAGCTTTAGGTAAAGCCATCCTTCATCTATAAAAGGATGATGCTTTCTTCTTTGTTTGACAGATTTTCATTGATTAATAAAATGTTTTCTTTTGAGATTTTAGTATTCTTTGAATACGTTTTTGCAAGTGCTGATAACTTTGTGCCTTAGAAGAAGTCTTCTTCAACATAAGATCGTCGAGTTCTTGTGAGGGAGATCATCTTCACACTCTTACTTGCCTAGGTATTTGCATCTAGGAGGGTGGGTTAGAGCCGCTTGAGGTTGCTTGCATAGATAATTGCGTCTATGAGGGTGCCGAGGACAAAACAACATCAACAAATTGCAAGCCATCTTCATCTTTAACCTTCATGCTATCTTCCATAATTCCATAAACAAAGTTGGAATTTTCAGATTTGTTTTACCTATCTCTTTCTCCATATTTTTTTAATCTTTTATTTATATTATTATTTCTTATCATCTAATCTTTCATCTTGTCTTTCTTTCTTTAATTTTCCAGCCTCGAATATGAAATTTTTAAGAAAAGCTCTTATCTTTTCTCTTGAATTTTCAGATCTGCCCATAGCTTTCTTGATTGAGTCTAGAACTCCTAGTTCTTGTAACAACTTGATTTTGAAGGCTTCCAAGTCCACAATTGCGCTACTCTATCAATTGGCATCAGATTTGGGATGATTCTTGGCAAGAATTTTGGCTTTTGGGTGAAAATTCAAAAATTAGGGGAAATTCGTCAAATTCAAACGCGAATTTTGAGCTAAAAATTTCCAGATCAGATCTACACCATTGGAGGAGTCACCTTACAAAATTTTAGAATTTTTGGACTTCGAGAACACCTCGTGATATACTCCGCCCTTGATGTGGTTAGAGACGGCTACTCTGATTGTTGGATCTAAGAAGGAAGCAAGAAACCTGCAAGCAAGATAGGCTTGAAAGAATGAAAGGTATTTTAATGGTGGCTGCGGAAGATGGTAAGATTGGTGTGGTGAAGGTAGTATCTTAAGAATTCAAGGAAGAAACTAGGCTATAGAGAGCCTAACCCCGAACCTTATAGATGTCTTTAAGGGATGGTAGAAAGGACTTGGATCCGTTGGCTATAAAGAACCAAGAACCCGAAGTATCAAGGTGGATAGAAGGTTTGACGCCACAAGTACAAGTACCTGATAAGTCGATAAAGTTCTAAAAGAACTAAAACGAGAGAAAATTCTCACAAGTAATTTGATTGATAAATTGAGGTGTGTTTACAAATGAAATGCCCTATTTATAGTTTTCTAGGGGTGTGGCCAAAAAGGCACTACATGGATGAAAGGGTGGCCGAACAGGTAGGTGTCTCCCTCCAAAGGCCTAGGTGATGTTTCAGCCGAATTGAGTCTCCCTCCAAAGGCCTAGGTGATGTTTCAGCCGAATTGAGTCTCCCTCCAAATGGTTTTGGAGCACAAACATTTGAGTGAAAAGTTGTAATTTCTCGTATTCCAGCATGCACTTCCTTCGGTAATCTGGACATATAGTGCTCCCGATATCGGATTGACGCGATTCAACATGCGTTGGAAAGCTAAGAGATAGGATAACAAGTTTCATGAGGACTTCTCAACCCAGTTATGCTTGGATCCTGCTCAGAAATGGCAAACAATCTGACTGATGTTTTTGGTGATGAATCTGCCAATTGATGATGAGATCACCATCACCATTGGACCCAAAGGAATTTCCCTTAGGCCCCATTACTCATGCAAGGGCAAGGAAATTTAGAGATGCAGTCAGCAACAAGGCAATCATGCATGGAAGATTATTGAAGCTATCGAAGTTGAATCAATGCCCTGCAACATTGAAAATTCATGCAACGTGAAAGGGAGTCCATGTAACGTGTTGCATGTTTATTTCTGATGCATATGTTCTATTTGATTATTATAGTTTCAGTATGCACATGTTTTCTATTATGATATTTATTGTTTATTTTATAGCACTAGAGTTTGTTGAATCATATACCATATATTTATTATATTTAGCATGCATCATATTACCTTGCTTTATTTCTGATCATATTTCTCGTATTTACAGGTGTTATGCAAGGAGAAGGAATAGACAAATCATTAGGGCGATTCAGAGAATTATGAATATTGGAGAGGTGCTTGCTTATGTTCACATGGAAATTGACATGCTTGCTTATGTTCACAATGGACGGAAATTCTAGAGAGGTGCTTGCTTACATTCACATGGAAATTGACATGCTTTCTTACGTTCATAATGGATGGCAATTCTAGAGAGGTGCTTGCTTTGAGGTGCTTGCTTGCATTCACATGGAAATTGACACGCTTGCTTACATTCACATGCAAATTGACATGCTAGTTTATGATTACATTAGGCGGCGAAGGCACACATTTCAAGGTTTCTTTTTTATATATTATTCATTTACACCTCCCAAGGAATGTTGGCTGATCACTCTATTTTGTAAAGCCTATAAATAGAGGCTGGTTTTTCAATTGCAGGACACACTTTGATTTCAAGAAAAGAAAATTGAGAGTTTTATCTCTTTCGTTCTTTTGAGAACTTTATCGATCCTTCAAGTTCTGCTTGTTGAATCAAACCTTGATATCTTTGGCTCCTAGTTTTACTTAACTAGTGGGTCAAGATCCTTATTTTGTTTAGAGACCGTTATAGGGTTTGTGTCACACTTTTTAGTGTTGGTTCAATCCTCAAGTCCTAAACTACCTCCCATCTTCCATCATCCAGTTCTACCACCACCATTGACCACATTAACCATCAAAATTCTAGAATCTTTATTCTCATCATTTTATATATCTTTTACACACCATCACCCTTTAAACCATCCGAAACTGTTGTAAGTCTTACAACACAAAGTTACTTCATTTACGATCGGGCAAATCAAGCATCTTGGTAAATTCCAAGATGAGATCGCATCATATGGTAATCAGAGCTTAGGCTAAATCAAGTAAGCCTTTGTGTTTTGCTGTTAAAAAATAAAAAAGAGAAAAGGAAAGAATTATCATGAAGAAAAAAAGAGATTAAAAAAAGAAAGCAAATCGATAATAAGGGTTGATACATTTTTTCCTTGTTTTAGAATTGTTATTTCTTCATTTCAGTATTCTAACTTTGAACCGTAGGCCTTTTCTTCTAAGCCTACCTTTTACACCATATCTTTCCAAACCTTAACAATTATTTTGCAGCTGATTCAGCAAGTATTTTGGAGGATTTTGAGTAAGTTCGATTCAAGAACTTCTGAGATAAAAGAGCGGTAAAAGGCACGAGAGAGTAAGTGCATCAAAGGAATAAAAGCCAGACCCCAAGTGCAAACACGAGTGGAGCAAATTTTCTTTTTAAGTGACTTAGTGAGGATTTTTTGAGTGAATTTTTTCTTTGGTGTGAAAAGTGAGGGTTGCAAGTGAGGTATTAAATATTCTTTTCACTACTAATCATTTGGTTCATCATTTATCAACAACCCATGGGGTGTCATGATTCTACATGTAATGTTGCACTAGACTTTACATGATTTTAGCCGTGAGATGGTCCGAATGATTCAACAACGTTTGGATCCCATAAAAAAGAAGTTGGATAGAATAGAGGAAGTTTCTCATTGGAAACAAACAACTCCACCGAAGGAACAAAGGCAGCTAAAAAGGAGACACAACACTCAATCATTTTCTAGTTCTACGTACAATTATAACAGAAAATCTTATGAAGGGAATTCCAATTTTCGAATAAGAAGCAATTCCAGGAATTCATCATGGAGCAAGCCAAACACTTATGTATCTTTCAATGCTGAAAGTCTAGCTCGATTTCAAAAGTGTTTTGACAACTATGTTAAAGAAACACTGATGCAAGAAACAAGTGTTGAAAAAGAATATTTTGAGATGGAAAAAAATAGAAAAGAGTGAGATAGAAAAAGAATCTGAAAAGAAAGAAGAGTTTCAGCAAGAAAACAAGATTGAAAAGAAGAGATTTTTGTGGAAAAAGAAAAAAGAGAGTGAACAGAATGAGTTTGATATAAAACCAAGTGAGTATGAGAGGCAAGAAAAGAGTGATATTGGAAAAGAGATTGTTTGTGCAAAAAAGGAGAGAAAACAAAATTGTTTTGCACTAACGAACTTAACAACCATTTGCCTACTCTTTCTTTATCTATTTTGCAGGGATCCGAGAAGGTGTCTTTAGAAATCATCCCAAGAGAGTTGCCACTCCTCAAAAACATCAAACATCAACCACCCATTCGTGCCATTCAACATATGCGTTTTGACATTTCTTTTGATTTTGTGATAGTGTTCCCAGAAACTAACTTTGAATTCTTTTCCAGGGAAATGAATCAATTATTCAGCGCATCAGATTCAAACCAAAATACTAAGACTCTTAGTCAATTTTGGAAGAATTTTTGGAGCAAGATGAACTTTGCACGAATAGCCTATCATCCATCTTTTAAAGAAATTGAAAGGGTCCACTTTGCGTATTTGACAGAATTTACTTTCTTTCCTATTAACTAGGCTGTATACGTGGGAAACAAAGCTGAAGTATAGGAAAAATGTTTCAAAACAAGGCACCAAGTTATTGTCTTCCAAAATATACCAATCAAAAGTGATTGTTCAAGACAAAGATATTAATCGAGGACTATCTATCGAGCCAAGGGCGATCATTAGGTAGGAAGAGTTTGAAAATGTGGGAGGACTATTTGCCATATGTAGAATTTTTTTGCCACAATTCAAAATTTTCTACCAATCAGCACCCACTGTTCCAAATCATCAACAGATTTGATCTTTCAAGTTCATTATACTTAATTTCTTTTCCTACTAATCCAGTTGTGATTGTAGATGACAAAAGGAAGCTAAAATCGGTGAAAGAGCTACATCAAAAAATGCAAGGGAACATTGAGAAAAGAACAAATCAATATGAACAACAAGAAAATAAAGGGCGAAAGCGAGTCAACTTTGAACCCGGCGATTGGGTTTGGGTGCACTTTAGGAAGGAACGATTTCCAGCACAAAGGAAATCTAAACTCTCTCCTAGAGGGGATGGGCCATTTCAAGTATTGGAGAAGATCAATAATAATGCCTACAAGATAGATCTTCCAGGAGAGTTTGGTGTCAGTGCTACTTTTAACGATTCAGACTTATCTCTTTTTGAGCAAGGCAATGATTTGAGGACAAATCATTCTCAAGAAGGGGAGGATGATGAGATCATGGTGTCACCACCACCATTGGACCCAGAGGAATTTCCCTTAGGCCCCATTACTCGTGCAAGGGCAAGGAAATTTAGAGATGAAGTCAGCAACAAGTGCAATCAAGCATGGAAGATTATTGAAGCTATCGAAGTTGAATCAATGCCCTGCAACGTGAAAGGGAGTCCATGCAACGTGTTGCATGTTTATTTCTGATGCATTTGTTCCATTTGATTATTATAGTTTCAGTATGCACATGTTTTCTATTATGCTATTTATTGTTTATTTTACAGCACTAGAGTTTGTTGAATCATATACCATATATTTATTATATTTAGCATGCATCATATTACCTTGCTTTATTTCTCATCATATTTCTCGTATTTACAGGTGTTATGCAAAGGCAAGGAATAGACACATCATTAGGATGATTCGGAGAATTATGACTATTGGAGAGGTGCTTGCTTACGTTCACATGGAAATTGACATGCTTGCTTACGTTCACAATGGACGGCAATTCTAGAGAGGTGCTTGCTTACGTTCATAATGGACGGCAATTCTAGAGAGTTGCTTGCTTGCCTTCACATGGAAATTGACATGCTTGCTTGTGTTCATAATGGACGACAATTCTAGAGAGGTGCTTGCTTGCATTCACATGGAAATTGACATGCTTGCTTGCATTCATAATGGACGGCAATTCTAGAGAGGTGCTTGCTTGCATTCACGTGGAAATTGACATGCTTGCTTGCATTCATAATGGACGACAATTCTAGAGAGGTGCTTGCTTGCATTCACGTGGAAATTGACATGCTTGCATTCACGTGGAAATTGACATGCTTGCTTATGATTACATTGGGAGGCAAAGGAACACATTTCAAGGTTTCTTTTTTTTTTTATTTCTTCTCCATTCTCACCTCCCAAGCAATGTTGGCTGGTTTTCCAATTGTACGACACACTTTGATTTCAAGAAAAAAATTGAGAGTTTTATCTCTTTCGTTCTTTTGAGAACTTTATCGATCCTTCAAGTTCTGCTTGTTGAATCAAATCTTGATATCTTTGGTTCCTAGTTTTACTTAACTAGTGGGTCAAGATCCTTATTTTGTTTCGAGAACATTATAGGGTTCGGGTCACACTTTTAGTGTTGGTTCAATCCTCAAGTCCTAAACTACCTCCCATCTTCTATCATCCAATTCTACCACCACCATCGACCACATTAACCATCCAAATTCCAAAATCTTTATTCTCATCACTTTATATATCGTTACACGCCATCACCCTTTAAACCATCCGAAATCGTTGCAAGTCTTACAACAAAAGTTACTTCATTTACGATCAGGCAAATAAAGTATCTCGGTAAATTCCAAGACGAGATCACATCAAATGAAGAGTGATTTGGTTGGAACTCTTCATTTTGGCACACTCATGCTTTCCCTCCATGTATTTGCCGCCCATTTTCAAGTTTCCCTCCAATTAGCTAGGGACATGTTCCTTAGAAGGGGAGATGACCCTTGGGGTGGTGAGCTGGCATGTGTAGGTGGAGCTGAAGTGAGCTGGTTGAGCTTGGAGTAAGCTGGATTAAGCTGAGCAAGCTAGCTGATTCAACATGCTTAATCTTTGAGCTGATCTGAGCTTCCACGAGCTGCCCTTAGTTAGGTGAGCTAGTCCTTGAAGCTTGTGAACTTCCTTATAATGCTTCCCTTTGTCCTCGAGTTGTCATGAGCTACCATTGGGCTCTTGAGCTAATCTGAGATGCTTTGAATGCCCTTGAGTTGTTCTTATACTCCTTGAGCTAATTCGAGCTCCTTGTAAGGTCCTTGAGCTATCATGAGTTTATGCCTTCATCCATAGTACCTAAAAAACATTAAACAATGTGTGAGCTAAAATGAAGCTAAAATATGATGCATACTTAAGTTAAAAGATGCAATGCAATGTAAACATACTTAAATGACTTAAAACTAAATATAAAGATGTGGATCATAAGTTATGCATGAATATCATATATTATGCAAATAAATGATAATATTTGATAATCCTAATATGCAAGGCATGTTTATAACAATATATAATGCATAAAGAAGATAATAAAAGATAAAGTAAGGTAGAACTCCCTTAGAATTAGCCTTGATGATCTTCAATGGTGTGATCAAGTCATGAAGAAAGTTGGAGCTGATTGGGATTGAATCATCCTCCCTTTCTTTTTTGGCGATTTGTCCTCAAATCGAAGTTGTTCTTCAATGGACACTTCTTTACTTCAGGGGTGGATGAATCCTCACTTCTTCTCCCAAATGAAATGCTTAATCTTCTCAGCTCATCTTTCTCTGAATAGGCACGAGCTCTTTGCGTCCTTTTGTGTCTTTTGGAATCATAATGCCCTTTGGTAAAGGTACTAGCCCTTTGACGTCTCCTTGGTGTTGATTTGAATTAACATGTTCTTTGGTGATTAAACTTGTCTTTTGAACTTTCTCTTTGTTTGAAACAACATAACCATTGGCAAGGTGATAGAGTAGCGCAATCTTGGATTTGGAAGCCTTCAATCAAGTTGTTGCAAGAACTAGGAGCTCTAGACTCAATCAAGGAAGTTTAGGCAGATCTGAAAATTCAAGAGAAAAGAGCTTGAATTTTTCAGATTCAAGGCTGGAAATTTAAAGAAAGAAAGACGAGATGAAGGATTAGATGATAAGAAATAAGAATATAAGTAAAAAGATGAGAAAAGATTAAGAAGAAGATAGGTAAAACAAATCTGAAAATTCCAGCTTTGTTTATGGAATTATGGAAGATGGTGTGAAGGTTGAAGATGAAGATGGCTTGTGAATTGTTGATGTTGTTTTGTCCTCAGCACCCTCTTAGACTCAATTATCTAAGCAAGCAACCTCAAGTGGCTCTAACCCACCCTCCTAGATGCGATTATCTAGGCAAGCAAGAGTGTGAAGATGATCTCCCTCACAAGAACTCATCGAACTTATGTTGAAGAAGACTTCGAAGGCACAAGTAATCAGCACTTGCAAAAACAAACTCACTAAATATTTCATAAATCAAAGAAAATCTGTCTTACAATGATGGAGGCTTCATCCTTTTATAGGTGAAGGATAGACAAAGTAATTTAACTTCTACTAAAACAAGGAAAACCTAATCTAATTAAAAATAATAAAAAAATAACAACCTTCAAACTCCTTGTGCTTGTGTGGCAAGGAATAGGGTGATAAGGCAAGTTATAAGCTGATAAGGGCTGGGTGGCTGGTTCCTAAAGTATATAAAACCCTAAAAACATCAATTTAAATGATAATAAATACATTGGGCTAAGTTTAATTCGTCCAAAGCGCCTTATATTTAAGCTTTTGGGCTGAATTTTACAAAATCCCGTATCTAGTTTTCTGCATGCGCAGTCTTAGTAAATTGGACATATCTTGAGTTTCTGATGTCCGATTGACGCGTTTCAAGATGCGTTGGAAAGGTAACTGAATGCTGGACAATTTGTTAGAAGACAACTTGACTCAAAAATGCCTGGATCCCATCCAAAAACTCGTCGCAAGTTGGCTGACTTTTCAGACTTTTACAAACAGATTCAATTTCTTGTCCAAGATGCATCATTTTTGACCTCCTGTGCGTGCACTGTTTTGGCTTTTATTGTTTCCATTGAAGAAATTCAGCTTCTTGTCCAATATTAGTAATTTGACCCCGCTCATGCATGTATCATTCCCCCACTCCTCAAATGGATTCGTCCTCGAATCTAAATTGGCAATAAGAGAACAATCATCAACTTCAATTGAAAATGCTTCTTTGTTGTATGTGGAGTGATCTAATTGAGCTCCTCTCAATGGTTCAACAAAATCCTGAAAAAATAAGACAGCACTACTCGAACATTTGTAAGGATTAGTCAAAACGAAATCACTCGTCGCATTCTTTTTCTTGTCTTTTTCTTTTGGGCTTTGTGTGACTTTTACCTCATATGTATTTTCACTCACCAAATTTGGGCCATTAATTTGACTTTTTTCACTCTCGGCCTCTGTACTCTCAGTCTTTTATATCTCACATCCCATATCCCTCTCACAAAAGTTATCATCAATGTACAATTTCTGTAGAGGAGAAAGTGTTTCTAACAGAATGATAGGACAAGAATCAAATGAAGGGTTAAAATTACACTTACTTTCTTTGTGGGGAGCTGATGAGAGTATAGGAAGTGGACCTACTACTTCACATGAGAGATTAGAAGCATTGTCATCTCGTCTAATGTGTTCATTATCACTATCCTCTTGTTTGAGCGTTTGTGTGTTTTCCGACAACATGGGGATTTTTGTCTTGGTTTTGTCCAGTGACTTGGATGTTTCAATTTTCTGCTTTGGTCTACTTGAGTCGAGCAAAGGTTTAGAAGAATTAGAATGAGATAAAGGTTGAGTGGTACCTCTATCATAGTGATAATTCTTCTGTCGATATCGTTGTCGATCTTTGATGCGCTTTTCGATTGTTGTGGCGAATTGGAATGCCTCTTGAAGGGTGTAGTAGGTTTTGAGTTCAAGTACCTCAAGAATGTTGTTATTGAGTCCGATAACAAACCTAGTCATTGTATCCTCTTCATCCTCTTGTATGTCAGTTTTTTGCATCAATGATTCCATTTCTTTGAGATACTCATCAACAGTTCTGCAGCCTTGTTGGATCCTTTGTAACTTTTGTTTGATCTCTCGTTGATATAATGGGGGAACAAATCGTTCTCGCATGACTTTTTTAAGTTCTCCCCATGAGGTCATCTTGGCTTCTCTATTGAGACGCCGATTGCGGACCAATTGGGACCACCAAATGGATGCATATTCAGTGAATTTGAGAGTCAACAGTGGAACTTGATCCTCTTCGGGACATTGATAATGCTCGAATAGAAGATCAACTCGATTTTCCCAGTCACAATAAGCATCAGGGTTATACCTTCCTTGAAAATGTGGTACAATGATCTTTGGCTTGGCTAAGGTGTTTGTTGCTCATCTCGGTTTTATGTGATGATTGTGCCTATATAAGGGGTTTTCGCGTCTATTCTGAATGGGAACAAGATTTGGACGCTTAGGCTCCTCAGTATCGCTTGCGATAGCAGTGGTTTCTAATCTCCCAATGGTTTGAGTGATTGCGGTAACGACTGTATCAGTGTGCTCAAGCTTGGTTGCCAAAGAGGTTACAGTCCGTTCAAGTTTATTGAGAGTATCCGAAACTTCTTGAAGAGTCACCTCATGTGGTTCTTCGTCGTTACTCATTTCTGACATCCTGAAACACTCGGATTTAAAAGGTCAAAAGCAAAAGAAAACTAGAAATCTCACTAAACACTCCAAGAATAAATATTTAGCGAGGCAAGTAAACCGATCTCGTGCTCTTTAAAGACCTTCCTGCCACAAGTCAACAAGTTACAATCGGAGTTTAATCCTAACAATGAGTCCTAATTGTACTAGGAGTCCAATGAAAAGGCTTGACACCAATTGAATATAGTTGCAAGAAAGAAGGATTGTAATGCAACTTTGTTGTCCTACTAACACCAGAAAAGAGGTGTTAAATTGCGTAATAGAAGAAAGAAAAAGCAAAACAAAGGAACTTAAGAAACTAAGAGTTGAAAAAAAATAGTAGAGAAAGATGATAACCCCAAAACCCATAAACAACTTGATGGAAGAAATCCAATGTTGAATCCACTTCAATGTGATGCTTGTAGTGGTTGATGATGGTGATCTTGATGATTCTTGATGGTGGTTGGTGGCTAGGTATGAGCTTTCTCACTTTTCTTTCTTTTATTTTTTTTAATTTTTAATTTGTTCTTTTTGCAAGGTAAATAAACTGAAAATAACGAAAATTGAAGAAAAAATAATGAAAATAGGGTTAAAGTAGGGGAAAACCCTAATTTGGCTGAAACTTTATCCACTTCGTTCGAGGTGTTCCTGAAGTCCAAAATTTCTGAAATTTTGTGTGGTGACTCCTCCAATGGTGTAGATCTGATATGGAAATTTTCAGCTCAAAATTCGCTCGTTTGAATTTGATGAATTTTCCCTAATTTTCGAGTTTTTCACCCAAAAACGCCAAAATTCTTGTCAAGAATCGTCCCAAATCTGATACCAAATGATAGAGTAGTGCAATCTTGGATTTGGAAGACTTCAATCAAGTTGTTGCAAGAACTAGGAGCTCTAGACTCAATCAAGCAAGTTTGGGCAGATCTAAAAATTCAAGAGAAAAGAGAAGGGATTTCTTGAATTTTTCAGATTCAAGGCTGGAAATTTAAAGAAAGAAAGACGAGATGAAGGATTAGATGATAAGAAATAAGAATATAAGTAAAAAGATGAGAAAAGATTAAAAAGAAGATAGGTAAAACAAATCTGAAAATTCCAGCTTTGTTTATGGAATTATGGAAGATGGTGTGAAGGTTGAAGATGAAGATGGCTTGTGAATTGTTGATGTTGTTTTGTCCTCGGCACCCTCTTAGACTCAATTATCTAAGTAAGCAACCTCAAGCGGCTCTAACCCACCCTCCTAGACGCGATTATCTAGGCAAGCAAGAGTGTGAAGATGATCTCCCTCACAAGAACTAGTCGAACTTATGTTGAAGAAGACTTCGAAGGCACAAGTAATCAACACTTGCAAAAACAAACTCACTAAATATTTCATAAATCAAAGAAAATTTGTCTTACAATGATGGATGCTTCATCCTTTTATAGGTGAAGGATAGACAAAGTAATTTAACTTCTACTAAAACAAGGAAAACCTAATCTAATTAAAAATAAAAAAAATAACAGCCTTTAAACTCCTTGTGCTTGTGTGGCAAGGAATAGGGTGATAAGGCAAGTTATAAGCTGATAAGGGCTGGGTGGCTGGTTCCTAAAGTATATAAAACCCTAAAAACATCAATTTAAATGATAATAAATACATTGGGCTAAGTTTAATTCGTCCAAAGCCTTATATTTAAGCTTTTGGGCTGAATTTTACAAAATCCCGTAATAATCCCGTATCCAGTTTTCTGCATGCGCAGTCTTCAGTAAATTGGACGTATCTTGAGTTCCTGATGTTTGATTGATGTGTTTCAAGATGAGTTGGAAAGCTAACTGAATGAAGTACAATTTGTTAGAAGACAACTTGACTCAGAAATGCCTGGTTCCTATCCAAAAACTCGTCGCAAGTTGGCTGACTTTCCAGACTTTACAAACAGATTCAATTTCTTGTCCAAGATGCATCGTTTTTGACCTCCTATGCGTGCACTGTTTTGGCTTTTATTGTTTGCATCGAAAAAATTCAACTTCTTGTCCAATATTAGTAATTTGACCCCGCTCATGCATGTATCACAAGGGCACTTGTCTTTTTGCTTTCGGGACTATCATATTGGTTAGAAAAATCACGATCTTTCATCATTGCTTCAAATCTTTTCACGAACAGATCCTTATTATTCACACCAACTTTCCTTGCTCTTGTACCTTTTCGAATTATTTCTTTTGAATAGGTGGATAGTTCCTGCTTTTCATTCTTGAATTGATCTTTCTTTGGCAAAACAGACGATCGTAGTATAGTCTTGAATGTGACACTCCAACCAAAACATGAATGATGGTTAACTATCTTCATGATTGGCAATGTACTTGGAAAATTTCTTGAGCCCATCTTTTCATCAGTCTGCAATAAGGAAAGATTAAGAATAGGAAGAAATAAATTGTTAGTGAAAAATAAATCATGCTTTTCTTCACACTCATTCTTTTCCTTCTCGCCCTCCTTTTGAATTTCTTTTTCATTCCCATACTTTTCGCCTTCAACTTGTGCATTTTCAACTCCCACTAGTTTTACATCCACAATCTCACTGTCAATCTTTTCATGTTCAATTCCATTTGTTTGTCCTTCCTCAAAATGTTCTTTTTCCATTTCTTTCTCTTTGATTTCTTCCTCCTTTTTGAGTTCCTCTTATTGCTTGCTCTTAGTCCACTCGTCGATCCTTTTGCTCAGTTGGATTTGATCATGATTTACTTGGTTCAGAGTTAAAGGGACCAAGATAAATTTCTTCCCTTTATGAGAGAATGAGTACCTATTGGTGTACCCATCATGTGTGGCTCATTTGTCAAACTGCCATGGTCGCCCCAATAGCGTATGACTTGCATTCATAGGAACTACATCACACAAGACTTCATCCTTGTAATTTTTATTTGAAAATAGAATTCGTACTTACTTGTTGACCTTCAGTTCGCCTCCCTCGTTCAACCATTGTAATTTGTAGGGGCTTGGATGTTTAGTTCTCTTTAAGCCAAGTCGTTCCACCATCATAGTATTGGCCACATTGGTGCAACTTCCTCCATCGATGATCATGGAACATATTTTGTCATTCACATGGCATCAGGTGTAGAGATGTTCTTCCTTTGCCGGTCATCACCTTATCTTGTAAGCTTAGTGCTCTTTTAACGATAAAAACCCTGTTTGAAGTAGATGGAAAAGAATCTTGTGCCATTGTTAGTGGTGAAATAAGAAAACAAAAAGGCCTTACCAGATTTCACTCAACAAAAAACTTCACAGTTTCACTCCAAGGAAATTTCACTCCACTCAACACTCGTGTTTGCACTCTAGGATGTTATTTGGCTTTTATTATCCCCTTCTGATCTAACACTCTCTCAATTGCCTTTTTCCTATCCTTTCTCTCTTGTAAAGTTCTTTAAGGAACTTACTCAAGACTTAGGCAAGTATTGTATCTTATGTGTTGGTTGAAATGGTTAGTTTAAAAGGAAAAGGAAAAGAATATGGGGTAAAGGTAAGTTTAGAATATGAAAAGAAAGAAGAAAAGGTTTACTTACTTGGCAAGAAAACTCACAACCTTCCTTGACCAACAATCAAAGTCTTGAAGAAGATGGCTTCAGGCTTGATGTTGAAGATGATGATGTTGTTGTGCTTTTTTCACCCATGAACTTGTACTATCCAAACTTTTCTTTCTCTTTTTTTTTGTACTTTTTTCACTTTTCGAATATGTTTTTCCACAAATTGAAATAACAAAGGATAGTCACTTACAATTTCTTTTTTTTTATTTGCTTGAATTGGGCTTCACTTTGATGTACTTGATTCTTTCACCAAAAGCTCTGATACCAAATGATATACTCCGCCCTTGATGTGGTTGAAGGCTACTACTTTGATTGTTGGATCTAGGAAGGAAGCAAGAAACCTGCAAGTAAGATAGGCTTGAAAGAATGAAAGGTATTTTAATGATGGTAAGATTGGTGTATGGAAATGGTGATGGAAATGGATGGAAATGGTGAAGTAGTATCTTAAGAATTTAAGGAAGAAACTAGGCTATAGAGAGCCTAACCCCGAACCTTATAGATGTCTTTAAGAGATGGTAGAAAGGACTTGGATCCGTTGGTTATAAAGAACCAAGAACCCGAAGTATCAAGGAGGATAGTAGGTTTGACGCAACAAGTACAAGTACAAGTACTTGATAAGTCGATAAAGTTCTAAAAGAAATAAAATGCCCTATTTATAGTTTTCTAGGGGTATGGCCGAAAAGGTACTACGTGGATGAAAGGGTGGCCGAATAGGTAGGTGCCTCCCTCCAAAGGCTGGTCGTGACTCCCTCCAAAGGCCTAGGTGATGTTTCAGCCGAATTGGGTCTCCCTCCAAATGGTTTTAGCGCACAAACATTTTAGTGAAAAATTGTGTTTTCTCGTATGAAATTCTAGCCTGCACTTCCTTCGGTAATCTGGACATATCTTGTGCTCCGAACATCGGATTATCGCGATTCAACATGCGTTGGAAAGCTAAGAGATAGGAGAACAAGTTTCATGCGGACTTCTCAACCCAGTTATGCTTGGATCCTGCTCGAAAATGGCAAACAATCTGACTGACATTTTTGGTGATGAATCTGCCAAATGAAGAGTGATTTGGTTGGGACTCTTCATTTTGGCGCACCCGTGCTTTCCCTCCATGCACATGCCACCCATTTTCAAGCTTTCCTCCAATTAGCTAGGGACATGTTCCTTAGGCGGGGACATGACCCTTAGGGTGGGGAGTTGGCATGTGTAGATGGAGCTGAAGTGAGCTGGTTGAGCTTGGAGTGAGCTGAGCTACATAGCTAATTCAGCTAGCTTAATCCTTGAGTTGATTTGAGCTTCCACGAGCTGCCCTTAGTTAGGTGAGCTAGTCCTCGAAGCTTGTGAACTTCCTTAGAATGCTTCCCTTTGTCCTCGAGCTGTCATTAGCTACCATTGGACTCCTTGAGCTAATCCGAGCTCCTTGTGAGGTCCTTGAGCTATCACAAGCTTATGCCTTCATCCATATTACCTAAAAAGCATTAAACATACTTAAATGACTTAAAACTAAATATAAAGATGTGGATCATAAGTTATGCATGAATATCATATATTATGCAAATAAATGATAACATATGATAAATATAATATGCAAAGCATGTTTATAACAATATATATTGCATAAAGAAGATAATAAAAGATAAAGTAAGGTAGAACTCCCTTAGAATTAGCCTTGATGATCTTTAATGGTGTGATCAAGTCATGAAGAAATGATATGAACGTCAATGGCAAAGACCCAGAGAAGTACCCAGGTGGCCCCATTACTCGAGCAAGGGCCAAGGAGTTCCAAGCAGCCATGGAAAATATGTTTACATCAAGCTTGGGACGTGAGAAAGAAGAAATAATAAGGGAGGAACACTTTACTTTGCTTATGCATGAATTTGCATGAGTATTTAAAGTTTGCATAACATTCATTGCATTCAATAAACATGTTGTTCATTAAAGCATGCGTTGCATTTAAACATGTAGTTCATTTAGTTATACACTTCATTTAACTAAGTAGTTCATTGATTAAACTAGTTCATTCAAGATTATTAGTTCATTGAATAAAGTTAGTTCATTAATTAAACTAGTTCATTCATCAAACTAGCTCATTTATTAAACTAACTCTTAATTGTTTACATGCATGTTTTCAATTAAAGATTGAATAAAGTTTACCTTTGTGTCTAGGTGCATGAGGGAAGATGAACGGTTTTACCAGATGCAAGAATATCAGCAGAATGTCTTCCAATTCTGGATGCGATACAGACGTGTTTGGATCCAGAAATCAATTGACGTTATTCCTCCATCTCTTAGCTTTCCAATGCCTTTTGAATCACCTCAATCCGATATCGGGAGCTTGAGATACGAATGATTTACTGAAGACAGTGCAGGCTGAAATTTTTATTACGGGAATTTTATGCATGGATGATTTGAATGAATTTGAGCCAAGGAAGAGTTCTTTCATCTTCTACCAAGAGACAAGCAATTGATGGCCATCTTAATTCAGCAAATTCAAGGCATTCAAGGTTGATGTTATCACCATTCAAGTGGGGGTTTCAAAATTCATTGAGGAGACATGAAATGAAGGCTGGATGAAACTCACCTTTTTATGACATTCAAGTCATATTAATCAGCTTGGAAGATGAAGAGTTGCACTTAAACTGGACAGCAAGGATGTCTACATTCATCCTTGTCCACATTCATCCCCTTTCTCTTCATATGATAGCAAAACAAGGCAGCCCAAGAGTCCTTCTTAATTTGGACGAAAATATGACTAAATTCAACCTCAATTTGTCTAAACTGAGCTTTGAAGATGAGAAGAAAGGACAAAGCATTCATGTGTATTCAAGTGCATTAAGATGAGCATTCATCTTTCTTGTAACACCTTTTCATATTCTGCCTACTTCTACTATAAATAGGCATCTTTAGGATCATTGTAAGACACACTTTGAATATATAAAACATCTTTGAAAGATTGCTTTCATTCTTGTTCTCTTGTGGAACTTTATCGGCTTCAAGTTAGTCTTGTAGTCTTCATCCATTTCCCTTTTGTTATAGCGTTGGTTCCTAGCTCATCTATAGCTAGTGGGTCACGTTCCATATCCTACCACTTCATTTCCACTTTATTATATTGCTGGTTCCTAACTCTTTATAGTTAGGGGTCACAATCCATCCTTTGAATTTCTTCATCTTAACGCCAACACCCCATCATCTTCACCTACATTTTCATCTTTTATTTTTTTCCTTCCATAATCACAACTATCACTCTTCCTACACCCCTTCTACATATCTTTCATCCCATTATTTCTATTTCTTATTTATCTATTTCTACTTACATTGTTGTTTGAGTAATTTCAGAATACATTCAAAGCACTGCAGAGTTCTTACTAGAATCACGATCGGGCATTCACATATATGATTCAAAACTCATAGTCGAGATCATATCATTTGGTATCAGAGCCTAGACGATTCAGTAAGCGTATTATTTTTCTCTCTCCGGGTTAGTAAAAAAAAAAAAAAAAAAAATCAAAAAATCTTAAAGAGGGAGGGAGCAGTCTATTCTTGTTTTAAAAAAAATTACAATACATCATTTCTTATTGCTGAATTACAAATTCCTTTACCTATTCTTAGTAATTCTTTCTTTTTGAAGCCATTATCCTTTTATTATTCATCATTCTCCTACCAAGCTAGAATTGTTTCAGCCAAGTCCACGAGACACTTGTAAGCCTTGAGGAAGTTCCCAAAAGGACTTGAAAATAAAGCACACAGTGGTAAAAGGCATGAGTGTGCATTAAGGGGAAAAGCCTAACCAGAGTGAAACACGAGTGTGAGTGCATTTTCTTTGGAGTGGAAAGGTGAGATTTTGTGTTAGTAAGGTTTAATTTCTTTTGTTTCTTTATCTAACATGTCACAAAGATCTGGTCATAGTGGTGAAGGAGTTCCCAATTTGCAAAATCAGGCTATGCTTCAAGCAATGGCCAAAATGATCCAAGAGCAATTGGAGCCCCTAATTGAACGAATAGACCAGCTTGAAATTTCACAAGCTAATCAGGGTAATGAGGAGTATCCTGAAGAAGTTGAAGTAGATGATGTGCAAGATCAAGTATCCCAACATAGCATGGTACAACAAGGCCAGAGAGCTCGACCACGAGTAGACGATAATCTCAGCAACATCAAGATTACCATTCCTCCTTTTCAAGGAAGAACGGATCCTGAAACCTATCTTGCATGGGAAAAGAAGGTTGAGCACATTTTTGAGTGCCATAACTATTCAGAGCTTAAAAAGGTAAAACTCGCTGCCATTGAGTTTACGGATTATGCACTAATATGGTGGGATCAATTGACATCAAGTAGGAGACGCAATGGAGAACATCCTATCACTACATGGGATGAAATGAAAGCGGTGATGCGAAGGCGATTCATTCCAACCCACTACCATCGAGAGTTATTCAACCGTCTTCAAAATCTTTCACAAGGTAACCGAAGTGTTGAAGATTACTACAAAGAGATGGAGGTGTCCATGATTCGAGCCAACATCGACGAGGATCGAGAAGCAACAATGGCAAGATTCCTAGCGGGACTAAATCCGGACATTGCGAACGTGGTCGAGTTGCAACATTATGTGGAGATGGAAGACATGGTGCATATGGCCATGAAAGTAGAAAAACAGCTCAAAAGAAAGGGTGCCACACGATCTTATGGGAGTTCAACATCAAAATGGGGGCAAAGTTCATACAAGAAGACTCCTCCAATACCGTCCCACGAAAAAGGAGGACCACCGAAGGAAGTAAGCCCATTGCGAAACCAGCAAGGGTAAGACTACCGCTACTCCAAATCGTTCCGTGACATACAATGTTTTAAGTGTTTGGGGCGTGGACACATTGCAAGCCAATGTCCGAACCGCAACACCATGCTTCTTCGAGATGATGGAGAAGTTGAATCGGAACAAGAAGAGGATGAGAATGAAGATGTTGCCATCGAAGAAGAAGAATTAGAGTATGGCGTGGAAGGAGAGGTTCTTGTTGTCAAAAGAAGCCTAAACGTACAATCTGTTGGAGGAAATGAACAACGAGAAAATATCTTCCATACTCGTTGCCATGTTGGAGGAAAGGTATGCTTTGTTATTATTGATGGTGGTAGTTGCACTAATGTTGCTAGTACCTTAATGGTAGATACACTTGGCTTGGCAACAACAAAGCATCCACAACCTTATAAGCTACAATGGCTCAACGATGGAGGAGAACTCAAGGTGACCAAACAAGTTCGAATTGTTTTCTCTATTGGGAAGTACAAAGACGAGGTATTATGCGATGTCGTTCCAATGCACGCATAAGCCATTTATTACTTGGAAGGCCTTGGCAATTTGATAGGCGAGTGATCCATGACGGGTATACCAACGGTATACGTTCACCCATGAAGCAAAGAAGATCACTTTATCCCCACTTTCTCCAAAACAAATACATGAAGACCAAATTTTATTGAGAGGAAAAATTGAAAAAGCCAAAGAGAGAGAGACTAAAATGGAGGTAAAAGCAAAGGAGTGTGATCAAAATGAGGGAAGGAAAATCAGCATTCTTTCTAAAAGAGAGAGTTGAAAAAGAGTTTAATGACAGCAAAGGAAGCACTTGTGCTCATGTACAAGGAAAATTTCTTGAATACTAACTACCTTGATCAAAATTTGCCTGCTTTTGTTGTGTCTTTATTGCAGGAGTTTGATGACCTATTTCGGAGGAAATACCAAGTGGACTGCCACCTATTCGTGGCATAGAACATCAAATAGACTTTGTTCCCGGAGCCGTCATTCCAAACCGACCAGCGCATCAAGCAACCCCGAAGAAACTAAGGAGTTGCAAAGGCAAGTATCTGAGTTGATGTCAAAAGGCTACGTGAGGGAAAGCCTTAGCCCATGTGCCGTGCGGTTCTACTTGTGCCAAAGAAGGATGGAACTTGGCGCATGTGTGTGGACTGCCGAGCGGTAAACAAAATTACGGTAAAGTATCGTCACCCTATTCCTCGCTTAGATGACATGTTAGATGAGCTTAGTGGTTCTAACCTCTTTTCCAAGATTGATCTTAAAAGTGGTTACCACCAAATACGAATGCGGGAAGGTGATGAGTGGAAAACAGCATTCAAAACTAAGCAAGGCCTTTATGAGTGGTTGGTTATGCCTTTTGGCTTAACTAATGCTCCAAGCACGTTTATGAGGTTAATGAATCATGTTCTTAGGCCATTCTTGGGTAAGTTTTGTGTGGTTTACTTTGATGACATTCTAATCTATAGTAAAACCATGGAAGAACATGTTCAACATTTAAGGTCAGTTTTGCTAGTTTTGAGGAAGGAAAAACTGTTTGCTAACTTACAAAAATGTACATTTTGTACTGACAGGGTTGTTTTCCTAGGGTTTCGTTGTGAGTTCTGAAGGCTTGGAGGTGGACAAAGAGAAGGTTAAAGCCATTGAAGAGTGGCCACGACCAGCAAGCATTTCTCAAGTTAGGAGCTTCCATGGACTTGCAAGTTTTTATCGAAGATTCGTCCCCAACTTCAGCACCATAGCCGCCCCACTAACAAGTGTTATTAAGAAGAATTCTAAATTCTTTTGGGGGGAAGATCAAGAGAAGTCCTTTAATAGCATTAAAGATTGTTTAATACATGCCCCTTTACTTGCTCTACCTGATTTTAATCTAACTTTTGAAATTGAATGTGATGCATCAGGTGTAGGAATTGGAGCAGTTTTGTCTCAAGGTGGACGTCCTATAGCCTATTTCAGTGAAAAATTAAGTGGAGCTACGCTTAATTACCCTACCTATGACAAGGAGATGTATGCTCTTGTGAGGGCAATGGAAACATGGCAACATTACCTTTGGCCTAAGGAGTTCATCATTCACACTGATCATGAGGCATTGAAACATATCCGGGGCAGCATAAACTCAACAAAAGGCATGCCAAATGGGTGGAGTTTCTTGAAACTTTCCCATATGTTATCAAGTACAAGAAAGGTAAGGAGAATATAGTTGCTGATGCATTGTCACGGAGGTATATTCTTTTAAACACTTTGGAATCTAAGTTATTGGGTTTTGTTTTTATTAAAGACTTATATGTCTCTGACTCTGATTTTGGAGAGATTTACAAAGCTTGTGAGAAAAGGTCAATTGAAAAATACTATAAGCATGATGGTTTCCTATTGAAGGAAGGAAGACTATGCATCCCTCAAGGTTCCATGCGTGAATTGCTAACTAAGGAAGCTCATGGAGGAGGATTAATGGGACATTTTGGGATAGCAAAGACTTTGGCTATACTTCAAGAGCACCTATATTGGCCTAAAATGAAACGAGATGTGGAGAGGTTGTGTGAGCGATGCATCACTTGCAGGAAGGCCAAATCTAAAGTCATGCCACATGGACTTTACACACCACTACCCATACCGGAAGCACCATGGATGGATATTTCAATGGATTTTGTGCTAGGGCTTCCACGTACCAAGAATAACAAAGATTCCATCTTTGTAGTTGTGATAGATTCTCCAAAATGGCTCATTTCATTCCCTGTAACAAAACTAATGATGCCTCACATATTGCTACTTTGTTTTTCAGGGAAATCTTAAGGTTACATGGCATACCAAGAACTATTGTGTCTGATCGGGATGTGAAGTTCTTAAGTCACTTTTGGAGAGCCCTATGGAGTAAGATTGGTACTAAGTTACTATTCTCCACCACTTGCCACCCTCAAACGGATGGCCAAACTGAAGTGGTGAACCGAGTACTTTCTATGTTACTTCGATCCATCATTAGGAAAAATTTGAAAACATGGGAGGAGAGTTTACCACATGTGGAGTTTGCATACAACCGTTCGATCCATAGTACTACAGGGCGCACGCCTTTTGAAGTGGTGTATGGATTCAATCCATTAACACCGATAGACTTGTTACCATTACCCGCTGATCAAATTGTGAATAAAGATGGACTTAATAAAGCTGAATTTGTTAAGAAGCTTCATCAACAAGTGCAGGAGAACATTGAAAAACGAACCAAGCAATATGAGCAGCAAGCAAATAAGGGTCGTAAGCGAATTTCCTTTGAGCCAGGGGATTGGGTGTGGCTGCACATGAGGAAAGAAAGGTTTCGGCTCAACGAAAGTCCAAATTAATGCCTCGGGAGATGGACCATTCCAAATAGTCAAGAAGATCAATGACAATGCCTATCAATTAGATCTTCCAGGTGAGTTTAATGTTAGTGCAACCTTCAATGTTGCTGACCTATCTCCTTATGATGTAGATGACGATTTGGGGACAAATCGCCTTAAAGAGGGAGGGACTGATATGAACGTCAATGGCAAAGACCCAGAGAAGTACCCAGGTGGCCCCATTACTCGAGCAAGGGCCAAGGAGTTCCAAGCAGCCATGGAAAATATGTTTACATCAAGCTTGGGACGTGAGAAAGAAGAAATAATAAGGGAGGAACACTTTACTTTGCTTATGCATGAGTATTTAAAGTTTGCATAACATTCATTGCATTCAATAAACATGTTGTTCATTAAAGCATGCGTTGCATTTAAACATGTAGTTCATTTAGTTATACACTTCATTTAACTAAGTAGTTCATTGATTAAACTAGTTCATTCAAGATTATTAGTTCATTGAATAAAGTTAGTTCATTAATTAAACTAGTTCATTCATCAAACTAGCTCATTTATTAAACTAACTCTTAATTGTTTACATGCATGTTTTCAATTAAAGATTGAATAAAGTTTACCTTTGTGTCTAGGTGCATGAGGGAAGATGAACGGTTTTACCAGATGCAAGAATATCAGCAGAATGTCTTCCAATTCTGGATGCGATACAGACGTGTTTGGATCCAGAAATCAATTGGACGTTATTCCTCCATCTCTTAGCTTTCCAATGCCTTTTGAATCACCTCAATCCGATATCGGGAGCTTGAGATACGAATGATTTACTGAAGACAGTGCAGGCTGAAATTTTTATTACGGGAATTTTATGCATGGATGATTTGAATGAATTTGAGCCAAGGAAGAGTTCTTTCATCTTCTACCAAGAGACAAGCAATTGATGGCCATCTTAATTCAGCAAATTCAAGGCATTCAAGGTTGATGTTATCACCATTCAAGTGGGGGTTTCAAAATTCATTGAGGAGACATGAAATGAAGGCTGGATGAAACTCACCTTTTATGACATTCAAGTCATATTAATCAGCTTGGAAGATGAAGAGTTGCACTTAAACTGGACAGCAAGGATGTCTACATTCATCCTTGTCCACATTCATCCCCTTTCTCTTCATATGATAGCAAAACAAGGCAGCCCAAGAGTCCTTCTTAATTTGGACGAAAATATGACTAAATTCAACCTCAATTTGTCTAAACTAATCAGCTTTGAAGATGAGAAGAAAGGACAAAGCATTCATGTGTATTCAAGTGCATTAAGATGAGCATTCATCTTTCTTGTAACACCTTTTCATATTCTGCCTACTTCTACTATAAATAGGCATCTTTAGGATCATTGTAAGACACACTTTGAATATATAAAACATCTTTGAAAGATTGCTTTCATTCTTGTTCTCTTGTGGAACTTTATCGGCTTCAAGTTAGTCTTGTAGTCTTCATCCATTGCCCTTTTGTTATAGCGTTGGTTCCTAGCTCATCTATAGCTAGTGGGTCACGTTCCATATCCTACCACTTCATTTCCACTTTATTATATTGCTGGTTCCTAACTCTTTATAGTTAGGGGGTCACAATCCATCCTTTGAATTTCTTCATCTTAACGCCAACACCCCATCATCTTCACCTACATTTTCATCTTTTATTTTTTTTCCTTCCATAATCACAACTATCACTCTTCCTACACCCCTTCTACATATCTTTCATCCCATTATTTCTATTTCTTATTTATCTATTTCTACTTACATTGTTGTTTGAGTAATTTCAGAATACATTCAAAGCACTGCAGAGTTCTTACTAGAATCACGATCGGGCATTCACATATATGATTCAAAACTCATAGTCGAGATCATATCAAGAAAGTTGGTGCTGATTGGGATTGTATCACCTCGAACGAAGTAGATCAAATTGCTGCACAATTCCAGGGTTTTTGGGGTTTTCTAATTTTCTTTCATTCTTAACCATTAGTTTTCGTTTGTTTTAGCTTTTATTGCTTCTTATACATCTTCTAACACATTCTTGTTTCCTTGTGTTAGTAGGACTAAAAGTTGCATACTCTTCTTTCTCCTTGTAACTATAATTCTATTGTTGTTTAAACTTTTCTTTGGATTCTTAAAGCAATTAGGATGTTTTATTCTCCTGACAACACGTGTCATACTATACCAATAAATATCTTTCGGTTACGATGTAGGATACAAGGTAAACTATGTTCTTTAATTATTGATGGTGACAATCGTGTAAACTTAGTGAGCAGCTTCATTGTTGATGCACTCGATCTTCCATGCTAAGAACACCCTAAGCAGTATCATCTTCAAGGGTTTAATAGCGGTCCAGATATGAAGGTAATCGAATGTTGTTTAATCTCTTTTACTATTGGAAGCTATTGTGATGATGTATGGTGTGACGTGGTTCCTATGGAAGTTATCCAATTACTATTAGAAAGACCTTGGAAAAATGATCGAGATGATGTCCGTCGAATCAAAACAAATGGATACTCGGTTGTGCACCAAGGCCAGCAGCTCTCGCTCGGTTCAATAGAGCCAGAAAAAATATATGTAGAAATAGCAATAGCAAAAAAATAGTGTGAGAGGATAAAACAAAAAAGATTGGAAGCACAAAAGGCTGAATCAATTGACCACCCGAAGGCAACAAACCATGAAGACATCCCAAAACTAGAAGGTACACATGATTCTCTTCATACTTCTAATTCTAGCATTCATGCAAATGTTGATGGTGGAGAAGAACCATCTCCCAAACAAGAGGATAGTGATAGTGAACACATTAGACAAGATGACAATGCTTCTAATCCCTCATGTGAAGTAGTAGGTCCACTTGTTATACTCTTATCACCTCCCCCACAAAGAAAGTAAGTGTAATTCTAACCCTTCATTTGATTCTTGTCCTATCATTCCGTTAGAAACACTTTCCCCTCTACAAAAATTGTACATTGATGATAATTTTTGTGAGAGGGATATGGGATGTGTGATACGAAAGAATGAGAGTAAAAAGGTCGAGAGTGAAAAAATTCAAATTAATGGCCCAAATTTGGTGAGTGAAAATACATATGAGGTAAAAGTCACACAAAGCCCAAAAGAAAAGGACAAGAAAAAGAACGCGACGAGTGATAAATCATTACAAATGTTTGAGTAGTGTTGTCTTATTTTTTAGAATTTTATTGAACCATTGAGAGGAGCTCAATTAGATCACTCCACATACAACAAAGAAGCCTTTTCAATTGAAGTTGATGATTGTTCTCTCATTGCCGATTTAGATTCGAGGACGGATCCTTTAGAGGAGTGGGGGAATGATACATGCATGAGCGGGGTCAAATTACTCATATTGGACAAGAAGCTGAATTTGTTCGATGCAAACAAAACATGCCAAAACAATGCACGCATAGGAGGTCAAAATGATGCATCTTGGACAAGAAATTGAATTTGTTTGTGAAGTCCGAAAAGTTGGCCAAATTGCGACTACTTTTTGGATAGGATCCAGGCATATATTATGGGTTGAGTTGTCTTCTAACAAATTGACCGTCATTCAGTTACCTTTCCAATGTAACTTGAAACGCGTCAATCGGACATCAAAAGCTCAAGATACGTTTATTTTACTGAAGACTGTGCAAGAAGAAATCTGGATATGGGTTTAACTACGGGATTTTGTAAATTCAGCCCAAAAGCTAATTTATAAAGCTTTTGGACGAATTAGACTTAGCCCAACCTAATTATTAACATTCCAATTATGTTTTTACAATTTTATATACTTTAGGAACCAGCCACCCTTCTCCCAAGCTGTTAGATCAAGTCCAATTTAATGGACCAGATTTCTTTGTTTATTTTATTTGTTCTTAGCTTTAGGTTAAAGCCATCTTTCATCTATAAAAGGATGATGCTTTCTTCTTTGTTTGACAGATTTTCATTGATTAATAAAAAGTTCTCTTTTGAGATTTTAGTATTCTTTAATTACGTTTTTGCAAGTGCTGATAACTTGTGCCTTAGAAGTCTTCTTCACACTCTTTCTTGCCTAGGTAATTGAGTCTAGGAGGGTGGGTTAGAGCCGCTTGAGGTTGCTTGCTTAGATAATTGTGTCTAAGAGGGTGCCGAGGACAAAACAACATCAATAAATCGCAAGTCATCTTCATCTTCAACCTTCACGCCATCTTCCATAATTCCATAAACAAAGTTGGAATTTTCAGATTTGTTTTACCTATCTCTTTCTCCATATTTTTTAATATTTTTATTTATATTCTTATTTCTTATCATCTAATCCTTCATATTGTCTTTCTTTCTTTAATTTTCCAGCCTCGAATCTAAAATTTTCAAGAAAAGCCCATTCTCTTTTCTCTTGAATTTTCAGATCTGCCCATAGCTTTCTTGATTGAGTCTAGAGCTCCTAGTTCTTGCAAGAACTTGATTGGAGGCTTCCAAATCCACAATTGCGCTACTCTATCAGTTTGCCTTTGTGTGTTCAATTGATTCAGCCTTTTGTGATTCCAATTTTCTTTGTTTTATCCTCTCAAAAAAAATTTGCACTCTCACATGCTCTTCATATGCTTCTTCCGGCTTTATTGAACCCAACGTGAACTTTTGACCATGGTGCACAAAGGAGTATCTATTTGTAATGATCCGATGGATAGCGTCTCGATTCTTTTGCCACAGTCTTCCCAATAGCAAGGCAGTGGACTTCCATAAGAACCACATCACACCAAACATCATCATAATAGCCTCCAAGAGTAAAAGATATTTAAACAACATTCGGTTATCATCATATCTGCTCCGTTATTAAACCCTTGAAGATGGTATAGCTTAGGGTGTTCTTGGCACGATAGATTGAGTGCATCAACAACGAAGCTGCTTACTATGTTTCACGACTATTGCTATCGATGATGAAAGAACATTTTTACCTAGTATATAACATCTTGATCGAAAGATATTTATTGGTCTATCATGACGCGTGTTTGTAAATTAATAAAACATCCTAATTACTTTAAGAATCCAAAGAAAATGTTAGACGCCAATATAATTATAGTTGCAAGGAGAAAGAAGAGTATGAAACTTTTAGTCCTACTAACACAAGGAAACAAGAATGTGTTAGAAGATGTATAAGAAGCAATAAAAGCTAAAACAAACGAAAACTAATGGTTAAGAATGAACAAAATTCAGAAAACCCGAAAAACCCTAAAATTTGCAGCAGCTTGATCCACTTTGTTCGAGGTGTTCCCGATGTGAAAAAATTCTAAAATTTTATGTGGTGATTTATCTAATGGTGTAAATATGATCTGGAAATTTTCAGCTCAAAAGCCAGTCATTTGGTTTTGGCGAATTTTCCCTTTTTTCTCAAATTTTCACCCAAAAATGTCAAAATTTTGCCCAAGAATCGGCCCAAATTTTCACTAAATATTTCATATATCAAAGAAATCTCCTGTTACAATGGTGGAGGCTTCATCCTTTTATAGGTGAAGAATAGCCGAAGTAATTTAACTTCTACTAAAACAAGGAAAATCTAATTCGATTAAAATAATAAAGAAAGACATCCTTTAAATTCTTTGTGTGCTTGGCAGAAGGGTGGCTGGTTCCTACTAAAGTATATAAACCCTAAAAACATCAATTTAAATGATAATAAATACATTGGGCTAAGTTTAATTCGTCCAAAGCCTTATATGTTAGCTTTTGGGCTGAATTTTACAAAATTTCGTAATAATCCCGCATCCAGTTTTCTGCATGCGCAGTCTTTAGTAAATTGGACGTATCTTGAGTTCCCGATGTCCAATTGACGCGTTTCAAGATGCATTGGAAAGGTAACTAAATGACGGTCAATTTGTTCAAAGACAACTGACCCAGAAATGCCCGGATCCCATCTGAAAAGTCATCGCAAGTTGGCTGACTTTCCAGGCTTCACAAATAGATTCGCTTGAATCTATGAAATCTTTTGATACATGCATGAGCGCGGTCAAATTACTCATATGGGACAAGAAGTTGAAGCTGTTTGATGCAAACAACAAGGTCCAAAGTGATCCATGCTTAGGAGGTGGGAAGATATGCATTTTAGAAAAGAAACTAAAACTGTTTTGCAAAGTTGGACCATCAGCCGGCTTGAGACGAATTTTTGGATGGGATCCATCATTCAGTTACCCTTCCAACGCATCTTGAAACGCATCAATCGGACATCGAGAACTCAAGATACGTTCATTTTTGATATGAACGTCAATGGCAAAGACCCAGAGAAGTACCCAGGTGGCCCCATTACTCGAGCAAGGGCCAAGGGGTTCCAAGCAGCCATGGAAAATATGTTTACATCAAGCTTGGGACGTGAGAAAGAAGAAATAATAAGGGAGGAACACTTTACTTTGCTTATGCATGAATTTGCATGAGTATTTAAAGTTTGCATAACATTCATTGCATTCAATAAACATGTTGTTCATTAAAGCATGCGTTGCATTTAAACATGTAGTTCATTTAGTTATACACTTCATTTAACTAAGTAGTTCATTGATTAAACTAGTTCATTCAAGATTATTAGTTCATTGAATAAAGTTAGTTCATTAATTAAACTAGTTCATTCATCAAACTAGCTCATTTATTAAACTAACTCTTAATTGTTTACATGCATGTTTTCAATTAAAGATTGAATAAAGTTTACCTTTGTGTCTAGGTGCATGAGGGAAGATGAACGGTTTTACCAGATGCAAGAATATCAGCAGAATGTCTTCCAATTCTGGATGCGATACAGACGTGTTTGGATCCAGAAATCAATTGGACGTTATTCCTCCATCTCTTAGCTTTCCAATGCCTTTTGAATCACCTCAATCCGATATCGGGAGCTTGAGATACGAATGATTTACTGAAGACAGTGCAGGCTGAAATTTTTATTACGGGAATTTTATGCATGGATGATTTGAATGAATTTGAGCCAAGGAAGAGTTCTTTCATCTTCTACCAAGAGACAAGCAATTGATGGCCATCTTAATTCAGCAAATTCAAGGCATTCAAGGTTGATGTTATCACCATTCAAGTGGGGTTTCAAAATTCATTGAGGAGACATGAAATGAAGGCTGGATGAAACTCACCTTTTTATGACATTCAAGTCATATTAATCAGCTTGGAAGATGAAGAGTTGCACTTAAACTGGACAGCAAGGATGTCTACATTCATCCTTGTCCACATTCATCCCCTTTCTCTTCATATGATAGCAAAACAAGGCAGCCCAAGAGTCCTTCTTAATTTGGACGAAAATATGACTAAATTCAACCTCAATTTGTCTAAACTAATCAGCTTTGAAGATGAGAAGAAAGGACAAAGCATTCATTTGTATTCAAGTGCATTAAGATGAGCATTCATCTTTCTTGTAACACCTTTTCATATTCTGCCTACTTCTACTATAAATAGGCATCTTTAGGATCATTGTAAGACACACTTTGAATATATAAAACATCTTTGAAAGATTGCTTTCATTCTTGTTCTCTTGTGGAACTTTATCGGCTTCAAGTTAGTCTTGTAGTCTTCATCCATTTCCCTTTTGTTATAGCGTTGGTTCCTAGCTCATCTATAGCTAGTGGGTCACGTTCCATATCCTACCACTTCATTTCCACTTTATTATATTGCTGGTTCCTAACTCTTTATAGTTAGGGGTCACAATCCATCCTTTGAATTTCTTCATCTTAACGCCAACACCCCATCATCTTCACCTACATTTTCATCTTTTTTTTTTTTCTTCCATAATCACAACTATCACTCTTCCTACACCCCTTCTACATATCTTTCATCCCATTATTTCTATTTCTTATTTATCTATTTCTACTTACATTGTTGTTTGAGTAATTTCAGAATACATTCAAAGCACTGCAGAGTTCTTACTAGAATCACGATCGGGCATTCACATATATGATTCAAAACTCATAGTCGAGATCATATCATTTGGTATCAGAGCCTAGACGATTCAGTAAGCATATTATTTTTCTCTCTCCCGGGTTAGTAAAAAAAAATCAAAAAAAAAAAAAAAAAAAAAATCTTAAAAGGGAGGAGCAATCTATTCTTGTTTAAAAAAATTACAATACATCATTTCTTATTGCTGAATTACAAATTCCTTTACCTATTCTTAGTAATTCTTTCTTTTTGAAGCCATTATCCTTTTATTATTCATCATTCTCCTACCAAGCTAGAATTGTTTCAACCGAAGTCCACGAGACACTTGTAAGCCTTGAGGAAGTTCCCAAAAGGACTTGAAAATAAAGCACGAGTGGTAAAAGGCATGAGTGTGCATTAAGGGGAAAAGCCTAACCCGAGTGAAACACGAGTGTGAGTGCATTTTCTTTGGAGTGGAAAGGTGAGATTTTGTGTTAGTAAGGTTTAATTTCTTGTTTCTTTATCTAACATGTCACAAAGATCTGGTCATAGTGGTAAAGGAGTTCCCAATTTGCAAAATCAGGCTATGCTTCAAGCAATGGCCAAAATGATCCAAGAGCAATTGGAGCCCCTAATTGAACGAATAGACCAGCTTGAAATTTCACAAGCTAATCAGGGTAATGAGGAGTATCCTGAAGAAGTTGAAGTAGATGATGTGCAAGATCAAGTATCCCAACATAGCATGGTACAACAAGGCCAGAGAGCTTGACCACGAGTAGACGATAATCTCAGCAACATCAAGATTACCATTCCTCCTTTTCAAGGAAGAACGGATCCTGAAACCTATCTTGCATGGGAAAAGAAGGTTGAGCACATTTTTGAGTGCCATAACTATTCAGAGCTTAAAAGGTAAAACTCGCTGCCATTGAGTTTACGGATTATGCACTAATATGGTGGGATCAATTGACATCAAGTAGGAGACGCAATGGAGAACATCCTATCACTACATGGGATGAAATGAAAGCGGTGATGCGAAGGCGATTCATTCCAACCCACTACCATCGAGAGTTATTCAACCGTCTTCAAAATCTTTCACAAGGTAACCGAAGTGTTGAAGATTACTACAAAGAGATGGTGGTGTCCATGATTCGAGCCAACATCGACGAGGATCGAGAAGCCACAATGGCAAGATTCCTAGCGGGACTAAATCCGGACATTGCGAACGTGGTCGAGTTGCAACATTATGTGGAGATGGAAGACATGGTGCATATGGCCATGAAAGTGGAAAAACAGCTCAAAAAGAAAGGGTGCCACGATCTTATGGGAGTTCAACATCAAAATGGGGGCAAAGTTCATACAAGAAGACTCCTCCAATACCGTCCCACGAAAAAGGAGGACCACCGAAAGGAAGTAAGCCCATTGCGAAACCAGCAAGGGTAAGACTACCGCTACTCCAAATCGTTCCGTGACATACAATGTTTTAAGTGTTTGGGGCGTGGACACATTGCAAGCCAATGTCCGAACCGCAACACCATGCTTCTTCGAGATGATGGAGAAGTTGAATCGGAACAAGAAGAGGATGAGAATGAAGATGTTGCCATCGAAGAAGAAGAATTAGAGTATGGCGTGGAAGGAGAGGTTCTTGTTGTCAAAAGAAGCCTAAACGTACAATCCGTTGGAGGAAATGAACAACGAGAAAATATCTTCCATACTCGTTGCCATGTTGGAGGAAAGGTATGCTTTGTTATTATTGATGGTGGTAGTTGCACTAATGTTGCTAGTACCTTAATGGTAGATACACTTGGCTTGGCAACAACAAAGCATCCACAACCTTATAAGCTACAATGGCTCAACGATGGAGGAGAACTCAAGGTGACCAAACAAGTTCGAATTGTTTTCTCTATTGGGAAGTACAAAGACGAGGTATTATGCGATGTCGTTCCAATGCACGCAAGCCATTTATTACTTGGAAGGCCTTGGCAATTTGATAGGCGAGTGATCCATGACGGGTATACCAACCGGTATACGTTCACCCATGAAGCAAAGAAGATCACTTTAGCCCCACTTTCTCCAAAACAAATACATGAAGACCAAATTTTATTGAGAGGAAAAATTGAAAAAGCCAAAGAGAGAGAGACCAAAATGGAGGTAAAAGCAAAGGAGTGTGATCAAAATGAGGGAAGGAAAATCAGCATTCTTTCTAAAAGAGAGAGTTGAAAAAGAGTTTAATGACAGCAAAGGAAGCACTTGTTCTCATGTACAAGGAAAATTTCTTGAATACTAACTACCTTGATCAAAATTTGCCTGCTTTTGTTGTGTCTTTATTGCAGGAGTTTGATGACCTATTTCGGAGGAAATACCAAGTGGGCTGCCACCTATTCGTGGCATAGAACATCAAATAGACTTTGTTCCCGGAGCCGTCATTCCAAACCGACCAGCGTGCATCAAGCAACCCCGAAGAAACTAAGGAGTTGCAAAGGCAAGTATCTGAGTTGATGTCAAAAGGCTACGTGAGGGAAAGCCTTAGCCCATGTGCCGTGCGGTTCTACTTGTGCCAAAGAAGGATGGAACTTGGCGCATGTGTGTGGACTGTCGAGCGGTAAACAAAATTACGGTAAAGTATCGTCACCCTATTCCTCGCTTAGATGACATGTTAGATGAGCTTAGTGGTTCTAACCTCTTTTCCAAGATTGATCTTAAAAGTGGTTACCACCAAATACGAATGCGGGAAGGTGATGAGTGGAAAACAGCATTCAAAACTAAGCAAGGCCTTTATGAGTGGTTGGTTATGCCTTTTGGCTTAACTAATGCTCCAAGCACGTTTATGAGGTTAATGAATCATGTTCTTAGGCCATTCTTGGGTAAGTTTTGTGTGGTTTACTTTGATGACATTCTAATCTATAGTAAAACCATGGAAGAACATGTTCAACATTTAAGGTCAGTTTTGCTAGTTTTGAGGAAGGAAAAACTGTTTGCTAACTTACAAAAATGTACATTTTGTACTGACAGGGTTGTTTTCCTAGGTTTCGTTGTGAGTTCTGAAGGCTTGGAGGTGGACAAAGAGAAGGTTAAAGCCATTGAAGAGTGGCCACGACCAGCAAGCATTTCTCAAGTTAGGAGCTTCCATGGACTTGCAAGTTTTTATCGAAGATTCGTCCCCAACTTCAGCACCATAGCCGCCCCACTAACAAGTGTTATTAAGAAGAATTCTAAATTCTTTTGGGGGGAAGATCAAGAGAAGTCCTTTAATAGCATTAAAGATTGTTTAATACATGCCCCTTTACTTGCTCTACCTGATTTTAATCTAACTTTTGAAATTGAATGTGATGCATCAGGTGTAGGAATTGGAGCAGTTTTGTCTCAAGGTGGACGTCCTATAGCCTATTTCAGTGAAAAATTAAGTGGAGCTACGCTTAATTACCCTACCTATGACAAGGAGATGTATGCTCTTGTGAGGGCAATGGAAACATGGCAACATTACCTTTGGCCTAAGGAGTTCATCATTCACACTGATCATGAGGCATTGAAACATATCGGGGCAGCATAAACTCAACAAAAGGCATGCCAAATGGGTGGAGTTTCTTGAAACTTTCCCATATGTTATCAAGTACAAGAAAGGTAAGGAGAATATAGTTGCCGATGCATTGTCACGGAGGTATATTCTTTTAAACACTTTGGAATCTAAGTTATTGGGTTTTGTTTTTATTAAAGACTTATATGTCTCTGACTCTGATTTTGGAGAGATTTACAAAACTTGTGAGAAAGGGTCAATTGAAAAATACTATAAGCATGATGGTTTCCTATTTAAGGAAGGAAGACTATGCATCCCTCAAGGTTCCATGCGTGAATTGCTAACTAAGGAAGCTCATGGAGGAGGATTAATGGGACATTTTGGGATAGCAAAGACTTTGGCTATACTTCAAGAGCACCTATATTGGCCTAAAATGAAACGAGATGTGGAGAGGTTGTGTGAGCGATGCATCACTTGCAGGAAGGCCAAATCTAAAGTCATGCCACATGGACTTTACACACCACTACCCATACCGGAAGCACCATGGATGGATATTTCAATGGATTTTGTGCTAGGGCTTCCACGTACCAAGAATAACAAAGATTCCATCTTTGTAGTTGTGGATAGATTCTCCAAAATGGCTCATTTCATTCCCTGTAACAAAACTAATGATGCCTCACATATTGCTACTTTGTTTTTCAGGGAAATCTTAAGGTTACATGGCATACCAAGAACTATTGTGTCTGATCGGGATGTGAAGTTCTTAAGTCACTTTTGGAGAGCCCTATGGAGTAAGATTGGTACTAAGTTACTATTCTCTCCACCACTTGCCACCCTCAAACGGATGGCCAAACTGAAGTGGTGAACCGAGTACTTTCTATGTTACTTGATCCATCATTAGGAAGAATTTGAAAACATGGGAGGAGAGTTTACCACATGTGGAGTTTGCATACAACCGTTCGATCCATAGTACTACAGGGCGCACGCCTTTTGAAGTGGTGTATGGATTCAATCCATTAACACCGATAGACTTGTTACCATTACCCGCTGATCAAATTGTGAATAAAGATGGACTTAATAAAGCTGAATTTGTTAAGAAGCTTCATCAACAAGTCTTGGGAGAACATTGAAAAACGAACCAAGCAATATGAGCAGCAAGCAAATAAGGGTCGTAAGCGAATTTCCTTTGAGCCAGGGGATTGGGTGTGGCTGCACATGAGGAAAGAAAGGTTCGGCTCAACGAAAGTCCAAATTAATGCCTCGGGAGATGGACCATTCCAAATAGTCAAGAAGATCAATGACAATGCCTATCAATTAGATCTTCCAGGTGAGTTTAATGTTAGTGCAACCTTCAATGTTGCTGACCTATCTCCTTATGATGTAGATGACGATTTGGGGACAAATCGCCTTAAAGAGGGAGGGACTGATATAAACGTCAATGGCAAAGACCCAGAGAAGTACCCAGGTGGCCCCATTACTCGAGCAAGGGCCAAGGGGTTCCAAGCAGCCATGGAAAATATGTTTACATCAAGCTTGGGACGTGAGAAAGAAGAAATAATAAGGGAGGAACACTTTACTTTGCTTATGCATGAATTTGCATGAGTATTTAAAGTTTGCATAACATTCATTGCATTCAATAAACATGTTGTTCATTAAAGCATGCGTTGCATTTAAACATGTAGTTCATTTAGTTATACACTTCATTTAACTAAGTAGTTCATTGATTAAACTAGTTCATTCAAGATTATTAGTTCATTGAATAAAGTTAGTTCATTAATTAAACTAGTTCATTCATCAAACTAGCTCATTTATTAAACTAACTCTTAATTGTTTACATGCATGTTTTCAATTAAAGATTGAATAAAGTTTACCTTTGTGTCTAGGTGCATGAGGGAAGATGAACGGTTTTACCAGATGCAAGAATATCAGCAGAATGTCTTCCAATTCTGGATGCGATACAGACGTGTTTGGATCCAGAAATCAATTGGACGTTATTCCTCCATCTCTTAGCTTTCCAATGCCTTTTGAATCACCTCAATCCGATATCGGGAGCTTGAGATACGAATGATTTACTGAAGACAGTGCAGGCTGAAATTTTTATTACGGGAATTTTATGCATGGATGATTTGAATGAATTTGAGCCAAGGAAGAGTTCTTTCATCTTCTACCAAGAGACAAGCAATTGATGGCCATCTTAATTCAGCAAATTCAAGGCATTCAAGGTTGATGTTATCACCATTCAAGTGGGGTTTCAAAATTCATTGAGGAGACATGAAATGAAGGCTGGATGAAACTCACCTTTTTATGACATTCAAGTCATATTAATCAGCTTGGAAGATGAAGAGTTGCACTTAAACTGGACAGCAAGGATGTCTACATTCATCCTTGTCCACATTCATCCCCTTTCTCTTCATATGATAGCAAAACAAGGCAGCCCAAGAGTCCTTCTTAATTTGGACGAAAATATGACTAAATTCAACCTCAATTTGTCTAAACTAATCAGCTTTGAAGATGAGAAGAAAGGACAAAGCATTCATTTGTATTCAAGTGCATTAAGATGAGCATTCATCTTTCTTGTAACACCTTTTTTCATATTCTGCCTACTTCTACTATAAATAGGCATCTTTAGGATCATTGTAAGACACACTTTGAATATATAAAACATCTTTGAAAGATTGCTTTCATTCTTGTTCTCTTGTGGAACTTTATCGGCTTCAAGTTAGTCTTGTAGTCTTCATCCATTTCCCTTTTGTTATAGCGTTGGTTCCTAGCTCATCTATAGCTAGTGGGTCACGTTCCATATCCTACCACTTCATTTCCACTTTATTATATTGCTGGTTCCTAACTCTTTATAGTTAGGGGGTCACAATCCATCCTTTGAATTTCTTCATCTTAACGCCAACACCCCATCATCTTCACCTACATTTTCATCTTTTTTTTCTTCCATAATCACAACTATCACTCTTCCTACACCCCTTCTACATATCTTTCATCCCATTATTTCTATTTCTTATTTATCTATTTCTACTTACATTGTTGTTTGAGTAATTTCAGAATACATTCAAAGCACTGCAGAGTTCTTACTAGAATCACGATCGGGCATTCACATATATGATTCAAAACTCATAGTCGAGATCATATCAATTTTACTGAAGACTGCGCAAGTAGAAAACTGGATACGGTTTTAACTACGGGATTTTGTAAATTCAGCCCAAGCTAATTTATAAAGCTTTTGGACAAATTAGACTTAGCCCAACCTAATTATTAACATTTAAATTATGATTTTAGGGTTTTATATACATTAGGAACCAACCACCCTTCTCTTAAGCCGTTAGATCAAGTCCAACTTAATGGACCGAATTTCTTTGTTTATTTTATTCATTCTTAGCTTTATGATGTGAGCACATCTAGTTCTGATCCGGAGATCTTGCCAACGAGACCAATCACTCGTTCTAAGGCTAAGTTATTCAGGGAAGTTCTTTCACTTAAATGCATTCAAGCTTCCCATTCATTTCTTAATGTTTCAGTCTTAGACAATAAGCTATATACTGTGTTACATGCTGATATGTGACATAATATATAACTTATACTTAGTTTATATATATATAAGTATTGAATATGCTAAGTTAAAGTGTGTTTACTTGTGTGTTTATTTGTTTTTCAGGAAATAACAAGTGTGGACAACTTAAGGAAGCTAAGGCCAGCTCAAATGCAGCTCAACAATGAGTGTGCAGCTCAACACATTGTCAATCAGCTCATTGCAGCTCAAGAAATCCTGGTTCAGCTCAATCCAGCTCACCTTCAGCTCACATAGCTCAACGTCAGCTCACGAGTCCAAATGCAGCTCAAAGGTTCCGAGACATGTGCCTACACCTAAGGGAGTGTCCTACACTATGTGTGCAGCTAGCTCAAGCTCCAAATCAGATTACATAGGCGGCATGAAGCAATAAAGCTACAAGGCAGATTTTGAATTCAATTTTCCCACTCCTCCACATGCATGGGGGGCATTGAAGTTAAGGAAGAGAAGTTATGCATTTGAATTCAAATAATTCAGCATGTGGAAATCATGCATGGCGCCATTTGCATATGGATAAGAAGAAGTTTCTTTCGTTTGAATTTTAAATTATTCCCATGTGTAAAATACTTCACAAATAAGATTTCCCATGTAATTTAAACATCCATGACGCCATAGTAGATAAGGTTGAAAAGAAGTTTGATTTTGAATTATTTTTGCATATGCAAATTAATTCAAAATCCGATTTCTCCATGTGCCTTTGTATTTTTCTTATAAATAGCCTTCTATGTCAATGTAAAATCGAGATTTGATGAATAAAATTTACTTTGTGAGAATTTCTCTCAACTTCAGTTCTTCATTGAACTTTCAAGACTTATCAGGCTAACATTGTGGCGTCTTAATCAGATACTTGTGGTTCTTGATTCAATAATCAAAGGGTCCAAGTCCGTTTCGAACAAAGAACGTATAAGGTTTGGGTTTATACTCTTTATAGTATAGGTTCTTCCTTGTTCCTTGTTCTTTTACTTTGTTTCTTCAACTTTTAAACCAAATTTCCAGCAACCTTTTCATCCATTCCTTACGCCAAACTTACACCTAATTTCTAGCAACATTTTATCATCTTCTTCACCTCCCTACACGCCAAATTTTAGCCCAGATTTCCAGCAACCTTTTACCATCTTAAACCCATCCTTACACCATCGTTTCAACACCAATTCATACCCTCAAAAAGTCCAAAAACTAGCCCCTAAAACACCGTATTATCTTCCAAAAAACGTCTTCTTTTGCAGCCCCACTTCTATACAGGAATTCTTACTTCTATCCTAGATCCGAAACAATCAAAGGAAGCCTTCATCAACGGGCAGCCTACTATCATATGGTATCAGAGCTTAGGGTTGGATTAAAGTAAGAACAACATTCTTTGTGTGTACAAAAGACAAAAAAATAAAAATAAAAAATAAAAAAAAGATTCGAAAATTCCAAAACAAAAATTCCAGATTCGAATATTCAATAACACATTTCCAGAATTGAGAAACATGAAGATAGATGACAATGGCAATGCGCACTACAACATCAAGCATTACAACATCAACCGAGCCTGAAGAACTTTGATTGTTCAGTGAGGAAAGTTGTAAGCATTTTTGTGTAGTAAGTAAGTAATCTATTTTTTCTTCTTTTCTTTCTAATTCTAACCTTTACCTTATTTCTTTTTGTTTACTAACCGTTGTTGTTATTTAGCCGACACACTTGAACAGGTTTGACAAAGTCTTAAGTTAGTTCCTTAAAGAACTAAACGTGAGAGGAGTGGAAAAAGGCATATTGAGCATGTGAGAACAGAAGGGGAAAGTAAAAGCCATATTTCTCGAGTGAAACACGAGCGCAAAGTGGAGTGTCATATCTACTTTCCTTGGAGAGAATTGTGAGGCTTTCGTGAGTGTGCAAGTGAGTTTTTATTTTTATTTTGCTAACAATGACAGGTTCTAGCGAAATGAATCAAGATAGAGGACAACTGAATCTGCAAATGCAGGCCACGATTCGAGAATTGCAGAAAATGTTGAGGGCTGAACTTGAGCCATTACATGGAAGAATAGACATACTTGAAGGGTCACAAGGCAACACCCAAGCAACCTAAGGTCCACAAAAGCAAAATCAGCCTAGAGATGACGAACACAATGAAGAGTATGCTGACAACAATGATAATGACAAGATAGACCGATCATCAAGACAAAATTCCCTGAGACACCATGGAGGGCTTGCATAACTTGATGACAATTTGAGCAACATTCAAGTTACCTACCTCCTTTTTCAAGGAAAAACAGATCCGGATGCCTATCTAGCATGGGAAAGCAAGGTAGAACATTATGTTCGATTGTTACAACTATTCTGAACAAAAGAAAGTGTGATTGGCAATAATGGAGTTCGTGGATTATGCATTAAGTTGGTGGGACCAATTAATCAGTACATGAAGAAGAACAGACGAAGGGCCAATCACAACATGGCTTGAAATGAAAATGATAGAGTAGTGCAATCTTGGATTTGGAAGCCTTCAATCAAGTTGTTGCAAGAACTAGGAGCTCTAGACTCAATCAAGAAAGTTATGGGCAGATCTGAAAATTCAAGAGAAAGGAGAATGGATTTTCTTGAAAATTTCAGATTCAAGGTTCGAAATTCAAAGAAACATAGATAAGAAGGAAAATTAGAAGATGATTAATAAGAACAAAAGTAAAAGGCTTGAAAAAGATTAGGATGAGGATAGATAAAACAAATATGAAATTTCCAGCTTTGTTTATGGCTTGTGGAGATGGAGTGAAGGTTGAAGATGAAGATGGCTTGCGAATTGTTGATGTTGTTTTGTCCTCGGCACCCTCTTAGACTCAATTATCTAAGCAAGCAACCTCAAGCGGCTCTAACCCACCCTCCTAGACGCGATTATCTAGGCAAGCAAGAGTGTGAAGATGATCTCCCTCAAAAGAACTCATCGAACTTATGTTGAAGAAGACTTCGAAGGCACAAGTAATCAACACTTGCAAAAGCAAACTCACTAAATATTACATAAATCAAAGAAAATCTCCCTTACAATGATGAAGGCTTCATCCTTTTATAGGTGAAGGATAGACAAAGTAATTTAACTTCTACTAAAACAAGGAAAACCTAATCTAATTAAAAATAATAAAAAAATAACAGCCTTTAAACTCCTTGTGCTTGTGTGGCAAGGAATAGGGTGATAAGGCAAGTTATAAGCTGATAAGGGCTAGGTGGCTGGTTCCTAAAGTATATAAAACCCTAAAAACATCAATTTAAATGATAATAAATATATTGGGCTAAGTTTAATTCGTCCAAAGCCTTATATGTTAGCTTTTGGGCTGAATTTTACAAAATCCCGTATCCAGTTTTCTGCATGCGCAGTCTTCAGTAAATTGGACGTATCTTGAGTTCCTGATGTCCGATTGATACGTTTCAAGATGCGTTGGAAAGGTAATTGAATGAAGAACAATTTGCTAGAAGACAACTTGACTCAGAAATGCCTAGATCCCATCCAAAAACTCGTCGAAAGTTGGCTGACTTTCCAGACTTTACAAACAGATTCAATTTCTTGTCCAACATGCATCGTTTTTTACCTCCTATGTGTGCACTGTTTTGGCTTTTATTGTTTGCATCGAACAAATTGAGCTTCTTGTCCAATATTATTAATTTGACCCCGCTCATGCATGTATCAGAAAAGAATTATGCAGAGGAGATTTGTACCGTCTCACTACCATCGAGACTTGTTCCAGAAGTTGCAGAATTTAAAACAAGGCAATAGATGCGTTGAAGATTATTTTAAAGAAATGGAGATGGTCATGATCCGTGCCAACATTGAAGAAGATCGAGAAGCAACGATGGGACGTTTCTTAGCCGGTCTTAACCAAGAGATTGCCAATGTTGTAGAATTACAACATTATGTTGAATTGGACGAGATGGTGCATATGGCGATCAAAGTTGAATGTCAACAAAGGAAGAAGTCTACTTCCCGAGGTAATAATACTTTCAGTAATGTTTCTAACCCTCGTTTCAATCAACACATTTTAGGAAGTCTACGCCTCTTCAAATTAAAGAGATGGCTGAATCCAGCAAAACGAAGCAACCCATTGTGGAAATTGGCAAAGGAAAGCAAGCGGCCACTCATGAGCGCACGAGGGACATCAAATGTTTCAAGTGCCTTGGACGAGGTCACATAAGCGAGCTAATGCCCAAACCAGAACACGATGCTTCTGTTAGATAATGGTGAGATAGAATCGGATCACGGAGAAGACGAACTAGAACTTTGTGAGAAAGAAGAAGAGGAGATTGAAATGCCAGCGGATGGTGAGATCCTCATTGTTAAACGAAGCCTAAATGTCCAAATGACACAAGACGATCAGCACTGTTGATAGAGTAGCGCAATCTTGGATTTGGAAGCCTTCAATCAAGTTGTTGCAAGAACTAGGAGCTCTAGACTCAATCAAGGAAGTTTGGGCAGATCTGAAAATTCAAGAGAAAAGAGAAGGGATTTTCTTGAATTTTTCAGATTCAAGGCTGGAAATTTAAAGAAAGAAAGACGAGATGAAGGATTAGATGATAAGAAATAAGAATATAAATAAAAGGATGAGAAAAGATTAAGAAGAAGATAGGTAAAACAAATCTGAAAATTCCAGTTTTGTTTATGGAATTATGGAAGATGGTGTGAAGGTTGAAGATGAAGATGGCTTGCGAATTGTTGATGTTGTTTTGTCCTCGGCACCCTCTTAGACTCAATTATCTAAGCAAGCAACCTCAAGCGGCTCTAACCCACCCTCCTAGACGCGATTATCTAGGTAATCAAAAGTGTGAAGATGATCTCCCTCACAAGAACTCGTCGAACTTATGTTGAAGAAGACTTCGAAGGCACAAAAACAAACTCACTAAATATTTCATAAATCAAAGAAAATCTATCTTACAATGATGGAGGCTTCATACTTTTATAGGTGAAGGATAGACAAAGTAATTTAACTTCTACTAAAACAAGGAAAACCTAATCCAATTAAAAATAAAAAAATATCAGCCTTTAAACTCCTTGTGCTTGTGTGGCAAGGAATAGGGTGATAAGGCAAGTGATAAGCTGATAAGGGCTGGGTGGCTGGTTCCTAAAGTATATAAAACCCTAAAAACATCAATTTAAATGATAATAAATATATTGGGCTAAGTTTAATTCGTCCAAAGCCTTATATGTTAGCTTTTGGGCTGAATTTTACAAAATCCCGTAATAATCCCGTATCCAGTTTTCTACATTCACAGTCTTCAGTAAATTGGACGTATCTTGAGTTCCTGATGTCCGATTGAAGTGTTTCAAGATGCGTTGGAAAGGGAACTGAATGGCGGACAATTTGTTAGAAGACAACTTGACTGAGAAATGCCCGGATCCCATCCAAAAACTCGTTTGTTAGAAGGTAACTGGCTGACTTTCCAGACTTTACAAACAGATTCAATTTCTTGTCCAAGATGCATCATTTTTGACCTCCTATGCGCGCACTGTTTTGGCTTTTATTGTTTGCATCGAACAAATTCAGTTCTTGTCCAATATTAGTAATTTGACCCCGCTCATGCATGTATCATTCCCCCACTCCTCAAAAGGATTCGTCCTCGAATCTAAATCGGCAATGAGAAAACAATCATCAACTTCAATTGAAAAGGCTTCTTTGTTGTATGTGGATTGATCTAATTGAGCTCCTCTCAATGGTTCAACAAAATCCTGAAAAAATAAGACAACACTACTCGAACATTTGTAAGGATTAGTCAAAACAAAATCACTCATCGCGTTCCTTTTCTTGTCTTTTTCTTTTTGGGCTTTGTGTGACTTTTACCTCATATGTATTTTCACTCACCAAATTTGGGCCGTTAATTTGACTTTTTTCACTCTCGGCCTCTTTACTCTCAGTCTTTTGTATCTCACATCCCATATCCCTCTCATAAAATTTATCATCAATGTACAATTTCTGTAGAGGAGAAAGTGTTTCTAACGGAATGATAGGACAAGAATCAAATGAAGGGTTAGAATTACACTTACTTTCTTCGTGGGGAGGTGATGAGAGTATAGCAAGTGGACCTACTACTTCACACGAGGGATTATAAGCATTGTCATCTTGTCTAATGTGTTCACTATCACTATCCTTTTGTTTGGGAGATGGTTATTCTCCAATATCAACATTTGCACAAATGCTAGAAGTAGAAGTACGAAGAGAATTATGTGTACCTTCTGGTTTTGGGATGTCTTCATGGTTGGTTGCCTTTGTGTGGTCAATTGATTCAGCCTTTTGCGCTTCCAATCTTTTTCGTTTTATCCTCTCACACTGTTTTTTTGCTTTTGCTATTTCTTCATCTACTTTTTCCGGCTCTATTGTAGCAAACGAGAGCTTCTGGCCTTGGTGCACAACCGAGTATCCATTTGTATTGATTCGATGGACAGCGCCCCGATCATTTTTCCAAGGTCTTCCTAATAGCAAGTGGGTGACTTCCATAGGAACCACGTCACACCATGCATCATCACAATAGCTTCCAAGAGTAAAAGATATTAAACAACGTTCGATTACCTTCATATCCGGTCCGCTATTAAACCCTTGAAGATGATACGGCTTAGGGTGTTCTTGGCATGGTAGATCGAGTGCATCAACAATGAAGCTACTCAGTAAGTTTACACGACTATCACCATCAATAATTAAAGAACATAGATTACCTTGTATCTTACATCGTGACCGAAAAATATTTATTGGTATACGAGAACGAGTGTTGAAAAGAGAATAAAACATCTTAATTGCTTTAAGAATCCAAAGAAAAGGTTAGACACCAATAGAATTATAGTTGCAAGGAGAAAGAAGAGTATACAACTTTTAGTCCTACTAACACAAGGAAACAAAAAGGTGTTAGAAGATGTGTAAGAAGCAATAAAAGCTAAAACAAACGAAAACTAATGGTTAAGAATGAAAGAATATTAGAAAAAACCCGAAAACCCTAGAATTTTGTAGCAACTTGATCTACTTTGTTCGAGGTGTTCCCGATGTCAAAGAATTCTGAAATTTTATGTAGCAACTCAAAATTCGCTCGTTTGAATTTGACGAATTTTCCCTAATTTTCGGGTTTTTCACCCAAAAACGCCAAAATTCTTGTCAAGAATCGTCCCAAATCTGATACCAAATGATAGAGTAGCACAATTTTGGATTTGGAAGCCTTCAATCAAGTTGTTGCAAGAACTAGGAGCTCTAGACTCAATCAAGGAAGTTTTGGCAGATCTGAAAATTCAAGAGAAAAGAGAAGGGATTTTCTTGAATTTTTCACATTCAAGGCTGGAAATTTAAAGAAAGAAAGACGAGATGAAGGATTAGATGATAATAAATAAGAATATAAATAAAAAGATGAGAAAAGATTAAGAAGAAGATAGGTAAAACAAATCTGAAAATTCCAGTTTTGTTTATGGAATTATGGAAGATGGTGTGAAGGTTGAAGATGAAGATGGCTTGCGAATTGTTGATGTTGTTTTGTCCTCGGCACCCTCTTAGACTCAATTATCTAAGCAAGCAACCTCAAGCGGCTCTATCCCACCCTCCAAGACGCGATTATCTATGCAAGCAAGAGTGTGAAGATGATCTCCCTCACAAGAACTCGTCGAACTTATGTTGAAGAAGCCTTCGAAGGCACAAGTAATCAGCACTTGCAAAAACAAACTCACTAAATATTTCATAAATCAAAGAAAATCTATCTTACAATGATGGAGGCTTCATCCTTTTATAGGTGAAGGATAGACAAAGTAATTTAACTTCTACTAAAACAAGGAAAACCTAATCCAATTAAAAATAATAATAAAATAACAGCCTTTAAACTCCTTGTGCTTGTGTGGCAAGGAATAGGGTGATAAGGCAAGTGATAAGCTGATAAGGGCTGGGTGGCTGGTTCCTAAAGTATATAAAACCCTAAAAACATCAATTTAAATGATAATAAATATATTGGGCTAAGTTTAATTCGTCCAAAGCCTTATATGTTAGCTTTTGGGCTGAATTTTACAAAATCCCGTATCCAGTTTTCTGCATTCGCAGTCTTCAGTAAATTGGACGTATCTTGAGTTCCTGATGTCCGATTGAAGCGTTTCAAGATGCGTTGGAAAGGTAACTGAATGACGGACAATTTGTTAGAAGACAACTTGACTCAGAAATGCCCGGATCCCATCCAAAAACTCGTTTGTTAGAAGGTAACTGGCTGACTTTCCAGACTTTACAAACAGATTCAATTTCTTGTCCAAGATGCATCGTTTTTGACCTCCTATGCGTGCACTGTTTTGGCTTTTATTTTGTTTGCATCGAACAAATTCAGCTTCTTGTCCAATATTAGTAATTTGACCCTGCTCATTCATGTATCAACTGTGAAAACATCTTTCACACGAGATGTCATGTGAATGATAAGGTATGTGTTGTTATAATTGATGGTGGTAGTTGCACTAAAGTTGCAAGTACTCTTATGGTTGACAGATTAGGTTTGAAAACAACGAAACACCCCAGTCCTTACAAATTACAGTGGTTGAATGATGGAGGAGAATTAAAAGTCACCAAACAAGTGATTATTCCATTCTCCATTGGAAAATACAAGGACGAGGTCCTTTGTGATGTGGTGTCCATGGATGCAAGTCATTTGTTACTTGGTCCGCCGTGGCAGTTCGATAAGTGAGCGATACATGATGGATATACCAGCCGATACTCTCTCTTGCATGGAGGTAGAAAGATCACTTTGGCACTTTGACACCAAGCCAAGTGAATGAAGACCAGGCTTGTTTGAAAAAGAGTATAGAAGCAATGAAGGGGAAGAACAAAATGGAGGAGGATACACCGAAAGAGAAGAAAAAGATGAACATATTTGTTACTGGAAAAGAAATCAGGAAGCATCTTTTATCTCAGCAAACTTTACTTATTTTAATGTATAAAGAGAATTTGCTTATGACTAACCCTCTCAAAGACTTACCGACTTCTATTTCTACTCTTTTGCAGGATTTTGAAGATGTTTTTTTTCGGAAGAAACACCAAGTGGGTTGCCACCAATTCGTGGCATTGAACACCAAATTGACTTTATTCTGGGAGCCACTATTCCAAATTGACCAACCTACAGAAGTAACCCTGAAGAGACGAAGGAACTTCAATGGCAAATAGCGAGTTGTTGGAGAAGGGTTACATCTGAGAAAGCTTAAGTCCTTGTGCTGTACCAGTCTTGTTAGTGCCTAAAAAGGATGGAACTTGGAGAATGTGCGTTGATTGTCGAGCATAGATCTAGATCACTATCAAATACCGACATCCTATTCCTCTCCTCGATGACATGTTGGATGAGTTGTGTGGTGCTAGTATTTTCTCCAAAGTTGATTTAAAGAGGGGTTATCATCAAATCCGAATGAAGGAAGGAGACGAGTGGAAGATAGCATTCAAAACTAAACAAGGTTTGTACGAATGGTTGCTAATGCCTTTTGGCTTAACCAATGCTCCTAGTACATTCATGAGATTGATGAATCACGTGCTTCGACCCTACATAGGTAAGTATTGTGTGGTTTATTATGATGATATTTTAATTTACAGCAAGACGTTGGAAGAACATGAACAACATCTGAGAAATGTTCTTGGTACTTTGAGAAAGGAACGACTTTTCGGTAATCTATAGAAATGTGTTTTTTTTACTAACAGACTTACTTTCTTAGGCTTTATTGTTAGTTCACAGGGATTGGAAGTCGATCCTGAAAAGATTAAGGCAATTTAGGAATGGCCAAGACCGACATCCGTAAGCCAAGTGAGAAGTTTCCATGGGGCTTGCAAGTTTTTATTGACGGTTTGTGCCAAACTTTAGTTCCATTACCGCCCCCTTAACTGGGATTATTAAGAAGAATTCCATCTTCAATTGGGGTAAGGAACAAGAAGATGCCTTTCTCGAGATTAAGGAATGTTTGACCAAGGCACCTTTGGTTAGCCTTGCCAAATTTTGACAAGATGTTCGAGGTTGAATGTGATGCATCAGGCCTTCGAATCGGAGCTGTTTTAACACAAGAAAAGAGACCAATTGCATACTTCAGTGAAAAGTTAAGTGGTGCTACTTTGAATTATCCGACATACGATAAAGAAATGTATGCACTTATTCGAGCCCTTGAGACATGGCAACACTACCTTTTGCCAAAGGAGTTTGTCATCCACACCGATCATGAAGCATTGAAACATATTACCAGCCAACACAAGTTGAATAGGCGACATGCCAAGTGGGTAGAGTTTTTGGAATCCTTTCCTTATGTTATACTTTACAAGAAAGGCAAGGATAATGTCGTGGCTGATGTTTTGTCCTGAAGGTATGTACTTCTTAATTATTTGAATTCTCAATTAATTGGGTTTTCTTTTATTAAAGACCTTTATGTCGCTGACCTTGACTTTAGCGAAAAGTTTAGTTTGTGTGAAAAAGGTGCAGATGAGAAGTATTACCGACATGATGGATACCTTTTCAAGGTACGATGAATCTGCATTCCTCAAGGATCCATTCGAGAAGGGAAGGTGGACTTATGAGACATTTTAGGGTCACCAAAACCTTGCATATTCTGAAGGAACATCTCTTTTGGCCTAAGATGAGAAGGGACGTTGAACGGATATGTGAACGTTGTGTTACTTGCAAGAAAGCTAAGTCCAAAGTTCTGCCACATGGTATGTATATGCCTTTGTCTATTCCGAGTGAACCATGGGTAGATATTTCTATGGATTTTGTGCTAGGCCTTCCAAGGACGAAGACCGGGCGAGATAGCATATTTGTTGTTGTGGACAGGTTTTCCAAGATGGCACATTTCATTTCTTGCCACAAGACGAATGATGCAACCAATGTGGCCAATTTGTTTTTCAAGGAAGTGTGGTTGGACTACATGGAGTTCCAAGGACGATTGTTTCCGATCGAGATGTTAAGTTTCTAAGCCACTTTTGGAGGACTCTTTGAGGCAAGATAGGAATGAAGCTGATGTTTTTTACAACTTGCCATCCATAAACTGATGGCCAAACAAAAGTTGTGAACCGTGTTCTGTCCACGCTACTAAGATCTATTATCCGCAAGAACATCAAGACTTGGGAAGAATGTTTGCCTCACGTCGAATTTGCCTACAATCATTCTGTCCATTTGGCAACCAAGCATTCACCGTTTGAAGTGGTATATGGATTTAATCCCTTGACTCCTATTAATCTTTTACCCTTTCCTCTTGAACAAGCTGTGAATAAAGACGGCAAAAACAAGGTTGAATTCGTAAAGTGACTTCATTATCAAGTCAAGGAGAACATCAAGAAGAGAACCTAGCAATATGAACAGCAAGCCAATAAGGGACGCAAGCGTGTTACCTTTGAAGTTGGAGAATGGGTTTGGGTTCATTTCAAGAAGGAATATATTTCTGGCTCAATGGAGGTCTAAGCTGTTACCACGAGGAGTGGTCCATTTCAGGTTTTAGAGAAAGTGAATGACAACGCTTACAAGTTGGATTTATTGGGTGAATATAATGTAAGTGCTACATTCAATGTTTTTGATATTTCCCCATTTGAAGATAGTGCAGATTTAAGGACAAATCGCTTAAAAGAATAGGGAGATGATGTGAGCACATCTACTTCTGATCTGGAGATCTTGCCAACGGGATCAATCACTCGTTCTAAGGCTAAGTTATTTAAGGAAGTTCTTTCACTTAAATGCATTCAAGCTTCCCATTCATTTCTTAATGTTTCAGCCTTAGACAATAAGATATATACTGTGTTACATGCTAATATGTGACATAATATATAACTTATACTTAGTTTATATATAAGTATTGAATATGCTAAGTTAAAGTGAGTTTACTTGTGTGTTTATTTGTTTTTTCAGGAAATAACAAGTGTGGACAACTTAAGGAAGCTAAGGCCAGCTCAAATGCAGCTCAACAATGAGTGTACAGCTCAAAGCAGCTCAACACATTGTCACTCAGCTCATTTTAGCTAAAGCAATCCCGATTCAACTCAATCCAGCTCAATCAGCTCAACTTCAGCTCACGAATCCAAATGCAACTCAAAGGTTCCGGGACATGTTCCTACACCTAAGGGAGTGTCCTACACTATGTGCGCAGCTAGCTCAAGCTCCAAATCAGATTGCATAGGTGGCATGAAGCAATAAAGCTACAAGGCAGATTTGAATTCAATTTTCCCACTCCTCCATATGCATGGGCGACATTGAAGATAAGGAAGAGAAGTTATACATTTGAATTCAAATAATTCAACATGTGGAAAACATGCATGGCGCCATTTGCATATGGATAAGAAGAAAGAGTTTCTTTCGTTTGAATTTTAAACTATTCCCATGTGCAAAATACTTCACAAATCAGATTTCCCATGTGATTTAAACACCCATGGCGCCATAGTAGATAAGGTTCAAAAGAAGTTTGATTTTTTGAATTATTTTTGCATATGCAAATTAATTCAAAATCTGATTTCTCTATGTGCCTTTGTATTTTTCTTATAAATAGCCTTCTATGTCAATGTAAAATGGAGCTTTGATGAATAATATTTACTTTGTGAGAATTTCTCTCAACTTCAGTTCTTTATTGAACTTTCAAGACTTATCAGGCTTTGTTGCTTGTGGCGTCTACATCAGATACTTGTGGTTCTTGATTCAATAATCAAAGGGTCCAAGTCCGTTTCGAACAAAGAACGTATAAGGTTCGGGTTTATACTCTTTATAGTATAGGTTCTTCCTTGTTCCTTATTCTTTTACTTTGTTTCTTCAACTTTTAAACCAAATTTCCAGCAACCTTTTATCATCTTCTTCACCTCCCTACATGCAAAACTTTAGACCAGATTTCCAGCAACCTTTTACCATCTTAAACCCATCCTTACGCCATCGTTTCTGATACATGTATGGGGGGGCTAAAATGATGCATTGTAGCCAAAGAGTTGAAGCTGTTTTATAAGTATGGAATTTCAGCCGATTTGCATCGAATTTTCGGATGGGATCCGGGCACTTCTGAGTCTACATGTCTTCTTCAAACATATTCTTCTGTCTCTTAGCTTTCCAACGCATCTTGAAACGCATCAATCCGACCTCGGGAGCTCAAGTTATGTCCATTTTAGTGAAGATTGTTCGAGCAGAAATCTCTATACGGTTTTATCACGGGAAATATTATTTATTACGAATTTTCAATAATTTTATTGATTATTTGTACTTAAATTTAATCTAGGATTCTTTATGAAGATATTTAGATGATTTAGGATTAGATTTGTTATTTATTTATTAGTTTTTTAGGTTAGATAAAATATGTTTATTTATTTTATTATTATCTTTACTTTTCCTAATTTAAGTTGAACTCTTCATTTGTAGCCTATTTAAAGGCATATTTGCTTCAGTAATAAGAACAACATCATGAATTTATGAGTTACAAAAACCTTTGGCCATGGGCTATTTTATTTTCAAGGTAGATAGATTTGCCTTGTTATTTTTCATATCAGAAGTCTTCTTCAACGTAAGTTCGTTAAGTTCTTGTAATGGAGATCATCTTCACACTCTTGCTTGCCTAGGTAATTGCGTCTAGGAGGGTGGGTTAGAGCCGCTTGAGGTTGCTTGCTTAGATAATCGCGTCTAAGAGGGTGCCGAGGACAAAATATCCTACAACATCTATCTCGTCATCATCCATTCATCGGAGAGATTCGTGCCGTTTGCAGGTGTTTGCCTATTGAATTGCGATTAGGAGGGTGCCAACGACAAATCTATCCAACACCGTCACCGTCGAATTCATCCTATCTCATTTTCTACATCAAGATTATACTTTATTATCGATTTGTTGCACTTAGAGTTTGGGGTTTTCTCGGATCATATTAGTGAGTTTGCTAGATTAATTGCGATCTAGAGGGTTCCTAGATTTTGAGGTAATTCTTGGATCATGGCTTCCGTATCAATTGGTAATCAGAGCCTTGGTTTAGGTGTTTGAAACAATTATCTTTTACTGTTGTTTTAGTAGTTGAGAAAAAAGAAAAATATATAATTCTCTATATAGATCCTAGTTTTAATATTTCATTCCTGATGATATCTCAAGAGACTTGAAGGTTGTGATCAACAAATTTTAAGATTCGGGACGAATCGTTTTCAACAGGGGGAGAATGATACATGTATCGGTGGCTAAAATGAAGCATTGTAGCCAAAGAGTTGAAGCTGTTTTATAAGTCTGGAATTTCAGCCGACTTGCATCGAATTTTCGGATGGGATCCGGGCACTTCTGAGTCTACATGTCTTCTTCAAACATATTCTTCTGTCTCTTAGCTTTCCAACGCATCAATCCGACATCGGGAGCTCAAGTTATGTCCATTTTAGTGAAGACTGTTAGAGCAGAAATCTCTATACGGTTTTATCACGGGAAATATTATTTATTACGAATTTTCAATAATTTTATTGATTATTTGTACTTAAATTTAATCTAGGATTCTTTATGAAGATATTTAGATGATTTAGGATTAGATTTGTTATTTATTAGTTTTTTAGATTAGATAAAATATGTTTATTTATTTTATTATTATCTTTACTTTCCCTAATTTAAGTTGAACTATTCATTTGTAGCATATTTAGAGGCATATTTGCTTCAGTAATAAGAACAACGTCATGAATTTATGAGTTGCAAAAACCTTTGGCCATGGGCCAATTTATTTTCAAGGTAGATAGATTTGCCTTGTTTTTTTTCGTATCAGAAGTCTTCTTCAACATAAGTTCGTCAAGTTCTTGTAATGGAGATCATCTTCACACTCTTGCTTGCCTAGGTAATTGCATCTAGGAGGGTGGGTTAGAGCCGCTTGAGGTTGCTTGCCTAGATAATCGCGTCTAAGAGGGTGCCGAGGACAAAATATCCTACAACATCTATCTCGTCATCATCCATTCATCGGAGAGATTCATGCCGTTTGCATGTGTTTGCCTATTCAATTGCGATTAGGAGGGTGTCAAGAACAAATCTATCCAACACTGCCACCGTCAAATTCATCCTATCTCGTTTTCTGCATCAAGATCATGCCTTATTATTGATTTGCTGAACTTAGAGTTTGGGGTTTTCTCGGATCATATTAGTGAGTTTGCTAGATTAATTGCGATCTAGACATTTTGAGGTAATTCTTGGATCTTGGCTTCCGTATCAATTGGTAATCAGAGCCTTGGTTTAGGTGTTTGAAATAATTATCTTTTACTGTTGTTTTAGTAGTTGAGAAAAAAGAAAAATATATAATTCTTTATATAGATCCTAGTTTTAATATTTCATTCCTGAAGACATCTCAAGAGACTTGAAGTTGTGATCAACAACTTTTAAGATTCGGGATGAATCGTTTTCAGCAGGGGGAGAATGATACATGTATCGGTGGCTAAAATGATGCATTGTAGCCAAAGAGTTGAAGCTGTTTTATAAGTCTGGAATTTCATCCGACTTGCATCGAATTTTCGGATGGGATCCGGGCACTTCTGAGTCTACATGTCTTCTTCAAACATATTCTTCTGTCTCTTAGCTTTCCAACGCATCTTGAAACGCATCAATCCGACATCGGGAGCTCAAGTTATATCCATTATAGTGAAGTCTGTTCGAGCAGAAATCTCTATACGGTTTTATCACGGGAAATATTATTTATTACGAATTTTCAATAATTTTATTGATTATTTGTACTTAAATTTAATCTAGGATTCTTTATGAAGATATTTTGATGATTTAGGATTAGATTATTTATTTATTTATTAGTTTTTTAGATTATATAAAATATGTTTATTTATTTTATTATTATCTTTACTTTTCCTAATTTAAGTTGAACTCTTTATTTGTAGCATATTTAAAGGCATATTTGCTTCAGTAATAAGAACAACGTCATGAATTTATGAGTTGCAAAAACCTTTGGCCATGGGCCATTTTATTTTCAAGGTAGATAGATTTGCCTTGTTATTTTTCGTATCAGAAGTCTTCTTCAACATAAGTTCGTCAAGTTCTTGTAATGGAGATCATCTTCACACTCTTGCTTGCCTAGGTAATTGCATCTAGGAGGATGGGTTAGAGCCGCTTGAGGTTGCTTGCTTGGATAATCGCGTCTAAGAGGGTGCCGAGGACAAAATATCCTACAACATGATATGATCTCGACTATGAGTTTTGAATCATATATGTGAATGCCCGATCGTGATTCTAGTAAGAACTCTGCAGTGCTTTGAATGTATTCTGAAATTACTCAAACAATAATGTAAGTAGAAATAGATAAATAAGAAATAGAAATAATGGGATGAAAGATATGTAGAAGGGGTGTAGGAAGAGTGATAGTTGTGATTATGGAAGGAAAAAAAAATAAAAGATGAAAATGTAGGTGAAGATGATGGGGTGTTGGCGTTAAGATGAAGAAATTCAAAGGATGGATTGTGACCCCCTAACTATAAAGAGTTAGGAACCAGCAATATAATAAAGTGGAAATGAAGTGGTAGGATATGGAACGTGACCCACTAGCTATAGATGAGCTAGGAACCAACGCTATAACAAAAGGGAAATGGATGAAGACTACAAGACTAACTTGAAGCCGATAAAGTTCCACAAGAGAACAAGAATGAAAGCAATCTTTCAAAGATGTTTTATATATTCAAAGTGTGTCTTACAATGATCCTAAAGATGCCTATTTATAGTAGAAGTAGGCAGAATATGAAAAGGTGTTACAAGAAAGATGAATGCTCATCTTAATGCACTTGAATACACATGAATGCTTTGTCCTTTCTTCTCATCTTCAAAGCTGATTAGTTTAGACAAATTGAGGTTGAATTTAGTCATATTTTCGTCCAAATTAAGAAAGACTCTTGGGTTGCCTTGTTTTGCTATCATATGAAGAGAAAGGGGATGAATGTGGACAAGGATGAATGTAGACATCCTTGCTGTCCAGTTTAAGTGCAACTCTTCATCTTCCAAGCTGATTAATATGACTTGAATGTCATAAAAAGGTGAGTTTCATCCAGCCTTCATTTCATGTCTCCTCAATGAATTTTGAAACCCCCACTTGAATGGTGATAACATCAACCTTGAATGCCTTGAATTTGCTGAATTAAGATGGCCATCAATTGCTTGTCTCTTGGTAGAAGATGAAAGAACTCTTCCTTGGCTCAAATTCATTCAAATCATCCATGCATAAAATTCCCGTAATAAAAATTTCAGCCTGCACTGTCTTCAGTAAATCATTCGTATCTCAAGCTCCCGATATCGGATTGAGGTGATTCAAAAGGCATTGGAAAGCTAAGAGATGGAGGAATAACGTCCAATTGATTTCTGGATCCAAACACGTCTGTATCGCATCCAGAATTGGAAGACATTCTGCTGATATTCTTGCATCTGGTAAAACCGTTCATCTTCCCTCATGCACCTAGACACAAAGGTAAACTTTATTCAATCTTTAATTGAAAACATGCATGTAAACAATTAAGAGTTAGTTTAATAAATGAGCTAGTTTGATGAATGAACTAGTTTAATTAATGAACTAACTTTATTCAATGAACTAATAATCTTGAATGAACTAGTTTAATCAATGAACTACTTAGTTAAATGAAGTGTATAACTAAATGAACTACATGTTTAAATGCAACGCATGCTTTAATGAACAACATGTTTATTGAATGCAATGAATGTTATGCAAACTTTAAATACTCATGCAAATTCATGCATAAGCAAAGTAAAGTGTTCCTCCCTTATTATTTCTTCTTTCTCACGTCCCAAGCTTGATGTAAACATATTTTCCATGGCTGCTTGGAACTCCTTGGCCCTTGCTCGAGTAATGGGGCCACCTAGGTACTTCTCTGGGTCTTTGCCATTGACGTTCATATCAGTCCCTCCCTCTTTAAGGTGATTTGTCCCCAAATCGTCATCTACATCATAAGGAGATAGGTCAGCAACATTGAAGGTTGCACTAACATTAAACTCACCTGGAAGATCTAATTGATAGGCATTGTCATTGATCTTCTTGACTATTTGGAATGGTCCATCTCCCGAGGCATTAATTTGGACTTTCGTTGAGCCGGGAACCTTTCTTTCCTCATGTGCAGCCACACCCAATCCCCTGGCTCAAAGGAAATTCGCTTACGACCCTTATTTGCTTGCTGCTCATATTGCTTGGTTCGTTTTTCAATGTTCTCCCGCACTTGTTGATGAAGCTTCTTAACAAATTCAGCTTTATTAAGTCCATCTTTATTCACAATTTGATCAGCGGGTAATGGTAACAAGTCTATCGGTGTTAATGGATTGAATCCATACACCACTTCAAAAGGCGTGCGCCCTGTAGTACTATGGATCGAACGGTTGTATGCAAACTCCACATGTGGTAAACTCTCCTCCCATGTTTTCAAATTCTTCCTAATGATGGATCGAAGTAACATAGAAAGTACTCGGTTCACCACTTCAGTTTGGCCATCCGTTTGAGGGTGGCAAGTGGTGGAGAATAGTAACTTAGTACCAATCTTACTCCATAGGGCTCTCCAAAAGTGACTTAAGAACTTCACATCCCGATCAGACACAATAGTTCTTGGTATGCCATGTAACCTTAAGATTTCCCTGAAAAACAAAGTAGCAATATGTGAGGCATCATTAGTTTTGTTACAGGGAATGAAATGAGCCATTTTGGAGAATCTATCCACAACTACAAAGATGGAATCTTTGTTATTCTTTGGTACGTGGAAGCCCTAGCACAAAATCCATTGAAATATCCATCCATGGTGCTTCCGGTATGGGTAGTGGTGTGTAAAGTCCATGTGGCATGACTTTAGATTTGGCCTTCCTGCAAGTGATGCATCGCTCACACAACCTCTCCACATCTCGTTTCATTTTAGGCCAATATAGGTGCTCTTGAAGTATAGCCAAAGTCTTTGCTATCCCTAAATGTCCCATTAATCCTCCTCCATGAGCTTCCTTAGTTAGCAATTCACGCATGGAACCTTGAGGGATGCATAGTCTTCCTTCCTTAAATAGGAAACCATCATGCTTATAGTATTTTTCAATTGACCCTTTCTCACAAGCTTTGTAAATCTCTCCAAAATCAGAGTCAGAGACATATAAGTCTTTAATAAAAACAAAACCCAATAACTTAGATTCCAAAGTGTTTAAAAGAATATACCTCCGTGACAATGCATCGGCAACTATATTCTCCTTACCTTTCTTGTACTTGATAACATATGGGAAAGTTTCAAGAAACTCCACCCATTTGGCATGCCTTTTGTTGAGTTTATGCTGCCCCGGATATGTTTCAATGCCTCATGATCAGTGTGAATGATGAACTCCTTAGGCCAAAGGTAATGTTGCCATGTTTCCATTGCCCTCACAAGAGCATACATCTCCTTGTCATAGGTAGGGTAATTAAGCGTAGCTCCACTTAATTTTTCACTGAAATAGGCTATAGGACGTCCACCTTGAGACAAAACTGCTCCAATTCCTACACCTGATGCATCACATTCAATTTCAAAAGTTAGATTAAAATCAGGTAGAGCAAGTAAAGGGGCATGTATTAAACAATCTTTAATGCTATTAAAGGACTTCTCTTGATCTTCCCCCCAAAAGAATTTAGAATTCTTCTTAATAACACTTGTTAGTGGGGCGGCTATGGTGCTGAAGTTGGGGACGAATCTTCGATAAAAACTTGCAAGTCCATGGAAGCTCCTAACTTGAGAAATGCTTGCTGGTCGTGGCCACTCTTCAATGGCTTTAACCTTTTCTTTGTCCACCTCCAAGCCTTCAGAACTCACAACGAAACCTAGGAAAACAACCCTGTCAGTACAAAATGTACATTTTTGTAAGTTAGCAAACAGTTTTTCCTTCCTCAAAACTAGCAAAACTGACCTTAAATGTTGAACATGTTCTTCCATGGTTTTACTATAGATTAGAATGTCATCAAAGTAAACCACACAAAACTTACCCAAGAATGGCCTAAGAACATGATTCATTAACCTCATAAACGTGCTTGGAGCATTAGTTAAGCCAAAAGGCATAACCAACCACTCATAAAGGCCTTGCTTAGTTTTGAATGCTGTTTTCCACTCATCACCTTCCCGCATTCGTATTTGGTGGTAACCACTTTTAAGATCAATCTTGGAAAAGAGGTTAGAACCACTAAGCTCATCTAACATGTCATCTAAGCGAGGAATAGGGTGACGATACTTTATCGTAATTTTGTTTACCGCTCGGCAGTCCACACACATGCGCCAAGTTCCATCCTTCTTTGGCACAAGTAGAACCGCACGGCACATGGGCTAAGGCTTTCCCTCACGTAGCCTTTTGACATCAACTCAGATACTTGCCTTTGCAACTCCTTAGTTTCTTGGGGTTGCTTCGCACGCTGGTCGGTTTGGAATGACGGCTCCGGGAACAAAGTCTATTTGATGTTCTATGCCACGAATAGGTGGCAGCCCACTTGGTATTTCCTCCGGAAATAGGTCATCAAACTCCTGCAATAAAGACACAACAAAAGCAGGCAAATTTTGATCAAGGTAGTTAGTATTCAAGAAATTTTCCTTGTACATGAGCACAAGTGCTTCCTTTGCTGTCATTAAACTCTTTTTCAACTCTCTCTCTTTAGAAAGAATGCTGATTTTCCTTCCCTCATTTTGATCACACTCCTTTGCTTTTACCTCCATTTTGGTCTCTCTCTCTTTGGCTTTTTCAATTTTTCCTCTCAATAAAATTTGGTCTTCATGTATTTGTTTTGGAGAAAGTGGGGCTAAAGTGATCTTCTTTGCTTCATGGGTGAACGTATACCGGTTGGTATACCCGTCATGGATCACTCGCCTATCAAATTGCCAAGGCCTTCCAAGTAATAAATGGCTTTGCGTGCATTGGAACGACATCGCATAATACCTCGTCTTTGTACTTCCCAATAGAGAAAACAATTCGAACTTGTTTGGTCACCTTGAGTTCTCCTCCATCGTTGAGCCATTGTAGCTTATAAGGTTGTGGATGCTTTGTTGTTGCCAAGCCAAGTGTATCTACCATTAAGGTACTAGCAACATTAGTGCAACTACCACCATCAATAATAACAAAGCATACCTTTCCTCCAACATGGCAACGAGTATGGAAGATATTTTCTCGTTGTTCATTTCCTCCAACGGATTGTACGTTTAGGCTTCTTTTGACAACAAGAACCTCTCCTTCCACGCCATACTCTAATTCTTCTTCTTCGATGGCAACATCTTCATTCTCATCCTCTTCTTGTTCCGATTCAACTTCTCCATCATCTCGAAGAAGCATGGTGTTGCGGTTCGGACATTGGCTTGCAATGTGTCCATGCCCCAAACACTTAAAACATTGTATGTCACGGGAACGATTTGGAGTAGCGGTAGTCTTACCCTTGCTGGTTTCGGCAATGGGCTTACTTCCTTTCGGTGGTCCTCCTTTTTCGTGGGACGGTATTGGAGGAGTCTTCTTGTATGAACTTTGCCCCCATTTTGATGTTGAACTCCCATAAGATCGTGTGGCACCCTTTCTTTTGAGCTGTTTTTCCACTTTCATGGCCATATGCACCATGTCTTCCATCTCCACATAATGTTGCAACTCGACCACGTTCGCAATGTCCGGATTTAGTCCCGCTAGGAATCTTGCCATTGTGGCTTCTCGATCCTCGTCGATGTTGGCTCGAATCATGGACACCTCCATCTCTTTGTAGTAATCTTCAACACTCGGTTACCTTGTGAAAGATTTTGAAGACGGTTGAATAACTCTCGATGGTAGTGGGTTGGAATGAATCGCCTTCGCATCACCGCTTTCATTTCATCCCATGTAGTGATAGGATGTTCTCCATTGCGTCTCCTACTTGATGTCAATTGATCCCACCATATTAGTGCATAATCCGTAAACTCAATGGCAGCGAGTTTTACCTTTTTAAGCTCTGAATAGTTATGGCACTCAAAAATGTGCTCAACCTTCTTTTCCCATGCAAGATAGGTTTCAGGATCCGTTCTTCCTTGAAAAGGAGGAATGGTAATCTTGATGTTGCTGAGATTATCGTCTACTCGTGGTCGAGCTCTATGGCCTTGTTGTACCATGCTATGTTGGGATACTTGATCTTGCACATCATCTACTTCAACTTCTTCAGGATACTCCTCATTACCCTGATTAGCTTGTGAAATTTCAAGCTGGTCTATTCGTTCAATTAGGGGCTCCAATTGCTCTTGGATCATTTTGGCCATTGCTTGGAGCATAGCCTGATTTTGCAAATTGGGAACTCCTTCACCACTATGACCAGATCTTTGTGACATGTTAGATAAAGAAACAAAAGAAATTAAACCTTACTAACACAAAATCTCACCTTTCCACTCCAAAGAAAATGCACTCACACTCGTGTTTCACTCGGGTTAGGCTTTTCCCCTTAATGCACACTCATGCCTTTTACCACTCGTGCTTTATTTTCAAGTCCTTTTGGGAACTTCCTCAAGGCTTACAAGTGTCTCGTGGACTTGGCTGAAACAATTCTAGCTTGGTAGGAGAATGATGAATAATAAAAGGATAATGGCTTCAAAAAGAAAGAATTACTAAGAATAGGTAAAGGAATTTGTAATTCAGCAATAAGAAATGATGTATTGTAATTTTTTTTAAACAAGAATAGACTGCTCCCTCCCTCTTTTAAGATTTTTTTGATTTTTTTGATTTTTTTTTTTTTTTTTGCTAACCCGGGAGAGAGAAAAATAATACGCTTTACTGAATCGTCTAGGCTCTGATACCAAATGATATGATCTCGACTATGAGTTTTGAATCATATATGTGAATGCCCGATCGTGATTCTAGTAAGAACTCTGCAGATGCTTTGAATGTATTCTGAAATTACTCAAACAATAATGTAAGTAGAAATAGATAAATAAGAAATAGAAATAATGGGATGAAAGATATGTAGAAGGGGTGTAGGAAGAGTGATAGTTGTGATTATGGAAGGAAAAAAAATAAAAGATGAAAATGTAGGTGAAGATGATGGGGTGTTGGCGTTAAGATGAAGAAATTCAAAGGATGGATTGTGACCCCTAACTATAAAGAGTTAGGAACCAGCAATATAATAAAGTGGAAATGAAGTGGTAGGATATGGAACGTGACCCACTAGCTATAGATGAGCTAGGAACCAACGCTATAACAAAGGGAAATGGATGAAGACTACAAGACTAACTTGAAGCCGATAAAGTTCCACAAGAGAACAAGAATGAAAGCAATCTTTCAAAGATGTTTTATATATTCAAAGTGTGTCTTACAATGATCCTAAAGATGCCTATTTATAGTAGAAGTAGGCAGAATATGAAAAGGCGTTACAAGAAAGATGAATGCTCATCTTAATGCACTTGAATACACATGAATGCTTTGTCCTTTCTTCTCATCTTCAAAGCTGATTAGTTTAGACAAATTGAGGTTGAATTTAGTCATATTTTCGTCCAAATTAAGAAAGACTCTTGGGTTGCCTTGTTTTGCTATCATATGAAGAGAAAGGGGATGAATGTGGACAAGGATGAATGTAGACATCCTTGCTGTCCAGTTTAAGTGCAACTCTTCATCTTCCAAGCTGATTAATATGACTTGAATGTCATAAAAGGTGAGTTTCATCCAGCCTTCATTTCATGTCTCCTCAATGAATTTTGAAACCCCACTTGAATGGTGATAACATCAACCTTGAATGCCTTGAATTTGCTGAATTAAGATGGCCATCAATTGCTTGTCTCTTGGTAGAAGATGAAAGAACTCTTCCTTGGCTCAAATTCATTCAAATCATCCATGCATAAAATTCCCGTAATAAAAATTTCAGCCTGCACTGTCTTCAGTAAATCATTCGTATCTCAAGCTCCCGATATCGGATTGAGGTGATTCAAAAGGCATTGGAAAGCTAAGAGATGGAGGAATAACGTCCAATTGATTTCTGGATCCAAACACGTCTGTATCGCATCCAGAATTGGAAGACATTCTGCTGATATTCTTGCATCTGGTAAAACCGTTCATCTTCCCTCATGCACCTAGACACAAAGGTAAACTTTATTCAATCTTTAATTGAAAACATGCATGTAAACAATTAAGAGTTAGTTTAATAAATGAGCTAGTTTGATGAATGAACTAGTTTAATTAATGAACTAACTTTATTCAATGAACTAATAATCTTGAATGAACTAGTTTAATCAATGAACTACTTAGTTAAATGAAGTGTATAACTAAATGAACTACATGTTTAAATGCAACGCATGCTTTAATGAACAACATGTTTATTGAATGCAATGAATGTTATGCAAACTTTAAATACTCATGCAAATTCATGCATAAGCAAAGTAAAGTGTTCCTCCCTTATTATTTCTTCTTTCTCACGTCCCAAGCTTGATGTAAACATATTTTCCATGGCTGCTTGGAACTCCTTGGCCCTTGCTCGAGTAATGGGGCCACCTGGGTACTTCTCTGGGTCTTTGCCATTGACGTTCATATCACAACATCTATCTCGTCATCATCTATTCATCGGAGAGATTCATGCCGTTTGCAGGTGTTTGCCTATTCAATTGCGATTAGGAGGGTGTCAAGGACAAATCTATCCAACACCGCCACCGTCAAATTCATCATATCTCATTTTCTACATCAAGATCATGCTTTATTATTGATTTGCTAAACTTAGAGTTTGGGGTTTTCTCGGATCATATTAGTGAGTTTGCTAGATTAATTGTGATCTAGACGTTTTGAGGTAATTCTTGGATCCTGGCTTCCGTATCAATTGGTAATTAGAGCCTTGGTTTAGGTGTTTGAAACAATTATCTTTTACTGTTGTTTTAGTAGTTGAGAAAAAAAGAAAAAATATACAATTCTCTATATAGATCCTAGTTTTAATATTTCATTCTTGAAGGCATCTCAAGAGACTTGAAGGTTGTGATCAACAACTTTTAAGATTCGGGACGAATCGTTTTCAACAGGGGGAGAATGATACATGTATCGGTGGCTAAAATGATGCATTGCAGCCAAAGAGTTGAAGCTGTTTTATACGTCTAGAATTTCAGCCGACATGCATCGAATTTTCGGATGTGATCCGGGCACTTCTGAGTCTACATGTACATGTCTTCTTCAAACATATTCTTCTGTCTCTTAGCTTTCCAACGCATCTTGAAACGCATCAATCCGACATCGGGAGCTCGAGTTTTGTCCATTTTAGTGAAGACTGTTCGAGCAGAAATCTCTATACGGTTTTATCATGGAAAATATTATTTATTACGAATTTTCAATAATTTTATTGATTATTTGTACTTAAATTTAATCTAGGATTCTTTATGAAGATATTTAGATGATTTAGGATTAGATTTGTTATTTATTTATTAGTTTTTTAGGTTAGATAAAATATGTTTATTTATTTTATTATTATCTTTACTTTTCCTAATTTAAGTTGAACTCTTCATTTGTAGCCTATTTAAAGGCATATTTGCTTCAGTAATAAGAACAACATCATGAATTTATGAGTTGCAAAAACCTTTGGCCATGGGCTATTTTATTTTCAAGGTAAATAGATTTGCCTTGTTATTTTTCGTATCAGAAGTCTTCTTCAACGTAAGTTCGTCAAGTTCTTGTAATGGAGATCATCTTCACACTCTTGCTTGCCTAGGTAATTGCATCTAGGAGGGTGGGTTAGAGCCGCTTGAGGTTGCTTGCTTTGATAATCACATCTAAGAGGGTGTCGAGGACAAAATATCCTACAACATCTATCTCGTCATCATCCATTCATCGGAGAGATTCGTGCCGTTTGCAGGTGTTTGCTTATTCAATTGCGATTAGGAGGGTGCCAAGGACAAATCTATTCAACACTTCCACCATCAAATTCATCCTATCTCGTTTTCTACATCAAGATCATGCTTTATTATCGATTTGCTGAACTTAGAGTTTGGGGTTTTCTCAGATCATATTAGTGAGTTTGCTAGATTAATTGCGATCTACAGGGTTCCTAGATTTTGAGGTAATTCTTGGATCCTGGCTTCCGTATCAGTTTCAACACCAATTCATACCCTCAAAAACGTCCAAAAACTAGCCCCTAAAACACCATATCATCTTCCAAAAACGTCTTCTTTTGCAGCCTTACTTCTGTGCATGAATTCTTACTTCTATCCTAGATCCGAAACAATCAAAGGAAGCCTTCATCAACGGGCAACCTACTATCACTTTAAGTTAAAGCCATCCTTCATCTATAAAAGGATGATGCTTTCTTCTTTGTTTTTCAGATTTCATTGTTTAATAAAAAGTTATCTTTTTGAGATTTTAGTATTCTTTGAGTACGTGTTTGCAAGTTTTCGGTAAACTTGCCTAGAAGCCATCTTCAACATAAGTTCGTCGAGTTCTTGTGAGGGAGATCATCTTCACACTCCTGCTTGCCTAGGTAATTGCTTCTAGGAGGGTGGGTTAGAGCCGCTTGAGGTTGATTGCTTAGATAATTGCATCTAAGAGGGTGCCGAGGACATCAACTTCTATTTCGCCCACCCACCTTCATCTTCATCTTCAACCTTCACACCATCATCCATAATTCCATAAATAAAGCTGAAATTTTCAGATTTGTTTTATCTACCTTTATTTCTATCTTTTTCAATATTTTTATTTTAATTCTTATTATTCATCATCTAATCTATCATCTTCACCTTGTTTCTTTAATTTTCCATCTTTAATTTTGAAATTTTCAAGAAACGCCCTTCTCTTTTCTCTTGAATTTTCAGATCTGCCCTTAGCTTTCTTGATTGAGTCTAGAGCTCCTAATTCTTGCAACAACTTGATTGAAGGCTTCCAAATCCACAATTGCGCTACTCTATTAATTGGTATCAGATTTAGGACGATTCTTGGGCAAAATTTTGACGTTTTAGGGTGAAAAATTAGGAAAAAAAGAGAAAATTCGTAAAAACTAAATGAACGAATTTTGAGCAGAAAATTTCCAGATTAGATCTACATCACTGGAGGAGTCTTCACACAAAATTTCAGAATTTTTTGACTTCGAACACCTTGAACAAAGTAGATCAAGTTGCTGCACTATTCCAGGGTTTTCGAGTTTTTTTTTTAATTTTTTCCATTCTTAGCCATTAGTTTTCCTTTGTTTTAGCTTTTTTTATTCTTATACATCTTCTAACACTTTCTTGTTTCCTTGTGTAAGTAGGACCAAAAGTTGCATATCTTTCTTTCTCTTTGCAACTATAATTCTATTGGTGTCTAACCCTTCTTTGGATTCTTAAAGCACATTAGGATTCAATGGTAGGATTGACCTTCAACATAACTTTCTTGGAGTGAATAATGGTGAGGATTTGCTTTGTGTTTTTTTTAGACTTTTCAGGATGTCCTTGAGCAATGTATTGGATTTTACCCTTCTGGGGACTCGATGTCATTATTGTTGTCGACTAGATCATTCGGGCTATGATTGTCCTGATAAGTCTTATTTTCAAGAATTTTTTTGAGAGATATGTTGGCTGAACTCATATCTTCTAATGATATTGAAATCCATTATCTAGAGCATGGTGAAGATGTTACTTATGAGAGTTTCGCAGAAGATATACTTGTGGAAGCCAAAATTCCTCCTACACCACTATCCTTCAATGAAATTTAGAATTTTTGTGAAGAGGATGATAGAGTAGCGCAATCTTGGATTTGGAAGCCTTCAATCAAGTTGTTGCAAGAACTAGGAGCTCTAGACTCAATCAATGAAGTTTGGACAGATCTAAAAATTCAAGAGAAAAGAGAAGGGTTTTTCTTGAAATTTTCAGATTCAGGAATGGAAATTTAAAGAAAGAAAGATAAGATAAAGGATTATATGATAAGAAATAAGAATATAAAAAGAAGATTGAGAAAGAGATAAGTAAAACAAATCTGAAAATTCCAGCTTTGTTTATGGAATTATGGAAGATGGTGTGAATGTTGAAGATGAAGATGGCTTGCGAATTGTTGATGTTGTTTTGTCGTCGGCACCCTCTTAGTCTCAATTATCTAAGCAAGCAACCTCAAGCGGCTCTAACCCACCCTCCTAGATGCAATTACCTAGGCAAGCAAGAGTGTGAAGATGATCTCCATTACAAAAACTTGACGAAGTTACGTTGAAGAAGACTTCTGATACGAAAAATAACAAGGCAAATCTATCTACCTTGAAAATAAAATGGCCCATGGCCAAAGGTTTTTGCAACTCATAAATTCACGATGTTGTTCTTATTAATGAAGCAAATATGCCTTTAAATAGGCTACAAATGAAGAGTTCAACTTAAATTAGGAAAAGTAAAGATAATAATAAAATAAATAAACATATTTCATCTAACCTAAAAAACTAATAAATAAATAAAAAATCGAATCATAAATCATCTAAATATCTTCATAAAGAATCTTAGATTAAATTTAAGTACAAATAATCAATAAAATTATTGAAAATTCGTAATAAATAATATTTCCCGTGATAAAACCGTATAGAGATTTATGCTCGCACAGTCTTAACTAAAATGGACATCACTTGAGCTCCCGATGTCGGATTGATGCGTTTCAAGATGCGTTGGAAAGCTAAGAGACGGACGAATATGTTTGACGAAGACATGTAGACTCAGAAGTGCCAGGATCCCATCCAAAAATTCGATGCAAGTCGGCTGAAATTACAGACTTATAAAACAGCTTCAACTCTTTGGCTACAATGCATCATTTTAGCCCCCCATACATGTATCATTAATGATAGAGTAGCGCAATCTTGGATTTGGAAGCCTTCAATCAAGTTGTTGCAAGAACTAGGAGCTCTAGACTCAATCAAGGAAGTTTGGGCAGATCTGAAAATTCAAGAGAAAAGAGAAGGGATTTTCTTGAATTTTTCAGATTCAATGCTGGAAATTTAAAGAAAGAAAGACAAGATGAAGGATTAGATGATAAGAAATAAGAATATAAATAAAAAGATGAGAAAAGCTTAAGAAGAAGATAGGTAAAACAAATCTGAAAATTCCAGCTTTGTTTATGGAATTATGGAAGATGGTGTGAAGGTTGAAGATGAAGATGGCTTACGAATTGTTGATGTTGTTTTGTCATCGGCACCCTCTTAGACTCAATTATCTAAGCAAGCAACCTCAAGCGGCTCTAACTCACCCTCCTAGACGCGATTATCTAGGCAAGCAAGAGTGTGAAGATGATCTCCCTCACAAGAACTCGTCGAACTTATGTTGAAGAAGACTTCGAAGACACAAGTAATCAGCACTTGCAAAAACAAACTCACTAAATATTTCATAAATCAAAGAAAATCTCCCTTACAATGATGGAGGCTTCATCCTTTTATAGGTGAAGGATAGACAAAGTAATTTAACTTCTACTAAAACAAGGAAAACCTAATCTAATTAAAAATAATAAAAAAATAACAGCCTTTAAACTCCTTGTGCTTGTGTGGCAAGGAATAGGGTGATAAGGCAAGTGATAAGCTGATAAGGGCTGGGTGGCTGGTTCCTAAAGTATATAAAACCCTAAAAACATCAATTTAAATGATAATAAATATATTGGACTAAGTTTAATTCGTCCAAAGCCTTATATGTTAGCTTTTGGGCTGAATTTTACAAAATCCCGTATCCAGTTTTTTGCATGCGCAGTCTTCAGTAAATTGGACGTATCTTGAGTTTCTGATGTCCGATTGACGCATTTCAAGATGCGTTGGAAAGTTAACTGAATGGGGGACAATTTGTTAGAAGACAACTTGACTCAGAAATGCCCGGATCCCATCCAAAAACTCGTCGCAAGTTGGCTGCCTTTCCAGACTTTACAAACAAATTCAATTTCTTGTCCAAGATGCATCGTTTTTGACCTCCTATGCGTGCACTGTTTTGGCTTTTATTGTTTGCATCGAAAAAATTCAGCTTCTTGTCCAATATTAGTAATTTGACCCCACTCATGCATGTATCATTCCCCCACTCCTCAAAAGGATTCGTCCTCGAATCTAAATTGGGAATGAGAGAACAATCATCAACTTCAATTGAAAAGGCTTCTTTGTTGTATGTGGAGTGATCTAATTGAGCTCCTCTCAATGGTTCAACAAAATCCTGAAAAAATAAGACAACACTACTCGAACATTTGTAATGATTAGTCAAAATAAAATCACTCGTCGCATTCTTTTCCTTCTCTTTTTCTTTTGGGCTTTGTGTGACTTTTATCTCATATGTATTTTCACTCACCATTTTTGGGCCATTAATTCGACTTTTTTCACTCTCGACCTCTTTACTCTTAGTCTTTTGTATCTCACATCCCATATCCATCTCACAAAAATTATCATCAATGTACAATTTCTGTAGAGGAGAAAGTGTTTCTAACGGAATGATAGGACAAGAATCAAATGAAGGGTTGGAATTACACTTGCTTTCTTTGTGGGGAGGTGATGAGAGTATAGCAAGTGGACCTACTACTTCACATGAGGGATTAGAAGCATTGTCATCTTGTATAATGTGTTCATTATCGCTATCCTTTTGTTTGAGTGTTTGTGTATTTTCCGTCAACATGGGGATTTTTGTCTTGGTTTTGTCCAGTGACTTGGATGTTTCAATTTTCTGCTTTGGTCTACTTGAGTCGAGCAAAGGTTTAGAAGAATTGGAATGAGATAAAGGTTGAGTGGTACCTCTATCATAGTGATAATTCTTCTGTCGATATCGTTGTCGATCTTTGATGCGCTTTTCAATTGTCATGGCGAATTGGAATGCCTCTTGAAGGGTGTAGTAGGTTTTGAGTTCAAGTACCTCAAGAATGTTGTCATTGAGTCCGATAACAAACCTAGTCATTGTATCCTCTTCATCCTCTTGTATGTCGGCTTTTTGCATCAATGATTCCATTTCTTTGAGATACTCATCAACAATTCTGCAGCCTTATTGGATCCTTTGTAACTTTTGTTTGATCTCTCGTTGATATAATGGGGGAACAAATCATTCTCGCATGACTTTTTTAAGTTCTCCCCAATAGGTTATCTTGGCTTCTCTATTGAGACGCCGATTGCGGACCAATTGGGACCACCAAATGGATGCATATTCAGTGAATTCGAGAGTTAACAGTGGAACTTGATCCTCTTCGGGACATTGATAATGCTCGAATAGAATATCAACTCGATTTTCCCAGTCACAGTAAGCATCAGGGTCATACCTTCCTTGAAAAGGTGGTACAGTGATCTTTGGCTTGGCTAAGGTGTTTGTTGCTCGTCTCGGTTCTATGCGATGATTGTGCCTATGTAAGGGGTTTTGGCGTCTATTTTGAATGGGAACAAGATTTGGACGCTTAGGCTCCTCAGTATCGCTTGCGATAGCAGTGGTTTCTAATCTCCCAATGGTTTGAGTGATTGCGGTCACGACTGTATCAGTGTGCTCAAGCTTGGTTGCCAATGAGGTTACAGTCCGTTCAAGTTTATTGAGAGTATCTGAAACTTCTTGAAGAGTCACCTTTAAAAGGTAAAAAGCAAAAGAAAACTAGAAATCTCACTAAACACTCTAAGAATAAATATTTAGCGAGGCAAGTAAACCGATCTCGTGCTCTTTAAAGACCTCCCTGCCACAAGTCAACAAGTTACAATCGGAGATTAATCCTAACAATGAGTCCTAATTGTACTAGGAGACCAATGAAAAGGCTTGACACCAATTGAATATAGTTGCAAGAAAGAAGGATTGTAATGCAACTTTGTTGTCCTACTCACACCAGAAAAGAGAAGGTGTTAATGGCGTAATAGAAGAAAGAAAAAGCAAAACAAAGGAACTTAAAAAACTAAGAGTAGAAAAATTTAGTCTAGAAATATGATAACCCCCAAACCCGGAAACAACTTGAAGGAAGAAATCCAATGTGAATCCACTTCAATGTGATGCTTGCGGTGGTTGATGGTTGAATCCACTGAAAATAACGAAAATTTAAGAAAAAATAATGAAAATAGGGTTAAAGTAGGGGAAACCCTAATTTTGCTGAAACTTTGATCTACTTCGTTCGAGGTGTTCCCGATGTCAAACAATTTTGAAATTTTGTGTGGTGACTCCTCCAATGGTGTAGATCTGATCTGGAAATTTTCAGCTCAAAATTCACTCATTTGATTTTAACGAATTTTTCCCTAATTTTCTAATTTTCCCCCCATACATGTATCAGAGGATGTGACAAACGCGTTACCTTGTGATCAAAAGAAGTTTGTGAGTCACGAAAAGTCTTCACAAGAATCCATCAAAAATTTCTTTTCTTCCATGGTACTTTAATGAACTTCCTCCATCCACCAGTTTAGATTCGGTAATGAATCTTTTTGAGGGGTGGGGGAATGATACATGCATATGCATAGGAGAGCTAGAACGATGCACTAAAGATAAGAAGTTGAAACAGTCTGACATGCCCGATCTTTTTCCTTTTGATACTTCAGATTCGAGGACGAATCCTTTTGAGGAAGGAGAGGATGATACATGCATGAGCGCGGTCAAATTACTCATATGGGAAAAGAAGTTGAAGCTGCTCAATGCAAACAAGGTCCAAACTGATCCATGCTTAGGAGGTGTGAAGAGATGCATTTTAGATAAGAAACTGAAACTGTTTTGCAAAGCTGGAGCATCAGCCGGCTTGAGACGAATTTTCGGATGGGATCCAGGAATTTCTAGGTTGAGTTGACTATTAATAAATTGACCATCATTCAGTTACCTTTCCAATGCATCTTGAAACGCGTCAATCGGACATCCGGAACTCAAGATACGTTCATTTTACTGAAGACTGCGCAAGCAGAAAAATGGATACGCGTTTAACTACGGGATTTTGTAAATTCAGCCCAAAAGCTAATTTATAAAGCTTTTGCACTAATTAGACTTAGCCCACCCTAATTATTAACATTTAAATTATGTTTTTAGGGTTTTATATACTTTAGGAACCAGCCACCCTTCTCTTAAGCCGTTAGATCAAGTCCAATTTAATGGACCAGATTTCTTTGTTTATTTTATTCATTCTTAGCTTTAGGTTAAAGTCATCCTTCATCTATAAAATGATGATGCTTTCTTCTTTGTTTTTTAGATTTCATTGATTAATAAAAAGTTCTCTTTTGAGATTTTAGTATTCTTTGAGTACGTGTTTGCAAGTGTTCGGTAAACTTGTCTAGAAGCCATCTTCAACATAAGATCGTCGAGTTCTTGCGAGGGAGATCATTTTCACACTCCTGCTTGCCGAGGTAATTGCATCTAGGAGGGTGGGTTAAAGCCTGATACATGCATGAGCGGGATTAAATTACTCATATTGGACAAGAAGCTGAATTTGTTCGATGCAAACAATAATGGCCAAAACAATGCACGCATAGGAGGTAAAAAACGATGCATCTTGGACAAGAAACTGAATCTGTTTGTGAAGCATGGAAAGTCAGCTAACTTGCGACGAATTTTTGGATGGGATCCAGGCATTTATGGGTCAACATGTCTTCTTAAAACTTGTCCGGCTGCAAATTAGCTTTCAAACGCATACGTCAATTTTAGCGAAGACAGCGCATGCAGAAATTCCTATATGGGATTAATACGGGATTTTTGGATAATTACGAATTTTCAAGATTTTATTTGATTATTTATAATTTAAATCAATATAGGATTCTGCAATATCTATTAGGATCAGATTTATTTAATTAGGATTTTGTTTTTAGCATTTATTTATTATTAGAAGTTACTTATCTAATTAGGAGATTAGATTTTAGCATTTATTTATTGTATTTAATTCCTAAGTTTAGTAGGATTAGAACTTCTCCATGGCCTATATAAAGGAGGCTTCACCCACATTGTAATTCAGATTTCATTGATTAATAAAAAGTTCTCTTTGGAGATTTTAGTATTCTTTGTTTTTGCAAGTGATGATTACTTGTGCCTTCGAAGTCTTCTTCAACATAAGTTCGACGAGTTCTTGTGAGGGAGATCTCTTCACACTCTTGCTTGCCTAGATAATTGCGTCTAAGAGGGTGGGTTAGAGCCGCTTGAGGTTGCTTGCTTAGATAATTGAGTTTAAGAGGGTGCCGAGGACAAAACAACATCAACAATTCATAAGCCATCTTCATCTTCAACCTTCACACCATCTTCCATAATTCCATAAACAAAGCTGGAATTTTCAGATTTGTTTTACTTATCTTTTTCTCAATCTTTTTATTTATATTCTTATTCTTATCATATAATCCTTCATCGTGTCTTTCTTTCTTTAATTTTCCAGCCTCGAATTTGAAAATTTCAAGAAAATCTCTTCTCTTTTCTCTTGAATTTTTAGATCTGCCCAAACTTCCTTGATTGAGTCTAGAGCTCCTAGTTCTTGCAACAACTTTATTGAAGGCTTCCAAATCCAAGATTGCGCTACTCTATCATTTGGTATCATATTTGGGACGATCCTTGACAAGAATTTTGGCATTTTTGGGTGAAAAACTCGAAAATTAGGGAAAATTCGTCAAATTCAAACGAGCGAATTTTGAGCTGAAAATTTTCAGATCAGATCTACACCTTTGAAGGAGTCACAACATAAAATTTCAGAATTTTTTGACATCGGGAACACCTCGAACGAAGTAGATCAAGTTGCTGCAAAATTCTAGGGTTTTCGGGGTTTTTCTAATTTTCTTTCATTCTTAGCCATTACTTTTCATTTGTTTTAGCTTTTATTGCTTCTTACACATCTTCTAACACCTTCTTGTTTCCTTGTGTTAGTAGGACTAAAAGTTGCATACTCTTCTTTCTCCTTGCAACTATAATTCTATTGGTGTCTAACCTTTTCTTTGGATTCTTATAGCAATTAGGATGTTTTATTCTCTTTTCAACACTCGTTATCGTATAACAATAAATATTTTTCGATCACGATGTAAGATACAAGGTAATCTATGTTCTTTAATTATTGATGGTGACAGTCGTGTAAACTTAGTGAGTAGCTTCATTGTTGATGCACTCGATCTACCATGCCAATAACACCCTAAGCCGTATCATCTTCAAGGGTTTAATAGCGGACCAGATATGATGGTAACCGAACGTTGTTTAATCTCTTTTACTCTTGGAAGCTATTGTGATGATGTATGGTGTGACGTGGTTCCTATGGAAGTCACCCACTTGCTATTAGGAAGACCTTGGAAAAATGATCGTGGCGCTGTCCATCGAATCAATACAAATGGATACTCGGTTGTGCACCAAGGCCAGAAGCTCTCGTTTGCTACAATAGAGCCGGAAAAAGTAGATGAAGAAATAGCGAAAGCAAAAAAACAGTGTGAGGGGATAAAACGAAAAAGATTGGAAGCACAAAAGGCTGAATCAATTGACCACACAAAGGCAACCAACCATGAAGACATCCCAAAACTAGAAGGTGCACTTGATTCTCTTCGTACTTCTACTTCTAGCATTTGTGCAAATGTTGATATTGGAGAAGAACCATCTCCCAAACAAAAGGATAGTGATAGTGAACACATTAGACAAGATGACAATGCTTCTAATCCCTCATGTGAAAGTAGTAGGTCCACTTGCTATACTCTCATCACCTCCCCATGAAGAAAGTAAGTGTAATTCTAACCCTTCATTTGATTCTTGTCCTATCATTCCATTAGAAACACTTTCTCCTCTACAGAAATTGTACATTGATGATAAATTTTGTGAGAAGGATATGGGATGTGAGATACAAAAGACTGAGAGTAAAGAGGTCGAGAGTGAAAAAGTCAAATTAATGGCCCAAATTTGGTGAGTGAAAATACATATGAGGTAAAAGTCACACAAAGCCCAAAAGAAAAAGACAAGAAAAGGAACGCGACGAGTGATTTTGTTTTGACTAGTCATTACAAATGTTCGAGTACTGTAGTCTTATATTTTTTTAGGATTTTGTTGAACCATTGAGAGGAGCTCAATTAAGATCACTCCACATACAACAAAGAAGCCTTTTCAATTGAAGTTGATGATTGTTCTCTCATTGCCGATTTAGATTCGAGGACGAATCCTTTTGAGGAGTGGGGGAATGATACATGCATGAGCGGGGTTAAATTACTCATATTGGACAAGAAGCTGAATTTGTTCGATGCAAACAATAATGGCCAAAACAATGCACGCATAGGAGGTCAAAAACAATGCATCTTAGACAAGAAACTGAATGTGTTTGTGAAGTCTGGAAAGTCAGTTAACTTGGGACGCATTTTTGGATGGGATCCAGGCATTTATGAGTCAACATGTCTTCTTAAAACTTGTCCGGCTGCAAATCAGCTTTCCAACGCATCTTGAAACGCCTCAATCGGACATCTGGATCTCAAGACACGTCTATTTTAGCGAAGACATCGCATGCAGAAATTCCTATACGGGATTTTTGGATAATTACGAATTTTCAAGATTTTATTTGATTATTTATAATTTAAATCAATATAGGATACTGCAATATCTATTAGGATCAGATTTATTTAATTAGGATTTTATTTTTAGCATTTATTTATTATTAGAAGTTACTTATCTAATTAGGAGATTAGATTTTAGCATTTATTTATTGTATTTAATTCCTAAGTTTAGTAGGATTAGAACTTCTCCATTGCCTACATAAAGGAGGCTTCACCCATTGTAATTGTATTTCATTGATTTAATTGATTATCTTTAAAATTTTCTTTGATTTGGAAATTTTAGTATTCTTTGTTTTTGCAAGTGCTGATTTCTTGTGCCTTGAAGTCTTCTTCAACATAAGTTCGACGAGAGTTTTGTGGGAGATCATCTTCACACTCTTGCTTGCCTAGATAATCGCATTTAGGAGGGTGGGTTAGAGCCTCTTGAGGTTGCTTGCTTAGATAATTGAGTCTAAGAGGGTGCGAGGACAAAACAACATCAACATGCACAAGCCATCTTCATCTTCAACTCACACCATCTTCCATAATTTAAACAAGGAGCTGATTTTGTTTGTTTTAAACAATTCTTCTTAATCTTTTCTCATCTTTTTATTTATATTCTTATTTCTTATCATTTAAAAGAAACTGAATCTGTTTTTCTTTCTTTAAATTTCAGCCTTGAATCTGACGAATTTTTGGAAAATCCAGGAATTTATGGGTCAACATGTATTCTTAAAACTTGTCCGGCTGCAAAATTATCTTTCCAAGCATCTTGCAAAACTTGATCAAACGGACATCTAGATCTCAAGATACGTCTATTTTATCACTACCTTTATGGTGAAAAGTTGGTTTTTACGGGATTAATACGGGATTTTTGGATAATTTTGATTTTCAAGATTTTATTTGATTATTTGTAATTTAAATCAAGATGGTTGCAGTTTCTATTAGGATCAGATTTATTAACACTAGGATTTTATTTTTAGCATTTATTTATTATTAGAATTTACTTATCTAGGTTTATTGAGATTAGATTTTAGCATTTATTTATTGTATTTAATTCCTAAGTTTATAGGACAAAAACTTCTGAATTTGTATAAAGGAGGCAAACAATAATTGTAAAACAATTTCATTGATTAATAAAAAGTTCTCTTTGGAGATTTTAGTATTCTTTGAGTTTGCAAGTGTCCATAAACTTGTCAAAAGCCATCTTCAACATAAGATCATCGAGTTCTTGTGAGGGAGATCATCTTCTCACTCTTCTTTTTATTTATATTGCATCTAGGAGGGTGGGTAATCCTTCATCTGAGGTTTCTTTCTTTCTTTAATAATTGCATCTAAGAGGGTGAAAGGACAAAAAACAAATATCATTCATCTTTTCATCTCCACATTTTTAGATCTTCATCCATTGACGCTTTTCACCATAAGCAAGTCTAGATTTTTAGATTTGTTCTTTATTTTGGTTGATTTTTGTTTTCCTCTTTATTCAAATTTGCGCTACTCTATCATTTGGTATCAGATTTGGGACGATTCTTGACAAGAATTTTGGCATTTTTGGGTGAAAAACTCGAAAATTAGGGAAAATTCGTCAAATTCAAACGAGCGAATTTTAAGCTGAAAATTTCCAGATCAGATCTACACCTTTGGAGGAGTCACCACATAAAATTTCAGAATTTTTTGACATCGGGAACACCTCGAACGAAGTAGATCAAGTTGCTGCAAAATTCTAGGGTTTTCGGGGTTTTTCTAATTTTCTTTCATTCTTAGCCATTACTTTTCGTTTGTTTTAGCTTTTATTGCTTCTTACACATGTTCTAACACCTTCTTGTTTCCTTGTGTTAGTAGGACTAAAAGTTGCATACTCTTCTTTCTCCTTGCAACTATAATTCTATTGGTGTCTAACCTTTTCTTTGGATTCTTAAAGCAATTAGGATGTTTTATTCTCTTTTCAACACTCGATATTGTATACCAATAAATATTTTTCGGTCACGATGTAAGATACAAGGTAATCTATGTTCTTTAATTATTGATGGTGACAGTCGTGTAAACTTAGTGAGTAGCTTCATTGTTGATGCACTCGATCTACCATGCCAAGAACACCCTAAGCTGTATCATCTTCAAGGGTTTAATAGCGGACTGGATATGAAGGTAACCGAACGTTGTTTAATCTCTTTTACTCTTGGAAGCTATTGTGATGATGTATGGTGTGACGTGGTCCCTATGGAAGTCACCCACTTGCTATTAGGAAGACCTTGGAAAAATGATCGTGGCGCTGTCCATCGAATCAATACAAATGGATACTCGGTTGTGCACCAAGGCCAGAAGCTCTCGTTTGCTACAATAGTGCCGGAAAAAGTAGATGAAGAAATAGCGAAAGCAAATAAACAGTGTGAGGGGATAAAACGTTTTACTTTGACGCCACCACCATAAGCAAATATGAATTTTTAGATTTATTCTTTATTTTGGTTTGTTTTGTTTTTCTCTTTATTCGAATTTACGCTACTCTATCACAACATCAACAATTCACAAGCCATCTTCATCTTCAACCTTCACACCATCTTCCATAATTCCATAAACAAAGCTGGAATTTTCAGATTTGTTTTACTTATCTCTTTCTCAATCTTTTTAAATCTTTTTATTTATATTCTTATTCTTATCATATAATCCTTCATCTTGTCTTTCTTTCTTTAATTTTCCAGCCTCGAATTTGAAAATTTCAAGAAAATCCCTTCTTTTTTCTCTTGAATTTTTAGATCTGGCCAAACTTCCTTGATTGAGTTAGAGCTCCTAGTTCTTGCAACAACTTGATTGAAGGCTTCCAAATCCAAGATTGCGCTACTCTATCAACTTATCTCCCATGTTACTTTGATGACCTAGTCCCCATCACCGATTTAAATTCGGGGACGAATCTTTTTGAGCAGTGGGGGAATCATACATGCATAGGAGGGCAGGAAATATACATTAAAGACAAGAAGTTGACATTGTTTCACATGCCCGATTTTCTTCCATTTGATACTTTAGATTCGAGGACGAATCCTTTTGAGGAAGGAGAGGATGATACATGCATGGGAGGGCTGGAAAGATGTATTGAAGACAAGAAGATGAAACTGTTTTCTAAGTCTGAAAAATTAGTTGAATTGAGGCGACTTTTCAAATGGGATCCGGGCATTTCTGGGTTGAGTTGTCTTGAAAAAATTGACCGTCATTCAGTTACCTTTCCAACGCATCAATCGGACATCGAAAGCTTGAGATACGTTCATTTTACTGAAGACTGCGCAAGCAGAAAACTGGATACGGGCTAACTACGGGATTTTGTAAAATTCAGCCCAAAAGCTAATTTATAAAGCTTTTGGACGAATTAGACTTAGCCCAACCTAATTATTAACATTTAAATTGTTTTTTAGGGTTTTATATACTTTAGGAACCAGCCACCCTTCTCTTAAGCTGTTAGATGAAGTCCAATTTAATGGACCAGATTTCTTTGTTTATTTTATTCATTATTAGCTTTAGGTTAAAGCCATCCTTCATCTATAAAAGGATGATGCTTTCTTCTTTGTTTTTTAGATTTTCATTGATTAATAAAAAGTTCTCTTTTGAGATTTTAGTATTCTTTGAATACGTGTTTGCAAGTGTTCGGTAAACTTGTCTAGAAGTCATCTTCAACGTTTCATCCTGATTGATTGTTGTTGATCTTCACACTCCGGGTTACCTAGTCAATTGCGATTAGGAGGGTCGGTTAGAGCCATATCATAGAGGTTGCCAATTCAATTGCGGGTAGGAGGGTTTCGCGGGGCAAATTCTTCAATTCCACAAGCCATTGTCATCTTCTACAAACAACCACCAACGCCATTGTCATTCAATTCAAAGCTGAAATTTTCAGATTTGAATTCTCTATCCTTTTACTTATCTTTATTAATCTTTTATAGTTTTTCCTTCTTACCCATCATCTAATTAACCATCTTCCCTTTGTTTCTTTGATTTTTTTCATCTTAATTTCAGAATTTTCAAGAAAAGCCTAACTAGTTTCCCTTGAAATTCAAGAAAACTGCCCATACCTTGTTTGATTGAGTCTAGCGCATAGGATTACTTCCGAGTAACTTGATTCGTGATCCCACGTCCCTAGACAACCTCTTATCATCAATTCTTCATTATCATTCTTCAAAGGAGAATTGACATGATCCCAGTTACAGAATAACCAAAATTATGTTTGCCAGATCGTGAACGCAGTAAGTCTTTCTCAAAGATGCTGAAATGGTTTCAAAAAGGGGTGTTTTGTATAAGGAAAATGATGGTGGAATTGATATGGTTGCGAAAGCTAATTACGTGATATGGTGATAATGTAAAATTGAAAAGAAAATAATGGCGAAAATGATGGTGATGGAAAAATGATAAGATGGTGGTGACAATGATGGTGGAAGTGATGGTGATGGAAAAATGAAGATAATTTCGTTTCAAAACGAAGGAAGAACCAACACTATATTAAAGTGAAGACTCAAATCTTATAATGCTTAAAATCCAAGGAAGGATCGAGACCCACTAGTTATATAACAACAAGGAACCAACGATATAAAAGAATGGAATAGAATTGACACCACAAGGAGAAATTCCTTGATAAGTCAGATAAGTTCAATGAAGAATAAAGAGATTAAACTCTCACAAAAGTGTATTCAAAGGTTCAAAGTTGTGTTTCCAAAGGAAATGGATGGCTATTTATAGGGACATAACACCTGAATTGAATAGGCAAAGACAAAATAAAGTCACATAATTATAGGCTTAAAGACTCATAAAGCTTCAATTATCTCTTCTCCAAGTAACAGCCGAAAAGCTTGTAGGATGAGGATGAATGTGGACATTCTTAGGTTGAATGTAGACACACATGTCGTCCATATGAAAGAATCCCTTGAGCTGCTGAGCTTGGTTGAGTGTAATTCATTCTCCTTTAAAGGATGATAATGAAACATTAAATTCAGCAATTGAATGACCTTTTGAATTTCTGGAAAAAGCATCTTGTAGTTATTCCCGTATTGAATTTCCAACCTGCACTGTCTTCAATAATCTGCTCATATCTTAAGCTCCCGATATCGGATTGAGGTGATTCAAAGTGCGTTGGAAAACAAAGAAATAGAGAAATAAATTTTAAGCGACTTCAAGACTCAGATCATCATGGATCCTATCCAAAAATGGCGAACAAGTTGACTAAGACTCCTTGAATTCCCTCCTTAAGTGTTGTTTTTAATTCATGCTTTTACTCTCCCTTAAGTGGAGACAATGAAGGCTTTGATTGTATGTCTTCCTTGATAAAAAAAAAACTAATTAGCTTTATCGGGTGTTAAATTAGCTCTTAAGTGGTGTTTAAGTAGCTCTTTAAGTAGTGTTTTAAGTGGCTTGAATGCCTTGCTTCATTGCAGAAACTGACAGCCTTTAAGTGTGTAAAACTTCATTGAATGCCTTGAAACTAATCAGCCTTCATTGTGTCTTCAAGGGTCTTTAATTGGTGGTGAATGCTTTGTCATTCTTGCAGAAAATGATTAGCCATTTGATCCAAATGAATTCCCTAACCGGAAACACATTAAACATCCATTAGATAACAACTTGTTTATTAAAAATGAAAGTAAATGCCAAACAGATTTAAATGAACTAGTTTAATTAAATGAACTACCACACTTAATGAACTAACAAGCTTAAATAAACTCACATGCTTTAATGAACTAACATGCTTAAATAAACTAAACATGCTTAAATGAACTAACAACCTTAAATGAAATAACATGCTTATTTATTCATGTGCAATAAATGAACTACCATGCATAATTAAACATTCACTTTTATTAATGCTCATGCAACTACATGCAACACACTCCTAAGCTAGCTCTCAAATGTATGCATTAAAATGCATAACATGTTGCAATTGTTCAAAAGATGGCAAAGGCTCCAAGCTTAGATTCAAGGCCTGAAAACTCAAATTGTTGAGATGCTATCCAAAAATGGCGAACAAGTTGACTAAGACTCCTTGAATTCCCTCCTTAAGTGCTGTTTTAATTCATGCTTTTACTCTCCCTTAAGTGGAGACAATGAAGGCTTTGATTGTATGTCTTCCTTGATAAAAAAAAAACTAATTAGCTTTATCGGGTGTTAAAGTAGCTCTTAAGTGGTGTTTAAGTAGCTATTTAAGTAGTGTTTTAAGTGGCTTGAATGGCTTGCTTCATTGCAGAAACAGACAGCCTTTAAGTGGTGTAAAACTTCATTGAATACCTTGAAACTAATCAGCCTTCATTGTGTCTTCAAGGATCTTTAATTGGTGGTTAATGCTTTGTCATTCTTGCAGAAAATGATTAGCCATTTGATCCAAATGAATTACTTAACCGGAAACACATTAAACATCCATTAGATAACAACTTGTTTATTAAAAATGAAAGTAAATGCCAAACAGATTTAAATGAACTACCACACTTAATGAACTAACAAGCTTAAATAACTCACATGCTTTAATGAACTAACATGCTTAAATAAACTAAACATGCTTAAATGAACTAACAACCTTAAATGAAATAACATGCTTATTTATTCATGTGCAATAAATGAACTACCTTGCATAATTAAGCATTCACTTTTATTAATGCTCATGCAACTACATGCAACACACTCCTAAGCTAGCTCTCAAATGTATGTATTAAAATGCATAAAATGTTGCAATTGTTCAAAAGATGGCAAAGGCTCCAAGCTTAGATTCAAGGCTTGAAAACTCAAATTGTTGAGATCCTATCCAAAAATGGTGAACAAGTTGACTAAGACTCCTTGAATTCCCTCCTTAAGTGCTGTATTAATTCATGCTTTTACTCTCCCTTAAGTGGAGACAATGAAGGCTTTGATTGTATGTCTTCCTTGATAAAAAAACTAATTAGCTTTATCGGGTGTTAAAGTAGCTCTTAAGTGGTGTTTAAGTAGCTCTTTAAGTAGTGTTTAAGTGGCTTGAATGCCTTGATTCATTACAGAAACTGACAGCCTTTAAGTGGTGTAAAACTTCATTGAGTTCCTTGAAACTAATCAGCCTTCATTGTGTCTTCAAGGGTCTTTAATTGGTGGTGAATGCTTTGTCATTCTTGCAGAAAATGATTAGCCATTTGATCCAAATGAATTCCCTAACCGGAAACACATTAAACATCCATTAGATAACAACTTGTTTATTAAAAATGAAAGTAAATGCCAAACAGATTTAAGTGAACTAGTTTAATTAAATGAACTACCACACTTAATGAACTAACAAGCTTAAATAAACTCACATGCTTTAATGAACTAACATGCTTAAATAAACTAAACATGCTTAAATGAAATAACAACCTTAAATGAAATAACATGCTTAAATGAACTAACATGCTTATTTATTCATGTGCAATAAATGAACTACCATGCATAATTAAACATTCACTTTTATCAATGCTCATGCAACTACATGCAACACACTCCTATGCTAGCTCTCAAATGTATGTATTAAAATGCATAACATGCAGCAATTGTTCAATAGATGGCAAAGGCTCCAAGCTTAGATTCAAGTCCTGAAAACTCAAATTGTTGAGATCCTATCCAAAAATGGCGAACAAGTTGACTAAGACTCCTTGAATTCCCTCCTTAAGTGCTGTTTTAATTCATGCTTTTACTCTCCCTTAAGTGGAGACAATGAAGGCTTTGATTGTATGTCTTCCTTGATAAAAAAAACTAATTAGCTTTATCGGGTGTTAAAGTAGCTCTTAAGTGGTGTTTAAGTAGCTATTTAAGTAGTGTTTTAAGTGGCTTGAATGCCTTGCTTCATTGCAGAAACAGACAGCCTTTAAGTGGTGTAAAACTTCATTGAATACCTTGAAACTAATCAGCCTTCATTGTGTCTTCAAGGATCTTTAATTGGTGGTGAATGCTTTGTCATTCTTGCAGAAAATGATTAGCCATTTGATCCAAATGAATTCCCTAACCAGACACACATTAAACATCCATTAGATAACAACTTGTTTATTAAAAATGAGAGTAAATGCCAAACAGATTTAAATGAACTAGTTTAATTAAATGAACTACCACACTTAATGAACTAACAAGCTTAAATAACTCACATGCTTTAATGAACTAACATGCTTAAATAAACTAAACATGCTTAAATGAACTAACAACCTTAAATGAAATAACATGCTTATTTATTCATGTGCAATAAATGAACTACCTTGCATAATTAAACATTCACTTTTATTAACGCTCATGCAACTACATGCAACACACTCCTAAGCTAGCTCTCAAATGTATGTATTAAAATGCATAAAATGTTGCAATTGTTCAAAAGATGGCAAAGGCTCCAAGCTTAGATTCAAGGCTTGAAAACTCAAATTGTTGAGATCCTATCCAAAAACAGTGAACAAGTTGACTAAGACTCCTTGAATTCCCTCTTTAAGTGCTGTTTTAATTCATGCTTTTACTCTCCCTTAAGTGGAGACAATGAAGGCTTTGATTGTATGTCTTCCTTGATAAAAAAAACTAATTAGCTTTATCGGGTGTTAAAGTAGCTCTTAAGTGGTGTTTAAGTAGCTCTTTAAGTAGTGTTTTAAGTGGCTTGAATGCCTTGCTTCATTGCAGAAACTGACAGCCTTTAAGTGGTGTAAAACTTCATTGAATGCCTTGAAACTAATCAGCCTTCATTGTGTCTTCAAGGGTCTTTAATTGGTGGTGAATGCTTTGTCATTCTTGCAGAAAATGATTAGCCATTTGATCCAAATGAATTCCCTAACCGGAAACACATTAAACATCCATTAGATAACAACTTGTTTATTAAAAATGAAAGTAAATCCAAACGTATTTAAATGAACTAGTTTAATTAAATGAACTACCACACTTAATGAACTAACAAGCTTAAATAAACTCACATGCTTTAATGAACTAATATGCTTAAATAAACTAAACATGCTTAAATGAACTAACATCCTTAAATGAAATAACATGCTTAAATGAACTAACATGCTTATTTATTCATGTGCAATAAATGAACTACCATGCATAATTAAACATTCACTTTTATTAATGCTCATGCAACTACATGCAACACACTCCTAAGCTAGCTCTCAAATGTATGTATTAAAATGCATAACATGTTGCAATTGTTCAAAAGATGGCAAAGGCTCCAAGCTTAGATTCAAGGCTTGAAAACTCAAATTGTTGAGATCCTATCCAAAAATGGCGAACAAGTTGACTAAGACTCCTTGAATTCCCTCCTTAAGTGCTGTTTTAATTCATGCTTTTACTCTCCCTTAAGTGGAGACAATGAAGGCTTTGATTGTATGTCTTCCTTGATAAAAAAAAAACTAATTAGCTTTATCGGGTGTTAAAGTAGCTCTTAAGTGGTATTTAAGTAGCTCTTTAGTGGTATTTAAGTAGCTCTTTAAGTAGTGTTTTAAGTGGCTTGAATGCCTTGCTTCATTGCAGAAACTGACAGCCTTTAAGTGGTGTAAAACTTCATTGAATGCCTTGAAACTAATCAGCCTTCATTGTGTCTTCAAGGGTCTTTAATTGGTGGTGAATGCTTTGTCATTCTTGCAGAAAATGATTAGCCATTTGATCCAAATGAATTCCCTAACCGGAAACACATTAAACATCCATTAGATAACAACTTGTTTATTAAAAATGAAAGTAAATCCAAACAGATTTAAATGAACTAGTTTAATTAAATGAACTACCACACTTAATGAACTAACAAGCTTAATAAACTCACATGCTTTAATGAACTAACATGCTTAAATAAACTAAACATGCTTAAATGAACTAACAACCTTAAATGAAATAACATGCTTAAATGAACTAACATGCTTATTTATTCATGTGCAATAAATGAACTACCATGCATAATTAAACATTCACTTTTATTAATGCTCATGCAACTACATGCAACACACTCCTAAGCTAGCTTTCAAATGTATGTATTAAAATTCATAACATGTTGCAATTGTTCAAAAGATGGCAAAGGCTCCAAGCCTAGATTCAAGGCTTGAAAACTCAAATATTGTTGAGGTCCTTAGCTCGGGAACAAGTGTTTAAATCCTGCGACTTCTCCTCTGACGTGAACAAGGCCCAAAGAAGTTTTGTGCTGGCTTGGATCACATTATTCCCCCTTCTTGAAAGCGATTTGTCCCCAAATCGATGCTTGCTATAAAAGGGAACAACTTCGACTTCGATAGGGACGAAAACTTTTTCACTTGCCTTTTGAACCAAAACCAATCTCCTAGTTCAAAAATGGTTCTTTTGTGCTTTTGATGAACTCTGCTTTCATGTTGCTTGACTTGTGTCGAACGGACAGTGTGATGACTTTTAGAATCATGGTTTACAAGAGATAGAAATTATCTCTATTTCCTCACATCTTTTTGTGTAGTTCTTTCTCAAGCGTGTATTTACTTTCTTCCTCTACAATCAGAAGTGGATTAGTTGGAAAATAAATCAAATGTTGAGGAGTAGAAAAGTCAAACCTGTCAAGGTTTTCAATTGGTAAGTTCTTGGTGGCAGAAGAGGTTGATTGTTTGTTAATGATGAAATCACACGGCAAACATCCTTCCCACATTTCCAAACTTTTTTGATTAATTGCCCTCAATTGTGAGAACAATTTTCATTTCAGATCAAAAATTTTAACAATTAGCTGAAGGTATGTTGTGAAGAGAATTGGTTTGGTCTCACTCCTCAATTATTTTCCAAGAAAACCATAGAGTTCTATGCTTTTGGTTCGCAAATCCTCAAACTTGTTATCTCGGTTAGACAAAATTGACTTTGCAAGTTCAACATTGTCTCCTGCGTACAAAACTTGGTCAATAGGACAAGTAATCAATTCTTTCGAAGATAAGAAATTAAACTTGTCAAATGCTTTTAATGGCGGATGGTACGCTATTTGATTGGAGTTCATATTTTTCCAAAAATTCTTCCAAAATAAACCAAGAGGCTTGACATTATATTTTGAATCTAATCCTCTAGGTAATCGAATCATTTCCCTGAAAAACAATTCAAAGTGAGTTTTCAGAAACATTATCACAAAATCAAAAGAAATATCAAACCACTGAGGTTGAGTGCTCCGAATGGGCGGTTGATGAATGATGTTCTTGATGAGGGGCAACTACCTTGGGAATTTTTTTTTGAAAATTCTTCATGGAAATCCTGAAATAATAACAAAGACGATGAATTGTTAATTTCATTAGTGCAAAGAAAAAATGGTGTGTTTTGCATTGGATTCTTAAATGTCTCCCCTTAGAATATCTTCCATAAAATCCTGAGAAAATGTCAAAATAAGAATAGGTAAAATTGTTGTTAAGGTCGTTAATGCAAAACAGTTGCGTTTTGATATGATCTCGACTATGAGTTTTGAATCATATATATGAATGCCCGATCGTGATTCTAGTAAGAACTCTGCAGTGCTTTGAATGTATTCTGAAATTACTCAAACAACAATGTAAGTAGAAATAAATAAATAAGAAATAGAAATAATGGGATGAAAGATATGTAGAAGGGGTGTAGGAAGAGTGATAGTTGTGATTATGGAAGAAAAAAAAAATAAAAGATGAAAATGTAGGTGAAGATGATGGGGTGTTGGCGTTAAGATGAAGAAATTCAAAGGATGGATTGTGGACCCCCTAACTATAAAGAGTTAGGAACCAGCAATATAATAAAGTGGAAATGAAGTGGTAGGATATGGAACGTGACCCACTAGCTATAGATGAGCTAGGAACCAACGCTATAACAAAAGGGAAATGGATGAAGACTACAAGACTAACTTGAAGCTGATAAAGTTCCACAAGAGAACAAGAATGAAAGCAATCTTTCAAAGATGTTTTATATATTCAAAAGTGTGTCTTACAATGATCCTAAAGATGCCTATTTATAGTAGAAGTAGGCAGAATATGAAAAGGTGTTACAAGAAAGATGAATGCTCATCTTAATGCACTTGAATACACATGAATGCTTTGTCCTTTCTTCTCATCTTCAAAGCTGATTAGTTTAGACAAATTGAGGTTGAATTTAGTCATATTTTCGTCCAAATTAAGAAGGACTCTTGGGCTGCCTTGTTTTGCTATCATATGAAGAGAAAGGGGATGAATGTGGACAAGGATGAATGTAGACATCCTTGCTGTCCAGTTTAAGTGCAACTCTTCATCTTCCAAGCTGATTAATATGACTTGAATGTCATAAAAGGTGAGTTTCATCCAGCCTTCATTTCATGTCTCCTCAATGAATTTTGAAACCCCACTTGAATGGTGATAACATCAACCTTGAATGCCTTGAATTTGCTGAATTAAGATGGCCATCAATTGCTTGTCTCTTGGTAGAAGATGAAAGAACTCTTCCTTGGCTCAAATTCATTCAAATCATCCATGCATAAAATTCCCGTAATAAAAATTTCAGCCTGCACTGTCTTCAGTAAATCATTCGTATCTCAAGCTCCCGATATCGGATTGAGGTGATTCAAAAGGCATTGGAAAGCTAAGAGATGGAGGAATAACGTCCAATTGATTTCTGGATCCAAACACGTCTGTATCGCATCCAGAATTGGAAGACATTCTGCTGATATTCTTGCATCTGGTAAAACCGTTCATCTTCCCTCATGCACCTAGACACAAAGGTAAACTTTATTCAATCTTTAATTGAAAACATGCATGTAAACAATTAAGAGTTAGTTTAATAAATGAGCTAGTTTGATGAATGAACTAGTTTAATTAATGAACTAACTTTATTCAATGAACTAATAATCTTGAATGAACTAGTTTAATCAATGAACTACTTAGTTAAATGAAGTGTATAACTAAATGAACTACATGTTTAAATGCAACGCATGCTTTAATGAACAACATGTTTATTGAATGCAATGAATGTTATGCAAACTTTAAATACTCATGCAAATTCATGCATAAGCAAAGTAAAGTGTTCCTCCCTTATTATTTCTTCTTTCTCACGTCCCAAGCTTGATGTAAACATATTTTTCATGGCTGCTTGGAACTCCTTGGCCCTTGCTCGAGTAATGGGGCCACCTGGGTACTTCTCTGGGTCTTTGCCATTGACGTTCATATCAGTCCCTCCCTCTTTAAGGCGATTTGTCCCCAAATCGTCATCTACATCATAAGGAGATAGGTCAGCAACATTGAAGGTTGCACTAACATTAAACTCACCTGGAAGATCTAATTGATAGGCATTGTCATTGATCTTCTTGACTATTTGGAATGGTCCATCTCCCGAGGCATTAATTTGGACTTTCGTTGAGCCGGGAACCTTTCTTTCCTCATGTGCAGCCACACCCAATCCCCTGGCTCAAAGGAAATTCTTACGACCCTTATTTGCTTGCTGCTCATATTGCTTGGTTCGTTTTTCAATGTTCTCCCGCACTTGTTGATGAAGCTTCTTAACAAATTCAGCTTTATTAAGTCCATCTTTATTCATAATTTGATCAGCGGGTAATGGTAACAAGTCTATCGGTGTTAATGGATTGAATCCATACACCACTTCAAAAAGGCGTGCGCCCTGTAGTACTATGGATCGAACGGTTGTATGCAAACTCCACATGTGGTAAACTCTCCTCCCATGTTTTCAAATTCTTCCTAATGATGGATCAAGTAACATAGAAAGTACTCGGTTCACCACTTCAGTTTGGCCATCCGTTTGAGGGTGGCAAGTGGTGGAGAATAGTAACTTAGTACCAATCTTACTCCATAGGGCTCTCCAAAAGTGACTTAAGAACTTCACATCCCGATCAGACACAATAGTTCTTGGTATGCCATGTAACCTTAAGATTTCCCTGAAAAACAAAGTAGCAATATGTGAGGCATCATTAGTTTTGTTACAGGGAATGAAATGAGCCATTTTGGAGAATCTATCCACAACTACAAAGATAGAATCTTTGTTATTCTTGGTACGTGGAAGCCCTAGCACAAAATCCATTGAAATATCCATCCATGGTGCTTCCGGTATGGGTAGTGGTGTGTAAAGTCCATGTGGCATGACTTTAGATTTGGCCTTCCTGCAAGTGATGCATCGCTCACACAACCTCTCCACATCTCGTTTCATTTTAGGCCAATATAGGTGCTCTTGAAGTATAGCCAAAGTCTTTGCTATCCCAAAATGTCCCATTAATCCTCCTCCATGAGCTTCCTTAGTTAGCAATTCACGCATGGAACCTTGAGGGATGCATAGTCTTCCTTCCTTAAATAGGAAACCATCATGCTTATAGTATTTTTCAATTGACCCTTTCTCACAAGCTTTGTAAATCTCTCCAAAATCAGAGTCAGAGACATATAAGTCTTTAATAAAAACAAAACCCAATAACTTAGATTCCAAAGTGTTTAAAAGAATATACCTCCGTGACAATGCATCGGCAACTATATTCTCCTTACCTTTCTTGTACTTGATAACATATGGGAAAGTTTCAAGAAACTCCACCCATTTGGCATGCCTTTTGTTGAGTTTATGCTGCCCCGGATATGTTTCAATGCCTCATGATCAGTGTGAATGATGAACTCCTCAGGCCAAAGGTAATGTTGCCATGTTTCCATTGCCCTCACAAGAGCATACATCTCCTTGTCATAGGTAGGGTAATTAGCGTAGCTCCACTTAATTTTTCACTGAAATAGGCTATAGGACGTCCACCTTGAGACAAAACTGCTCCAATTCCTACACCTGATGCATCACATTCAATTTCAAAAGTTAGATTAAAATCAGGTAGAGCAAGTAAAGGGGCATGTATTAAACAATCTTTAATGCTATTAAAGGACTTCTCTTGATCTTTCCCCAAAAGAATTTAGAATTCTTCTTAATAACACTTGTTAGTGGGGCGGCTATGGTGCTGAAGTTGGGGACGAATCTTCAATAAAAACTTGCAAGTCCATGGAAGCTCCTAACTTGAGAAATGCTTGCTGGTCGTGGCCACTCTTCAATGGCTTTAACCTTCTCTTTGTCCACCTCCAAGCCTTCAGAACTCACAACGAAACCTAGGAAAACAACCCTGTCAGTACAAAATGTACATTTTTGTAAGTTAGCAAACAGTTTTTCCTTCCTCAAAACTAGCAAAACTGACCTTAAATGTTGAACATGTTCTTCCATGGTTTTACTATAGATTAGAATGTCATCAAAGTAAACCACACAAAACTTACCCAAGAATGGCCTAAGAACATGATTCATTAACCTCATAAACGTGCTTGGAGCATTAGTTAAGCCAAAAGGCATAACCAACCACTCATAAAGGCCTTGCTTAGTTTTGAATGCTGTTTTCCACTCATCACCTTCCCGCATTCGTATTTGGTGGTAACCACTTTTAAGATCAATCTTGGAAAAGAGGTTAGAACCACTAAGCTCATCTAACATGTCATCTAAGCGAGGAATAGGGTGACGATACTTTACCGTAATTTTGTTTACCGCTCGGCAGTCCACACACATGCGCCAAGTTCCATCCTTCTTTGGCACAAGTAGAACCGGCACGGCACATGGGCTAAGGCTTTCCCTCACGTAGCCTTTTGACATCAACTCAGATACTTGCCTTTGCAACTCCTTAGTTTCTTGGGGTTGCTTGATGCACGCTGGTCGGTTTGGAATGACGGCTCCGGGAACAAAGTCTATTTGATGTTCTATGCCACGATTAGGTGGCAGCCCACTTGGTATTTCCTCCGGAAATAGGTCATCAAACTCCTGCAATAAAGACACAACAAAAGCAGGCAAATTTTGATCAAGGTAGTTAGTATTCAAGAAATTTTCCTTGTACATGAGCACAAGTGCTTCCTTTGCTGTCATTAAACTCTTTTTCAACTCTCTCTCTTTAGAAAGAATGCTGATTTTCCTTCCTCATTTTGATCACACTCCTTTGCTTTTACCTCCATTTTGGTCTCTCTCTCTTTGGCTTTTTCAATTTTTCCTCTCAATAAAATTTGGTCTTCATGTATTTGTTTTGGAGAAAGTGGGGCTAAAGTGATCTTCTTTGCTTCATGGGTGAACGTATACCGGTTGGTATACCCGTCATGGATCACTCGCCTATCAAATTGCCAAGGCCTTCCAAGTAATAAATGGCTTGCGTGCATTGGAACGACATCGCATAATACCTCATCTTTGTACTTCCCAATAGAGAAAACAATTCGAACTTGTTTGGTCACCTTGAGTTCTCCTCCATCGTTGAGCCATTGTAGCTTATAAGGTTGTGGATGCTTTGTTGTTGCCAAGCCAAGTGTATCTACCATTAAGGTACTAGCAACATTAGTGCAACTACCACCATCAATAATAACAAAGCATACCTTTCCTCCAACATGGCAACGAGTATGGAAGATATTTTCTCGTTGTTCATTTCCTCCAACGGATTGTACGTTTAGGCTTCTTTTGACAACAAGAACCTCTCCTTCCACGCCATACTCTAATTCTTCTTCTTCGATGGCAACATCTTCATTCTCATCCTCTTCTTGTTCCGATTCAACTTCTCCATCATCTCGAAGAAGCATGGTGTTGCGGTTCGGACATTGGCTTGCAATGTGTCCACGCCCCAAACACTTAAAACATTGTATGTCACGGAACGATTTGGAGTAGCGGTAGTCTTACCCTTGCTGGTTTCGGCAATGGGCTTACTTCCTTTCGGTGGTGGTCCTCCTTTTTCGTGGGACGGTATTGGAGGAGTCTTCTTGTATGAACTTTGCCCCCATTTTGATGTTGAACTCCCATAAGATCGTGTGGCACCCTTTCTTTTGAGCTGTTTTTCCACTTTCATGGCCATATGCACCATGTCTTCCATCTCCACATAATGTTGCAACTCGACCACGTTCGCAATGTCCGGATTTAGTCCCGCTAGGAATCTTGCCATTGTGGCTTCTCGATCCTCGTCGATGTTGGCTCGAATCATGGACACCTCCATCTCTTTGTAGTAATCTTCAACACTTGGTTACCTTGTGAAAGATTTTGAAGACGGTTGAATAACTCGATGGTAGTGGGTTGGAATGAATCACCTTCGCATCACCGCTTTCATTTCATCCCATGTAGTGATAGGATGTTCTCCATTGCGTCTCCTACTTGATGTCAATTGATCCCACCATATTAGTGCATAATCCGTAAACTCAATGGCAGCGAGTTTTACCTTTTAAGCTCTGAATAGTTATGGCACTCAAAAATGTGCTCAACCTTCTTTTCCCATGCAAGATAGGTTTCAGGATCCGTTCTTCCTTGAAAAGGAGGAATGGTAATCTTGATGTTGCTGAGATTATCGTCTACTCGTGGTCGAGCTCTCTGGCCTTGTTGTACCATGCTATGTTGGGATACTTGATCTTGCACATCATCTACTTCAACTTCTTCAGGATACTCCTCATTACCCTGATTAGCTTGTGAAATTTCAAGCTGGTCTATTCGTTCAATTAGGGGCTCCAATTGCTCTTGGATCATTTTGGCCATTGCTTGAAGCATAGCCTGATTTTGCAAATTGGGAACTCCTTCACCACTATGACCAGATCTTTGTGACATGTTAGATAAAGAAACAAAAGAAATTAAACCTTACTAACACAAAATCTCACCTTTCCACTCCAAAGAAAATGCACTCACACTGTGTTTCACTCGGGTTAGGCTTTTCCCTTAATGCACACTCATGCCTTTTACCACTCGTGCTTTATTTTCAAGTCCTTTTGGGAACTTCCTCAAGGCTTACAAGTGTCTCGTGGACTTTGGCTGAAACAATTCTAGCTTGGTAGGAGAATGATGAATAATAAAAGGATAATGGCTTCAAAAAGAAAGAATTACTAAGAATAGGTAAAGGAATTTGTAATTCAGCAATAAGAAATGATGTATTGTAATTTTTTTAAACAAGAATAGATTGCTCCCTCCCTCTTTAAGATTTTTTTTTTTTTTTTTTTTGATTTTTTTACTAACCCGGAGAGAGAAAAATAATACGCTTTACTAAATCGTCTAGGCTCTGATACCAAATGATATGATCTCGACTATGAGTTTTGAATCATATATATGAATGCCCGATCGTGATTCTAGTAAGAACTCTGCAGATGCTTTGAATGTATTCTCAAATTACTCAAACAACAATGTAAGTAGAAATAGATAAATAAGAAATAGAAATAATGGGATGAAAGATATGTAGAAGGGGTGTAGGAAGAGTGATAGTTGTGATTATGGAAGAAAAAAAAATAAAAGATGAAAAAATGTAGGTGAAGATGATGGGGTGTTGGCGTTAAGATGAAGAAATTCAAAGGATGGATTGTGACCCCCTAACTATAAAGAGTTAGGAACCAGCAATATAATAAAGTGGAAATGAAGTGGTAGGATATGGAACGTGACCCACTAGCTATAGATGAGCTAGGAACCAACGCTATAACAAAGGGAAATGGATGAAGACTACAAGACTAACTTGAAGTCGATAAAGTTCCACAAGAGAACAAGAATGAAAGCAATCTTTCAAAGATGTTTTATATATTCAAAGTGTGTCTTACAATGATCCTAAAGATGCCTATTTATAGTAGAAGTAGGCAGAATATGAAAAGGTGTTACAAGAAAGATGAATGCTCATCTTAATGCACTTGAATACACATGAATGCTTTGTCCTTTCTTCTCATCTTCAAAGCTGATTAGTTTAGACAAATTGAGGTTGAATTTAGTCATATTTTCGTCCAAATTAAGAAGGACTCTTGGGCTGCCTTGTTTTGCTATCATATGAAGAGAAAGGGGATGAATGTGGACAAGGATGAATGTAGACATCCTTGCTGTCCAGTTTAAGTGCAACTCTTCATCTTCCAAGCTGATTAATATGACTTGAATGTCATAAAAGGTGAGTTTCATCCAGCCTTCATTTCATGTCTCCTCAATGAATTTTGAAACCCCACTTGAATGGTGATAACATCAACCTTGAATGCCTTGAATTTGCTGAATTAAGATGGCCATCAATTGCTTGTCTCTTGGTAGAAGATGAAAGAACTCTTCCTTGGCTCAAATTCATTCAAATCATCCATGCATAAAATTCCCGTAATAAAAATTTCAGCCTGCACTGTCTTCAGTAAATCATTCGTATCTCAAGCTCCCGATATCGGATTGAGGTGATTCAAAAGGCATTGGAAAGCTAAGAGATGGAGGAATAACGTCCAATTGATTTCTGGATCCAAACACGTCTGTATCGCATCCAGAATTGGAAGACATTCTGTTGATATTCTTGCATCTGGTAAAACCGTTCATCTTCCCTCATGCACCTAGACACAAAGGTAAACTTTATTCAATCTTTAATTGAAAACATGCATGTAAACAATTAAGAGTTAGTTTAATAAATGAGCTAGTTTGATGAATGAACTAGTTTAATTAATGAACTAACTTTATTCAATGAACTAATAATCTTGAATGAACTAGTTTAATCAATGAACTACTTAGTTAAATGAAGTGTATAACTAAATGAACTACATGTTTAAATGCAACGCATGCTTTAATGAACAACATGTTTATTGAATGCAATGAATGTTATGCAAACTTTAAATACTCATGCAAATTCATGCATAAGCAAAGTAAAGTGTTCCTCCCTTATTATTTCTTCTTTCTCACGTCCCAAGCTTGATGTAAACATATTTTCCATGGCTGCTTGGAACTCCTTGACCCTTGCTCGAGTAATGGGGCCACCTGGGTACTTCTCTGGGTCTTTGCCATTGACGTTCATATCAGATAGAGTCTTCAGGGGTGGTGAGGATTGTAGTTTCCCACCAATTCAAAGCTTCATCAACAAGTAAAGCCACAAAATACTGAAGTTGTTTGGTTAAAATTCTAATAGTAGTTTCCAACCAGTATTCTGTTGCTTCCGGATTCTCTTCATCGGATCCCGTGAATGTATAGACTCAATGTTGAGCCAATTTATCAATTGGGGCCCTTGATTGAATCCCTACGGGTGCAGGAGGATCATTTTGCTTCAGGTTAGTAACAAGTTGATTGAACACCTCAGTCATGCTAAGAAGGCATTCTTTTGAATTTCATTAACTTGCGGAGCTTCAGGCTGTGGTTCTGCAGCCTTTTGAGGGTCTACTTGCTCCTGACCCAATCTAACGCTCCCTCCTTCATTGGAGGAGCCAACCGGGCTGTCTTTATCCCAACCCAGATGTGTCACAGACATTTGAAATTAGCATTTAAGAAAGATTCCATCAAACAAGGTCATAGGCACAATTCAATTCAACTCCTAGGTGGCATTTATATAACTAATGACACAACTAGTTTAGTCCTAGAATCGACTAAACCTTAGCTCTGATTACCAAATTGTAATACCTCAGGCCTAGAAGATAGCATTAATCTAGGAGAAGACAATCTAACTTGTCTAACAAGTTAGTATTCGACTAAAAGGTCCCATGGTGAGACCATTAGAGAACAACATTCGAACACAAGTTACAAGGCATCAAGAAGTATAGTGATAATTAGATAGCAAACAAGGCATCCTTAGACTCAAACATATAAGGTAATTCTATGACAATTCAAATAGTTAAGGTTATCAAATTCATACAATTAGCCGTCGAGAGCATGCATTTCAAGACTTAATCTACTTAACCACTTAAGTACAAGTGTGGGGCTATTTTATCTAAATTCATTACGTTATCTGTTTAATTGATCACTCATACTCAAATGTAATAAAAAGTATAAACGATCAAATAACCAAACTAAGTGACTTATAGGCAATCGAAATAACTCCTAATATGGGGCTACATCATTCGAATGATCATCCATAGCAAATCTAGCAAAGGAAATCAACCAAATTTTAAACATCAAACAAATACAAAATATGCATACATACAAAACAAAAGCCTTATCTTGTTAAAAAGTATTTACATATCCCCCCTTAGAATCCTAAAGATTCTTAAGTTTGATATTTCCAACTAGTGCCACCTTCTAGGAGTTTACATAAAATAAAACATAACATACATCCGTTGCCTTTAGTGACCTTGCTTACTTCCACGATTTTATTTATAGACTAGCTTCACCTGAAAAGAGACAGGGTGAGTAATTAGGTTGCTGGCTCCGAACATAGACAACAACAATGTAAATGCAAGTTCTTAATTCACTTAGCAGGAAGCTCATTTAAGTATGATTACAAAGTAACAGAATCATGCTTCCAAGGAGTATGTGTCATCAAGCAACTACTATAGTTGATCAGTTTAATAACCAAATCTATCATGGTCATACTATATCGTTTAACATGGATTGACTAGCTAAATCATAGAAGGGCATAATCACTCAAACATTATCACGCAATGGAGCATGTGCCATTAAATGTGTAATCTATTCAATCGAGATTTATCGGGCAATGGTAGCTTATACCATTGATGTATATAATCTATTCGTTCAAGTATTATAAGGCATTGGTAAGCAATACCATTGAAGCATATATTCTATTTGTTTAAGCATTATCAGGCAATGGTGATTAGTACCATTGAAGTATATAACTTGTTTAATCACTTTCAGGCAATGGTAATCAGTACCATTGAAGCATATAGTCTATTTGATCATTCTTTCCAGGCAATAGCATCATATACTATTGAAACATACATGTGAACTATTTAGTTATTCGTTCTTTATTCTTCTTAACTCATCGAGTACATAACCAAATTCACTACACTTTACCTTAGGCATTACAAGGAACCAATTCATAGTTCAATTAAAAAAAGGTACAAGTGATTGATCCACTTACTGATACACGTATGGGGGGCTAAAATGATACATTGTAGCCAAAGAGTTGAAGCTGTTTTATAAGTCTGAAATTTCAGCCGACTTGCATCGAATTTTCGGATGGGACCCGGGCACTTCTGAGTCTACATGTCTTCTTCAAACATATTCGTCTGTCTCTTAGCTTTCCAACGCATCTTGAAACGCATCAATCCGACATCGGGAGCTCAAGTTATGTCCATTTTAGTGAAGACTGTGCGAGCAGAAATCTCTATACGGTTTTATCACGGGAAATATTATTTAAGTACAAATAATCAATATACACGTATGGGGGGCTAAAATGATACATTGTAGCCAAAGAGTTGAAGCTGTTTTATAAGTCTGAAATTTCAGCCGACTTGCATCGAATTTTCGGATGGGATCCGGGCACTACTGAGTCTACATGTCTTCTTCAAACATATTCGTCTGTCTCTTAGCTTTCCAACGCATCTTGAAACGCATCAATCCGACATCGGGAGCTCAAGTTATGTCCATTTTAGTGAAGACTGTGCGAGCAGAAATCTCTATACGGTTTTATCACGGGAAATATTATTTATTACAAATTTTCAATAATTTTATTGATTATTTGTACTTAAATTTAATATAGGATTCTTTATGAAGATATTTAGATGATTTAGGATTAGATTTGTTATTTATTTATTAGTTTTTTAGGTTAGATAAAATATGTTTATTTATTTTATTATTATCTTTACTTTTCCTAATTTAAGTTGAACTCTTCATTGTAGCCTATTTAAAGGCATATTTGCTTCATTAATAAGAACAACATCATGAATTTATGAGTTGCAAAAACCTTTGGCCATGGGCCATTTTATTTTCAAGGTAGATAGATTTGCCTTGTTATTTTTCGTATCATAAGTCTTCTTCAACGTAAGTTCGTCAAGTTCTTGTAATGGAGATCATCTTCACACTCTTGCTTGCCTAGGTAATTGCATCTAGGAGGGTGGGTTAGAGCCGCTTGAGGTTGCTTGCTTAGATAATCGCGTCTAAGAGGGTGCCGAGGACAAAATATCCTACAACATCTATCTCGTCATCATCCATTCATCGGAGAGATTCGTGCCGTTTGCAGGTGTTTGCCTATTCAATTGTGATTAGGAGGGTGCCAAGGACAAATCTATCCAACACCGCCACCATCAAATTCATCCTATCTCGTTTTCTACATCAAGATCATGCTTTATTATCGGTTTGCTGAACGTGGAGTTTGGGGTTTTCTCGGATCATATTAGTGAGTTTGCTAGATTAATTGTGATCTAGAGGGTTCCTAGGTTTTGAGGTAATTCTTGGATCCTGGCTTCCGTATCACTTACCTTGGCCACTATTATCTTACCAACATTAGCAACTCCGTGCAGTTATAGACAGTTTATGCCTCGCCATACAACCAAGTAATTTCATACATTCAACAAATCCATGTTTAATTAATCATAATTATACTTACAAGTACACAGAGTTAATTCTAATCTTGAATCACCACTCTGTAACACCCCTACCCCGGGTTAGTAGCAAACCGGCTCGAGAGCGTTACCAAGCAACATTACAAGCAAGAACAAGGCAAGAATATGTTAACTCTTCCCTATTCGGTGAGTTACTTAACTAGCAAGCAACCAAGCATTCATATTTGTTTACAAGACATTATGGGTTACTACTTTAACATTTTAATTATCATCATCATACACTAGCATTCGAATAGCCTAAGTGGCAAACATACTTCCATTTCAGTTCATTGTTCCTTAGATTGATACATGTAAAATTACATACGTAAATTTTCTAAACATGATCATTTGAACATACAATTGCATGTATCTTATCTCCAAACAAGTCATACCATTCGGCATTTACCATACACACACATAAAAACACCTACAACATGGTATATTCACACAAGTGACTATATAATTTCACAAGGCATTCGAATGGCACAATAGGCTAGATCAATTACTTTGAAACATTCAATATATGCACATATGCGCAGCAAACTACCTTTCCATTACATATAATTTGAGTTCATTACATACTTTAGTCTTAACAACTATGTTCTTAACATGGAAGGCATACAAGAGCATATATATACAAGTATTCAAAACATCAAGTAGTCATGTTCATGCATATATAAAATCCTCCCAAAACAAACAAGATGCATGGTCTAGTCCTAGCTACATGTATATGTCTATGTGCCACCAACTAGGAGAAATACAAAACAAGTATGAACCATACTCTAGCTATGCTTGTGTCTTGCTTCGAGCTCAAGAAATCAGGCTTCAGGATCAAGCAACGATCGAATCCCTTATCCTGTGGTTGGGAAGGATGAAAACAAGAGTGATAAGTACAAGAATGTACTTAGTGAGGTAGTAACTAGTTCTAACCAATTGTTATATCAATTTAAGTGTCAATTAGTCAAGAATGATCCTAGCTAAGGATTTCAAGGCATTCGAATAGCATAAGAAGCAAGAGACAATGAATCATAATTCATGTTTATTCCATTTCAAGTAATCAAGCTATTCATGGTCACATATCAAGTAGACAAGCAATTCATACTTACATAACAAGAAATCAAGCAAATTATGCTTACATGACAAGTAATCAAGCAAATCATGCTTACATGACAAGTAATCAAGCTATTCATGCTTATTAGCTCATTTATTTTCTTTTTAACACAATCATTGGTTAATAGTTGATATGATCTCGACTATGAGTTTTGAATCATATATATATGAATGCCCGATCGTGATTCTAGTAAGAACTCTACAGTGCTTTGAATGTATTCTGAAATTACTCAAACAACAATGTAAGTAGAAATAGATAAATAAGAAATAGAAATAATGGGATGAAAGATATGTAGAAGGGGTGTAGGAAGAGTGATAGTTGTGATTATGGAAGAAAAAAAAATAAAAGATGAAAATGTAGGTGAAGATGATGGGGTGTTGGCGTTAAGATGAAGAAATTCAAAGGATGGATTGTGACCCCCTAACTATAAAGAGTTAGGAACCAGCAATATAATAAAGTGGAAATGAAGTGGTAGGATATGGAACGTGACCCACTAGCTATAGATGAGCTAGGAACCAACGCTATAACAAAAGGGAAATGGATGAAGACTACAAGACTAACTTGAAGCTGATAAAGTTCCACAAGAGAACAAGAATGAAAGCAATCTTTCAAAGATGTTTTATATATTCAAAAGTGTGTCTTACAATGATCCTAAAGATGCCTATTTATAGTAGAAGTAGGCAGAATATGAAAAGGTGTTACAAGAAAGATGAATGCTCATCTTAATGCACTTGAATACACATGAATGCTTTGTCCTTTCTTCTCATCTTCAAAGCTGATTAGTTTAGACAAATTGAGGTTGAATTTAGTCATATTTTCGTCCAAATTAAGAAGGACTCTTGGGCTGCCTTGTTTTGCTATCATATGAAGAGAAAGGGGATGAATGTGGACAAGGATGAATGTAGACATCCTTGCTGTCCAGTTTAAGTGCAACTCTTCATCTTCCAAGCTGATTAATATGACTTGAATGTCATAAAAAGGTGAGTTTCATCCAGCCTTCATTTCATGTCTCCTCAATGAATTTTGAAACCCCACTTGAATGGTGATAACATCAACCTTGAATGCCTTGAATTTGCTGAATTAAGATGGCCATCAATTGCTTGTCTCTTGGTAGAAGATGAAAGAACTCTTCCTTGGCTCAAATTCATTCAAATCATCCATGCATAAAATTCCCGTAATAAAAATTTCAGCCTGCACTGTCTTCAGTAAATCATTCGTATCTCAAGCTCCCGATATCGGATTGAGGTGATTCAAAAGGCATTGGAAAGCTAAGAGATGGAGGAATAACGTCCAATTGATTTCTGGATCCAAACACGTCTGTATCGCATCCAGAATTGGAAGACATTCTGCTGATATTCTTGCATCTGGTAAAACCGTTCATCTTCCCTCATGCACCTAGACACAAAGGTAAACTTTATTCAATCTTTAATTGAAAACATGCATGTAAACAATTAAGAGTTAGTTTAATAAATGAGCTAGTTTGATGAATGAACTAGTTTAATTAATGAACTAACTTTATTCAATGAACTAATAATCTTGAATGAACTAGTTTAATCAATGAACTACTTAGTTAAATGAAGTGTATAACTAAATGAACTACATGTTTAAATGCAACGCATGCTTTAATGAACAACATGTTTATTGAATGCAATGAATGTTATGCAAACTTTAAATACTCATGCAAATTCATGCATAAGCAAAGTAAAGTGTTCCTCCCTTATTATTTCTTCTTTCTCACGTCCCAAGCTTGATGTAAACATATTTTTCATGGCTGCTTGGAACTCCTTGGCCCTTGATCGAGTAATGGGGCCACCTGGGTACTTCTCTGGGTCTTTGCCATTGACGTTCATATCAGTCCCTCCCTCTTTAAGGCGATTTGTCCCCAAATCGTCATCTACATCATAAGGAGATAGGTCAGCAACATTGAAGGTTGCACTAACATTAAACTCACCTGGAAGATCTAATTGATAGGCATTGTCATTGATCTTCTTGACTATTTGGAATGGTCCATCTCCCCGAGGCATTAATTTGGACTTTCGTTGAGCCGGGAACCTTTCTTTCCTCATGTGCAGCCACACCCAATCCCCTGGCTCAAAGGAAATTCGCTTACGACCCTTATTTGCTTGCTGCTCATATTGCTTGGTTCGTTTTTCAATGTTCTCCCGCACTTGTTGATGAAGCTTCTTAACAAATTCAGCTTTATTAAGTCCATCTTTATTCACAATTTGATCAGCGGGTAATGGTAACAAGTCTATCGGTGTTAATGGATTGAATCCATACACCACTTCAAAAGGCGTGCGCCCTGTAGTACTATGGATCAAACGGTTGTATGCAAACTCCACATGTGGTAAACTCTCCTCCCATGTTTTCAAATTCTTCCTAATGATGGATCGAAGTAACATAGAAAGTACTCGGTTCACCACTTCAGTTTGGCCATCCGTTTGAGGGTGGCAAGTGGTGGAGAATAGTAACTTAGTACCAATCTTACTCCATAGGGCTCTCCAAAAGTGACTTAAGAACTTCACATCCCGATCAGACACAATAGTTCTTGGTATGCCATGTAACCTTAAGATTTCCCTGAAAAACAAAGTAGCAATATGTGAGGCATCATTAGTTTTGTTACAGGGAATGAAATGAGCCATTTTGGAGAATCTATTCACAACTACAAAGATAGAATCTTTGTTATTCTTGGTACGTGGAAGCCCTAGCACAAAATCCATTGAAATATCCATCCATGGTGCTTCCGGTATGGGTAGTGGTGTGTAAAGTCCATGTGGCATGACTTTAGATTTGGCCTTCCTGCAAGTGATGCATCGCTCACACAACCTCTCCACATCTCGTTTCATTTTAGGCCAATATAGGTGCTCTTGAAGTATAGCCAAAGTCTTTGCTATCCCAAAATGTCCCATTAATCCTCCTCCATGAGCTTCCTTAGTTAGCAATTCACGCATGGAACCTTGAGGGATGCATAGTCTTCCTTCCTTAAATAGGAAACCATCATGCTTATAGTATTTTTCAATTGACCCTTTCTCACAAGCTTTGTAAATCTCTCCAAAATCAGAGTCAGAGACATATAAGTCTTTAATAAAAACAAAACCCAATAACTTAGATTCCAAAGTGTTTAAAAGAATATACCTCCGTGACAATGCATCGGCAACTATATTCTCCTTACCTTTCTTGTACTTGATAACATATGGGAAAGTTTCAAGAAACTCCACCCATTTGGCATGCCTTTTTTGAGTTTATGCTGCCCCGGATATGTTTCAATGCCTCATGATCAGTGTGAATGATGAACTCCTCAGGCCAAAGGTAATGTTGCCATGTTTCCATTGCCCTCACAAGAGCATACATCTCCTTGTCATAGGTAGGGTAATTAAGCGTAGCTCCACTTAATTTTTCACTGAAATAGGCTATAGGACGTCCACCTTGAGACAAAACTGCTCCAATTCCTACACCTGATGCATCACATTCAATTTCAAAAGTTAGATTAAAATCAGGTAGAGCAAGTAAAGGGGCATGTATTAAACAATCTTTAATGCTATTAAAGGACTTCTCTTGATCTTTCCCCAAAAGAATTTAGAATTCTTCTTAATAACACTTGTTAGTGGGGCGGCTATGGTGCTGAAGTTGGGGACGAATCTTCAATAAAAACTTGCAAGTCCATGGAAGCTCCTAACTTGAGAAATGCTTGCTGGTCGTGGCCACTCTTCAATGGCTTTAACCTTCTCTTTGTCCACCTCCAAGCCTTCAGAACTCACAACGAAACCTAGGAAAACAACCCTGTCAGTACAAAATGTACATTTTTGTAAGTTAGCAAACAGTTTTTCCTTCCTCAAAACTAGCAAAACTGACCTTAAATGTTGAACATGTTCTTCCATGGTTTTACTATAGATTAGAATGTCATCAAAGTAAACCACACAAAACTTACCCAAGAATGGCCTAAGAACATGATTCATTAACCTCATAAACGTGCTTGGAGCATTAGTTAAGCCAAAAGGCATAACCAACCACTCATAAAGGCCTTGCTTAGTTTTGAATGCTGTTTTCCACTCATCACCTTCCCGCATTTCGTATTTGGTGGTAACCACTTTTAAGATCAATCTTGGAAAAGAGGTTAGAACCACTAAGCTCATCTAACATGTCATCTAAGCGAGGAATAGGGTGACGATACTTTACCGTAATTTTGTTTACCGCTCGGCAGTCCACACACATGCGCCAAGTTCCATCCTTCTTTGGCACAAGTAGAACCGCACGGCACATGGGCTAAGGCTTTCCCTCACGTAGCCTTTTGACATCAACTCAGATACTTGCCTTTGCAACTCCTTAGTTTCTTCGGGGTTGCTTCGCACGCTGGTCGGTTTGGAATGACGGCTCCGGGAACAAAGTCTATTTGATGTTCTATGCCACGAATAGGTGGTGGCAGCCACTTGGTATTTCCTCCGGAAATAGGTCATCAAACTCCTGCAATAAAGACACAACAAAAGCAGGCAAATTTTGATCAAGGTAGTTAGTATTCAAGAAATTTTCCTTTACATGAGCACAAGTGCTTCCTTTGCTGTCATTAAACTCTTTTTCAACTCTCTCTCTTTAGAAAGAATGCTGATTTTCCTTCCCTCATTTTGATCACACTCCTTTGCTTTTACCTCCATTTTGGTCTCTCTCTCTTTGGCTTTTTCAATTTTTCCTCTCAATAAAATTTGGTCTTCATGTATTTGTTTTGGAGAAAGTGGGGCTAAAGTGATCTTCTTTGCTTCATGGGTGAACGTATACCGGTTGGTATACCCGTCATGGATCACTCGCCTATCAAATTGCCAAGGCCTTCCAAGTAATAAATGGCTTGCGTGCATTGGAACGACATCGCATAATACCTCGTCTTTGTACTTCCCAATAGAGAAAACAATTCGAACTTGTTTGGTCACCTTGAGTTCTCCTCCATCGTTGAGCCATTGTAGCTTATAAGGTTGTGGATGCTTTGTTGTTGCCAAGCCAAGTGTATCTACCATTAAGGTACTAGCAACATTAGTGCAACTACCACCATCAATAATAACAAAGCATACCTTTCCTCCAACATGGCAACGAGTATGGAAGATATTTTCTCGTTGTTCATTTCCTCCAACGGATTATGCGTTTAGGCTTCTTTTGACAACAAGAACCTCTCCTTCCACGCCATACTCTAATTCTTCTTCTTCGATGGCAACATCTTCATTCTCATCCTCTTCTTGTTCCGATTCAACTTCTCCATCATCTCGAAGAAGCATGGTGTTGCGGTTCGGACATTGGCTTGCAATGTGTCCACGCCCCAAACACTTAAAACATTGTATGTCACGGAACGATTTGGAGTAGCGGTAGTCTTACCCTTGCTGGTTTCGCAATGGGCTTACTTCCTTTCGGTGGTCCTCCTTTTTCGTGGGACGGTAATGGAGGAGTCTTCTTGTATGAACTTTGCCCCCATTTTGATGTTGAACTCCCATAAGATCGTGTGGCACCCTTTCTTTTGAGCTGTTTTTCCACTTTCATGGCCATATGCACCATGTCTTCCATCTCCACATAATGTTGCAACTTTCGACCACGTTCGCAATGTCCGGATTTAGTCCCGCTAGGAATCTTGCCATTGTGGCTTCTCGATCCTCGTCGATGTTGGCTCGAATCATGGACACCTCCATCTCTTTGTAGTAATCTTCAACACTTCGGTTACCTTGTGAAAGATTTTGAAGACGGTTGAATAACTCGATGGTAGTGGGTTGGAATGAATCACCTTCGCATCACCGCTTTCATTTCATCCCATGTAGTGATAGGATGTTCTCCATTGCGTCTCCTACTTGATGTCAATTGATCCCACCATATTAGTGCATAATCCGTAAACTCAATGGCAGCGAGTTTTACCTTTTTAAGCTCTGAATAGTTATGGCACTCAAAAATGTGCTCAACCTTCTTTTCCCATGCAAGATAGGTTTCAGGATCCGTTCTTCCTTGAAAAGGAGGAATGGTAATCTTGATGTTGCTGAGATTATCGTCTACTCGTGGTCGAGCTCTCTGGCCTTGTTGTACCATGCTATGTTGGGATACTTGATCTTGCACATCATCTACTTCAACTTCTTCAGGATACTCCTCATTACCCTGATTAGCTTGTGAAATTTCAAGCTGGTCTATTCGTTCAATTAGGGGCTCCAATTGCTCTTGGATCATTTTGGCCATTGCTTGAAGCATAGCCTGATTTTGCAAATTGGGAAATCCTTCACCACTATGACCAGATCTTTGTGACATGTTAGATAAAGAAACAAAAGAAATTAAACCTTACTAACACAAAATCTCACCTTTCCACTCCAAAGAAAATGCACTCACACTCGTGTTTCACTCGGGTTAGGCTTTTCCCCTTAATGCACACTCATGCCTTTTACCACTCGTGCTTTATTTTCAAGTCCTTTTGGGAACTTCCTCAAGGCTTACAAGTGTCTCGTGGACTTCGGCTGAAACAATTCTAGCTTGGTAGGAGAATGATGAATAATAAAAGGATAATGGCTTCAAAAAGAAAGAATTACTAAGAATAGGTAAAGGAATTTGTAATTCAGCAATAAGAAATGATGTATTGTAATTTTTTTTTAAACAAGAATAGATTGCTCCCTCCCTCTTTAAGATTTTTTTTTGATTTTTTTTTTGATTTTTTTTTACTATCCCGGGAGAGAGAAAAATAATACGCTTACTGAATCGTCTAGGCTCTGATACCAAATGATATGATCTCGACTATGAGTTTTGAATCATATATATGAATGCCCGATCATGATTCTAGTAAGAACTCTGCAGTGCTTTGAATGTATTCTGAAATTACTCAAACAACAATGTAAGTAGAAATAAATAAATAAGAAATAGAAATAATGGGATGAAAGATATGTAGAAGGGGTGTAGGAAGAGTGATAGTTGTGATTATGGAAGAAAAAAAAATAAAAGATGAAAATGTAGGTGAAGATGATGGGGTGTTGGCGTTAAGATGAAGAAATTCAAAGGATGGATTGTGACCCCCTAACTATAAAGAGTTAGGAACCAGCAATATAATAAAGTGGAAATGAAGTGGTAGGATATGGAACGTGACCCACTAGCTATAGATGAGCTAGGAACCAACGCTATAACAAAAGGGAAATGGATGAAGACTACAAGACTAACTTGAAGTCGATAAAGTTCCACAAGAGAACAAGAATGAAAGCAATCTTTCAAAGATGTTTTATATATTCAAAAGTGTGTCTTACAATGATCCTAAAGATGCCTATTTATAGTAGAAGTAGGCAGAATATGAAAAGGTGTTACAAGAAAGATGAATGCTCATCTTAATGCACTTGAATACACATGAATGCTTTGTCCTTTCTTCTCATCTTCAAAGCTGATTAGTTTAGACAAATTGAGGTTGAATTTAGTCATATTTTCGTCCAAATTAAGAAGGACTCTTGGGCTGCCTTGTTTTGCTATCATATGAAGAGAAAGGGGATGAATGTGGACAAGGATGAATGTAGACATCCTTGCTGTCCAGTTTAAGTGCAACTCTTCATCTTCCAAGCTGATTAATATGACTTGAATGTCATAAAAGGTGAGTTTCATCCAGCCTTCATTTCATGTCTCCTCAATGAATTTTGAAACCCCACTTGAATGGTGATAACATCAACCTTGAATGCCTTGAATTTGCTGAATTAAGATGGCCATCAATTGCTTGTCTCTTGGTAGAAGATGAAAGAACTCTTCCTTGGCTCAAATTCATTCAAATCATCCATGCATAAAATTCCCGTAATAAAAATTTCAGCCTGCACTGTCTTCAGTAAATCATTCGTATCTCAAGCTCCCGATATCGGATTGAGGTGATTCAAAAGGCATTGGAAAGCTAAGAGATGGAGGAATAACGTCCAATTGATTTCTGGATCCAAACACGTCTGTATCGCATCCAGAATTGGAAGACATTCTGCTGATATTCTTGCATCTGGTAAAACCGTTCATCTTCCCTCATGCACCTAGACACAAAGGTAAACTTTATTCAATCTTTAATTGAAAACATGCATGTAAACAATTAAGAGTTAGTTTAATAAATGAGCTAGTTTGATGAATGAACTAGTTTAATTAATGAACTAACTTTATTCAATGAACTAATAATCTTGAATGAACTAGTTTAATCAATGAACTACTTAGTTAAATGAAGTGTATAACTAAATGAACTACATGTTTAAATGCAACGCATGCTTTAATGAACAACATGTTTATTGAATGCAATGAATGTTATGCAAACTTTAAATACTCATGCAAATTCATGCATAAGCAAAGTAAAGTGTTCCTCCCTTATTATTTCTTCTTTCTCACGTCCCAAGCTTGATGTAAACATATTTTTCATGGCTGCTTGGAACTCCTTGGCCCTTGCTCGAGTAATGGGGCCACCTGGGTACTTCTCTGGGTCTTTGCCATTGACGTTCATATCACGTTTCCTCTCCTCTTTTGCACAAACAATTTCACTTCTTTTACTCAATGTTTTCTCAAAATCTTGTTTTTCTTGAGTTTGATCTTTTTTTCAATCTCTTTTTTTTTCTCAAACTCTTTTCTTCTTCAAAACTATCTTTTTCTCTCTCAATTTCATGCGCACTCTCAAATTCTTCTTTTTCCTCAAAAATCTCTTCTTCCAAAATTTCTTTTTCATTTTTACAAATATTTTTCTTTTTCTAGCGCTTTCTTGCAATTGTGTTTCTTTGGCATAGTTCTCAAAACACTTTTGAAATTGAGCTAGACTTTCGGGACTGAAAGAAATAGAAGTGTTTGGCTTGACCGTGATGAACTTCTAGAATTTAAAGTAGATGTGTTAGGCTTGCTATACTTGGAAATTTGAGTAACGCCTCTTGATTGTGATGCTATCTCGTCTAGGAATTTACTGAGATCTTAATTTGCCCGATCGTAAATGAAGTAACTTTGTGTTGTAAGACTTGCAGCGACTTTCAGATGGTTTAAAGGATGATGGTGTGCAATGATATAAAAAGTGATGAGAATAAAGCTTCTAGAATCTTGGATGGTTAATGTGATCGATGGTGGTAGTAGAATTGGATGATGGAAGATGGAAAATAGTTTAGGACTTGAGAATTGAACCAACACTAAAAAGTGTGACCCAAACCGTATAACGGTCTCTAAACAAAATAAGGATCTTGACCCACTAGTTAAGTAGAACTAGGAACCAAATACATCAAAAGGCTTTGATTTCACAAGCAGAACTTGAAGGATCGATAAAGTTCTCAAAAGAACGAAAGAGATAAAACTCTCAATTTTTTTGAAATCAAAGTGTGCCTTTCAATTGAAATATCAGCCTCTACTTTTAGGCTTTACAAAATGAAGTGATTAGCCAACATTCCTAGGGTGGTGTGAAGGGATAATGAACTAAAAAAAGAAACCTTGAAATGTGTGCATTTGTTGCCCAATGTAATCATAAGCAAGCATGTCAATTTTCATGTGAATGTAAGCAAGCTTGTCACATGCAAGCACCTCTCTAGAATTGTCGTCCAAACGTAAGCAATCACCTGCAAAGCTAAGCAAGCATCTCAAGAAAGCACCTCCAAAGCCAAGCAAACACCTCTTCAATAGTCATAATTCCCTAGTGATGTGTCTATTCATTGCCCTTGTATAACACCTGTAAATACGATAAATATGATCAGAAATAAACAATGTAATATGATGCATACTAAATGTAATACAATATATTATATGATTCAACGTACTCGAATGCTGGTAAAATAAACAACGAACAACATAATAGAAAACATGAACACACTAAAATAATAATAATAAAATGGAACGTATGCATCAAAAATAAACGTGCAACACGTTGCATGGTCTCCCTTTCACGTTGCATGAATCTCCCACGTTGTAGGGCATTGGTTCAACGTCGGTAGCTTCAATAATTTTCCATGCATTAATACACTTGTTGCTGACTGCATCTCTAAACTTCCTTGCCCTTGCACAAGTAATGGGGCCTAAGGGAAACTCCTCCGTGTCTGAGGGTGGAGGTGGTAGTGATGCCATGATCTTATCACCCTCCCCTTCCTGAGAGCGATTTGTCCTCAAATCGTTAAAAGTAGCAGCTTTTAGTACTACTAACACAACTTGATTTAGGCCTTGTAACAGTTTTCGGATGGTTTAAAGGATGATGGTGTGAAATGATATAAAAAGTGATGAGAATAAAGCTTCTAGAATTTTGGATGGTTAATGTGATCGATGGTGGTGGCAGAATTGGATGATGGAAGATGGAAAATAGTTTAGGACTTGAGAATTGAACCAACACTAAAAAGTGTGACCCAAACCGTATAACGGTCTCTAAACAAAATAAGGATCTTGACCCACTAGTTAAGTAGAACTAAGAACAAAAGATATCAAAAGGCTTTGATTTCACAAGCAGAATTTGAAGGATCGATAAAGTTCTCAAAAGAACGAAAGAGATAAAACTCTCAATTTTTTTGAAATCAAAGTGTGCCTTTCAATTGAAATATCGGCCTCTACTTTTAGGCTTTACAAAATGAAGTGATTAGCCAACATTCCTAGGGTGGCGTGAAGAGATAATGAACTAAAAAAAGAAACCTTGAAATGTGTGCATTTGTTGCCCAATGTAATCATAAGCAAGCATGTCAATTTTCATGTGAATGTAAGCAAGCTTGTCACATGCAAGCACCTCTCTAGAATTGTCGTCCAAACGTAAGCAATCACCTGCAAAGCTAAGCAAGCATCTCAAGAAAGCACCTCCAAAGCCAAGCAAACACCTCTTTAATAGTCATAATTCCCTAGTGATGTGTCTATTCATTGCCCTTGTATAACACCTGTAAATACGATAAATATGATTAGAAATAAACATTGTAATATGATGCATACTAAATGTAATACATATATATATTATATGATTCAACGTACTCGAATGCTGGTAAAATAAACAACGAACAACATAATAGAAAACATGAACACACTAAAATAATAATAAAATGGAACGTATGCATCAAAAATAAACGTGCAACACGTTGCATGGTCTCCCTTTCACGTTGCATGAATCTCCCACGTTGTAGGGCATTGGTTCAACATCGGTAGCTTCAATAATTTTCCATGCATGAATACACTTGTTGCTGACTACATCTCTAAACTTCCTTGCCTTTGCACAAGTAATGGGGCCTAAGGGAAACTCCTCCGTGTCCGAGGGTGGAGGTGGTAGTGATGCCATGATCTTATCACCCTCCCCTTCCTGAGAGCGATTTGTCCTCAAATCGTTAAAAGTAGCAGCTTTTAGTCCTACTAACACAACTTGATTTAGGCCTTGTAATAGTTTTCGGATGGTTTAAAGGATGATGGCGTGTAATGATATAAAATGTGATGAGAATAATGTTTCTAGAATTTTGGATGGTTAATGTGATCGATGGTGGTGGCAGAATTGGATGATGGAAGATAGAAAGTAGTTTAGGACTTGAGAATTGAACCAACACTAAAAATTGTGACTCGAATCGTATAACGTTCTCTAAACAAAATAAGGATCTTGACCCACTAGTTAAGTAGAACTAGGAATCAAAGATATCAAAGGCTTTGATTCAACAAATAGAACTTGAAGGATCGATAAAGTTCTGAAAAGAACAAAGGAGATAAAACTCTCAATTTTTGTTGAAATCATCGTGTGCCTTACATTTGAAATATCAGTCTCTATTTATAGGCTTTTACAAAATGAAGTGATCAGCCAACATTCTGATATGAATCCGGTTGTGAAGTTGTTGTATTTATATCGAAGTTTGTCCGATCGTGATTCAAGTAAGAATTTTAAAATCTGTTGCAAAACAATGAGTGAATGGTGTTCAAGATTGGACTTAGTAGAAATGAAAGGAGATGGAAGGATGGTTATAAATGAATGGGGAGTTTGATTGTGGAATAGGATGTGACAAGGGATTGAAGGAATTATGGATATGGATGTATGGTTGTAGGGGTAATTGAAGTAGGAAACAAAATTGAAACTAATGGTGCAGTGTAAAACAAAGGAGGAACCAACACTAAATAGTGAAGATCTGTTCCTTAAGAGTTCTAGCCGTGTATTGGGTTGAAGGGTATATGGATTGTGACCCACTAGTTATAGAAACTAGGGACCAGCAATATAATAAAATGGAAGGGGGAAGAATGCCACAAGAATAATCTTGTAAGTCGATAAAGTTCAATAGGAACTTTGAAAGTGAAACACTCTCAAGTATAATATATGCCAAAAGTTCTATTTACAATAGAAAATGGCTGCCTATTTATAGGAGCATAGTGGCTGAATTGAATAGGAAACAAAGGATTAAAAGCTATTGATTAAAATCATTAAAAGCTAATTAAATCATAGGTTATCCTTTCTCCAAATTCAGCTGAAAAGTTGATGTTGGATGAGGATTAATGTGGACATCATTTGGAATGAATGTGGACACACATATCGTCCAAATAAAAGTACCCCTTGATCTGCCATTTGATGAGATTGCATTCATTCCTCTTAAAACGTGATAAGGAGGCCTTAAGTGCATGTCTCCTTTGTTATCAAAACTGATCAGCTTTTAGAAGGCTTAAAATAGCTTTTAAGTGGTGTTAAATAGCTCTTTAAGTGGCCAGCTTTAAGGGGCTTGAATGCCTTGTTTCCTTGCTGAAAACAACAGCCTCCAAGTGTTGTAATTGCCCTTTTGAATTGCATTGAAAACTGATCAGCCTTGATATGTCTTCAAGTGCTTTCAATTGGTGGTAAATGCCTTGTCAAACTTGAGAAGATGATCAACCATTTGTCCCCAATTGAATGTCCTAGCCGAAAAGACAAAAAACAACCATTAGATAACAACTTATTCACAAAAAAATGAAAGTGAATGCATGAAACAGATTTAATGAGCTAGTTTAATTTAATGGAACTATAGTTACATTTGAATGAACTAGTTTAATTAAGTAACTAACACACTAAATGAACTCACAAATATAAGTAAACTAATGTGCAATAAGTGAACTAACATGCATTAATAAACCGTCATGCATTAATAAACCGTCATGCATTAATTAAACTAACTTAAAAGAACTAACATGCTTAAATGTTCCAAACAAGCATAAATGAATAACATGCTTAAATGAACACCAAGCCTTATTTATTCATGCACACAAACTGAAATTAAATTTAAAACTTAATAAAAATTCATGCAAACTCATGCACGAGTAGGAGGCTGCATTGTTCAATCAAAGTTGGCGTTTCCTCCTTCAAATTCAAGCCTTGACTAAACAAGTTCTCCATAGCTTCTTGGAACATCTTGGCCCTAGCACGAGTCATAGGTCCACTAGGAAATTCGTCCGGGTCCTTGCTGGTCGCAATCACATCAGTCCCTCCCTCTTGAAAGCAATATGTCCCCAATTTTCACCTACATCAAAAGGAGATAAATCAGCAACATTGAAAGTTGCACTTTGATTATACTCACCGGGGAGGTCTAATTGATAGGCATTGGCATTGACATGCTTGATCACTTGGAAAGGGCCATCCCCTCTAGGCATCAGTTTTGATTTGTGTTGGGTTGGAAACCTTTCTTTTCTCATGTGCTGCCAAACCCATTCTCCGGGTTCAAAGGTAACTCGTTTTCGTCCCTTGTTAGCTTGCTGCTCATATTGCTTGGTTCTCTTTTCAATATTGTCCCGCACTTGTTGATGGAGCTTCTTGAAAAATTTAGCCTTGTTTCTCCCATCTTTATTCACAATTTGATCAACAGACAAAGGTAATAAATCCAATGGGGTCAAAGGATTGAACCCATACACAACTTCGAATGGTGACATTTTAGTGGCAGAATGTATGGACCGATTGTAAGCGAACTCAACATGAGGCAAGCTATCTTCCCAAGTCCTCAAATTCTTTTTGACAATTGTCCTCAACAACATGGACAATACCCGGTTCACCACTTCAGTTTGACCATCCGTTTGTGGGTGACAAGTTTTGGAAAACAACAACTTGGTTCCAATCTTGCTCCATAGTGTTCTCCAAAAATGGCCTTAAAACTTCACATCTCGATCAGATACGATAGTCCTTGGAACTCCATGCATCTCATGATTTCCCTAAAAAATAAATTAGCAACATGTGAAGTGTCATTAGTCTTATTACAAGGAATAAAATAAGCCATTTTAGAAAATCGATCCACTACTACAAAGATGGAGTCTTTGTTGTTCTTTGTACGAGGCAGTCAAGTATAAAATCCATGGATATATCCACCCAAGGTGCATTTGGAATAGGTAATAGAGTATATAGGCCATGAGGCATGACTTTTGATTTGGCCTTTTTACATGTGATGCAATGCTCACATAGCCTTTCTATATCTCGTTTCATCTTTGGCCAATACAAATGTTCTTTCAACATACTCAATGTCTTGGCTACTCCAAAATGTCCCATTAGTCCTCCACCATGTGCTTCCTTGATAAGCAACTCATGAATGGAACCTTGTGGAATGCAAAGCTTCCCTTCCTTGAATAGGTATCCATCGTCCCTATAGAACTTATCGTGTGCACCTTTCTCACAAATTTTGTAAACTTCACCAAAATCATAGTCAGATTCATACAACTCTTTAATGAAAGCAAAACCCAACAATTTAGAGTCCAAGGTATTAAGTAGGGCATACTTGCGTGATAGTGCATTAGCAACAATGTTTTTCCTTACCCTTTTTATACTTGATCACATAGGGAAAGGCTTCAAGAAACTCAACCCATTTAGCGTGCCTCTTGTTTATCTTATTGATAGAGTATGCTTTGGCACGTGGCAACCTTCAATTTGATGGCTTGGAAGCAAACCTAGGGCTTTAGACTCGAACAAGGAAGTTAGGCGCAAATCTGAAAATTTAAGAGAAACTAGTTGGGGGTTTCTTGAAAATTTCGGATTTAATGCTGGAAATTCAAGAAACAAAGATAAGAGGGAAGATAAGATGATGGTTAATAAGAATAAAAACAAAAGATTAAAAAAGACTAAGATAAGGAGATAGGTAAAACACATCTGAAAATTCTAGCTTTGTTTATGGAATTATGGAAGATGGTGTGAAGGTTGAAGATCCAGATAGCTTGTGAATTGTTGATGTTGTTTTGTCCTCGGCACCCTCTTAGACTCAATTATCTAAGCAAGCAACCTCAAGCGGCTCTAACCCACCCTCCTAGACGCGATTATCTAGGCAAGCAAGAGTGTGAAGATGATCTCCCTCACAAGAACTCGTCGAACTTATGTTGAAGGAGACTTCGAAGGCACAAGTAATCAGCACTTGCAAAAATAAACTCACTAAATATTTCATAAATCAAAGAAAATCTCTCTTACAATGATGGAGGCTTCATCCTTTTATAGGTGAAGGATAGACGAAGTAATTTAACTTATACTAAAACAAGGAAAACGTAGTCTAATTAAAAATAATAATAAAATAACAGCCTTTAAACTCCTTGTGCTTGTGTGGCAAGGAATAGGGTGATAAGGCAAGTGATAAGCTGATAAGGGCTGGGTGGCTGGTTCCTAAAAAGTATATAAAACCCTAAAAACATCAATTTAAATGATAATAAATATATTGGGCTAAGTTTAATTCGTCCAAAGCCTTATATATTAGCTTTTGGGCTGAATTTTTAAAAATCCCGTAATAATCTCGTATCCAGTTTTCTGCATGCGTAGTCTTCAGTAAATGGGACGTATCTTGAGTTCCTGATGTCCGATTGATGCGTTTCAAGATGCGCTGGAAAGATAACTGAATGGCGGACAATTTGTTAGAAGACAACTTGACTCAGAAATACCTGGATCCCATCCAAAAACTCGTCGCAAGTTGGCTGACTTTCTAGACTTTACAAACAGATTCAATTTCTTGTCCAAGATGCATCGTTTTTGACCTCCTATGCGTGCACTGTTTTGGCTTTTATTGTTTGCATCAAACAAATTCAGCTTCTTGTCCAATATTAGTAATTTGACCCCGCTCATGCATGTATCATTCCCCCACTCCTCAAAAGGATTCGTCCTCGAATCTAAAACGGCAATGAGAGAACAATCATCAATTTCAATTGAAAAGGCTTCTTTGTTGTATGTGGAGTGATCTAATTGAGCTCCTCTCAATGGTTCAACAAAATCCTGAAAAAATAAGTCAGCACTACTCGAACATTTGTAAGGATTAGTCAAAACAAAATCACTCATCGCGTTCTTTTTCTTTTGGGCTTTGTGTGACTTCTCATATGTATTTTCACTCACAAAATTTGGGCCGTTAATTTGACTTTTTTCACTCTCGGCCTCTTTACTCTCAATCTTTTGTATCTCACATCCCATATCCCTCTCCAAAAATTATCATCAATGTACAATTTCTATAGAGGAGAAAGTGTTTCTAACGGAATGATAGGACAAGAATCAAATAAAGGGTTAGAATTACACTTACTTTCTTTGTGGGGAGGTGATGAGAGTATAGCAAGTGGACCTACTACTTCACATGAGGGATTAGAAGCATTGTCATCTTGTCTAATGTGTTCATTATCACTATCCTCTTGTTTGAGTGTTTGTGTGTTTTCCGTCAACATGAGGAATTTTGTCTTGGTTTTATCCAGTGACTTGGATGTTTCAATTTTCTGCTTTGGTCTACTTGAGTCGAGCAAAGGTTTAGAAGAATTAGAATGAGATAAAGGTTGAGTGGTACCTCTGTCATAGTGATAATTCTTCTGTCGATATCATTGTCGATCTTTGATGCCTTTTTTTTATTGTCATGGCGAATTGGAATGCCTCTTGAAGGGTGTAGTAGGTTTTGAGTTCAAGTACCTCAAGAATGTTGTCATTGAGTCCGATAACAAACCTAGTCATTGTATCCTCTTCATCCTCTTGTATGTCGGCTCTTTGCATCAATGATTCCATCTCTTTGAGATACTCATCAATAGTTATGTAGCCTTGTTAGATCCTTTGTAACTTTTGTTTGATCTCCCGTTGATATAATGGGGGAACGAATCGTTCTCGCATGACTTTTTTAAGTTCTCCCCATGAGGTTATCTTGGCTTCTCCATTGAGACGCCGATTGCAGACCAATTGGGACCACCAAATTGATGCATATTCAGTGAATTCGAGAGTCAATAGTGGAACTTGATCCTCTTTGGGACATTGATAATGCTCGAATAGAAGATCAACTCGATTTTCCCAGTCACTATAAGCATTAGGGTCATACCTTCCTTGAAAAGGTGGTATAGTGATCTTTGGTTTGGCTAATGTGTTTGTTGCTCGTCGCGGCTCTGTGTAAGGATTGTGCCTATGTACGGGGTTTTGGCGTCTATTCTGAATGGGAACAAGATTTGGACGCCTAGGCTCTTCTGTATCGCTTGCAATAGCAGTGGTTTCTAATCTCCTAATAGTTTGAGAGATTGCGGTTACGACTGTATCGATGTGCTCAAGCTTGGTTGCCAATGAGGTTACAGCCCGTTCAAGTTTATTGAGAGTATTTGAAACTTCTTGAAGAGTCACTTCATGTGGTTCTTCGTCGTTACTCGTTTCTGACATCCTGAAACACTCAGATTTAAAAAGGTGAAAAGCAAAAGAAAACTAGAAATCTCACTAAACACTCCAAGGAATAAATATTTAGCGAGGCAAGTAAATCGATCTCGTGCTCTTTAAAGACCTTCCTGCCACAAGTCAACAAGTTACAATCAGAGTTTAATCCTAACAATGAGTCCTAATTGTACTAGGAGTCCAATGAAAGGTTTGACACCAATTGAATATAGTTGCAAGAAAGAAGGATTGGAATGCAACTTTTAGTCCTACTCACACCAGAAAAGAGAAGGTGTTAAATTGCGTAATAGAAGAAAGAAAAAGCAAAACAAAGGAACTTAAGAAACTAAGAGTAGAAAAAAATTAGTAGAGAAAGATGATAACCCCAAAACCCAGAAACAACTTGAAGGAAGAAATCCAATGTTAAATCCACTTCAATGTGATGCTTGTGGTGGTTGATGATGGTTATCTTGATGATTCTTGATGGTGGTTGGCGGCTAGGTATAAGCTTTCTCACTTTTCTTTCTTTTATTTTTTTTATTTTTTTAATTATTTTTCTCTTTTTTTTCTTTTTACAAGGTAAATAAACTGAAAATATCGAAAATTGAAGAAAAAATAATGAAAATAGGGTTAAAGAAGGGGGGAAACCCTAATTTGGCTGAAACTTTATCCACTTCGTTCGAGGTGTTCCCGAACTCCAAAAATTCTGAAATTTTGTGTGGCGACTCCACCAATGGTGTAGATCTGATCTGGAAAGTTTCAGCTCAAAATTCACTCGTTTGGTTTTGACTAATTTTCCCTAATTTTTGAGTTTTTTCCCCAAAAACGCCAAAATTCTTGCCAAGAATCGTCCCAAATCTGATACCAAATGATAGAGTATGCTTTGGCACGTGGTAACCTTCAATTTGATGGCTTGTAAGCAAACCTAGGGCTTTAAACTCGAACAAGGAAGTTAGGCACAAATCTGAAAATTTAAGAGAAACTAGTTGGGGGTTTCTTGAAAACTTCATATTTAATGCTGGAAATTCAAGAAACGAATATAAGAGGAAAGATAAGATGATGATTAATAAGAATAAAAACAAAAGATTAAAAAAGACTAAGATAAGGAGATAGGTAAAACAATTCTGAAAATTCCATCTTTGTTTATGGAATTATGGAAGATGGTGTGAAGGTTGAAGATGAAGATGGCTTGTGAATTGTTGATGTTGTTTTGTCCTCGGCACCCTCTTAGACTCAATTATCTAAGCAAGCAACCTCAAGCGGCTCTAACCCACTCTCCTAGACGCGATTATCTAGGCAAGCAAAAGTGTGAAGATCTCCCTCACAAGAACTCGTCGAACTTATGTTGAAGAAGACTTCGAAGGCACAAGTAATCAGCACTTGCAAAAATAAACTCACTAAATATTTCATAAATCAAAGAAAACCTCTCTTACAATGATGGAGGTTTCATCCTTTTATAGGTGAAGGATAGACAAAGTAATTTAACTTCTACTAAAACATGGAAAACCTAGTCTAATTAAAAATAATAATAATAAAATAACAGCCTTTAAACTCCTTGTGTTTGTGTGGCAAGGAATAGAGTGATAAGGCAAGTGATAAGCTAATAAGGGCTGGGTGGCTGGTTCCTAAAAAGTATATAAAACCCTAAAAACATCAATTTAAATGATAATAAATATATTGGGCTAAGTTTAATTCGTCCAAAGCCTTATATGTTAGCTTTTGGGCTGAATTTTTCAAAATCCCGTATCCAGTTTTCTGCATGCACAGTCTTCAGTAAATTGGACGTATCTTGAGTTCCTGATGTCCGATTGATGCATTTCTAGATGCGTTGGAAAGTTAATTGAATGGCGGACAATTTGTTAGAAGATAACTTGACTCATAAATGCCCGGATCCCATCCAAAAACGCGTCGCAAGTTGGCTGCCTTTCCAGACTTTACAAACAGATTCAATTTCTTGTCCAAGATGCATCATTTTTGACCTCCTATGCGTGCACTGTTTTGGCTTTAATTGTTTGCATTGAAAAAATTCAGCTTCTTGTCCAATATTAGTAATTTGACCCCGCTCATGCATGTATCACTTATGTTGTCCTCGAATGTGCTTTAACGCCTCATGATCCGTATGGATGATGAATTCTTTTGACCAAAGATAATGCTGCCATGTTTCTAAGGCCCGAATTATTGCATACATCTCTTTATCATAGGTCGGATAATTGAGTGTAGCTCCACTCAACTTCTCACTAAAGTAGGCTAGAGGACGTCCTTCTTGAGATAAAACCGCTCCAATTCCCAAACTTGATGCATCACATTCAACCTCAAAAACCTTGTTAAAATCAGGCAAAGTTAACAATGGTGCATTAATTAATCGATCTTTGATCAATTTAAAGGATTCCTCTTGTTCTTCACCCCAATAGAAATTAGAATTCTTCTTAATAACTCATGTTAATGGGCCGGCTAAAGTGTTAAAATTGGCACAAACCGGCGGTAGAAGCTAGCTAATCCATGGAAGCTTCTCACTTGGCTAATGCTTGTGGGTCTAGGCCATTCCTGAATTGCCTTAAACTTTTCTCTATCAACCTCCAAACCATCTGCACTCACAACAAAACCTAGGAAAACAACCTTGTTAGTGCAAAATGTACATTTTGTAGATTAGCATAAAGTTTTTCTTTTCTCAAAACATCTAACACTGACCTTAGATGCTGAACATGATCATCCAAACTTTTGCTATAGATAAGAATATCATCAAAATACACTACACAAAACTTACCCAAGAATTGTCTAAGTATATGATTCATTAACCTCATAAAAGTGCTAGGTGCGTTAGTTAAGCCAAATGGCATAACCAACCACTCATATAATCCTTCTTAGTCTTGAATGCGATTTTCCACTCATCCCCTTCTCGCATGCGAATTTGGTGATAACCACTTTTAAGATCAATCTTAGAAAAGACATTAGAACCACTAAGCTCATCTAACATATCATCTAAACGTGGAATAGGATGACGATATTTTACCGTTATTGTGTTCACTACACGATAGTCCACACACATGCGCCATGTATCATCTTTCTTAGGCACTAATAGAACCGGTACTGCACAAGGACTAAGGCTCTCCCTCACATAACCCTTTTCAATCAAATCTGAAACTTGCTTTTGTAACTCCTTGGTCTCCTCGGGGTTACTACGATAAGCTGGTCGGTTAGGAATGATAGCATCCGGAACCAAGTCAATTTGGTGCTCTATTCCACGAATTAGAGGCAGTCCACTTGGAATCTCCTCCGGAAATAGGTCTTCATATTCCTGCAGCAATGAAACAATAAAAGATGGCAAATGTGGGTCAAGATCGTTAGTGTTTAATAAACTTTCCTTGTACATGAGTACAAGAACCATCTTTTCTAACAATAAATACTTTATGATTTCTTTTTCTCTCGCAAAGATGCTCACTCTTTTTCTCTCTTCTTTTTCATTTTCTGCATGCGCTGTCTTCACTAAAATAGACGTATCTTGAGTTCCAGATGTCCGATTGAGGCGTTTCAAGATGCGTTGGAAAGGTAATTGACAGAAGGACAAGTTTTAAGAAGACATGTCAACCCATAAATGCCTGGATCCCATCAATAAATGCATCTTAAGTTGACTGATGTTTCTGACTTGCAAAGCAGTTTCAAATTCTTTTCCAATATGATTATTTTGACCCTTCTCATGCTCGTATCACTTGATTTCATATTTTGCTTAATTTTGTGGATTGCATTGTTTCCTTGGTGGACAAGCTTGATTTCATATTTTGCTTAATTTTGTGGAAAAAGATACTAATTTGGTGTGTTTTTGTGTGTGTGCAGAATCACTTGCCAAAGCAAGGCTGGAACCAGTTGCCAGGGCAATGTATGAAGGAGATGCCGAGTTAGTTGCCAGGGCAATGCATGAAGGAGATGCCGAGCTATTTGCCATGGCAATTGTCGATAAGGGATAAGATGATATGGCAGTCAAAATTGATGACTAGATAAGCCCAAGATGACGTGGAGCAAAGTTAAATCCCAAAGGAGTTTGATTTCCATGAAAGGTCAAAGAGAAATTAAATCCCAAAAAGATAGGAGAAGATCTAGAAGGAATTTAAATATAATAAAGAATTATATTCTTTTAAAGTATTTAATTCCAATTTAACTTCCTCCTCAAGAAGGATTTTGACCTAGCCATCTCCTTATTTAAAGGAGACCAAGCCGTCAAACTCAAAGGGAGAGGGGTGAAAGATTTCGACAAGAGCAAGGAGGGAATTTGACAAAGGCGTCAACCATTCTTCATCTTTTTCTTTTTTGTTCAATTAGGTTTATGTTAGGAATTCTTTGTCTTGTGTTTCTTTTGAACCTAGCCATGAACTAAATCTATTCGGCTAAGGTTATTGTGTTTTGTGGTTGTGAGAAACAATTGGATTTTGTTTAGGTAATAAGAGTTTGCACTTTCAATTCAAGGTTTACTCATTCTTGGTTTTTATTCGTGTTTGCGAGTGAATTGGGAGAGGATCTCGTAACTTCATCTATTTATCTAATATCGGGAGAGTTAGATTCAAGAAACGAAAGAGTATGGTCTTTATTCAATCTATTGATGGTGAATTAATCCGGCTTAGGAATAAGTTAAGGATTTCAATGGCTAAGAGGAGCGCAAGATTGGTTGTTGTTCACGCTTGATTCACGCAGGGATATATTATCAAGGCATGCACAAATAGCTAGAGTTTTGACTTAGGGATAAGAAGAAACCATTGAAGAACGCTCCGCCGAACCTTGAAGTTGCTGCCCAGCCGCCCAAATAGTTGCCCAGCCAGTCGCCCAAGCAACCGTCGATTAGTTGCCAAGGCAACCCTGCTGCGCAAGTTGCCACGGCAACTGAGTTGCCCTTGCACTCTTTTACCAAGATGATCCAATTGGCTATCACTCCTCAACTCACGATAACCTGGCCTATTCTCTCTCATTTGATTACATCTTCTTTTACTTATTTGCTTTCTAGTCTAGTTGTTAGTTAAAACTCCTACAATCACCTACTTGTGTTTTTACTTTTTACAGTGCAAGAGATTAGATTCTTGAAGTAGCACCAATCCCTGTGGAGACGATATCTTTTATACTATAACTTGTGACATGTACACTTGCACAATTGCGGAGCACTTATTCCGCGCAACAAGTTTTTGGCGCCGTTGTCGGGGATTGGCAATAGCAACTTTGTTTTTATTTTCTTGCACTTTTTATTTTTCTTGTTTAAGATTCAAAGGGTTAACAAACTTTGGTTTGCATTGGTATATGACCAGGGCAAGACCGATTACACTAGAATATCCCTTTGATCCAGAAATCGAACGAACCTTGCAAAGACTTGGACAAAGGTTAAGAGTAGCAATGGCTAATCAAGACGGCAATATGAATAAGGATTTCCAGCAGGAGGAGTGATTCTTGCATGAAACAGAGCTATTCGAGACTATCTTGAAGAAGATCTTGAAGGACTTAATCCAGGAGTTGTCACACCTGAAATTGAAGCCGACCACTTTGAGTTGAAACCGGTGATGTTCAATATGATCAACACAATTGGTCAATTTGGCGGCTCAGCAACTGAAGATGCACGATAACATCTTAAATCTTTCCTCGAGATTTGCAATTCATTCAAAATACAAGGAGTCACCCCTGATGTTTTACGACTAAGATTATTCCCCTATTCACTAAGGGATAGGGCGAAAGCATGGTTGAATAGTATTCCTGCCGGATCAATAGGATCTTGGACCGATCTTTGTCGTGATTTCCTTGCTCGATTTAATCCTACAAATTTGACTAATAAGCTTCGTAATGAAATTACTTCTTTTCGGCAGGTAGATGATGAATCCATGTACGAAGCTTGGGAGAGATATAGAGAACTTCTACACAAATGCCCCCTACACGGATTCCCAGTGTGGACACAAGTAACAATATTTTACAACGCTATGAATACACCAACAAGAATGATGCTAGATGCCTTGGCAAACGACATACTCCTAGATAAGTCACCTGAGGAAGCAATGCAAATTCTAAACAGGCTTGCCAAGAATGATTATCAATTCCCATCTGCTAGAAGAGGAGGAGTTAGACGCCAAGCCACAATACATGAACTGGGATCATCAGATTCAATTTCGGCATAATTGGCCACTCTAACTAAGATGGTCCAGAACATACAGAAACCAAACAACACACAGGAGGTCAAGGTAATGGATTCCTTTTGTGAGTTATGTGATGGTAACCATGATTCTTCTAAATGTATGCAAAATCCGGAATCCAGCTTTTATGTGGGGAATTACAATCGGAACAACAATGTGATGCCCAATACATACAATCCAGCTTGGAAGAAGCACCCGACTCTTTCACGGAGTAATCCCAACAATGCTCTATAAAACTAGAACAATCAGAATGCACAAGCATCGGGATTCTAGCATAATATGCCACGACAACAGTTGCCGTAGCAACAACCGACAACATCTAGTTCTTTGGAAAATTCTCTCAATGCTTTTATGTTGAAAACTGAATCTTATATGGCTGAGAATAGTAACTTCATAAAAAGAACTTATGCTTTTATTAACATGACCAAGATGAGATTGCAAAACCAAGAGGCGACAATCAAATCATTGGAAAATCAAGTCGGACAATTTGCTCAAAACCTGATTACTAGACCGCAATGAGGATTACCTAGCGATACTAAAGTCGCAAGAGGAACTGACCATGAGCAATGTAAGGCGATCACCACTAGAAGTGGCCAACAACTTAAAGAGGTTCAAGCTCGCTCATCAAACAAAACTGCACAAAAAGAACAAGACGAACTCAGCGGTAAAGCCTCAGATGCTGAACCAGGAATTGCCGTGGCAACCAGCGATAAGCATGCCTCAGTAACCAACGATAGGCACGCCACGACAACCCCAGTTGACAATGCCTTGGCAACTCTAGTTGCCTCGGCAATGCCGTCAATCAGGTTCCAAACCAATGAAAGGATCGAAGATATCCGACTTCCACCACCATTCCCACAAAGGTTGAAGCGACAAAAGCAAGAATATCAATTCAAGAAGTTTCTTAATATTCTAAAGCAAGTCTACATCAACTTGCCATTGGTTGAGGCGATTGAACAAATGTCGAACTATGCCAAGTTTTTGAAAGACATTGTGTCCAAGAGAACAAGGCTAGGAGATTTTGAAATAGTTGCCGCAATAGAGGGATGCATGGCCATGTTGCACAATCGCATGCCACCCAAGTTGAAGGATCCCAGAAGTTTCACAATACCTTGTTCCATCAGAAACCACTATGTCAGGAAAGCATTATGTGACCTTGGAGCAAGCATAAACTTGATGCCTAAATTGGTATTCCAGAAACTAGGAATCGGGAAGGCAAGACCTACAACAGTTACGCTACAGCTAGCCGGCAGATCCTATGTGCATCCAGTGGGAAAAATCGAAGACATACTGGTAAAAGTTGATAAATTTATTTTTCCCACTGACTTTATTATTCTGGATTGTGAAGCAGATGAACATGCACCTATCATTCTCAAGAGACCCTTCCTAGCAACAGGAAGAACCTTGATCGATGTTGAAAAGGGAGAACTCAGGATGAGGGTGAATGACCAGCAAGTTAAACTAAATGTGTTCCAAACACTAAGGCATGCCGATGATCTGAAGAATGCCAACTTCTTCATGCCACGGCAGAGTTTGACTTCGACGAGGAATTTAGTTGCCTCAGCAACTACATTGCCGCTTAAGAGGAACCTAAAGAGTATAAAGAACCGATTGATGAGGAGCAACAAGAAGAGGCAAATTGGTTAGTCAATAAACCAGGTAAATACTTTGAACCACTGGATTACTCAGGTAAGGAAGGTAAACTCGAAAAGCCCTCCATTGAACAACCACCGATTCTTGAGTTGAAACAGTTGCCAGGGCAACTAAAATATGCTTACTTGGGAACCGATAATACATTGCCTGTAATTATTTCCTCTAAGTTACAGCCTGAGCAGGAAAAGAAGCTGATCAAAATGTGATGCTACACAAGATGTGATACGAGCATGATAGGGGTCAAAATGTTGATAGAGTAGCGCAAATTCGAATAAAAAGAAAAACAAAACAAACCAAAATAAAGAACAAATCTAAAAATTCAGATTTGCTTATGGTGGTGGCGTCAATGGAGGAAGCTTGAATATGTGGAGATGGCGTGATGAATTGATAGTTGTTGTTTTGTCCTCGGCACCCTCTTAGACGCAATTATCTAAGCAAGCAACCTCAAGCGGCTCTAACACACCCTCCTAGATGCAATTACCTAGGCAAGCAAGAGTGTGAAGATGATCTCCCTCACAAGAACTCGATGATCTTATGTTGAAGATGGCTTCTAGACAAGTTTATCGAACACTTGCAAACTCAAAGAATACTAAAATCTCCAAAGAGAACTTTTTATTAATCAATGAAATCTAAATTACAATGTGGGTGAAGCCTCCTTTATATAGGCCATGGAGAAGTTTTAATCCTACTAAACTTAGGAATTAAATACAATAAATAAATGCTAAAATCTAATCTCCTAATTAGATAATTAACTTTTAATAATAAATAAATGCTAAAAATAAAATCTTAATTAAATAAATCTGATCCTAATAGATATTGCATAATCCTATGTTGATTTAAAATACAAATAATCAAATAAAATCTTGAAAATTCGTAATTATCCAAAAATCCCGTATTAATACCGTATAGGAATTTCTGCATGTGCTGTCTTCGCTAAAATAGATGTATCTTGAGATCCAGATGTCTGATTGAGGCTTTTCAAGATGCGTTGGAAAGCTAATTTGCAGCCGGACAAGTTTTAAGAGACATGTTGACCCATAAATGCCTGGATCTCATCCAAAAATGCTTCGCAAGTTGATTGATGTCTCTGACTTGCAAAGCAGTTTCAACTTCTTTTCCAAGATGATTATTTTGACCCCTCTCATGCTCGTATCATTCCCCCACTCATCAAAAAGATTCGCCCTCGAATCTAGATCGGTAAATGGAGGAAGTTCATCAAAGTACCATAGAAGAGAAGACGTCTTGAAGGATCCTTTTGCAGAGTCTCTTTTTGCAATGTAATTTACAACTTCCTTCTCATTAGGATCATCACGATTGTTCTTTTGGTCGCAAAGTAACTCATTCTCATCTTCAAAATTGTTATTAATGCTAAAAGAGGAATAAGCATAAATAGAATTCTGAAAACATTCAATGAAACCTTTTGATTGTAAGGTACCTTCGTCGGCGTATGTTGTTTGATGATCATCTTGAATCGTAATAGTAGGTTCGTCACTGGAAACAAACACACTACTTATAATTTCTTCCTCATCAATAGGTAAGGTTAAACTCTCGATGGTATCGTCTTTCTCATGTTCTTTAGAAGAACAAATTTCTTGATCATGCTCCGGATCACGGATTTCAATATCATTAGAAGACAAGAATTCAGACAACATATCTTTCAAAATTTTTTCTTGAAAATAAAACTTATCTGGACAATCATACCCTGAATGATCTAGTCGACAACAATAATGACATCGAGTCCCCAAAAGGGTAAAATACAATACGTTTCTCAATGACATCCTCATGAACGACCTGAATCCGATACCAAATGATAGAGTAGCGCAAATTCGAATAAATAGAAAAACAAAACAAACCAAAATAAAGAACAAATATAAAAATTCAGATTTGCTTATGGTGGTGACGTCAATGGAGGAAGCTTGAATATGTGGAGATGGCGTGATGAATTAATAGTTGTTGTTTTGTCCTCGGCACCCTCTTAGACTCTATTATCTAAGCAAGCAACCTCAAGCGGCTCTAACCCACCCTCCTAGATGCAATTACCTAGGCAAGCATGAGTGTGAAGATGATCTCCCTCACAAGAACTCGATGATCTTATGTTGAAGATGGCTTTCTAGACAAGTTTACCGAACACTTGCAAACTCAAAGAATACTAAAATCTCCAAAGAGAACTTTTTATTAATCAATGAAATCTAAATTACAATGTGGGTGAAGCCTCCTTTATATAGGCCATGGAGAAGTTTTAACCCTACTAAACTTAGGAATTAAATACAATAAATAAATGCTAAAATCTAATCTCCTAATTAGATAAGTAACTTCTAATAATAAATAAATGCTAAAAATAAAATCTTAATTAAATAAATCTGATCCTAATAGATATTGCAGAATCCTATGTTGATTTAAATTACAAATAATCAAATAAAATCTTGAAAATTCGTAATTATCCAAAAATCCCGTATTAATCCCGTATAGGAATTTCTGCATGCGCTGTCTTCGCTAAAATAGACGTATCTTGAGATCCAAATGTCTGATTGAGGCGTTTCAAGATGCGTTGGAAAGCTAATTTGCAGCCGAACAAGTTTTAAGAGACATGTTGACCCATAAATGCCTGGATCCCATCCAAAAATGCTTCGCAAGTTGACTGATGTCTCTGACTTGCAAAGCAGTTTCAACTTCTTTTCCAAGATGATTATTTTGACCCCTCTCATGCTCGTATCATTCCCCCACTCATCAAAAAGATTCGCCCTCGAATCTAGATCGGTAAATGGAGGAAGTTCATCAAAGTACCATAGAAGAGAAGACGTCTTGAAGGATCCTTTTGCATAGTCTCTTTTTGCAATGTAATTTACAAGTTCCTTCTCATTAGGATCATCACGATTGTTCTTTTGGTCGCAAAGTAACTCATTCTCATCTTCAAAATTGTTATTAATGCTAAAAGAGGAATAAGCATAAATAGAATTCTGAAAACATTCAATGATACCTATTGATTATAAGGTACCTTCGTCGGTGTTTGTTGTTTGATGATCATCTTGAATCGTAATAGTATGTTCGTCACTGGAAACAAACACACTACTTATAATTTCTTCCTCATCAATAGGTAAGGTTAAACTTTTGATGGTATCGTCTTTCTCATGTTCTTTAGAAGAACAAATTTCTTGATCATGCTCCGGATCACGGATTTCAATATCTTTAGAAGACATGAATTCAGACAACATATCTCTCAAAAAAATTACTTAAAAATAAAACTTATCTGGACAATCATACCCTGAATGGTCTAGTCGACAACAATAATGACATCGAGTCCCCAAAAGGGTAAAATACAATACTTTGCTCAATGACATCCTCAAGAACGACCTGAATCCGATACCAAATGATAGAGTAGCGCAAATTCGAATAAAGAGAAAAACAAAACAAACCAAAATAAAGAACAAATATAAAAATTCAGATTTGCTTATGGTGGTGACATCAATGGAGGAAGCTTGAATATGTGGAGATGGCGTGATGAATTGATAGTTGTTGTTTTGTCCTCGGCACCCTCTTAGACGCAATTATCTAAGCAAGCAACCTCAAGCGGCTCTAACCCACCCTCCTAGATGCAATTACCTAGGCAAGCATGAGTGTGAAGATGATCTCCCTCACAAGAACTCGATGATCATATGTTGAAGATGGCTTTCTAGACAAGTTTACCGAACACTTGCAAACTCAAAGAATACTAAAATCTCCAAAGAGAACTTTTTATTAATCAATGAAATCTAAATTAAAATGTGGGTGAAGCCTCCTTTATATAGGCCATGGAGAAGTTTTAACCCTACTAAACTTAGGAATTAAATACAATAAATAAATGCTAAAATCTAATCTCCTAATTAGATAAGTAACTTCTAATAATAAATAAATGCTAAAAATAAAATCTTAATTAAATAAATCTGATCCTAATAGATATTGCAGAATCCTATGTTGATTTAAATTACAAATAATCAAATAAAATCTTGAAAATTCGTAATTATCCAAAAATCCCGTATAGGAATTTCTGCATGCGCTGTCTTCGCTAAAATAGACGTATCTTGAGATCCAGATGTCTGATTGAGGCTTTTCAAGATGCGTTGGAAAACTAATTTGCAGCCGGACAAGTTTTAAGAAGACATATTGACCCATAAATGCCTGGATCCCATCCAAAAATGCTTCGCAAGTTGACTGATGTTTCTGACTTGCAAAGCAGTTTCAACTTCTTTTCCAAGATGATTATTTTGACCCCTCTCATGCTCGTATCAAGAAGGCAATAGGGTGGACAATTGCAAACTTGAAGGGAATTAGTCCGGCAGTGTGCATGCACAAGATTTTGTTGGAAGATGATCACAAACCTTCGATTGAGGCCCAGAGAAGACTGAATCATGCCATGAAAGGGGCTGTAATGAAAGAAATGATCAAGTGGCTTGATGCCGGCATTATATACCCTATCTCTGATAGTACATGGGTAAGTCTGGTATAATGTGTACCAAAAAAGGGAGGTATAACGGTGGTAATAATGAAAAAAATGAACACATTCCAACCAGGACTGTGACTGGTTGGAGGGTTTGTATGGATTATCGAAAGCTAAACAAAGCCAATAGGATAGATCACTTCCCATTACCCTTTATTGATCAAATGCTTGACTGTCTTGCAGGTAAACCCTTTTATTGTTTTCTTGATGGTTATTCAGGTTACAATCAAATTGCCATAGCACCAGAAGATCAAGAAAAGACAACCTTCACATGCCCATACGGTACTTATGCTTTCCGAATGATGCTATTCGGATTGTGTAATGCCCCGACAACCTTCTAAAGATGCATGATGGCACTCTTTTCAGACATGGTCGAAGACTTCCTTGAGATCTTCATGGATGATTTTTCCGTTTCTGGTAATGACTTCGACAATTGCCTCGGCAATTTAGAGAAGGTGTTGGCAAGATGTGAAAAAATCGATTTAGTCCTTAATTGGGAGAAGTGCCATTTTATGGTAGATGAAGGAATAGTGCTCGGCCACAAGATTTCATCCAAGGGAATTGAAGTAGACAAAGCCAAGGTGGACGGGATCGTACTGAATCATTGTCTAATTTTTCAGATTCGGACGAGTCCTCCATTGCACCAACAAAGACCGCACCAATCGAATCCTCCAAGCCCAAGCGAAAAGCCAATGACATTAATGAAGAGGACGATGAGGACAACCCCGTACGAGGATCGATTCCACCATCGGCAACAAGGAAGCAACCACCGCGTTCAAGCAAAAGAATCAAGACACAGACCAAAAAGGAAACTAATCATCCATGACGACGAACCCTCAGAGTAAGTCCTCGTTTGCATTTTACTTTTCTTTATTTTAGTTTTCTTTGTTGCATGCATTGAGGACAATGCCTCACTCGAGTTTGGGGGAGATTGTTATTAGTTAGTTAATTACCATGTTTAGTTGCATTCATCTTAAGTATTGCATTTAGGATACATAAATTGCTTGCCATGCCTTTAGTTGGAACAAGAATTGCCTAGATTCGATGAATATCCGATGATGACTTTGGCAATGTACTTAATTGATAGAACTTTTTATTCTGGGATAAACATGGAAACACTTAGAATTGTACTATGATGCTAAACTTGATGACACACTGTGTGGCTTGATTGATTTAAGGAATTCTAGCGAACTTAGGTTGATAGTTAAAAAATTGGGGGATTAGAATAAAAATTGGATGAATGCTAGAGGTGCCCGAAATTGGCTCTAGTATGTGCTAAAAAATTGATCGCTAGAGGTGCCCGAAATTGGCTCTAGTATATGCTAAAAATTGATCGCTAGATGTTCCCGAAACCGGCTCTAGTCGAATAAATTAATTAACTTAAGAAAACTAAAAACAAAACAATAGAGGTGCTCGAAACCGGCTCTAGTTAAAACATGTTAAAAGAACCCAATGAAGTATTTTGAAAACCTCTTGTTTGCATAGAATCCAAAAAATCAACTTGCACACAACTCCGCACACACTCACAAGCATTATAGTTTGATTCTGAGTAACTCCTAAGTTTTTCGAAAAATGAAAAGCCAATCATACTTTGTGCCACGATTCTGAGAATTGAAATCAAGTTCAAAGCTAAGTTTGTGAAAATTGAAGTCTTGGCGGGTGATTATTAGTTTGCATTGTTTGAGGATAAGCAATAGTTCGAGTTTGGGGGTGTGTTAAGTGTTCAAAAGTACTATTTTTATTACCCTTTTTATTCATATAATAAGACTTAGGCTCATATTAGTTGCATTATTAGCCATTCATGCATGTTTGCATTGTTTCCTTGGTGGACAAGCTTGATTTCATATTTTGCTTAATTTTGTGGAAACCGATACTGCTTTGGTGTGTTTTTGTGTGTGTCCATAATCACTTGCCAAAGCAAGGCTGGAACCAGTTGCCAGGGCAATGCATGAAGGAGATGCCGAGCTAGTTGCCAGGGCAATGCATGAAGAAGATTCTGAGCTAGCTGCCAGGGCAATTGTCGATAAGGGATAAGATGATATGGCAGTCGAAATTGATGACTAGATAAGCCCAAGATGACGTGGAGCAAAGTTAAATCCTAAAGGAGTTTGATTTCCATGAAAAGGTTAAAGAGAAATTAAATCCCAAAAAGATAGGAGAAGATCTAGAAGAAATTTAAATATAATAAAGAATTATATTCTTTTAAAGTATTTAATTCCAACTTAACTTCCTCCTCAAGAAGGATTTAGCCATCTCCTATTTAAAGGAGACCAAGCCGTCAAACTCAAAGGGAGAGGGGTGAAAGATTTCGACAAGAGCAAGGAGGGAATTCGACAAAGGCTTCAACCATTCTTCATCTTTTTCTTTCTTGTTCAATTAGTTTATGTTAGGAATTCTTTGTCTTGTGTTCCTTTGGAACCTAGCCTAGAGCTAAATCTATTTGGCTAAGGTTATTGTGTTTTGTGGTTGTGAGAAACAATTGGATTTTGTTTAGGTAATAAGAGTTTGCACTTTCAATTCAAGGTTTACTCATTCTTGTTTTTATTCTTGTTTGCGAGTGAATTGGGAGAGGATCTCGTAACTTCATCTATTTGTCTAATATCGGGAGAGTTAGATTCAAGAAACGAATGAGTTCTTTATTCAATCTATTGATGGTGAAGATTAATCCGGCTTAGGAATAAGTTAAGGATTTCAACGGCTAAGAGGAGCGCAAGATTGGTTGTTGTTCACCCTTGATTCATGCAGGGATGTATTATCAAGGCATATACAAATAGCTAGAGTTTCGACTTAGGGATAAGAAAAAACCATTGAAGAACGCTCCGCCGAACCTTGAAGTTGTTGCCCAGCAGCCCAAACAGTTGCCCTGCCAGTCGCCCAGGCAACCATCGATTAGTTGCCAAGGCAACCCCACTACGCAAGTTGCCACAGTAATTGAGTTTCCCTTGCACTCTTTTACCAAGACGATCCAATCGGCTATCACTCCTCAACTCATGATAACCTGTCCTATTCTCTCTCATTTGATTACATCTTCTTTTACTTATTTGCTTTCTAGTCTAGTTGTTAGTTAAAACTCCTACAATCACCTACTTGTGTTTTTACTTTTTACAGTGCAAGGAGATTAGATTCTTGAAGTAGCACCAATCCCTGTGGAGGCGATATCTTTTATACTATAACTTGTGATGTGTACACTTGCACAATTGCAGAGCACTTATTACGCGCAACACACCTCGTCTTTATACTTGCCAATGGAAATGGCACAATGATTAGCTTGGTCACTTTGAGTTCCCCACCGTCATTTAGCCATTGTAGCTTGTAGGGGTGTGGATGCTTTGTTGTTGCTAGACCGAGCTTATCTACCATCAATGTACTAGCAACGTTAGTGCAACTACCACCATCTATAATGACAAAGCATACCTTTCCATTAATATGGCAACGAGTATGGAAGGTGTTCTCGCGTTGCTGATCTCCCTCAATTGCTTGCATGCTTAGGCTCCTTTTAACAACAAGGACCTCTCCATCTACCGCATGTTCTAACTCATCTTCCTCTTCATCAAATTCTCTTTCATCATCTTCTTCCTCCTCTCGATCGGTTTCAATCTCTCCATCATCTCTGATGAGCATTGTGTTACGGTTAGGGCATTGACTAGCAATGTGACCTCGCCCCAAACGCTTGAAGCATTAGACATCACGAGATCGAACAGGCATGGTTGTGCTTTTTCCCTTGCTAGTTTCAGCAATGGGTTTGACATTCTTTGATGGTCCGCCGCGGTCATTAGGAGTAAAAGATGGCTTCTGTTTGTAGGTACCTTGCCCCCATTTAGAGGTAGCACTTCCATAGGCACGGGTGGTGCCTTTGCTCTTGAGTTGCCTCTCCACTTTCATGGCCATATGTACCATGTCTTCAATCTCCACATAATGTTGCAACTCAACAGTGGCCGCAATGTTAAGATCAAGGCCTGATAGAAACCTTGCCATGGTGGCTTCTCGATCCTAATCGATGTTGGCTCGGATCATGGCTACTTCCATCTCTTTATAGTAATCTTCAACACTGCAGTTGCCTTGTGTAAGGTTTTGAAGCTTGTTGAACAGCTCCCTATGGTAGTGAGTTGGAATGAACCTCCTACGCATAACAACTTTCATCTCATTCCAAGTAGAGATAGGATGTTCACCATTACGTCCCCTGCTAGATGTCAACTGATCCCACCATATTAGTGCATAATCCGTAAATTCAATGGCTGCAAGTTTTACCTTCTTAAGCTTTGAGTAGTTATGACACTTAAAAATGTGCTCAACCTTCTTTTCCCATACAATTCCAGGATCCATTCTTCCTTGAAAAGGAGGAATGGTAATCTTAATGTTGCTGAGATTATCATCTACTCGAGGTCGCGCTCTTTGGCCTTGTTGTGCCATGCTATGTTGGGATACTTGATCTTGCATATCATCTACTTCTTCAGGATTCTCCTCATGTTCCTGATTGGCTTGTGACATTTCTAGAGATTCTATTCGTTCCAACAATGGTTCCAATTGATCTTGAATCATCTTGGCCGTTGCTTGAAGCAAAGCCTGGTTTTGCAAATTAGGAGCTGTATCTCCACTATGCCCAGATCCTTGAGACATGATTAGTTAACACAATAATAAAGAAATAAATTAAACCTCACTAGCACAAATCCTCACCTTTCCACTCCAAAGAAAATGCACTCACTCTAGTGTTTCACTCGGGATAGGCTTTTCCCCTTAATGCACACTCTTGCCTTTTACCACTCTTGCTCTCTTTCTAAGTCCCTAGAGAAACTTACTCAAGGCTCAACAAGTGTTCTTTGTGGAATTCGGCTGAAAAGAAGTGATTAGGAAAGGAAAATAAGAAATATGTAGAAATATGGAGGATGACAAGATAAGGAGAAGATAGCAATCTGAATTATATATTAACAAAAGAACAACCAATCCTCTTTTTTATAGAGGATAGAAGAATATCCCTCACTCTTTAACTTTTTTTTGAATTCTGATTTATTTTATTCTTTTTCAAATATTTAGGGAGATGATTCAAACAACTTACTGAATCGCCAACGCTCTGATACCAATTGATATGAATCCAGTTGTGAAGTTGCTGAATTTATATTGAAGTTTGCCCGATCGTGATTCAAGTAAGAATTTTAAAATTTGTTGCAAAACAATGAAAGAATGGTGTTCAAGATTGGACTTAGTAGAAATGAAAGGAGATAGAAGGATGGTTATAAATGAAGGGGGTGATTGTGGAATTGGATGTGACAAGGGATTGAAGGAATTATGGATATGGATGTATGGTTGTAGGGGTAATTGAAGTAGGAAACAGAAACTAATGGCGCTGTGTAAAACAAAGGAGGAACCAACACTAAATAGTGAAGACCCATTCCTTAAGAGTTCTAGCCGTGTATTGGGTTCAAGGGTATATGGATTGTGACCCACTAGTTATAGAAACTAGGAATCAACAATATAATAAAATGGAAGGGGGAAGAATGCCACAAGAATAATCTTGTAAGCCGATAAAGTTCAATAGGAACTTTGAAAGTGAAACACTCTCAAGCATAATATATGCCAAAAGTTCTGTTTACAATAGAAAATGGCTGCCTATTTATAGGAGCATAGTGGCTGAATTGAATAGGCAACAAAGGATTAAAAGCTATTGATTAAAGGATTAAAAGCTAATTAAATTGTAGGTTATCCTTTCTCCAAATTCAGCTGAAAAGTTGATGTTGGATGAGGATGAATGTGGACATCCTTTGGAATGAATGTGGACACACATATCGTCCAAATAAAAGTACCCCTTGATCTGCCATTTGATGAGATTGCATTCATTCCCTCTTAAAACGTGATAAGGAGGCCTTAAGTGCATGTCTCCCTTGTTATAAAAAATGATCAGCTTTTAGAAGGCTTAAAGTAGCTTTTTAAGTGGTGTTAAATAGCTCTTTAAGTGGCCAGCTTTAAGGGGCTTTGAATGCCTTGTTTCCTTGCTGAAATCAACAGCCTCCAAGTGTTGTAATTGCCCTTTTGAATTGCATTGAAAACTGATCGGCCTTGATGTGTCTTCAAGTGGTGTAATTACTCTCTTGAATTGCATTGTAACAGATCAGCCTTGATGTGTCTTCAAGTGCTTTCAATTGGTGGTAAATGCCTTGTCAAACTTGAGAAGATGATCAGCCATTTGTCCCCAATTGAATGTCCTAGCCGAAAAGACAAAAAAAACCATTAGATAACAACTTATTCACAAAAAAATGAAAGTGAATGCATGATAACCAAAATTATTTTTTTATTATTTTTTCCTTTCAAGTCTTTTTTTTCAACTTTCGAGAAAGAAAATTGATACTTACTTGGTTTGCAAAGCTTCGATACCAAACGACGTGATCCCGATTGCATAATAACCAAAATTACGTTTGCCCGATCGTGAGCGCAGTAAGTCTTTCTCAAAGATGCAGAAATGGTTTCAAAAAGGAGTGATTTGTTTAAGGAAATATGATGGTGGAATTGATATGGTTGCAGAAGCTAATTAAGTGATATGGTGATAATGTAAAATATGAAAAGAAAATGATGGCGAAAATAATGGTGATGGAAAAATGATAAGATGATGATGACAATGACGGTGGAAGTGATGGTGGTGGAAAAATGAAGATAGTTTTGTTTAAAGACGTAGGAAGAACCAACACTATATTAAAGTGAAGACCCGAACCTTATAATGCTCAAAATCCAAGGAAGGATCGAGACCCACTAGTTGTATAACAACTAGGAACCAACAATATAAAAGAATGGAAATAGAATTGATGCCACAAGGAGAAATTCCTTGATAAGTCAGATAAGTTCAATGAAGAACAAAGAGATTAAACTCTCACAAAAGTGTATTCAAAGGTTCAAAGTTGTGTTTCCAAAGGAAATGGATGGCTATTTATAGGGACATAACATCCAAATTGATTAGGCAAAGACAAGGAATAAAGTCACATAATTATAGGCTTAAAGACTCATAAAGCTTTTGTTACCTCTTCTCCAAGTAACAGCCGAAAAGCTTGTAGGATGAGGATGAATGTGGACATTCTTAGGATGAATGTAGACATACATGTCGTCCATATGAAAGAATCCCTTGAGCTACCGAGCTTGGTTGAGATTCTTCTTTAAAGGATGGTAATGAAACATTGAATTCAGTAATTGAAAGTTGCATAAATTTGTTCTTCCTTGTAACTCAAGGGATTCAAAAGTGTTTCTTTAACATAGTTGTCAAAACACTTTGTGTGCTTGGGAGAAGGGTGGTTGGTTCCTAAAGTATATAAAACCCTAAAAACATCAATTTAAATGATAATAAATACATTGGGCTAAGTTTAATTCGTCCAAAGCCTATTAGTTTTTGGGCTGAATTTTACAAAAATCCCGTATCCAGTTTTCTGCATGCAGTCTTTAGTTCCCAATGTTCGATTGATGTGTTTTCAAATGCATTGGAAAGGTGACTGAATGACGGTTAATATGTTAGAAGACAACTTGACCCAGAAATACCCGGATCCCATCCGAAAAGTCATCGCAAGTTGGTTGACTTTCCAGACTTCACAAATAGATTCAGTTTCTTGTCCAATATGCATTGCTTTAGCCCTCCCATGCACGTATTAGTTTGGTTTCGAAATGAAGGAAGAAGCAACACTATATTAAAGTGAAGATCTGAACCTTATAATGCTCAAAATCTAAGGATGGATCGAGACCCACTAGTTATATAAAAACTAGGAACCAACGATATAAAAGAATGTAAATAGAATTGACGCCACAAGGAGAAATTCCTTGATAAGTCAGATAAGTTCAATGAAGAACAAAGAGATTAAACTCTCACAAAAGTGTATTCAAATGTTCAAAGTTGTCTATTACAAATGAATTGCTATGTCTATTTATAGGAATCAAGGTGGAATATTAAAATAAAGACAAATTAAGAACACAACAATGATGACAATCATAAAGCTTGCATCCTTTTATCTCCCTTGGTAGCTGAATAGTTGTCTAGAATCTGTAGGATGAATCTAGACATTGTCAAGATGAATGTAGACATCCATCTGTCTACAAGGCAAACGACTTTTGACCTCCCACATCTTTGATTGATGTCATCCAATCTTCTTTAATGGCTGATTATGAAGCCTTTGAATGCTCTTTAAAGGGGAAACCGAATGGTCCTTGCATAGAGAATGAACCTGGCAACAAATGAAGGGTCTCTTGTTTGAGTGGTGATTATTCCCGTATTGAATTTCTAGCCTGCAATGTCTTCAATAATCTGGTCATATCTTAAGCTCCCGATATTGGATCGAGGTGATTCAAAATGAGTTAGAAAGCTGAGAAATAGGGGAATAAGTTTGAAGAAAACTTCAAGACTCAGATCGGCCTGGATCCTATTCAAAAATGGCGAACAAGTTGACTGAATGTTCAAGACTCCTTGAATTCCGCCACAAGTGTTGTTTTAATTCATACCTTTACTCTCCCTTGATTTCTTGAATCCCAAAAGACTCCAGACAAGTGATTAATCCATCTTGGTGTCCATTGGAGTGCCGAATTTATTCAGCCTTCATGCATCTAATAACACAAAAAGACATGTGATAAGGGATGTCTAGGGACGTGGGAACCTTCAATTTGATGACTTGGAAGCAAACCTAGGGCTTTAGACTCGAACAAGGAAGTTAAGCACAAATCTAAAAATTCAAGGAAACTAGTTGGGGGTTTCTTGAAAATTTCAGAATTAAAGCTGGAAAATTAAAGAAACAAGGTGAAGATGATAGATTAGATGATGAATACTAAGAATGAAAATAAAAAGATTGAAAAGGATAGAAATAAATATAGATAAAACAAATCTAAAAATTTCCAGCTTTGTTTATGGAGATGGCGACAAAGGAGTTGAAGAAGAAGATGGCTATGGCGTGATGGTTTGATAGATGTCCCGCAGAACCCTCCTAATCGCGATTGACTAGGCAACCTCCTTGATATGGCTCTAAGACCCTCCTAATCGCAATTGACTAGGCAACCCGGAGTGTGAAGATCAACAACAAATTCCAATGAACTTGAAGAATCCCTTCTAAAACACAAGATAACTTCTTGCCAGTATAACCTCAAAGGAGAATTTTTTTGTATTCCATGAAATCTGAAAAACAAATAAGAAAGCATCATCATTTTATAGATGAAGGATGGCTTTATCCTAAAGCTAATAATGAATAAAAATAAACAAATAAATTCGGTCCATTAGATTGGACTTGATCTAACGGCTTAAGAGAAGGGTGGCTGGTTCCTAAAGTATATAAAACCCTAAAAACATAATTTAAATTTAATAATTAGGTTGGGCTAAGTCTAATTCGTCCAAAAAGCTTTAAATTAGCTTTTGGGCTGAATTTACAAAAATCCCGTAGTTAGCCCGTATTTCTGGTTTCGCATTCTTCAGTAAAATGAACGTATCTCGAGCTTCCGATGTCCGATTGATGCGTTTCAAGATGTTCTGGAAAGGTAACTGAATGACGGTCAATTTGTTAGAAGACAACTCAACCGAAAACGGCCTGGATCCCATTCGAAAAGTCGCCTCAAGTCAAGTGATTTTTCAGACTTAGAAAACAGTTTAACCTTCTTGTCTTCAATGCATCTTTCCAGCCCTCCCATGCATGTATCATCCTATCCTTCCTCAAAAGGATTCGTCCTCGAATCTAAAGTATAAAAGGGAAGAAAATCGGGCATGTGAAACAATGTCAACTTCTTGTCTTTAATGTATATTTCCAGCCCTCCTATGCATGTATCATTCCCCCACTGCTCAGAAAGATTCGTCCCCGAATCTGAATCGGTGATGGGGACTAGGTCATCAAAGTACCATGGGAGATAAGCTGTGTTGAAGGATTCTTGTTTTGAGTCTCCTTCGGCCATGTTATGTACGAGTTCCTTTTCATTGACAGCATAATATTCTGTCTCATTTGGGTCATAAGGCAACTCATTCACATCATCGTCGATATTTGCCGTTGAATGGTGATCATTTTCTTTGTCACAAGAACTCGTCGAACTTATGTTGAAGAAGACTTCGAAGGCACAAGTAATCAGCACTTGCAAAAACAAACTCACTAAATATTTCATAAATCAAAGAAAATCTCCCTTACAATGATGGAGGCTTCATCCTTTTATAGGTGAAAGATAGACAAAGTAATTTAACTTTTACTAAAACAAGGAAAACCTAATCTAATTTAAAATAATAAAAAAATAATAGCCTTTAAACTCCTTGTGCTTGTGTGGCAAGGAATACAGTGATAAGGCAAGTGATAAGCTGATAAGGGCTGGGTAGCTGGTTCCTAACGTATATAAAACCCTAAAAATATCAATTTAAATGATAATAAATATATTGGGCTAAGTTTAATTCGTCCAAAGCCTTATATGTTAGCTTTTGGGCTGAATTTTACAAAATCCCGTAATAATCCCGTATCTAGTTTTCTGCATGCGCAGTTTTCAGTAAATTGGACGTTTCTTGAGTTCCTGATGTCCGATTGATGCGTTTCAAGATACGTTTGAAAGGTAACTGAATGACGGACAATTTGTTAGGAGAAAACTTGACTAAAAAATGCCCGGATCCCATCCGAAAACTCGTCGCAAGTTGGCTGACTTTCCAGACTTCACAAAGAGATTCAATTTCTTGTCCAAGACGCATCGTTTTTGACCTCCTATGCATGCATTGTTTTGGCTTTTATTGTTTGCATCGAACAAATTCAGCTTCTTGTCCAATATGAGTAATTTAACCCCACTCATGCATGTATCATTCCCCTACTCCTCAAAAGGATTCATCCTCAAATCTAAATCGGCAATGAGAGAACAATCATCAACTTCAATTGAAAAGGCTTCTTTGTTGTATGTGGAGTGATCTAATTGAGCTCCTCTCAATAGTTCAAAAAAATCCTGAAAAAATAAGACAACACTACTCAAACATTTGTAATGATTAGTCAAAACAAAACCACTCGTCGTGTTCTTTTTCTTGTCTTTTTCTTTGGGGCTTTGTGTGGCTTTTACCTCATATGTATTTTCACTCACCAAATTTGGGCCATTAATTTGACTTTTTTCACTCTCGGCCTCTTTACTCTCAGTCTTTTGTATCTCACATCCCATATCCCTCTCACAAAATTTATTATCAATGTACAATTTCTGTAGAAGAGAAAGTGTTTCTAACGGAATGATAGGACAAGAATCAAATGAAGGGTTAGAATTACACTTACTTTCTTCGTGGGGAGGTGATGAGAGTATAGCAAGTGGACCTACTACTTCACATAAGAGATTAGAAGCATTGTCATCTTGTCTAATGTGTTCACTATCACTATCCTTTTGTTTGGGAGATGGTTCTTCTCTAATATCAACATTTGCACAAATGCTAGAAGCAGAAGTACGAAGAGAATCATGTGTACCTTCTGGTTTTGGGATGTCTTCATGGTTGGTTGCCTTTGTGTGGTCAATTGATTCAGCCTTTTGTACTTCCAATCTTTTTCGTTTTATCCTCTCACGCTGTTTTTTTGCTTTTTCTATTTCTTCATCTACTTTTTCCGGCTCTATTGTAGCAAACGAGAGCTTCTGGCCTTGGTGCACAACTGAGTATCCATTTGTATTGATTCGATGGACAGCGCCACGATCATTTTTCCAAGGTCTTCCTAATAGCAAGTGGGTGACTTCCATAGGAACCATGTCACACCATACATCATCACAATAGTTTCCAAGAGTAAATGAGATTAAACAACGTTTGGTTACCTTCATATCCGGTCCGCTATTAAACCCTTGAAGATGATACGGCTTAGGGTGTTCTTGGCATGGTAGATCGAGTGCATCAACAATGAAGCTGCTCACTAAGTTTACACGACTGTCACCATCAATAATTAAAGAACATAGATTACCTTGTATCTTACACCGTGACCGAAAAATATTTATTGGTATACGATAACGAGTGTTGAAAAGAGAATAAAACATCCTACTTGCTTTAAGAATCCAAAGAAAAGGTTAGACACCAAAAGAATTATAGTTGCAAGGAGAAAGAAGAGTATGCAACTTTTAGTCCTACTAACACAAGGAAACAAGAAGGTGTTAGAAGATGTGTAAGAAGCAATAAAAGCTAAAACAAACGAAAACTAATGGCTAAGAATGAAAGAAAATTAGAAAAACCCCGAAAACCCTAGAATTTTGCAACAACTTGATCTACTTCGTTCGAGGTGTTCCCGATGTCAAAAAATTCTGAAATTTTATGTGGTGACTCCTCAGAAGGTGTAGATCTGATACCAAATTTGACGAATTTTCCCTAATTTTCGAGTTTTTTACCCAAAAACGCCAAAATTCTTGTCAAGAATCGTCCCAAATCTGATACCAAATGATAGAGTAGTGCAATCTTAGATTTGGAAGCCTTCAATCAAGTTGTTGCAAGAACTAGGAGCTCTAGACTCAGTCATTGAAGTTTGGGCAGATCTGAAAATTCAAGAGAAAAAAGAAGGGATTTTCTTGAATTTTTCAGATTCAAGGCTGGAAATTTAAAGAAAGAAAGACAAGGTGAATGATTAGATGATAAGAAATAAGAATATAAATGAAAAAGATGAGAAAAGATTAAGAAGAAGATAGGTAAAACAAATCTAAAAATTCCAGCTTTGTTTATGGAATTATGGAAGATGGTGTGAAGGTTGAAGATGAAGATGGCTTGCGAATTGTTGATGTTGTTTTGTCCTCGGCACCCTCTTAGACTCAATTATCTAAGCAAGAAACCTCAAGCGGCTCTAACCCACCCTCCTAGACGCGATTATCTAGGCAAGCAAGAGTGTGAAGATGATCTCCCTCACAATAACTCATCGAACTTATGTTGAAGAAGACTTCGAAGGCACAAGTAATCAGCACTTGCAAAAACAAACTCACTAAATATTTCATAAATCAAAGAAAATCTCCCTTACAATATGGAGGCTTCATCCTTTTATAGGTGAAGGATGACAAAGTAATTTAACTTTTACTAAAACAAGGAAAACCTAATCTAATTAAAAATAATAAAAAAACAATAGCCTTTAAACTCCTTGTGCTTGTGTGGCAAGGAATAGAGTGATAAGGCAAGTGATAAGCTGATAAGGGCTGGGTGGCTGGTTCCTAAAGTATATAAAACCCTAAAAATATCAATTTAAATGATAATGAATATATTGGGCTAAGTTTGATTCGTCCTTTTGGGCTGAATTTTACAAAATCCCGTAATATTCCCGTATCTAGTTTTCTGCATGCGCAGCTTTCAGTAAATTGGATGTATCTTGAGTTCCTGATGTCCGATTGACGCGTTTCAAGATGCGTTGGAAAGGTAACTGAATGAAGGACAATTTGTTAGGAGACAACTTGACTCAAAAATGCCCGGATTCCATCCGAAAACTCGTCGCAAGTTGGCTGACTTTCCAGACTTCACAAACAGATTCAATTTCTTGTCCAAGATGCATCGTTTTTGACCTCCTATGCGTGCATTGTTTTGGATTTTATTGTTTGTATCGAACAAATTTAGCTTCTTGTCCAATGTGAGTAATTTAACCCCGCTCATGCATGTATCACACTAGTTTTACATCCACAATCTCACTGTCAATCTTTTCATGTTCAACTCCATTTGTTTGCCCTTCTTCAAAATGTTCTTTTTCCATTTCTTTATCTTTGATTTCTTCCTCCTTTTTTAGTTCTTCTTCTTGCTTGCTCTTAGTCCACTCGTCGATTCTTTTGCTCAGTTGGATTTGGTCATGATTTACTTGGCTCAGAGTTAAAGGGACCAAGATAAATTTCTTCCCTTTATGAGAGAATGAGTACCTATTGGTGTACCCATCATGTGTGGCTCGTTTGTCAAACTGCCATGGTCGCCCCAACAGCGTATGACTTGCATTCATAGGAACTACATCACACAAGACTTCATCCTTATAATTTCTATTTGAAAATAGAATCCGTACTTGCTTGTTGACCTTCAGTTCGCCTCCCTCGTTCAACCATTGTAATTTGTAGGGGCTTGGATGTTTAGTTCTCTTTAAGCCAAGTCGTTCCACCATTATAGTACTGGCCACGCTGGTGCAACTTCCTCCATCGATGATCATGGAACATATTTTGTCATTTACATGGCATCGGGTGTAGAGATGTTCCTTCCTTTGCCAGTCATTACCTTAGCCTGTAAGCATGTGCTCTTTTAACAATAAAAACCCTGTTTGAAGTAGATGGAAAAGAATCTTGTGCCATTGTTAGTGGTGAAATAAGAAAACAAAAAGGCCTTACCAGATTTCACTCAACAAAAAACTTCACAGTTTCACTCCAGGGAAATTTCACTCCACTCAACACTCGTGTGTTGCACTATGGGATGTTATTTGGCTTTTATTATCCCCTTCTGATCTAACACTCTCAATTGCCTTTTTCCTATCCTTTCTCTCTTGTAAAGTTCTTTAAGGAACTTACTCAAGACTTAGGCAAGTATTGTATCTTGTGTGTCGGTTGAAATGGTTAGTTTAAAAGGAAAAGGAAAAGAATATGGGGTAAAGGTAAGTTTAGAATAGGAAAAGAAAGAAGAAAAGGTTTATTTACTTGGCAAGAAAGCTCACAACCTTCCTTGACCAACAATCAAAGTCTTGAAGAAGATGGCTTCAGGCTTGATGTTGAAGATGATGTTGTTGTGCTTTTTTCACCCATGAACTTGTACTATCCAAACTTTCCTTTCTCCTTTTTTTGTACTTTTTTCACTTTTCGAATATGTTTTTCCACAAATTGAAAAAACAAAGGATAGTCACTTACAATTTCTTTTTTTATTTGCTTGAATTGGGCTTCACTTTGATGTACTTGATTCTTCCACCAAAAGCTCTGATACCAAATGATATACTCCGCCCTTGATGTGGTTGAAGACTACTACTCTGATTGTTGGATCTAGGAAGGAAGCAAGAAACATGCAAGCAAGATAGGCTTGAAAGAATGAAAGGTATTTTAATGATGGCTGTGGAAGATGGTAAGATTGGTGTATGGAAATGGTGATGGAAATGGTGAAGGTAGTATCTTAAGAATTTAAGGAAGAAACTAGGCTATAGAGAGCCTAGCCCCGAACCTTATAGATATCTTTAAGAGATGGTAGAAAGGACTTGGACCCGTTGGTTATTAAGAACCAAGAACCCGAAGTATCAAGGAGGATAGTAGGTTTGACGCAACAAGTACAAGTACAAGTACTTGATAAGTCGATAAAGTTCTAAAAGAAATAAAATGCCCTATTTATAGTTTTATAGGGGTATGGCCGAAAAGGTACTACATGGATGAAAGGGTGGCCGAATAGGTAGGTGCCTCCCTCCAAAGGCTGGTCGTGACTCCCTCCAAAGGCCTAGGTGATGTTTCATCCGAATTGAGTCTCCCTCCAAATGGGTTTGGTGCACAAACATTTGAGTGAAAAATTGTATTTTCTCGTATGAAATTCTAGCCCGCACTTCCTTCGGTAATCTAGACATATCTTGTGCTCCGAACATCGGATTGTCACGATTCAATATGCGTTGGAAAGCTAAGAGATATGAGAACAAGTTTCATGCGGACTTCTCAACCCAGTTATGCTTGGATCCTGCTCGAAAATGGCAAACAATCTGACTGACATTTTTGGTGATGAATCTGCCAAATGAAGAGTGATTTGGTTGGAACTCTTCGTTTTGGCGCACTCGTGCTTTCCCTCCATGCATATGCCACCCATTTTCAAGTTTTCCTCCAATTAGCTAGGGACATGTTCCTTAGGCGGGGACATGACCCTTAGGGTGGGGAGCTGGCATGTGTAGGTGGAGCTGAAGTGAGCTGGTTGAGCTTAGAGTGAGCTGGATTGAGCTGAGCTACATAGCTGATTCAGCTAGCTTAATCCTTGAGTTGATTTGAGCTTCCTGAGCTGCCCTTAGTTAGGTGAGCTAGTCCTCGAAGCTTGTGAACTTCCTTAGAATGCTTCCCTTTGTCCTCGAGCTGTCATGAGCTACCATTGGACTCCTTGAGCTAATCCGAGCTCCTTGTGAGGTCCTTGAGCTATCACAAGCTTATGCCTTCATCCATATTACCTAAAAAACATTAAATAATGTATGAGCTGAAATGAAGCTAAAATATGATGCATACTTAAGTTAAAAGATACAATGCAATGTAAACATACTTAAATGACTTAAAACTAAATATAAAGATGTGGATCATAAGTTATGCATGAATATCATATATTATGCAAATAAATGATAACATATGATAAATCTAATATGCAAAGCATGTTTATAACAATATATAATGCAGAAATAAGATAATAAAAGATAAAGTAAGGTAGAACTCCCTTAGAATTAGCCTTGATGATCTTCAATGGTGTGATCAACTCATGAAGAAAGTTGGTGCTGATTGGGATCGTATCACCTCGAACGAAGTAGATCAAGTTGCTGCACAATTCCAGGATTTTCGGGGTTTTCTAATTTTCTTTCATTCTTAACCATTAGTTTTCGTTTGTTTTAGCTTTTATTGCTTCTTATACATCTTCTAACACATTCTTGTTTCCTTGTGTTAGTAGGACTAAAAGTTGCATACTCTTCTTTCTCCTTGTAACTATAGTTCTATTGCTGTTTAAACTTTTCTTTGGATTCTTAAAGCAAATAGGATGTTTTATTCTCCTGACAACACGTGTCATACTATACCAATAAATATGTTTCGGTTACTATGTTGGATACAAGGTAAACTATGTTCTTTAATTATTGATGGTGACAGTCGTGTAAACTTAGTGAGCAGCTTCATTGTTGATAAACTCGATCTACCATGCTAAGAACACCCTAAGCAGTATCATCTTCAAGGGTTTAATAGCGGACCAGATATGAAGGTAACCAAATGTTGTTTAATCTCTTTTACTATTGGAAGCTATTGTGATGATGTATGGTGTGACGTGGTTCCTATGGAAGTCATCCAATTGCTATTAGGAAGACCTTGGAAAAATGATCAAGATGATGTCCATCGAATCAAAACAAATGGATACTCAGTTGTGCACCAAGGCCAGAAGCTCTCGCTCGGTTTAATAGAGCCAGAAAAAACATATGTAGAAATAGCGACAGTAAAAAATAGTGTGAGAGGATAAAACAAAAAAGATTGGAAGCACAAAAGGCTGAATCAATTAACCACCCGAAGGCAACAAACCATGAAGACATCCCAAAACTAGAAGGTACACATGATTCTCTTCATACTTCTACTTCTAGCATTCGTGCAAATGTTGATGTTGGAGAAGAACCATCTCCCAAACAAGAGGATAGTGATAGTGAACACATTAGACAAGATGACAATGCTTCTAATCCCTCATGTGAAGTAGCAGGTCCACTTGCTATACTCTTATCACCTCCCCACAAAGAAAGTAAGTGTAATTCTAACCCTTCATTTGATTCTTGTCCTATCATTCCATTAGAAACACTTTCTCCTCTACAGAAATTGTACATTGATGATAATTTTTGTGAGAGGGATATGGGATATGTGATACGAAAGACTGAGAGTAAAAAGGCCGAGAGTGAAAAAAGTCAAATTAATGACCCAAATTTGGTGAGTGAAAATACATATGAGGTAAAAGTCACACAAAGCCCAAAAGAAAAGGACAAGAAAAAGAACGCGACGAGTGATAAATCATTACAAATGTTTGAGCAGTGTTGTCTTATTTTTAGAATTTTATTGAACCATGGAGAGGAGCTCAATTAGATCACTCCACATACAACAAAGAAGCCTTTTCAATTGAAGTTGATGATTGTTCTCTCATTGCCGATTTAGATTCGAGGATGGATCCTTTTGAGGAGTGGGGGAATGATACATGCATGAGCGGGGTCAAATTACTCATATTGGACAAGAAGCTGAATTTGTTCGATGCAAACAAAACATGCCAAAACAATGCACGCATAGGAGGTCAAAATGATGCATCTTGGACAAGAAACTGAATTTGTTTGTGAAGTCCGGAAAGTTAGCCAAATTGCGACTACTTTTCGGATAGGATCCAGGCATATATATGGGTCGAGTTGTCTTCTAACAAATTGACCGTCATTTAGTTACCTTTCCAATGTAACTTGAAACGCGTCAATCGGACATCGAAAGCTCAAGATACGTTTATTTTACTAAAGACTGCGCAAGCAGAAAACTGGATACGGGTTTAACTACGGGATTTTGTAAATTCAGCCCAAAAGCTAATTTATAAAGCTTTTGGACGAATTAGACTTAGCCCAACCTAATTATTAACATTTAAATTATGTTTTTACAGTTTTATATACTTTAGGAATCAGCCACCCTTCTTCCAAGCTGTTAGATCAAGTCCAATTTAATGTACCAGATTTCTTTGTTTATTTTATTTGTTATTAGCTTTAGGTTAAAGCCATCCTTCATCTATAAAAGGATGATGCTTTCTTCTTTGTTTGACAGATTTTCATTGATTAATAAAAAGTTCTGTTTTGAGATTTTGTATTCTTTGATTACGTTTTTGCAAGTGCTGATAACTTGTGCATTAGAAGTCTTCTTCAACATAAGATCGTCGAGTTCTTGTGAGGGAGATCATCTTCACACTCTTTCTTGCCTAGGTAATTGAGTATAGGAGGGTGGGTTAGAGCCGCTTGAGGTTGCTTGCTTAGATAATTGCGTTTAAGAGGGTGCCGAGGACAAAACAACATCAATAAATCACAAGCCATCTTCATCTTCATCTTCATCTTCAACCTTTTCACGCTATCTTCCATAATTACATAAACAAAGTTGGAATTTTCAGATTTGTTTTACCTATCTCTTTCTCCATATTTTTTAATCTTTTTATTTATATTCTTATTTCTTATCATCTAATCCTTCATCTTGTCTTTCTTTCTTTACTTTTCCAGCCTCAAATCTAAAATTTTCAAGAAAAGCCCCTTCTCTTTTCTCTTGAATTTTCAGATCTGCCCATAGCTTTCTTGATTGAGTCTAGAGCTCCTAGTTCTTGCAACAACTTGATTGAAGGCTTCCAAATCCACAATTGCGCTACTCTATCAGTTTGCCTTTGTGTGTTCAATTGATTCAGCCTTTTGTGATTCCAATTTTCTTTGTTTTTTCCTCTCAAAAAAATTTTGCACTCTCACCTGCTCTTCATATGCTTCTTCCGGATTTATTGAACCCAACGTGAACTTTTGACCATGGTGCACAAAGGAGTATCTATTTGTAATGATCCGATGGATAGCGTCTCGATCCTTTTGCCACAGTCTTCCCAATAGCAAGGCAGTGGACTTCCATAGGAACCACATCACACCAAACATCATCATAATAGCCTCCAAGAGTAAAAGTGATTAAACAACATTTGGTTATCATCATATCTGCTCTGTTATTAAACCCTTGAAGATGGTATAGCTTAGGGTGTTCTTGGCACGATAGATTTAGTGCCTCAACAACGAAGCTGCTTACTAAGTTTCACGACTATTGTTATCGATGATGATAGAACATTTTTACCTCGTATATAACATCTTGATCGAAAGATATTTATTGGTCTATCATGACGCGTGTTTGTAAATTAATAAAACATCCTAATTGCTTTAAGAATCCAAAGAAAAGGTTAGACGCCAATATAATTATAGTTGCAAGGAGAAAGAAGAGTATGAAACTTTTAGTCCTACTAACACAAGGAAACAAGAAGGTTTTAGAAGATGCATAAGAAGCAATAAAGCTAAAACAAACGAAAATTAATGGTTAAGAATGAAAAAAATTCAAAAAACCCGAAAAACCCTAAAATTTGGAGCAGCTTGATCCACTTTGTTCGTGGTGTTCCCGATGTCAAAAATTCTGAAATTTTATGTGGTGATTTATCTAATGGTGTAAATCTGATCTGGAAATTTTCAGCTTAAAAGCCAGTCATTTGGTTTTGGCAAATTTTCCCTTTTTTCTGAAATTTTCACCCAAAAATGTCGAAATTTTGCCCAAGAATCGGCCCAAATTTTCACTAAATATTTCATATATCAAAGAAATCTCATGTTACAATGGTGGAGGCTTCATCCTTTTATAGGTGAAGAATAGCCAAAGTAATTTAACTTCTCCTAAAACAAGGAAAACCTAATTCGATTAAAATAATAAAGAAAAGCAGCCTTTAAACTCTTTGTGTGCTTGGGAGAAGGGTGGCTGGTTCCTAAAGTATATAAACCCTAAAAACATCAATTTAAATGATAATAAATACATTGGGCTAAGTTTAATTCGTCCAAAGCCTTATATGTTAGCTTTTGGGCCGAATTTTACAAAATTTCGTAATAATCCCGCACCCAGTTTTCTGCATGCGCAGTCTTTAGTAAACTGAATGTATCTTGAGTTCCCGATGTCCGATTGACGCGTTTCAAGATGCATTGGAAAGGTAACTAAATGACGGTCAAATTTTACAAAGACAACTGATCCAGAAATGCCCGGATCCCATCTGAAAAGTCATCGCAAGTTGGCTGACTTTCCAGGCTTCACAAATAGATTCGCTTGAATCTATGAAATCTTTTTATACATGCATGAGCGCGGTCAAATTACTCATATGGGACAAGAAGTTGAAGCTATTCGATGCAAACAACAAGGTCCAAAGTGATCCATGCTTAGGAGGTGGGAAGAGATGCATTTTAGAAAAGAAACTAAAACTGTTTTGCAAAGCTGGAGCATCAGCCGGCTTGAGACAAATTTTCGGATGGGATCCATCATTCAGTTACCCTTCCAACACATCTTGAAGCGCATCAATCGGATATCGAGAACTCAAGATACGTTCATTTTACTGAAGACTGCGCAAGTAGAAAACTGGATACGGGTTTAACTACGGGATTTTGTAAATTCAGCCCAAAAGCTAATTTATAATACTTTTGGACAAATTAGACGTAGCCCAACCAAATTATTAACATTTAAATTGTGATTTTAGGGTTTTATATACATTAGGAACCAACCACCATTCTCTTAAGCCGTTAGATCAAGTCCAATTTAATAGACCGAATTTCTTTGTTTATTTTATTCATTCTTAGCTTTATGATGTGAGCACATCTACTTCTGATCCGGAGATCTTGCCAACGAGACCAATCACTCGTTCTAAGGATAAGTTATTCAGGGAAGTTCTTTCACTTAAATGCATTCAAGCTTCCCATTCATTTCTTAATGTTTCAGCCTTAGACAATAAGCTATATACTGTGTTACATGCTGATATGTGACATAATATATAACTTATACTTAGTTTATATATATAAGTATTGAATATGGTAAGTTAAAGTGTGTTTACTTGTGTGTTTATTTGTTTTTCAGGAAATAATAAGTGTGGACAACTTAAGGAAGCTAAAGCCAGCTCAAATGCAACTCAACAATGAGTGTGCAGCTCAAAGCAGCTCAACACATTGTCACTCAGCTCATTTTAGCTCAAGAAATCCCGGTTCAGCTCAATCCAGCTCACCTTTAGCTCACTCGGCTCACCTTCAGCTCACATAGCTCAACGTCAGCTCACGAGTCCAAATGCAGCTCAAAGGTTCCTGGACATGTGCCTACACCTAAGAGAGTGTCCTACACTATGTGTGCAGCTAGCTCAAGCTCCAAATCAGATTACATAGGCGGCATGAAGCAATAAAGCTACAAGGCAGATTTGAATTCAATTTTCCCACTCCTCCACATGCATGGGCGACATTGAAGATAAGGAAGAGAAGTTATGCATTTGAATTCAAATAATTCAGCATGTGGAAAACATGCATGGCGCCATTTGCATATGTATAAGGAGTTTCTTTCGTTTGAATTTTAAATTATTCCCATGTGTAAAATACTTCACAAATAAGATTTTCCATGTGATTTAAACACCCATGACGCCATAGTAGATAATGTTGAAAAGAAGTTTGATTTTTGAATTATTTTTGCATATGCAAATTAATTCAAAATCCGATTTCTCCATGTGCCTTTGTATTTTTCTTATAAATAGCCTTCTATGTCAATGTAAAATCGAGATTTGATGAATAAAATTTACTTTGTGAGAATTTCTCTCAACTTCAGTTCTTCATTGAACTTTCACGACTTATCAGGCTTTGTTGCTTGTGGTGTCTACATCAGATACTTGTGGTTCTTGATTCAATAATCACAGGGTCCAAGTCCGTTTCGAACAAAGAACGTATAAGGTTTGGGTTTATACTCTTTATAGTATAGATTCTTCCTTATTCCTTGTTCTTTTACTTTGTTTCTTCAACTTTTAAACCAAATTTCCAGCAACTTTTTCATCCATTCCTTTACGCCAAACTTACACCTAATTTCTAGCAACATTTTATCATCTTCTTCACTTGCCTACACGCCAAACTTTAGTCCAGATTTCCAGCAACCTTTTACCATCTTAAACCCATCTTTACACCAATTCATACCCTCAAAAAGTAAAAAAAAAACTAGCCCCTAAAACACCGTATTATCTTCCAAAAATGTCTTCTTTTGCAGCCTTACTTCTGTACAGGAATTCTTACTTCTATCCTAGATCCGAAACAATCAAAGGAAACCTTCATCAATGGGCAGCCTACTATCATATGGTAATAGAGCTTAGGGTTGGATTAAAGTAAGAACAACATCCATTGTGTGTGCAAAAGACAAAAAAAAAACAAAAAAATCAAAAAAAACTTTTAAACAGATTCGAATATTCCAAAACAAAAATTCTAGATTCGAATATTCAACAAGACATTTATAGAATTGAGAAACATGAAAAGAGATGACAATGGCAATGCGCACTACAACATCAAGCATTACAACATCAACCGAGCCTGAAGAACTTTGATTGTTCGGTGAGGAAAGTTGTAAGCATCTCTGTGTAGTAAGTAATCCATTTTTCTTCTTTTCTTTCTAATTCTAAGACTACCTTTACCTTATTTCCTTTTCTTTACTAACCTTTGCTGTTATTTAGCGGACACGCTTGAACAGGTTTGACAAACTCTTAAGTTAGTTCCTTAAAGAACTAAACGCGAGAGGAGTGGCAAAAGGCATATTGAGCGTGTGAGAACAGAAGGGAAAAGTAAAAGCCATATTTCCCGAGTGAAACATGAGCGTAGAGTGGAGTGCCATATCTACTTTCCTTGGAGAGAATTATGAGGCTTTTGTGAGTGTGCAAGTGAGGTTTTATTTTTTATTTTGCTAACAATGACAGGTTTTAGCGAAATGAATCAAGATGGAGGACAACCGAATCTGCAAATGCAGGCCATGATTCGAGAATTGCAGAAAATGTTGAAGGCTGAACTTGAGCCATTACATGGAAGAATAGAGATGCTTGAAGGGTCACAAGGCAACACCCGAGCAACCTAAGGCCCACAAAGGTAAAATTAACCTAGAGATGACGAACACAATAAAGAGTATGCTGACAACAATGATGATGACGAGATGGACCGATCAAGACAGAATGCCCTGAGACACCATGGCGGGTGTGCACAACTTGATGACAATTTGAGCAACATTCGAGTTACCATACCTCTTTTTCAAGGAAAGAAATTTTTTGGATGCCTATCTAGCATGGGAAAGCAAGGTAGAACATGTGTTCGATTGTTACAACTATTCTGAACAAAAGAAAGTGCGATTGGCAGCAATAGAGTTCGTGGATTATGCATTAACTTGGTGGTACCAATTAATTAGTACACAAAGAAGAACATGCGAAAGGCCAATCACAACATGTCTTGAAATGAAAAAAATCATGTGAAGGAGATTTGTACCATCTCAATACCATCGAGACTTGTTCGAGAAGTTGCAGAATTTAAAACATGGCAATAGAAGCGTTGAAGATTATTTTAAAGAAATGGAGACGGCCATGATCCGTGCCAACATTGAAGAAGATCGAGAAGCAATAATGGCGCGTTTCTTAGCCGGTCTAAACCAAGAGATTGCCAATGTTGTAGAATTATAACATTATGTTGAATTGGACGAGATGATGCATATAGTGATGAAAGTTGAACGTCAACAAAGGAAGAAGTCTACTTCCTGAGGTAATAATACTTTTAGTAATGTTTCTAACCCTCGTTTCAATCAACACAGTTTTAGGAAGTATACGCCTCTTCAAATTAAAGAGAAGGTTGAATCCAGCAAAACGAAGCAACCCATTGTGGAAATTGGCAAAGGAAAGCAAGTGGCCACTCATGAGCGCACGAGGGACATCAAATGTTTCAAGTGCCTTGGACGAGGTAACATAGCAAGCCAATGCCCAAACCAGAACATGATGCTTCTATTAGATAATGGTGAGATAGAATCGGATCAATAAGAAGACAAACCAGAAATTTATGAGGAGGAAGAATATGAGATTAAAATGCCAGCGGATGGTGAGATCCTTGTTGTCAAACGAAACCTAAATGTCCAAATGACACAAGACGATCAACAACGTGAAAACATCTTTCACATGAGATGTCATGTGAATGATAAGGTATGTGTTGTTATAATTGATGGTGGTAGTTGCACTAATGTTGCAAGTACTCTTATGGTTGACAGATTAGGTTTGAAAATAAAGAAACACCCTAGTCCTTACAAATTACAGTGGTTGAATGATGGACGAGAATTAAAAGTCACCAAACAAGTGCTTATTCCATTCTCCATTGGAAAATACAAGGATGAGGTCCTTTGTGATGTGGTGTCCATGGATGCAAGTCATTTGTTACTTGGTCCGCCGTGACAGTTCGATAAGCGAGTGATACATGATGGATATACCAACTGATACTCTTTCTTGCATGGAGGTAGGAAGATCACTTTGGCACTTTGACACCAACCCAAGTGAATGAAAACTGGGATTGTTTGAAAAAGAGTATAGAAGCAATGTTGGGGAAGAACAAAATGGAGGAGGATACACCGAAAGAGAAGAAAAAGATGAACATATTTGTTAGTGGAAAAGAAATCAGGAAGCATCTTTTATCTCAGCAAACTTTACTTATTTTAATGTATAAAGAGAATTTGCTTATGACTAACCCTTCCGAAGACTTACCGGCCTCTATTTCTACTCTTTTGCAAGATTTTGAAGATGTCTTTCCGGAAGAAACACCAAGTGGATTGCCACCAATTCGTGGCATTGAACACCAAATTGACTTTATTTTGGGAGCCACTATTCCAAATCGATCAGCCTACAGAAGTACCCTTGAAGAGACGAAGGAACTTCAAAGGCAAATCAGCGAGTTGTTGGAGAAGGGTTATATCTGAGAAAGCTTAAGTCCTTGTGTTGTACCAGTCTTGTTAGTGCCTAAAAAGGATGGAACTTGGAGAATGTGCGTTGATTGTCGAGCAGTGAACTAGATCACTATCAAATACCGACATCCTATTCCTCTCCTCGAAGACATGTTGGATGAGTTGTGTGGTGCTAGTATTTTCTCCAAAGTTGATTTAAAGAGTGGTTATCATCAGATCCGAATAAAGGATACGAGTGGAAGACAACATTCAAAACTAAACAAGGTTTGTACGAATGGTTGGTAATGCCTTTTGGCTTAACCAATGCTCCTAGTTCATTCATGAGATTGATGAATCACGTGCTTCGACCCTACATTGGTAAGTGTTGTGTGGTTTATTTTGATGATATTTTACTTTACAGCAAGACGTTAGAAGAACATGAACAACATCTGAGAAATGTTCTTGGTACTTTGAGAAAGGAACGACTTTTTGATAATCTACAAAAATGTGTTTTTTGTACTAACAAGCTTACTTTCTTAGGATTTATTGTTAGTTTATAGGGATTGGAAGTCAATCCTAAAAAGATTAAGGCAATCCAAGAATGGCCAAGACCGACATCTGTAATCCAAGTGAGAAGTTTCCATGGGCTTGCAAGTTTTTATCGACGGTTTGTGCCAAACTTTAGTTCCATTATTGCCCCTTAACTGGATTATTAAGAAGAATTCCATCTTCAATTGGGGTAAGGAACAAGAAGATGCCTTTCTCAAGATTAAGGAATGTTTGACCAAGGCACCTTTGTTAGCCTTGCCAAATTTTGACAAGATGTTTGAGGTTGAGTGTGATGCATCAGGCATTGGAATTGGAGCTATTTTAACACAAGAAAAATGACCAATTGCATACTTCAATGAAAAGTTAAGTGGTGCTATGTTGAATTATCCGACATACGATAAAGAAATGTATGCACTTATTCGAGCCCTTGAGACATGGCAGCACTACCTTTTGCCAAAGGAGTTTGTCATCCACACCGACCATGAAGCATTAAAACATATTACCAGCCAACACAAGTTGAATAGGCAACATGCCAAGTGGGTAGAGTTTTTGGAATCCTTTCCTTATGTTATACTTTACAAGAAAGGCAAGGATAATGTCGTGGTTGATGTTTTGTCCCAAAGGTATGTACTTCTTAATTCTTTGAATTCTCAATTAATTGGGGTTTCTTTTTATTAAAGACCTTTATGTCACTGACCTTGACTTTAGTGAAAAGTTTAGTTTGTGTGAAAAAGGTGCAGATGAGAAGTATTACCGACATGATGGATACCTTTTCAAGGAAGGATGAATCTGCATTCCTCAAGGATCCATTCGAGAAGTTCTTGTTAGAGAAGCACACAAAGGTGGACTTATGGGACATTTTGGGGTCAACAAGACCTTGCATATTCTGAAGGAACATCTCTTTTTGCCTAAGATGAGAAGGGACATTGAACGAATATGTGAATGTTGTGTTACTTGCAAGAAAGCTAAGTCCAAAGTTCTATCACATTGTATGTATATGCCTTTGTCTATTCCGAGTGAACCATAGGTAGATATTTCTATGGATTTTGTGCTAGGCCCTCTAAGGACGAAGACCGGGAGAGATAGCATATTTGTTGTTGTGGACAGGTTTTCCAAGATGGCACATTTCATTGCTTGCCACAAGACGGACGATGCAACCAATGTGGCCAATTTTTTTTCAAGGAAGTGTGGTTAGACTACATGGAGTTCCAAGGACGATTGTTTCCGATCGAGATGTTAAGTTTCTAAGCCACTTTTGGAGGACTCTTTGGGGCAAGATAGGAATGAAGATGATGTTTTCTACAATTTGCCATCCACAAACTGATGGCCAAACAGAAGTTGTGAACCGTGTTCTGTCCATACTACTAAGATCCATTATCCGCAAGAACATCAAGACTTGGGAAGAATGTTTGCCTCACGTAGAATTTGCCTACAAGAATTTTGTCTATTCCGCAACCAAGCATTCACCGTTTGAAGTGGTATATGGATTTAATCCCTTGACTCCTATTGATCCTTTGCCTCTTGAACAAGTTGTGAATAAAGATGACAAAAACAAGGCTAAATTCGTAAAGCGACTTCATCAGCTAGTCAAGGAGAACATCAAGAAGAGAACCCAACAATATGAACAGCAAGCCAATAAGGGACGCAAACGTGTTACCTTTGAAGTTGGAGATTGGGTTTGGGTTTATTTCAGGAAGGAAAGATTTTTGGCTCAACGGAGGTCTAAGCTATTACCACGAGGAGATGGTCCATTTCAGGTTTTGGAGAAAGTGAATGACAACGCTTACAAGTTGGATTTACTAGGTGAATATAATGTGAGTGCTAAATTCAATGTTTCTGATCTTTCCCCGTTTGGAGAAAGTGAATGACAACGCTTAAAATTAGCCTTATGATGTGAGCACATCTACTTCTGATCTGGAGATCTTGCCAACGGGACCAATCACTCGTTCTATAAGGCTAAGTTATTCAGGGAAGTTCTTTCACTTAAATGCATTCAAGCTTCCCATTCATTTCTTAATGTTTCAGCCTTAGACAATAAGCTATATACTGTGTTACATGCTGATATGTGACATAATATATAACTTGTACTTAGTTTATATACATAAGTATTGAATATGCTAAGTTAAAGTGTGTTTACTTGTGTGTTTATTTGTTTTTCAGGAAATAACAAGTGTGGACAACTTAAGGAAGCTAAGGCTAGCTCAAATGCAGCTCAACAATGAGTGTACAGCTCAAAGTAGCTCAACACATTGTCACTCAGCCCATTTCAGCTCAAGCAATCCCGATTCAGCTCAATCCAGCTCACCTTTAGCTCACTCAGCTCACTTCAGCTCACGTAGCTCAACGTCAGCTCACGAGTCCAAATGTAGCTCAAAGGTTCCGGGACATGTGCCTACACCTAAGGGAGTGTCCTACACTATGTGTGCAGCTAGGTCAAGCTCCAAATTCAGCTACAAGGCAGATTTGAATTCAATTTTCCCACTTCTCCACATGCATTGGCGGCATTGAAGATAAGGAAGAGAAGTTATGCTGAATTCAAATAATTCAGCATGTAGAAAACATGTATGGCGCCATTTGCATATGGATAAGGAGTTTCTTTCGTTTGAATTTTAAATTATTCACATGTGCAAAATACTTCACAAATCAGATTTCCCATGTGATTTAAACACCCATGGCGCCATAGTAGATAAGGTTGAAAAGAAGTTTGATTTTTGAATTATTTTTGCATCTGCAAATTAATTCAAAATCTGATTTCTCCATGTGCCTTTGTATTTTTCTTATAAATAGCCTTCTATGTCAATGTAAAATCGAGCTTTGATGAATAAAATTTACTTTGTGAGAATTTCTCTCAACTTCAGTTCTTCATTGAATTTTCAAGACTTATCAGGCTTTGTTGCTTGTGGCGTCTACATCAGATACTGTGGTTCTTGATTCAATAATCAAAGCGTACAAGTCCGTTTCGAATAAAGAACGTATAAGGTTTGGGTTTATACTCTTTATAGTATAGGTTATTCCTTGTTCCTTATTCTTTTACTTTGTTTCTTCAACTTTTAAACCAAATTTCCAGCAAACTTTTATCATCTTCTTCACCTCCCTACATGCCAAACTTTAGACCAGATTTCCAGCAACCTTTTACCATCTTAAACCCATCCTTACGCCATCGTTTCTGATACTTGTATGGGGGGGCTAAAATGATGCATTGTAGCCAAAGAGTTGAAGCTGTTTTATAAGTCTAGAATTTCAGCCAACTTGCATCGAATTTTCGGATGGGATCTAGGCACTTCTGAGTCTACATGTCTTCTTCAAACATATTCTTCTGTCTCTTAGCTTTCCAATGCATCTTGAAACGCATCAATCCGACATTGGGAGCTCAAGTTATGTCCATTTTAGTGAAGACTGTTCGAGCAGAAATCTCTATACGGTTTTATCACGGGAAATATTATTTATTACGAATTTACAATAATTTTATTGATTATTTGTACTTAAATTTAATCTAGGATTCTTTATGAAGATATTCAGATGATTTAGGATTAGATTTGTTATTTATTTATTAATTTTTTAGGTTAGATAAAATATGTTTATTTATTTTATTATTATCTTTACTTTTCCTAATTTAAGTTGAACTATTCATCTGTAGCCTATTTAAAGGCATATTTGCTTCAGTAATAAGAACAACATCATGAATTTATGAGTTGCAAAAACCTTTGGCCATGGGCCATTTTATTTTCAAGGTAGATAGATTTGCCTTGTTATTTTTCTTATCAGAAGTCTTCTTCAACGTAAGTTCGTCAAGTTCTTGTAATGGAGATCATCTTCACACTCTTGCTTGCCTAGGTAATTGCATCTAGGAGGGTGGGTTAGAGCCGCTTGAGGTTGCTTGCTTAGATAATCGCGTCTAAGAGGGTGCCAAGGACAAAATATCCTACAACATCTATCTCGTCATCATCCATTCATCAGAGAGATTCGTACCATTTGCAGGTGTTTGCCTATTCAATTGCGATTAGGAGGGTGCCAAGGACAAATCTATCCAACACCGCCACCGTTAAATTCATCCTATCTCGTTTTCTACATCAAGATCATGCTTTATTATCGATTTGCTGAACTTAGAGTTTCGGGTTTTCTCGGATCATATTAGTGAGTTTGCTAGATTAATTGCGATCTAGAGGGTTCCTAGATTTTGGTGTAATTCTGGGATCCTGGCTTCCGTATCATATTAGGAGGGATTTCATTGATTAAGAAACAGTTCTCTTTGGAGATTTTAGCATTCTTTGAGTTTGCAAGTGTTCGGTAAGCTTGTCTAGAAGCCATCTTCAACTTGATACAAGTATGGGGGGCTAAAAGGATGCATTGTAGCCAAAGAGTTGAAGTTGTTTTATAAGTATGGAATTTCAACCGACTTGCATCGAATTTTTGGATGGGATCCGGGCACTTCTGAGTCTACATGTCTTCTTCAAACATATTCTTCTGTCTCTTAGCTTTCCAACGCATCTTGAAATGCATCAATCCGACATCGGGAGCTCAAGTTATGTCCATTTTAGTGAAGACTGTTCGAGCAGAAATCTCTATACGGTTTTATGACGAGAAATATTATTTATTACGAATTTTCAATAATTTTATTGACTATTTGTACTTAAATTTAATCTAGGATTCTTTATGAAGATATTTAGATGATTTAGGATTAGATTTGTTATTTATTTATTAGTTTTTTAGGTTAGATAAAATATGTTTATTTATTTTATTATTATCTTTACTTTTCCTAATTTAAGTTGAACTCTTCATTTGTAGCCTATTTAAAGGCATATTTGCTTCAGTAATAAGAACAACATCATGAATTTATGAGTTTCAAAAACCTTTGTCCATGGACCATTTTATTTTCAAGGTAGATAGATTTGCCTTGTTATTTTTCGTATCAGAAGTCTTCTTCAACGTAAGTTCGTCAAGTTCTTGTAATGGAGATCATCTTCACACTCTTGCTTGCCTAGGTAATTGCATCTAGGAGGGCGGGTTAGAGCCGCTTGAGGTTGCTTGCTTAGATAATCGCGTCTAAGAGGGTGCCGAGGACAAAATATCCTACAACATCTATCTCGTCATCATCCATTCATCGGAGAGATTCGTGCCGTTTGCAGGTGTTTGCCTATTCAATTACGATTAGAAGGGTGCCAAGGACAAATCTATCCAACACCGCCACCGTCAAATTCATCCTATCTCGTTTTCTACATCAAGATCATGCTTTATTATGGATTTGCTGAACTTAGAGTTTGGGGTTTTCTCGGATCATATTAGTGAGTTTGCTAGATTAATTGCGATCTAGAGGGTTCCTAGATTTTGAGGTAATTCTTGGATCCTGGCTTCCGTATCAATTGGTAATCAGAGCCTTGTTTTAGGTGTTTGAAAAAAAATTATCTTTTACTATTGTTTTAGTAGTTGAGAGAAAAGAAAAAATATATAATTCTCTATATAGATTCTAGTTTTAATATTTCTTTCCTGGAGACATCTCAAGAGACTTGAAGGTTGTGATCAACAACTCTTAAGATTCGGGACGAATCGTTTTCAACAGAGGGAGAATGATACATGTATGGGGGACTAAAATGATGCATTGTAGCCAAAGAGTTGAAGCTGTTTTATAAGTATGGAATTTCAACCGACTTGCATCGAATTTTCGGATGGGATCCGGGCACTGCTGAGTCTACATGTCTTCTTCAAACATATTCTTCTGTCTCTTAGCTTTCCAACGCATCTTGAAACGCATCAATCCGACATCGGGAGCTCAAGTTATGTCCATTTTAGTGAAGACTGTTCGAGCAGAAATCTCTATACGGTTTTATAACGGGAAATATTATTTATTACGAAATTTCAATAATTTTATTGATTATTTGTACTTAAATTTAATCTAGGATTCTTTATGAAGATATTTAGATGATTTAGGATTAGATTTGTTATTTATTTATTAGTTTTTTAGGTTAGATAAAATATGTTTATTTATTTTATTATTATCTTTACTTTTCCTAATTTAAGTTGAACTCTTCATTTGTAGCCTATTTAAAGGCATATTTGCTTCAGTAATAAGAACAACATCATGAATTTATGACTTGCAAAAACCTTTGGCCATGGACCATTTTATTTTCAAGGTAGATAGATTTGCCTTGTTATTTTTCGTATCAGAAGTCTTCTTCAACGTAAGTTCATCAAGTTCTTGTAATGGAGATCATCTTCACACTCTTGCTTGCCTAGGTAATTGCATCTAGGAGGGTGGGTTAGAGCCGCTTGAGGTTGCTTGCTTAGATAATTGCGTCTAAGAGGGTGCCGAGGACAAAATATCCTACAACATCTATCTCGTCATCATCCATTCATCGGAGAGATTCGTGCCGTTTGCAGGTGTTTGCCTATTCAATTACGATTAGGAGGGTGCCAAGGACAAATCTATCCAATACCGCCACCGTCAAATTCATCCTATCTAGTTTTCTACATCAAGATCATGCTTTATTATCGATTTGCTGAACTTAGAGTTTGGGGTTTTCTCGGATCATATTAGTGAGTTTGCTAGATTAATTGCGATCTAGAGGGTTCCTAGATTTTGAGGTAATTCTTGGATCCTGGCTTCCGTATCAATTGGTAATCAGAGCCTTGTTTTAGGTGTTTGAAAAAAATTATCTTTTACTGTTGTTTTAGTAGTTGAGAGAAAAGAAAAAATATATAATTCTCTATATAGATCCTAGTTTTAATATTTCATTCCTGGAGACATCTCAAGAGACTTGAAGGTTGTGATCAACAACTCTTAAGATTCGGGACGAATCGTTTTCAACAGGGGGAGAATGATACATGTATGGTGGGTTAAAATGATGCATTGTAGCCAAAGAGTTGAAGCTGTTTTATAAGTCTGGAATTTCAGCCGACTTGCATCGAATTTTCGGATGGGATCCGGGCACTTCTGAGTCTACATGTCTTCTTCAAACATATTCTTCTGTCTCTTAGCTTTCCAACGCATCTTGAAACGCATCAATCCGACATCGGGAGCTCAAGTTATGTCCATTTTAGTTAAGACTGTTCGAGCAGAAATCTCTATACGGTTTTATCACGGGAAATATTATTTATTACGAATTTTCAGTAATTTTATTGATTATTTGTACTTATATTTAATCTAGGATTCTTTATGAAGATATTTAGATGATTTAGGATTAGATTTGTTGTTTATTTATTAGTTTTTTAGGTTAGATAAAATATGTTTATTTATTTTATTATTATCTTTACTTTTCCTAACTTAAGTTGAACTCTTCATTTGTAGCCTATTTAAAGGCATATTTGCTTCAGTAATAAGAACAACATCATGAATTTATGAGTTGCAAAAACCTTTGGCCATGAACCATTTTATTTTCAAGGTAGATAGATTTGCCTTGTAATTTTTCGTATCAGAAATCTTCTTCAACGTAAGTTGGTCAAGTTCTTGTAATGGAGATCATCTTCACACTCTTGCTTGCCTAGGTAATTGCATCTAGGTGGGTGGGTTAGAGCCGCTTGAGATTGCTTTCTTAGATAATCGCATCTAAGAGGGAGCCGAAGACAAAATATTCTACAACATCTATCTCGTCATCATCCATTCATCGGAGAGATTCGTGCCGTTTGCAGGTGTTTGCCTATTCATTTGCGGTTAGGAGGGTGCCAAGGACAAATCTATCCAACACAGCCACCATCAAATTCATCCTATCTCGTTTTCTACATCAAGATCATGCTTTATTATCGATTTGTTGAACTTAGAGTTTGGGGTTTTCTCGGATCATATTAGTGAGTCTGCTAGATTAATTGTGATCTAGAGGGTTCCTAGATTTTGAGGTAATTCTTGGGTCTTGGCTTCCGTATCAGTTTCAACACCAATTCATACCCTCAAAAATGTCCAAAAACTAGCCCCTAAAACACCATATTATCTTCCAAAAATGTCTTCTTTTGCAGCCTTACTTCTGTGCAGGAATTCTTACTTCTATCCTAGATCCGAAACAATCAAAGGAAGCCTTCATCAACGGGCAGCCTACTATCACTTTAGGTTAAAGCCATCCTTCATCTATAAAAGGATGTTGCTTTCTTCTTTGTTTTTCAAATTTCATTGATTAATAAAAAGTTCTCTTTTGATATTTTAGTATTCTTTGAGTACGTGTTTGCAAGTGTTCGGTAAACTTGTCTAGAAGCCATCTTCAACATAAGTTCGTCGAGTTCTTGTGAGGGAGATCATCTTCACACTCCTGCTTGCCTAGGTAATTGCGTCTAGGAAGGTGGGTTAGAGCCGCTTGAGGTTGATTGCTTAGATAATTGCATCTAAGAGGGTACCGAGGACATCAACTTCTATTTCGCCAACCCATCTTCATCTTCATCTTCAACCTTCACACCATCATCCATAATTCCATAAACAAAGCTGAAATTTTCAGATTTGTTTTATCTACCTTTGTTTCTATCTTTTTCAATCTTTTTATTTTAATTCTTATTATTCATCATCTAATCTATCATCTTCACCTTGTTTCTTTAATCTTCCATCTTTAATTCTGAAATTTTCAAGAAACGCCCTTCTCTTTTCTCTTGAATTTTCAGATCTGCCCATAGCTTTCTTGATTGAGTCTAGAGCTCTTAATTCTTGCAACAACTTGATTGAAGGCTTCCAAATCCACAATTGCGCTACTCTATCAATTGGTATCAGATTTAGGACGATTCTTGGGCAAAATTTTGACGTTTTAGGGTGAAAATTAGGGAAAAAAAGAGAAAATTCGTAAAAACTAAATGAACGAATTTTGAGCTGAAAATTTCCAGACTATATCTACATCACTGGAGGAGTCTTCACACAAAATTTCAGAATTTTTTGACTTCGGGAACACCTTGAACAAAGTAGATCAAGTTGCTGCAAAATTCCAGGGTTTTCGAGTTTTTTTATTTTTTTTCCATTCTTAGCCATTAGTTTTCCTTTGTTTTAGCTTTTTTTTATTCTTATACATCTTCTAACACTTTCTTGTTTCCTTGTGTAAGTAGGACCAAAATTTGCATATCTTTCTTTCTCTTTGCAACTATAATTCTATTGGTGTCTAACCCTCCCTTTGGATTCTTAAAGCACATTAGGATTCATTGGTAGGATTGACCTTCAACATAACTTTCTTGGAGTGAATAACGGTGAGGATTTGCTTTGTGCTTTTTTTAAGACTTTTCAGGATGTCCTTGAGCAATGTATTGGATTTTACCCTCTGGGGATTCAATGTCATTATTGTTGTCGACTAGATCTTTCGGGCTATGATTGTCCCGATAAGTCTTATTTTCAAGAAAAATTATTGAGAGATATGTTGGCTGAATTCATGTCTTCTAATGATATTGAAATCCATTATCCAGACCATGGTGAAGATGTTACTTATGAGAGTTTCGCCGAAGATATACTTGTGGAAGCCAAAATTCCTCCTACACCACTATCCTTCAATGAAATTTAGAATTTTTGTGAAGAGGATGTGACAAACGCGTTACCTTGTGATCAAAAGAAGTTTGTGAGTCGCAAAAAGTCTTCACAAGAATCCATCAAAACTTTTTTTCTTCCATGGCACTTTAATGATCTTCCTCCATCCACCAGTTTAGATTCGGGAACGAATCTTTTTGAGGGGTGGGGGAATGATACATGCATATGCATAGGAGAGCTAGAACGATGCACTAAAGACAAGAAGTTGAAACAGTCTGGCATGCCCGATCTTTTTCCTTTTGATACTTCAGATTCGAGGACGAATCCTTTTGAGGAAGGAGAGGATGATACATGCATGAGCGCGGTCAAATTACTCATATGGGACAAGAAGTTGAAGCTGCTCAATGCAAACAACAAGGTCCAAAGTGATCCATGCTTAGGAGGTGTGAAGAGATGCATTTTAGATAAGAAACTGAAACTGTTTTGCAAAGCTGGAGCATCAGCCGGCTTGAGACGAATTTTCGGATGGGATCCAAGCATTTCTAGGTTGAGTTGTCTATTAATAAATTGACCATCATTCAGTTACCTTTCCAAAGCATCTTGAAATGCGTCAATCGGACATCGGGAACTCAAGATACCTTTAATTTATTGAAGACTGCGCAAGTAGAAAAATGGATACGCGTTTAACTACGGGATTTTGTAAATTCAGCCCGAAAGCTAATTTATAAAGCTTTTGGACTAATTAGATTTAGCCCAACCTAATTATTAACATTTAAATTATGTTTTTAGGGTTTTATATACTTTAGGAACCAGCCACCCTTCTCTTAAGCCGTTAGATCAAGTCCAATTTAATGGACCAGATTTCTTTGTTTATTTTATTCATTCTTAGCTTTGGTTAAAGCCATCCTTCATCTATAAAATGATGATGCTTTCTTCTTTGTTTTTTAGATTTCATTTATTAATAAAAAGTTCTCTTTTTAGATTTTAGTATTCTTTGAGTACGTGTTTGCAAGTGTTCGGTAAACTTGTCTAGAAGCCATCTTCAACATAAGATCGTCGAGTTCTTGCGAGGGAGATCATCTTCACACTCTTGCTTGCCGAGGTAATTACATCTAGAAGGGTGGGTTAAAGCCTGATACATGCATGAGCGGGGTTAAATTACTCACATTGGACAAGAAGCTGAATTTGTTCGATGCAAACAATAATGGCCAAAACAATGCACGCATAGGAGGTCAAAAACGATGCATCTTGGACAAGAAACTGAATCTGTTTGTGAAGTCTGGAAAGTCAGCTAACTTGCGACACATTTTTGGATGAGATTCAGGCATTTATGGGTCAACATGTCTTCTTAAAACTTTTCCGGCTGCAAATTAGATTTCAAACGCATCTTGAAACGCCTCAATCGGACATCTGTATCTCAAGATACGTCTATTTTAGCGAAGACAGCGCATGCAGAAATTCCTATACGGGATTAATACGGGATTTTTGGATAATTACGAATTTTCTAGATTTTATTTGATTATTTATAATTTAAATCAATATAGGATTCTGCAATATCTATTAGGATTACATTTATTTAATTAGGATTTTATTTTTAGCATTTATTTATTATTAGAAGTTACTTATCTAATTAGGAGTTAGATTTTAGCATTTATTTATTGTATTTAATTCCTAAGTTTAGTAGGATTAGAACTTCTCCATGGCCTATATAAAGGAGGCTTCACCCACATTATAATTCAGATTTCATTGATTAAAAAAAAGTTCTCTTTGCAGATTTTAGTATTCTTTGTTTTTGCAAGTGCTGATTACTTGTGCCTTGGAAGTCTTCTTCAACATAAGTTTGACGAGTTCTTGTGAGGGAGATCATCTTCACACTCTTGCTTGCCTAGATAACCGCGTCTAGGAGGGTGGGTTAGAGCCGCTTGATGTTGCTTGCTTAGATAATTGAGTTTAAAAGGGTGCCGAGGACAAAACAACATCAACAATTCACAAGCCATCTTCATCTTCAACCTTCACACCATCTTCCATAATTCCATAAACAAAGCTGGAATTTTTAGATTTGTTTTACCTATCTTCTTCTTAATCTTTTCTCATCTTTTTTATTTATATTCTTATTTCTTATCATCTAATCCTTCATCTTGTCTTTCTTTCTTTAAATTTCCAGCCTTGAATCTGAAAAATTCAAGAAAATCCCTTCTTTTTTCTCTTGAATTTTCAGATCTGCCCAAACTTCATTGATTGAGTCTAGAGCTCCTAGTTCTTGCAACAACTTGATTGAAGGCTTCCAAATCCAAGATTGCGCTACTCTATCATTTGGTATCATTGGGACGATCCTTGACAAGAATTTTGGCGTTTTTGGGTGAAAAACTCGAAAATTAGGGAAAAATCGTCAAATTCAAACGAGTGGATTTTGAGCTGAAAATTTCCAGATCAGATCTACACCTTTGGAGGAGTCACCACATAAAATTTCAGAATTTTTTGACATCGAGAACACCTCGAACAAAGTAGATCAAGTTGCTGCAAAATTCTAGGGTTTTCGGAGTTTTTCTAATTTTCTTTCATTCTTAGCCATTAGTTTTCGTTTGTTTTAGCTTTTATTGCTTCTTACACATCTTCTAACACCTTCTTGTTTCCATTTGTTAGTAGGACTAAAAGTTGCATACTCTTCTTTCTCCTTGCAACTATAATTCTATTGGTGTCTAACCTTTTCTTTGGATTCTTAAAGCAATTAGGATGTTTTATTCTCTTTTCAACACTCGTTATCCTATAACAATAAATATTTTTCGGTCACGATGTAAGATACAAGGTAATCTATGTTCTTTAATTATTGATGGTGACAGTCGTGTAAACTTAGTGAGGAGCTTCATTGTTGATGCACTCGATCTACCATGCCAAGAACACCCTAAGCCGTATCATCTTCAAGGGTTTAATAGCGGACCGGATATGAAGGTAACCAAACGTTGTTTAATCTCTTTTACTCTTGGAAGCTATTGTGATGATGTATGGTGTGACGTGGTTCCTATGGAAGTCACCCACTTGCTATTAGGAAGACCTTGGAAAAATGATCGTGGCGCTGTCCATCGAATCAATACAAATGGATACTCGGTTGTGCACCAAGGCCAGAAGTTCTCGTATGCTACAATAGAGCCGGAAAAGTAGATGAAGAAATAGTGAAAGCAAAAAACAGTGTGAGAGGATAAAACGAAAAAGATTGGAAGCACAAAAGGCTGAATCAATTGACCACACAAAGGCAACCAACCCTGAAGACATCCCAAAACCAGAAGGTACACATGATTCTCTTCGTACTTCTACTTCTAGTATTTGTGCAAATGTTGATATTGGAGAAGAACCATCTCCCAAACAAAAGGATAGTGATAGTGAACACATTAGACAATATGACAATGCTTCTAATCCCTCATGTGAAGTAGTAGGTCCACTTGCTATACTCTCATCACCTCCCCACGAAGAAAGTAAGTGTAATTCTGACCCTTCATTTGATTCTTGTCATATCATTCCGTTAGAAACACTTTCTCCTCTACAAAAATTGTACATTGATGATAAATTTTGCGAGAGGGATATGGGATGTGAGATACAAAAGATTGAGAGTAAAGAGGCCGAGAGTGAAAAAAGTCAAATTAATATCCCAAATTTGTTGAGTGAAAATACATATGAGGTAAAAGTCACACAAAGCCTAAAAGAAAAGGACAAGAAAAAGAACGCGACGAGTGATTTTGTTTTGACTAGTCATTACAAATGTTCGAGTAGTGTTGTCTTATATTTTTTCAAGATTTTGTTGAACCATTGGGAGCAGCTCAATTAGATCACCCCACATACAACAAAGAAGCCTTTTCAATTAAAGTTGATGATTGTTCTCTCATTGCCGATTTAGATTCGAGGACGAATCCTTTTGAGGAGTAGGGGAATGATACATGCATGAGCGGGGTTAAATTTCTCATATTGGACAAGAAGCTGAATTTGTTCGATGCAAACAATAATGGCCAAAACAATGCACACATAGGAGGTCAAAAACAATGCATCTTAGACAAGAAACTAAATCTGTTTGTGAAGTCTGGAAAGTCAGCTAACTTGCGACGAATTTTTGGATGGGATCCAGGAATTTATGGGTCAACGTCTTCTTAAAACTTGTCCGGGTGCAAATTAGCTTTCCAACGCATCTTGAAACGCCTCAATCGGACATCTGGATCTCAGATACGTCTATTTTAGCCAAGACAGCGCATGCAGAAATTCCTATACGGGATTTTTGGTTAATTACGAATTATCAAGATTTTATTTGATTATTTATAATTTAAATCAATATAAGATGCTGCAATATCTATTAGGATCAGATTTATTTAATTAGGATTTTATTTTTAGCATTTATTTATTATTAGAAGTTACTTATCTAATTAGGAGATTAGATTTTAGCATTTATTTATTGTATTTAATTCCTAAGTTTAGTAGGATTAGAACTTCTCCATGGCCTATATAAAAGGAGGCTTCACCCACATTGTAATTCAGATTTCATTGATTAATAAAAAGTTCTCTTTGGAGATTTTAGTAATCTTTGTTTTTGCAAGTGCTGATTACTTGTGCCTTCGAAGTCTTCTTCAACATAAGTTCGACGAGTTCTTGTGAGGGAGATCATCTTCACACTCTTGCTTGCCTAGATAATCGTGTCTAGGAGGGAGGGTTAGAGCTGCTTGAGGTTGCTTGCTTAGATAATTGAGTCTAAGAGGGTGCCGAGGACAAAACAACATCAACAATTCACAAGCCATCTTCATCTTCAACCTTCACATCATCTTCCATAATTCCATAAACAAAGCTGGAATTTTCAGATTTGTTTTACTTATCTCTTTCTCAATCTTTTTAAATCTTTTTATTTATATTCTTATTCTTATCATATAATCCTTCATCTTGTTTTTCTTTCTTTAATTTTCCATCCTCGAATTTGAAAATTTCAAGAAAATCCCTTTTCTTTTCTCTTGAATTTTTAAATCTGGCCAAACTTCCTTGATTGAGTCTAGAGCTCCTAGTTCTTGCAAGGAGATTGAAGGAGATGGAAGGATGGTTCTAAATGAATGGGGAGTTTGATTGTGGAGTAGGATGTGACAAGGGATTGAAGGAATTATGGATATGGATGTATGGTTGTAGGGGTAATTGAAGTAGGAAACAAAATTGAAACTAATGGTGCGGTGTAAAACAAATGAGGAACCAACACTAAATAGTGAAGATCTGTTCCTTAAGAGTTCTAGCCGTGTATTGAGTTGAAGGGTATATGGATTGTGACCCACTAGTTATAGAAACTAGGAACCAACAATTTAATAAAATGGAAGGGGGAAGAATGCCACAAGAATAATCTTGTAAGCCGATAAAGTTCAATAGGAACTTTGAAAGTGAAACACTCTCAAGTATAATATATGCCAAAAGTTCTATTTACAATAGAAAATGGCTGCCTATTTATAGGAGCATAGTGGCTGAATTGAATAGGACACAAAGGATTAAAAGCTATTGATTAAGGGATTAAAAGCTAATTAAATCGTAGGTTATCCTTTCTCCAAATTTAGCTGAAAAGTTGATGTTGGATGAGGATGAATGTGGACAACCTTTGGAATGAATGTGGACACACATATCGTCCACATAAAAGTACCCCTTGATCTGCCATTTGATGAGATTGTATTCATTCCCTCTTAAAACGTGATAAAGAGGCCTTAAGTGCATGTCTCCTTTGTTATCAAAACTGATCAGCTTTTAGAAGGCTTAAAGTAGCTTTTAAGTGGTGTTAAATAGCTCTTTAAGTGGCCAGCTTTAAGGGGCTTGAATGCCTTGTTTCCTTGCTGAACTCAACAGTCTCCAAGTGTTGTAATTGCCCTTTTGAATTGCATTGAAAACTGATCAGCCTTGATGTGTCTTCAAGTGGTGTAATTACTCTCTTGAATTGCATTGTAACAAATCAGCCTTGATGTGTCTTCAAGTGCTTTCAATTGGTGGTAAATGCCTTGTCAAACTTGAGAAGATGATCAACCATTTGTCCCCAATTGAATGTCCTAGCCGAAAAGACAAAAAAACAACCATTAGATAACAACTTATTCACAAAAAATGAAAGTGAATGCATAAAACAGATTTAAATAAAACAGATTTAATGAGCTAGTTTAATTTAATGGAACTAGTTACATTGAATGAACTAGTTTAATTAAGTAACTAACACACTAATTGAACTCACAAACATAAGTAAACTAATGTGCAATAAGTGAACTAACATGCATTAATAAACCGTCATGCATTAATTAAACTAACAAACTTAAAAGAACTAACATGCTTAAATGTTCCAAACAAGAATAAATGAACACCAAGCATTCATGCACACAAACTGATACATGTATGGGGGGGCTAAAATGATACATTGTAGCCAAAGAGTTGAAGCTGTTTTATAAGTCTGGAATTTCAGCCGACTTGCATCGAATTTTCGGATGGGATCCGGCACTTATGAGTCTACATGTCTTCTTCAAACATATTCGTCTGCTCTTAGCTTTCCAACGCATCAATCCAACATCGGGAGCTCAAGTCATGTATATTTTAGTGAAGACTGTTCGAGCAGAAATCTCTATACGTTTTTATCATGGGAAATATTATTTATTACGAATTTTCAAAAATTTTATTGATTATTTGTACTTAAATTTAATCTAGGATTCTTTATGAAGATATTTAGATGATTTAGGATTAGATTTGTTATTTATTTATTAGTTTTTTAGGTTAGATAAAATATGTTTATTTGTTTTATTATTATCTTTAGTTTTCCTAATTTAAGTTGAACTTTTCATTTGTAGCCTATTTAAAAGCATATTTGCTTCACTAATAAGAACAACATCATGAATTTATGAGTTGCAAAAACCTTTGGCCATGGGCCATTTTATTTTCAAGCTAGATAGATTTGCCTTGTTATTTTTCGTATCAGAAGTCTTCTTCAACGTAAGTTCGTCAAGTTCTTGTAATGGAGATCATCTTCACACTCTTGCTTGCCTAGGTAATTGCATCTAGGAGGGTGGGTTAGAGCCGCTTGAGGTTGCTTGCTTAGATAATCGCGTCTAAGAGGGTACCGAGGACAAAATATCCTACAACATCTATCTCGTCATCATCCATTCATCGGAGAGATTCATGCCATCTACAGGTGTTTGCCTATTCAATTGCGATTAGGAAGGTGCCAAGGACAAATCTATCCAACACCGCCACCGTCAAATTCATCCTATCTCGTTTTCTACATCAAGATCATGCTTTATTATCGGTTTGCTGAACGTGGAGTTTGGGTTTTCTCAGATCATATTAGTGAGTTTGCTAGATTAATTGTGATCTAGAGGGTTCCTAGATTTTTTGGTAATTCTTGGATTCTGGCTTCCGTATCAATTGGTATCAGAGCCTTAGTTTAGGTGTTTGAAACAATTATTTTTTACTGTTGTTTTAGTAGTGAGAAAAAAGAAAAAATATATAATTTGAAGGTTGTAATCAACAACTCTTAAGATTCAGGACGAATCGTTTTCAACAGGGGGAGAATGATACATGTATGGGGGGCTAAAATGATACATTGTAGCCAAAGAGTTGAAGCTGTTTTATAAGTCTGGAATTTCAGCCGACTTGCATCGAATTTTCGGATGGGATCCGGGCACTTCTGAGTCTACATGTCTTCTTCAAACATATTCGGCTGCCTCTTAGCTTTCCAACGCATCAATCCGATATCGGGAGCTCATGTTATGTCAATTTTAGTGAAGACTGTGCGAGCGGTTTTATCATGGGAAATATTATTTATTACGAATTTTCAAACATTTTATTGATTATTTGTACTTAAATTTAATCTAGGATTCTTTATGAAGATATTTAGATGATTTAGGATTAGATTTGTTATTTATTTATTAGTTTTTTAGGTTAGATAAAATATGTTTATTTATTTTATTATTATCTTTACTTTTCCTAATTTAAGTTGAACTCTTTATTTGTAGCCTATTTAAAGTCATATTTGCTTCACTAATAAGAACAACATCATGAATTTATGAGTTGCAAAAACCTTTGGCCATGGGCCATTTTATTTTCAAGGTAGATAGATTTGCCTTGTTATTTTTCGTATCAGAAGTCTTCTTTAACGTAAGTTCGTCAAGTTCTTGTAATGGAGATCATCTTCACACTGTTTCTTGCCTAGGTAATTGCATCTAGGAGGGTGGGTTAGAGCCGCTTGAGGTTGCTTGCTTAGATAATCACGTCTAAGAGGGTGCCGAGGACAAAATATCCTACAACATCTATCTCGTCATCATCCATTCATCGGAGAGATTCGTGCCGTTTGCAGATGTTTGCCTATTCAATTGCAATTAGGAGGTTGCTAAGGACAAATCTATCCAACACCGCCACCGTCAAATTCATCCTATCTCGTTTTCTACATCAAGATCATGCTTTATTATCGGTTTGCTGAACGTGGAGTTTAGGTTTTCTCGGATCATATTAGTGAGTTTGCTAGATTAATTGTGATCTAGAGGGTTCCTAGATTTTGAGGTAATTCTTGGATCCTGGCTTCCGTATCACAAACTGAAATTAAATTTAAAACTTAATAAATACTCATGCACGAGTAGGAGACTGCATTGTTCAATCAAAGTTGGCGTTTACTCCTTCAAATTAAAGCCTTGACTAAACAAGTTCTCCATAGCTTCTTGGAACATCTTGGCCCTAGCACGAGTCATAGGCCCACTAGGAAATTCGTTCGGGTCCTTGCTGGTCGCGATCACATCAGTCCCTCCCTCTTGAAAGCGATTTGTCCCCAAATCGTCACCTACATCAAAAGGAGATAAATCAGCAACACTGAAAGTTGCACTTTGATTATACTCACCGGGGAGGTCTAATTGATAGGTATTGTCATTGACACGCTTGATCACTTGGAAAGGGCCATCCCCTCTAGGCATCAGTTTTGATTTGCGTTGGGCTGGAAACCTTTCTTTTCTCATGTGGAGCCAAACCCATTCTCCGGGTTCAAAGGTAACTCGTTTTCGTCCCTTGTTAGCTTGCCGCTCATATTGCTTGGTTCTCTTTTCAATATTGTCCCGCACTTGTTGATGGAGCTTCTTGAAAAATTCAGCCTTGTTTCTCCCATCTTTATTCACAATTTGATCAGCAGACAAAGGTAATAAATCCAATGGGGTCAAAGGACTGAACCCATACACAACTTCGAATGGTGACATTTTATTGGCATAATGTATGGACTGATTGTAAGCGAACTCAACATGAGGCAAGCTATCTTCCCAAGTCCTCAAATTCTTTTTGACAATTGTCCTCAACAACATGGACAATACCCAGTTCACCACTTCAGTTTGACCATCCGTTTGTGGTTGACAAGTTCTGGAAAACAACAACTTGGTTCCAATCTTGCTCTATAGTGTTCTCCAAAAATGGCTTAAAAACTTCACATCTCGATCAGATACGGTAGTCCTTGGAACTCCATGCAATCTCATGATTTCCCTAAAAAATAAATTAGCAACATGTGAAGCGTCATTAGTCTTATTACAAGGAATAAAATGAGCCATTTTAGAAAATTGATCCACTACTACAAAGGTGGAATCCTTGTTGTTCTTTGTACGAGGCAGTCAAGTACAAAATCCTTGGATATATCTACCCAAGGTGCATTTGGAATAGGTAATGGAGTATATAGGCCATGAGGCATGACTTTTGATTTGGCCTTTTTACATGTGATGCAATGCTCACATAGCCTTTCTATATCTCGTTTCATCTTTGGAAAAAACAAATGTTCTTTCAACATACTCAATGTCTTGGCTACTCCAAAATGTCCCATTAGTCCTCCACCATGTGCTTCCTTGATAAGCAACTCATGAATGGAACATTGTGGAATGCAAAGCTTCCCTTCCTTGAATAGGTATCCATCGTCCCTACAGAACTTATCATGTGCACCTTTCTTACAAATTTTGTAAACTTCACCCAAATCATAGTCAGATTCATACAACTCTTTAATGAAAGAAAAACCCAACAATTTAGAGTCCAAGGTGTTAAGTAGGGCATACCTGCGCGATAGTGCATCAGCAACAATGTTTTCCTTACCCTTTTTATACTTGATCACGTAGGGAAAGGCTTCAAGAAACTCAACCCATTTAACGTGCCTCTTGTTTAGCTTATGTTGTCCTCGAATGTGCTTTAACGCCTCATGATCCGTATGGATGATGATACGAGCATGAGAGGGGTCAAAATAATCATCTTGGAAAAGAAGTTGAAACTGCTTTGCAAGTCAGAAACATTAGTCAACTTGCGAAGCTTTTTTGGATGAGATCCAGACATTTATGGGTCAACATGTCTTCTTAAAACTTGTCCGGATGCAAATTAGCTTTCCAACGCATCTTGAAACGCCTCAATCGGACATCTGGATCTCAAGATACGTCTATTTTAGCGAAGACAGCGCATGTAGAAATTCCTATACGGGATTTTTGGATAATTACGAATTTTCAAGATTTTATTTGATTATTTGTAATTTAAATCAACATAGGATTCTGCAATATCTATTAGGATCAGATTTATTTAATTAAGATTTTATTTTTAGCATTTATTTATTATTAGAAGTTATTTATCTAATTAGGAGATTAGATTTTAGTAGTTATTTATTGTATTTAATTCCTAAGTTTAGTAGGATTAAAACTTCTCCATGGCCTACATAAAGGAGGCTTCACCCACATTGTAATTTAGATTTGAATGATCAAATAAAATTCTCTTTTGAGTTCCAACATGCAAGAACATTATCTTGTGTTTTAGAAGCAAATCGATTTTCAAGTTCTCCGGGATTTGTTGTTGAGGATCTTCACACTCCTGCTTGCCCATACAAAAGCGTTTGAGAGGGTGGGTTAGAGCCGCCTGAGGCTTCTTGCTTAGATAATTGCGTCTAAGAGGGTGCCGAGGACAACTATCAATTCATCACGCCATCTCCACATATTCAAGCTTCCTCCATTGACGCCACCACCATAAGCAACTATGAATTTTTAGATTTGTTCTTTATTTTAGTTTGTTTTATTTTTCTCGTTATTCGAATTTGTGCCACTCTATCATTTGGTATCAGAGCACAAATTCAAATAAAGAGAAAAACAAAACAAGCCAAAATAAAGAACAAATCTAAAAATTCATACTTGCTTATGGTGGTAGCGTCAATGGACGAAGCTTGAATAAGTGGAGATGATGTGATTAATTGATAGTTGTCCTCGGCACTCTCTTAGATGCAATTATCTAAGCAAGCAACCTCAAGCGGCTCTAACCCACCCTCCCAAACTCTTTTGTATGGGCAAGCAGGAGTGTGAAGATCCTCAACAACAAATCCCGGAGAACTTGAAAATCGATTTGCTTCTAAAACACAAGATAATGTACTTGCAAGTTAGAACTCAAAAGAGAATTTTATTTAATCATTCAAATCTGAATTACAATGTGGGTGAAGCCTCCTTTATGTAGGTCATGGAGAAGTTTTAATCCTACTAAACTTATGAATTAAATACAATAAATAAATGCTAAAATCTAATCTCCTAATTAGATAAGTAACTTCTAATAATAAATAAATGCTAAAAATAAAATCCTAATTAAATAAATCTAATCCTAATAGATATTGCAGAATCCTATGTTGATTTAAATTACAAATAATCAAATAAAATCTTGAAAATTCGTAATTATCCAAAAATCCCGTATTAATCCCGTATAGGAATTTCTACATGCACTGTCTTCGCTAAAATAGACGTATCTTGAGATCCAGATGTCCGATTGAGGCGTTTCAAGATGCGTTGGAAAGCTAATTTGCAGCCTAACAAGTTTCAAGAAGACTTGTTGACTCATAAATGCCTAGATCCCATCCAAAAATGCTTCGCAAGTTGACTGATGTTTCTGACTTGCAAAGCAGTTTCAACTTCTTTTCCAAGATGATTATTTTGACCCCTCTCATGCTCGTATCATTCCCCCACTCCTCAAAAAGATTCGCCCTCGAATCTAGACCGGTAAATGGAGGAAGTTCATCAAAGTACCATAGAAAAGAAGACGTCTTGAAGGATCCTTTTGCAGTGTCTCTTTTTGCAATGTAATTTACAAGTTCCTTCTCATTGGGATCATCACGGTTGTTCTTTTGGTCGCAAAGTAACTCATTCTCATCTTCAAAATTGTTATTAATGCTAAAAGAGGAATAAGCATAAACAGAATTCTGAAAACATTCAATGATACCTTTTGATTGTAAGGTACCTTCGTTGGTGTTTGTCGTTTGATGATCATCTTGAATCGAAATAGTAGGTTCGTCACTGGAAACAAACACACTACTTATAATTTCTTCCTCATCAATAGACAAGGTTAAACTCTCGATGGTATCGTCTTCCTCATGTTCTTTAGAAGAACAAATTTCTTGATCATGCTCCAGATCACGGATTTCAATATCATTAGAAGACATGAATTCAGACAACATATCTCTCAAATTTTTTTCTTGAAAATAAAACTTATCTAGACAATCATACCCTGAATGATCTAGTCGACAACAATAATGACATCGAGTCCCCAAAAGGGTAAAATCCAATACGTTGTTCAATGACATCCTCAAGAACAACCTGAATCCGATACCAAATGATAGAGTGGCGTAAATTCGAATAAAGAGAAAAACAAAACAAACCAAAATAAAGAACAAATCTAAAAAAATCATATTTGCTTATGGTGGTGGCGTCAATGGAGGAAGCTTGAATATGTGGAGATGGCGTGATGAATTGATAGTTGTCCTAGGCACCCTCTTAGACACAATTATCTAAGCAAGCAACCTCAAGCGGCTCTAACCCACCCTCCCAAACGCTTTTTGTATGGGCAAGCAGGAGTGTGAAGATCCTCAACAACAAATCCCGGAGAACTTGAAAATCAATTTGTTTCTAAAACACAAGATAATGTTCTTGCAAGTTGGAACTCAAAAGAGAATTTTATTTAATCATTCAAATCTGAATTACAGTGTGGGTGAAGCCTCCTTTATGTAGGCCAAGGAGAAGTTTTAATCCTACTAAACTTAGGAATTAAATACAATAAATAAATGCTAAAATCTAATCTCCTAATTAGACAAGTAACTTCTAATAATAAATAAATGCTAAAAATAAAATCCTAATTAAATAAATCTGATCCTAATAGATATTGCAGAATCTTATGTTGATTTAAATTACAAATAATCAAATAAAATCTTGAAAATTCGTAATTATCCAAAAATCCCGTATTAATCCCGTATAGGAATTTCTACACGCGCTGTCTTCGCTAAAATAGACGTATCTTGAGATCCAGATGTCCGATTGAGGCGTTTCAAGATGCGTTGGAAAGCTAATTTGCAGCCGGGCAAGTTTTAAGGGACATGTTGACCCATAAATGTCTGGATCCCATCCAAAAATGCTTCGCAAGTTGACTGATGTTTCTGACTTGCAAAGCAGTTTTCAACTTCTTTTCCAAGATGATTATTTTGACCCCTCTCATGCTCGTATCAGATGATGAATTCTTTTGACCAAAGATAATGCTGCCATGTTTCTAAGGCCCGAATTAGTGCATACATCTCTTTATCATAGGTCGTATAATTGAGTGTAGCTCCACTCAACTTCTCACTGAAGTAGGCTAGACGACGTCCTTCTTGAGATAAAACCGCTCCAATTCCCAAACTTGATGCATCACATTCAACCTCAAAAACCTTGTTAAAATCAGGCAAAGTTAACAATGGTTCATTAATTAGTCGATCTTTGATCAATTTAAAGGATTCCTCTTGTTCTTCACCCCAATAGAAATTAGAATTCTTCTTAATAACTCATGTTAATGGGCCGGCTAAAGTGCTGAAATTGGCACAAACCGACGGTAGAAGCTAGCTAATCCATGGAAGCTTCTCACTTGGCTAATGCTTGTGGGTCTAGGCCATTCCTCAATTGCCTTAAACTTTTCTCTATCAACCTCCAAACCATCTGCACTCACAACAAAACCTAGGAAAACAACCTTGTTAGTGCAAAATGTACATTTTTGTAGATTAGCATAAAGTTTTTATTTTCTCAAAACATCTAACACTGACCTTAGATGCTGAACATGATCATCCAAACTTTTGCTATAGATAAGAATATCATCAAAATACACTACACAAAACTTACCCAAGAATTGTCTAAGTATATGATTCATTAACCTCATAAAAGTGCTAGGTGCGTTAGTTAAGCCAAATGGCATAACCAACCACTCATATAATCCTTGCTTAGTCTTGAATGTGATTTTCCACTCATCCCCTTCTCGCATGCGAATTTGGTGATAACCACTTTTAAGATCAATCTTAGAAAAGACATTATACCACTAAGCTCATCTAACATATCATCTAAACGTGGAATGGGATGACCATATTTTACCAAATGATACATGCATGAGCGGGGTTAAATTACTCATATTGGACAAAAAGCTGAATTTGTTCGATGCAAACAATAATGGCCAAAACAATGTACGCATAGGAGGTAAAAAACGATGCATTTTGGACAAGAAACTGAATCTGTTTGTGAAGTCTGGAAAGTCAGCTAACTTGCGACGAATTTTTGGATGGGATCCAGGCATTTATGGGTCAATATGTCTTCTTAAAACTTGTCCGGCTGCAAATTATCTTTTCAACGCATCTTGAAACGCCTCAATCGGACATCTGGATCTCAAGATACGTCTATTTTAGCGAAGACAGCGCATGCAGAAATTCCTATACGGGATTAATACGGGATTTTTGGATAATTACGAATTTTCAAGATTTTATTTGATTATTTGTAATTTAAATCAATATAGGATTCTGCAATAGCTATTAGGATCAGATTTATTTGACTAGGATTTTATTTTTAGCATTTATTTATTATTAGAAGTTACTTATCTAATTAGGAGATTAGATTTCAGCATTTATTTATTGTATTTAATTCCTAAGTTTAGTAGGATTAAAACTTCTCCATGGCCTATATAAAGGAGGCTTCACCCACATTGTAATTCAGATTTCATTGATTAATAAAAAGTTCTCTTTGGAGATTTTCTTTGATTTATGAAATATTTAGTGAGTTTATTTTTTTCAAGTGCTGATTACTTGTGCCTTCGAAGTCTTCTTCAACATAAGTTCGACGAGTTCTTGTGAGGGAGATCATCTTCACACTCTTGCTTGCCTAGATAATCGCGTCTAGGAGGGTGGATAGAGCCGCTTGAGGTTGCTTGCTTAGATAATTGAGTCTAAGAGGGTGCCGAGGACAAAACAACATCAACAATTCGCAAGCCATCTTCATCTTCAACCTTCACTCCATCTTCCATAATTTCATAAACAAAGCTGGAATTTTCAGATTTGTTTTACTTATCTCTTTTCTCAATATTTTTTTAATCTTTTTTAAATTCATATTTCTTATCCTATAATCTTTCATCTTGTCTTTCTTTCTTTAAATTTCCAGCTTTCAATCTGAAAATTTCAAGAAAATCCCTTCTCTTTTCTCTTGAATTTTCAGATCTGCCCAAACTTCCTTGATTGAGTCTAGAGCTCCTAGTTCTTGCAACAACTTGATTGAAGGCTTCCAAATCCAAGATTGCGCTACTCTATCACATATCATCTAAACGCGGAATGGGATGACCATATTTTACCGTTATTTTGTTCACTACACGACAGTCCACACACATGCGCCATGTACCATCTTTCTTAGGCGCTAATAGAACCGGTACTGCACAAGGACTAAGGCTCTCCCTCACATAACCCTTTTCAATCAAATCTGAAACTTGCTTTTGTAACTCCTTGGTCTCCTCGGGTTACTACGATAAGCAGGTCGGTTAGGAATGATAGCACGAGGAACAAAGTCAATTTGGTGCTCTATTCCATGAATTGGAGGCAGGCCACTTGGAATCTCCTTCGGAAATAGGTCTTCATATTCCTGCAGTAATGAAACAATAAAAGATGGCAAATTTGGGTCAAGATCGTTAGTGTTTAATAGACTTTCCTTGTACATGAGTACAAGAACCATCTTTTCTAACAATAAATACTTTCTGATTTCTTTTTCTCTCGCAAAGACGCTCACTCTTTTTCTCTCTTATTTTTCATTATCTTTTGATTTTCTCTCGGATGTTACCTCACTCTCTTTTGCTTTTCTCTCAAAATTTTTGTCACTCTCTTTGGTTTTTTTTAAAACTTTCTCTCAAATGTATTTGATCTTTGTGAACTTGCTTTGGTGAAAGCGAGGCTAGGGTGATCTTCTTGGCTTTATGGGTGAGGGTATACCGATTGGTATAACCATCATGTATGACTCTCCTATCGAACTGCCATGGTCTCCCTAACAAGAGATGATCGGCATGCATTGGCACGACATCACATAGCACCTTGTTAAGTGTTCAAAAGTACTATTTTTATTACCCTTTTTATTCATATTATTGCTAGACTTAGGCTCATATTAGTTGCATTATTAGCCATTCATGCATGTTTGCATTGTTTCCTTGGTGGACAAGCTTGATTTCATATTTTGCTTAATTTTGTGGATTGCATTGTTTCCTTGGTGGACAAGCTTGATTTCATATTTTGCTTAATTTTGTGGAAAAAGATACTACTTTGGTGTGTTTTTGTGTGTGTGCAGAATCACTTGCCAAAGCAAGGCTGGAACCAGTTGCCAGGGCAATGCATGAAGGAGATGCCGAGCTAGTTGCCAGGGCAATTGTCAATAAGGGATAAGATGATATGGTTGTCGAAATTGATGGCTAGATAAGCCCAAGATGACGTGGAGCAAAGTTAAATCCCAAAGGAGTTTGATTTCCATGAAAAGGTCAAAGAGAAATTGAATCCCAAAAAGATAGGAGAAGATCTAGAAGGAATTTAAATATAATAAAGAATTATATTCTTTTAAAGTAATTAATTCCAACTTAACTTCCTCCTCAAGAAGGATTTTGACCTAGCCATCTCCTATTTAAAGGAGACCAAGCCGTCAAACTCAAAGGGAGAGGGGTGAAAGATTTCGACAAGAGCAAGGAGGGAATTCGACAAAGGCTTCAACCATTCTTCATCTTTTTCTTTCTTGTTCAATTAGGTTTATGTTAGGAATTCTTTGTCTTGTGTTTCTTTCGAACCTAGCCATGAACTAAATCTATTTTGCTAAGATTATTGTGTTTTGTGGTTGTGAGAAACAATTGGATTTTGTTTAGGTAATAAGAGTTTGCACTTTTAATTCAAGGTTTACTCATTCTTGGTTTTTATTTTTGTTTGCGAGTGAATTAGGAGAGGATCTCGTAACTTCATCTATTTATCTAATATCGGGAGAGTTAGATTCAAGAAACGAATGAGTATGGTCTTTATTCAATCTATTGATGGTGAATTAATCCGGCTTAGGAATAAGTTGAGGATTTCAATGGCTAAGAGTAGCGCAAGATTGGTTGTTGTTCACCCTTGATTCACGCAGGGATGTATTATCAAGGCATGCACAAATAGCTAGAGTTTTGACTTAGGGATAAGAAGAAACCATTGAAGAACGCTCCGCCGAACCTTGAAGTTGCTGCCCAGCCGCCCAAATAGTTGCCCAGCCAGTCGCCCAGGCAACTGTCGATTAGTTGCCAAGGCAACCCCGCTGCGCAAGTTGCCACGACAACTGAGTTGCTCTTGCACTCTTTTACCAAGACGATCCAATCGGCTATCACTCCTCAACTCACGATAACCTGGCCTATTCTCTCTCATTTGATTACATCTTCTTTTACTTATTTGCTTTCTAGTCTAGTTGTTAGTTAAAACTCCTACAATCACCTACTTGTGTTTTTACTTTTTACAGTGCAAGAGATTAGATTCTTGAAGTAGCACCAATCCCTGTGGAGACGATATCTTTTATACTATAACTTACGACATGTACACTTGCACAATTGCGGAGCACTTATTAGGCGCAACAAGCTTTTGGCGCCGTTGCCGGGGATTGGCAATAGCAACTTTGTTTTTATTTTCTTGCACTTTTTATTTTTCTTGTTTAAGATTCAAAGGGTTAACAAACTTTGGTTTTGCATTGGTATATGACCAGGGCGAGACTGATTACACCAAAATATCCCTTTGATCCAGAAATCGAACGAACCTTGCAAAGACTCAGACAAAGGTTAAGAGTAGCAATGGCTAATCAAGACGGCAATATGAATCAGGATGTTCCAGTAGGAGGAGTGATTCTTGCATGAAACAGAGCTATTCGAGACTATCTTGAAGAAGATCTTGAAGGACTTAATCCAGGAGTTGTCACACCTGAAATTGAAGCCGACCACTTTGAGTTGAAACCGGTGATGTTCAATATGATCAACACAATTGGTCAATTTGGCGGCTCAGCAACTGAAGATGCACGACAGCATCTTAAATTTTTCCTCGAGATTTGCAATTCATTCAAAATACAAGGAGTCACCCCCGATGTTTTACGGCTAAGATTATTCCCATATTCACTGAGGGATAGGGCGAAAGCATGGTTGTATGGTATTCCTGCCGGATCAATAGGATCTTGGACCGATCTTTGTCGTGATTTCCTTGCTCTATTTAATCCTACAAATTTGACTGATAAGCTTCATAACGAAATTATTTATTTTCGGCAAGCAGATGGTGAATCCATGTACGAGGCTTGGGAGCGATATATAGAACTTCTACACAAATGCCCCCTACACAGATTCCCAGTGTGGACACAAGTAACAATATTTTACAACGCTATGAATACACCAACAAGGATGATGCTAGATGCCTCAGCAAACGGCATACTCCTAGATAAGTCACCGGAGGAAGCAATGCAAATTCTAAACAGGCTTGCCAAGAATGATTATCAATTCCCATCTACTAGAAGAGGAGTTAGACGCCAAGCCACAATACATGAACTGGGATCATCAGATTCAATTTCGGCACAATTGGCCACTCTAACTAAGATGGTCCAGAACATACAAAAACCAAACAACACACAGGAGGTCAAGGTAATGGATTCCTTTTGTGAGTTATGTGATGGTAACCATGATTCTTCTGAATGTATGCAAAATTTGGAATCTAGCTTTTATATGGGGAATTACAACCGGAACAACAATGTGATGCCCAATACATACAATCTAGCTTGGAAGAAGCACCCAAATTTTTCATGGAGTAATCCCAACAATGCTTCTAAACCAAAACAATCAGAATGCACAAGCATCGGAATTCCAGTAAAATATGCCACGGCAACAGTTGCCGCAGCAACAACCGATAACATGTAGTTCTTTAGAAAATTCTCTCAATGCTTTTATGTTGAAAACTGAATCTTATATGGCTGAGAATAGTAACTTCATAAAAAGAACTGATGCTTTTATTAACAGGACCAAGATGAGATTGCAAAACCAAGAGGCGACAATCAAATCATTGGAAAATCAAGTCGGACAATTTGCTCAAAACCTGAATACTAGACCGCAAGGAGGATTACCTAGCGATACTAAAATCGCAAGAGGAACTGGCCAAGAGCAATGTAAGGCGATCACCACTAGAAGTTGCCAACAACTTAAAGAGGTTCAAGCTCGCTCATCAAACAAAACTCCACAAAAAGAACAAGATGAACTCAGCGGCAAAGCCTCAGATGCTGAACCAGGAATTGCTGCGGCAACCAGCGATAAGCATGCCCCGGCAACCAACGATAGGCACGCCACGACAACCCCAGTTGATAATGCCTTGGAAACTCCAGTTGCCTCGGCAATGCTGTCAATCAGGTTCCAGACCAATGAAGGGATCGAAGATATCTGACTTCCACCACCATTCCCACAAAGGTTGAAGCGACAAAAGCAAGAATATCAATTCAAGAAGTTTCTTGATATCCTAAAGCAAGTCCACATCAACTTGCCATTGGTTGAGGTGATTGACCAAATGCCAAACTATGCCAAGTTTTTGAAAGACATTGTGTCCAAGAGAACGAGGCTAGGAGAGTTTGAAATAGTTGCCGGAACAGAGGGATGCATGGCCATGTTGCACAATCGCATGCTACCCAAGTTGAAGGATCCCGGAAGTTTCACAATACCTTGTTCCATCGGAAACCACCATGTCAGGAAAGCATTATGTGACCTTGGAGCAAGCATAAACTTGATGCCTAAATCGGTTTTCCAGAAACTAGGAATGGGAAGGCAAGACCTACAACAGTTTTGCTACAGCTAGCCGCCAGATCCTATGTGCATCCAGAGGGAAAAATCGAAGACATACTGGTAAAAGTTGATAAATTTATTTTTCCCACTGACTTTATTGTTTTGGATTGTGAAGCAGATGAACATGCACCTATCATTCTCAGGAGACCCTTCCTAGCAACAGGGAGAACCTTGATCGATGTTGAAAAGGGAGAACTCAGGATGAGGGTGAATGACCAGCAAGTTAAACTAAATATGTTCCAAACACTAAGGCATGCCGATGATCCGGAAGAATGCCAACTTCTTCCTGCCACGACAGAGTTTAACTTCGACGAGGAATTTAGTTGCCTCGACAACTACATTGCCGATCAAGAGGAATCTAAGGAGTATGAAGAGCCGATTGATGAGGAGCAACAAGAAGAGGCAAATTGGTTAGTCAATAAACCAGGTACATACTTTGAACCACTGGATTACTCAGGTAAGGAAGGTAAACTCGAAAAGCCCTCCATTGAACAACCACCGATTCTTGAGTTGAAACAGTTGCCAGGGCAACTAAAATATGCTTACTTGGGAACTGATAATACATTGCTTGTAATTATTTCCTCTAAGTTACAGCCTGAGCAGGAAAAGAAACTTATCAAAATGTTGATGCTACACAAGAAGGCAATAGGGTGGACAGTTGCCAACTTGAAGGGAATTAGCCCGGCAGTGTGCATGCACAAGATTTTGTTGGAAGATGATCACAAACCTTCGATTGAGGCCCAGAGGAGACTGAATCATGCCATGAAAGGGGTTGTAATGAAAGAAATTATCAAGTGGCTTGACGGCGGCATTATATACCCTATCTCTGATAGTACATGGGTAAGTTTGGTATAATGTGTACCAAAAAAGGGAGGTATAACGGTGGTAAGTAATGAAAACAATGAACACATTCCAACCAGGACTGTGACTGGTTGGAGGGTTTGTATGGATTATCGAAAGCTAAACAAAGCCACTAGGAAAGATCACTTCCCATTACCCTTTATTGATCAAATGCTTGACCGTCTTGCAGGTAAACCCTTTTATTATTTTCTTGATGGTTATTTAGGTTACAATCAAATTACCATAGCACCAGAAGATCAAGAAAAGACAACCTTCACATGCCCATACGGTACTTATGCTTTCCGAAGGATGCTGTTCGGATTGTGTAATGCCCCAACAACCTTCTAAAGATGCATGATGGCACTCTTTTTAGACATGGTCGAAGACTTCCTTGAGATCTTCATAGATGATTTTTCCATTTTTGGTAATGACTTCGACAGTTGCCTCGGCAATTTAGAGAAGGTGTTGGCAAGATGTGAAAAAACCGATTTAGTCCTTAATTGGGAGAAGTTCCATTTTATGGTAGATGAAGGAATAGTGCTTGGCCACAAGATTTCATCCAAGGGAATTGAAGTAGACAAAGCCAAGGTGGACGTGATCGAGAGATTACCCCCACCAAGTTCGGTTAAAGGAATTCGAAGCTTTCTTGGACATGCAGGTTTTTACAAGAGGTTCATTCATAATTTTTCTAAAATTACTAAACCCTTGTGAAATTTGCTTGAACAGGATAAAGTCTTCAATTTTGATTATTCTTGCGCCCAAGCATTCAAAACCCTAAAGGAAAAGCTTTCCTCAGCATCAATTGTCGTTCCACCCGATTGGACACTACCTTTTGAGCTCGTGTGTGATGCAAGTGATTTCGCGGTAGGAGCAGTCCTAGGCCAACGCACAGGTATGACCTTTCATTTGACAAGTTCTGGTCCTATTTGCTAAAAAAGGATGCCAAACCTCGTTTGATTCGTTGGATATTGCTTTTACAAGAGTTTGACATTGAAATTAAGGACAGGAAAGGAACAGAAAATCAAGTGGCCGATCACTTATCACGCTTAGAATGCAATAGGGAGGAGGATGTGGATTTAGAGATATGCGATGCATTCCGGATGAGCAACTGTTAGTTACCTTGGCAACCATGGATGCGCATGCCTCAGCAACCCTTGACGCGCATGCCTCGACAACCCTTGACGTGCACCCCTCGGCAACTCCAGATGCGTATGCCTCGGCAACCACTGATGTGCACGCCTCGGCAACCCTTGACGCGCATGCCTCGGCAACTCCAGACGCGTATGCCTCGGTAACCCTTGACGCGCATACCGCGACAATTCTAGACGCGCACGCCTCGGCAACCATGGAAGCAGTTGCCACGACAACACATGCCTCAGCAATACCCTGGTACGCAGATTTAGTTAATTTCCTTGTTTGTGGTATTTTACCTTATGGCCTTACTCACCAAGGGAAGAAGCGGTTCCGCCATGATGCTAAGCATTACTTTTGGGACGAGCCTCTTTTGTTTAAACAATGTGCAGATCAGGTTATACGCCGATGTGTCCCTGAAGAGGAGCAGCAGAATGTACTCCGGCAATGCCATTCTTCACACTATGGAGGACATTTTGGAGGAACACGTACCGCGGCCAAAGTTTTGCAATCCGGTTTGCATTGGCCAACACTGTACAAAGATGCCCAAGAGTTTTACAAGCAATGTGATCGTTGCTAAAGGACGGGCAATATCTCTAGACGACATGATATGCCGCTCTAAAACATCATCGAGGTGAAATTGTTCGATGTATGGGGGATCGATTTTATGGGAGCTTTCCCATCTTCATTCGACAACCTCTACATTCTACTTGTCGTCGACTACGTGTCTAAATGGGTTGAGGCAGCTACAGTTCCCACCAACGATTCCAAGACCGTGCAACGATTCTTGCAGAAAAATATATTTACACGGTTTGGGATGCCGAGCAATTATCAGTGATGAAGGCAAGCACTTTGACAACAAACTTATTGCCAAGATGTTGCAACGCTTCAGCGTGTCACACAAAATTGCCACGGCATATCACCCACAAACCAATGGGAGAGCAGAAATTTCCAACCGAGAATTGAAGGGTAGACTCGAGAAAGTTGTAAATCCCTCTAGGAAGGATTGGTCAGTAAGACTAGATGATGCACTTTGGGCATATCGTACTGCATTCAAAACACCCTTAGGTATGTCTCCCTTCTGACTTGTTTATGGCAAAACATGCCATCTACCGGTGAAAATCAAACACAAGGCATATTGGGCAATCTAGACCGTGAATATGGATTGGGAAAGTGCTGGGCAAAAGCGTTTGTTGGACCTCAATGAGATAGAAGAATTTCGTGCACTCGCCTATAACAATGCACGAATCTACAAGGAGAAAACAAAGCATTGGCATGACAAGAAACTATTGCCGCGACAATTCATGCCAGGGCAACTAGTTCTCTTATTCAATTCACAGCTGAAACTTTTCCCGGGAAAACTGAAATCAAGATGGTCGGGACCATTCAAAGTTGTCAAACCGTTCTCCCATGGTGTTGTGATAATCAAGTCCATCACTGACGAACATGAATTCAAAGTCAATGAACAAAGATTGAAGCACTACAACGGTGCCCATGTGGAACGTAACAAAGAAGTGGTCACCTTAGGAGATGTATGAGCATGCTCTCCTTTAAATATTTTCTTTTTTTTTTATTTTTTCGAACTATTTAATTTTTTTTTAATTCCGGTTATTTTTTTCTTTTTAGGATAGATTTATTTATTTTCTTTAAGATTAAGATTACATCTTTCTTTCATATTTATCTAATTGTTTTTAAATTTTAAGTTTAAGAATTTCTTTGCACATCTTTATTTATTTTCTTTTATTAGTTTATCTTTAATTTTAATCCTTATTTTATTTGTTTTTGAATTGTAGGAAAAGAGTTCAAGATAAAGAGCAATTTGATTCAAGAAGGAAACTTCTTCAACAAGGAAATTAATGGGCTAAATCTAAGGCTTATATTAAGCCTCCAATTTACCCTAAATAAACCCTACAGAGCTGGCCAAACCCTTCTCCTTCCCCAAACCCCTTAGCTGTCCCCTTCCCCCAATCAAAACCCTTATTTTCTTTCTTTCCAATTAAACCCACCCACCATATTTACTACCTATCTTTTCTATTTAACCCATCACCCTTAACTTCCAAGAAACCTATTCCTACTTTTCATCTTGCAACTCTTTAGTTTCTTTTGCTTTCTTTTCTTTGTTTCTACGAAACTCACAACCAAGATCATCCATGGCATCCAAAATCGAATTTTTGGTTCATCCAAGTTCCTCCAAAGAACCAAGATACAAGAAGTTTGCTACACCGGTGGTTCAAGAAAGATTTCACTCCAAGTTTGAAAGCTGGAAGATTTGCAAAGAACAAGGCTTTGAATACTCAAACTCTCATCAAGGTTTTGGCCTTGAACCATTCATCTTCGAAAGAATTGCACATCAAAAGTGGCAAATCTTTTGCCATCAATCGGAACCTGGTAACATCTCATTTGTAAGAGAATTCTATGCTCACTCACCTAACCCGAATAATCCTTATGTTTTTGTTCGTGACAAGGCTATACTCATAAGCCCCGAAAACATCAACACCTTTTACGGGCTCTACATTGAGAAGGACGAGCATCAAGCCTTTGTTGATCAACTCACGCCCAAGCAACTCGACAAGCTGATTCAAGAACTCACTCTACCGGGAACTCATTGGAACGACGGTAAATTCGGTAAATCGCCTTCGGCTTAAACCCAAGGCAAAATTATGGAATAAGTTTGTTAAAACTTCTTTAATGCCCACCACACACAATACTACCGTTGATACACCTCGTCTTTTGCTCATACATTTTATCTTGCATAATCGCATCATTAACATTGGAAAAATTATTTGTGATGAGATTTTTGTATGTAGCACAAAAGACAAGGGTTCTCTTTTCTTCCCTTGCTTAATTTCCAATCTTTGCAAGGAGATGCATGTCCCAAGTGAGTCCACTAATGAAAAGGCCCTACTAAAGTCCGGTTGGAATCGAGCACAAATCCGAAAGCTAATGGGAGAGGCACCGGTAAAATCCCCAGCACCTTCAATTGCCGCGACAACTCCTGCCGCCTCAGCAACCCCTAATGCCCAAGCAACTGATGCCCGGGCAACTCGGCCAGCAACCCCAGGACAACTTGAAGCACTCTTACAACTATTGGCGAACTACCTTAGGCAAATTGAAGACCGCAATTAATGTTCATGCGGTACATGAAGGATCACAACAATGCCATCACCCAAGTCATCCTGGAAAAGTACCCGGACAGCCGCGTGCCGTTCCCCATCTTTCCTGCCGAAATCCTTACCACGGCAACCAATGAAGCAGTTGCCACGGCAACCGCAACAGATGATACCGCGGCAACCTACACTGCGCCTGCCCACGTAGTTTCCACGGCAACCAACACTGAAGATGTTGCGGCAACCAAAGCTAAAGACGCCCCAACAACCACTGCAAAAGCCAAAGGTAAAGCTCCTATGCCCGAATCAACTCGTACTGAATCATTGTGTAATTTTTTAGATTCGGACAAGTCCTCCATTTCACAAACAAAGACCACACCAATCGAATCCTCCAAGCCCAAGCGAAAAGCCAATGACATTATGAAGAGGACGATGAGGACAACCCCGTACGAGGATCGATTCCACCATCGGCAACAAGGAAGCAACCACCGCGTTCAAGAAAAAGAATCAAGACACCGACCAAAAGGAAACTAATCATCCACGACGAGGAACCCTCAGAGTAAGTCCTCGTTTGCATTTTGCTTTTCTTTATTTTTATTTTTCTTTGTTGCATGCATTGAGGACAATGCCTCACTCGAGTTTGGGGGGGATTGTTATTAGTTAGTTACCATGTTTAGTTGCATTCATCTTAAGTATTGCATTTAGGATACATAAATTGCTTGCCATGCCTTTAGTTGGAACAAGAATTGCCTAGATTTGATGAATATCCGATGATGACTTTGCCAATATACTTAATTGATAGAACTTTTTATTCTAGGATAAACATGGAAACACTTAGAATCGTACTATGATGCTAAACTTGATGACACACTATGTATCTTGATTGATTTAAGGAATTCTAGCGAACTTAGGTTGATAGTTAAAAAATTGGGGTATTAGAATAAAAATTGGATGAATGCTAGAGGTGCCCGAAATTGTCTCTAGTATGTGCTAAAAAATTGATTGCTAGAGGTGCCCGAAATTGGCTTTAGTATGTGCTAAAAGTTGATCACTAGAGGTTCCCAAAACCGGCTGTAGTCGAATAAATTAATTAACTTAAGAAAACTAAAAACAAAACAATAGAGGTGCTCGAAACCGGCTCTAGTTAAAACATGTTAAAAGAACCCAATGAAGTATTTTGAAAACCTCTTGTTTGCATAGAATCTGAAAAATCAACTTGCACACAACTCTGCACACACTCACAAGAATTATAGTTTGATTCCGAGTAACTCCTAAGTTTTCCAAAAATGAAAAGCCAATCATACTTTGTGCCACGGTTCTGAGAATTGAAATCAAGTTCAAAGCTAAGTTTGTGAAAATTGAAGTCTTGGCGGGTGATTATTAGTTTGCATTGTTTGAGGACAAGCAATAGTTCGAGTTTGGGGGTGTGTTAAGTGTTCAAAAGTACTATTTTTATTACCCTTTTTATTCATATTATTGCTAGACTTAGGCTCATATTAGTTGCATTATTATCCATTCATGCATGTTTGCATTGTTTCCTTGGTGGACAAGCTTGATCTCATATTTTGCTTAATTTTGTGGAAAAAGATACTGCTTTGGTCTGTTTTTGTGTGTGTGCAGAATCACTTGCCAAAGCAAGGCTAGAACCAGTTGCCAGGGTAATGCATGAAGGAGATGCTGAGCTAGTTGCTAAGGCAATGCATGAAGAAGATTCCGAGCTAGCTGCTAGGGCAATTGTCGATAAGGGATAATATGATATGGCAGTCGAAATTGATGACTAGATAAGCCCAATATGACATGGAGCAAAGTTAAATCCCAAAGGAGTTGATTTCTATGAAAAGGTCAAAGAGAAATTAAATCCCAAAGAGATAGGAGAAGATCTAGAAGGAATTTAAATATAATAAAGAATTATATTCTTTTAAAGTATTTAATTCCAACTTAACTTCCTCCTCAAGAAGGATTTTGACCTAGCCATCTCCTATTTAAAGGAGACCAAGCCGTCAAACTCAAAGGGAGAGGGGTGAAAGATTTCGATAAGAACAAGGAGGGAATTCGACAAAGGCTTCAACCATTCTTCATCCTTTTCTTTCTTGTTCAATTAGGTTTATGTTTGGAATTCTTTGTCTTGTGTTTCTTTAGAACCTAGCCATGAGCTAAATCTATTTGGCTAAGGTTATTGTGTTTTGTGGTTGTGAGAAACAATTGGATTTTGTTTAGGTAATAAGAGTTTGCACTTTCAATTCAAGGTTTACTCATTCTTGGTTTTTATTCTTGTTTGCGAGTGAATTGGGAGAGGATCTCGTAACTTCATCTATTTATCTAATATCGGGAGAGTTAGATTCAAGAAACAAATGAGTTCTTTATTCAATCTATTGATGGTGAAGATTAATCCGGCTTAGGAATAAGTTAAGGATTTCAACGGCTAAGAGGAGCGCAAGATTGGTTGTTGTTCACCCTTGATTCATGCAGGGATGTATTATTAAGGCATGCACAAATAGCTAGAGTTTCGACTTAGGGATAAGAAGAAACCATTGAAGAACGCTCTGCTGAACCTTGAAGTTGTTGCCCAGCCGCCCAAACAGTTACCTAGGCAACCGTCAATTAGTTGCCAAGGCAACCCCGCTGCGCAAGTTGCCACGGTAACTGAGTTTCCCTTGCACTCTTTTACCAAGACGATCCAATCGGCTATCACTCTTCAACTCACGATAACCTGACCTATTCTCTCTCATTTGATTACATCTTCTTTTACTTATTTGCTTTCTAGTCTAGTTGTTAGTTAACTCCTACAATCACCTACTTGTGTTTTTACTTTTTACAGTGCAAGAGATTAGATTCTTGAAGTAGCACCAATCCCTGTGGAGATGATATCTTTTATACTATAACTTGCGACGTGTACAGTTGCACAATTGTGGAGCACTTATTACGCGCAACACACCTCGTCTTTATACTTGCCAATGGAAAATGGCACAATGACTTGCTTGGCCACTTTGAGTTCCCCACCGTCATTTAGCCATTGTAGCTTGTAGGGGTGTGGATGCTTCCGAGCTTATCTACCATCAATGTACTAGCAACGTTAGTGCAACTACCTCCATCTATAATGACAAAGCATATCTTTCCATTAATATGGCAACGAGTATGGAAGATTTCTCGCGTTGCTGATCTCCCTCAATTGCTTGCATGCTTAGGCTCCTTTTAACAACAAGGACCTCTCCATCTACCGCATGTTCTAACTCATCTTCCTCTTCAAATTCTCTTTCATCATCTTCTTCCTCCTCTCGATCAGTTTCAATCTCCCCATCATCTATGATGAGCATTGTGTTGCGGTTAGGGCATTGACTAGCAATGTGACCTCGGCCCAAACGCTTGAAGCATTGGACATCACGAGATTGAACCGGCATGGTTGTGCTTTTTCCCTTGCTAGTTTCAGCAATGGGTTTGACATTCTTTGATGGTCCGCCGCGGTCATTAGGAGTAAAGGATGGCTTCTGTTTGTAGGTACCTTGCCCCCATTTAGAGGTAGCACTTCCATAGGCACGGGTGGTGCCTTTGCTCTTGAGTTGCCTCTCCACTTTCATGGCCATATGTACCATGTCTTCAATCTCCACATAATGTTGCAACTCAACAGTGGCCGCAATGTTAAGATCAAGGCCTGATATAAACCTTGCCATGGTGGCTTCTCGATCCTCATCGATGTTGGCTCGGATCATGGCTACTTCCATCTCTTTATAGTAATCTTCAACACTTGGTTGCCTTGTGTAAGGTTTTGAAGCTTGTTGAACAGCTCCCTATGGTAGTGAGTTGGAATGAACCTCCTATGCATAATGGCTTTCATCTCATTCCAAGTAGAGATAGGATGTTCACCATTGCATCCCCAGCTAGATGTCAACTGATCCCACCATATTAGTGCATAATTCGTAAATTCAATGGCTGCAAGTTTTACCTTCTTAAGATCTGAGTAGTTATTACACTTAAAAATGTGCTCAACCTTCTTTTCCCATGCAATTCCAGGATCCGTTCTTCCTTAAAAAGGAGGAATGGTAATCTTAATGTTGCTGAGATTATCATCTACTCGAGGTCGCGCTCTTTGGCCTTGTTGTGCCATGTATGTTGGGATACTTGATCTTGCATATCATCTACTTCTTCAGGATTCTCCTCATGTTCCTGATTGGCTTGTGACATTTCTAGCGATTCTATTCGTTCCAACAATGGTTCCAATTGATCTTGAATCATCTTGGCCATTGCTTGAAGCAAAGACTGGTTTTGCAAATTAGGAGCTGTATCTCCACTATGCCCAGATCCTTGAGACATGATTAGTTAACACAATAATAAAGAAATAAATTAAACCTCACTAGCACAAATCCTCGGTTTCCACTCCAAAGAAAATGCACTCACTCTAGTGTTTCACTCGGGATAGGCTTTTCCCCTTAATGCACACTCTTGTCTTTTACCACTCTTGCTCTCTTTCTAAGTCCTTAGAGAAACTTACTCAAGGCTCAACAAGTGTTCTTTGTGGAATTCGGCTGAAAAGAAGTGATTAGGAAAGGAAAACAAGAAATATGTAGAAATAAGGAGGTTGACAAGATAAGGAGAAGATAGCAATCTGAATTATATATTAACAAAAGAACAACCAATCCTCTTTTTTTATAGAGGATAGAAGAATATCCCTCCCTCTTTAACTTTTTTGAATTCTGATTTTTTTATTCTTTTTCGAATATTTAGGGAGATGATTTGAACAACTTACTGAATCGCCAACACTCTGATACCAATTGATATGAATCTAGTTGTGAAGTTGTCGAATTTATATTAAAGTTTGCCCGATCGTGATTCAAGTAAGAATTTTAAAATCTGTTGCAAAACAATGAAAGAATGGTGTTCAAGATTGGACTTAGTAGAAATGAAAGGAGATAGAAGGATGGTTATAAATGAATGGGAGTTTGATTGTGGAATTGGATGTGACAAGGGATTGAAGGAATTATGGATATGGATGTATGGTTGTAGGGGTAATTGAAGTAGGAAACAGAATTGAAACTAATGGTGCGGTGTAAAACAAAGGAGGAACCAACACTAAATAGTGAAGACCCATTCCTTAAGAGTTCTAGCCGTGTATTGGGTTGAATGGTATATAGATTGTGACCCACTAGTTATAGAAACTAGGAACCAACAATATAATAAAATGGAAGGGGGAAGAATGCCACAAGAATAATCTTGTAAGCCAATAACGTTCAATAGGAACTTTGAAAGTGAAACACTCTCAAGTATAATATATGACAAAAGTTCTTTTTACAATAGAAAATGGCTGCCTATTTATAGGAGCATAGTGGCTGAATTGAATAGGCAACAAAGGATTAAAAGCTAATTAAATTGTAGGTTATCCTTTCTCCAAATTCAGCTAAAAAGTTGATGTTGGATGACGATGAATGTGGACATCCTTTGGAATGAATGTGGACATACATATCGTCCAAATAAAAGTACCCCTTGATCTGCCATTTGATGAGATTGCATTCATTCCCTCTTAAAACGTGATAAAAGAGGCCTTAAGTGCATGTCTCCCTTGTTATAAAAAATGATCAGCTTTTAGAAGTCTTAAAGTAGCTTTTTAAGTGGTGTTAAATAGCTCTTTAAGTGGCCAGCTTTAAGGGGCTTTGAATGCCTTGTTTCCTTGCTGAAATCAACAGCCTCCAAGTGTTGTAATTGCCCTTTTGAATTGCATTGAAAACTGATCGGCCTTGATGTGTCTTCAAGTGGTGTAATTACTCTCTTGAATTGCATTGTAACAGATCAGCCTTGATGTGTCTTCAAGTGCTTTCAATTGGTGGTAAATGCCTTGTCAAACTTGAGAAGATGATCAACAATTTGTCCCCAATTGAATGTCCTAGCCGAAAAGACAAAAAAAAAAACCATTAGATAACAACTTATTCACACAAAAAAATGAAAGTGAATGCATGAAACAGATTTAATGAGCTAGTTTAATTTAATGGAACCAGTTACATTGAATGACTAGTTTAATTAAGTAACTAACACACTAAATGAACTCACAAACATAAGTGAACTAATGTGCAATAAGTGAACTAACATGCATTAATAAATCATCATGCATTAATTAAACTAACAAACTTAAAAGATCTAACCTGCTTAAATGTTCCAAACAAGCATAAATGAACACCAAGCCTTATTTATTCATGCACACAAACTGAAATTAAATTTAAAACTTAATAAAAACTCATTCACAAGCAGGAGGCTGCATTGTTCAATCAAAGTTGGCATTTCCTCCTTCAAATTCAAGCCTTGACTAAACAAGTTCTCCATAGCTTCTTGGAACATCTTGGCCCTAGCACGAGTCATAGATCCACTAGGAAATTCCTCCAGGTCCTTGCTGGTCGCGATCATATCACATTCCTAGGGTGATGTGAAGGGATAATGAACTAAAAAAAGAAACCTTAAAATGTGTGCCTTTGCCGCCCAATGTAATCATAAGCAAGCATGTCAATTTCCATGTGAATGTAAGCAAGCAAGTCACATGCAAGCACCTCTCTAGAATTGCCGTCCAAACGTAAGTAATCACCTCCAAAGCTAAGCAAGCATCTCAAGCAAGCACCTCTTCTATAGTCATAATTCCCTAGTGACGTGTTTATTCATTGCCCTTGCATAACACCTATAAATATGAGAAATATGATAAAAAATAAACAATGTAATATGATGCATGCTAAATGTATTAATATATATTATATGATTCAACATACTTGAATGCTGGTAAAATAAACAACAAACAACATAATAGAAAACATGAACACACTAAAATAATAATAGAATGGAACATATGCATTAGAAATAAACATGCAACACGTTGCATGGTCTCCCTTTCACGTTGGATGAATCTCCCATGTTGTAGGGCATTGGCTCAACGTCGGTAGATTCAAATAATTTTCCATGCATGAATACACTTGTTGCTGACTACATCTCTAAACTTCCTTGCCCTTGTACGAGTAATGGGGCCTAAGGGAAACTCCTCTAGGTCCAAGGGTGGTGGTGGTGGTGATGCCATGATTCCATCATCCTCCCCTTATTGAGAGCGATTTATCCTCAAATCGTTAAAAGCAGCAGCTTTTAGTCCTACTAACACAACTTGATTTAGCCTAAGACTTGTAACGATTTTCAGATGGTTTAAAGGATGATGGTGTGTAATGATATAAAAAGTGATGAGAATAAAGCTTCTAGAATTTTGGAAGGTTAATGTGATCAATGGTGGTGGTAGAATTGGATGATGGAAGATGGAAAGTAGTTTAGGACTTTAGAATTGAACCAACACTAAAAAGTGTGACCTGAACCCTATAACGGTCTCTAAACAAAACAAGGATCTTGACCCACTAGTTAAGTAGAACTAAGAACCAAAGATATCAAAGGTTTTGATTCAAAAAGCAGAACTTGAAGGATCGATAAAGTTCTGAAAAGAATGAAAGAGATAAAACTCTCAATTTTTCTGAAATCAAAGTGTGACTTACAATTGAAATATCAGCCTCTATTTATAGGCTTTACAAAATGTAGTGATCAACCAACATTCCTTGGGTGGTGTGAAGGGATAATGAGCTAAAAAAAGAAACCTTGAAATATGTGCCTTTGCCGCCCAATGTAATCATAAGCAAGCATGTCACATGCAAGCACCTCTCTAGAATTGCCGTCCAAACGTAAGCAAGCACCTCCAAATCTAAGCAAGCATCTCAAGCAAGCACCTCCAAAGCCAAGCAAGAACCTCTCCAATAGTCGTAATTCCCTAGTGATGTGTCTATTCATTGCCCTTGCATAACACCTGTAAATATGAGAAATATGATCAGAAATAAGCAATGCAAAATATGATGCATGCTAAATGTAATACATATATTATATGATTCAACGTACTCGAATGCTGGTAAAATAAACAATGAACAACATAATAGAAAACATGAACACACTAAAATAATAACAAAATGGAATGCCTGCATCAAAAATAAACATGCAACACGTTGCATGGACTCCCTTTCACGTTGCATGAATCTCCCACGTTGTAGGGCATTGGTTCAACGTTGGTAGCTTCAATAATTTTCCATGCATGAATGCACTTGTTTCTGACTGCATCTCTAAACTTCCTTGCCCTTGTACGAGTAATAGGGGCTAAGGGAAACTCCTTTGGGTCAAAGGTGGCGGTGGTGGTGATGCCATGATCTTATTAGATTGGGAGGTGGAATTCTTCTCGCAAGATCTTTGACTCCATTTTGAGATAGAACTAGAAAAGGACTGAGTGTTGTCTCTCCTTTTTAGTTGCCCTTTTTCTTTTGATGGAGGTGTTTGTTTTCGATGAGAAACTGTCTCAAGACAATCCAATCTCTTGTTAATGGGCTCAAAAGCTTGTTGCAACACCTATCTCATCTTACGGCTAAGATCCTGTAAAGCAAAGTTTGGTTCTTTATTTACTGTAGAAACATTAGATAATGTGTACTTTCGAGACATTATGAATCAATCAAAAATCCTCACAAAAAACCTCACTATTTCACTCCAAAAAAATATCACTCAACAAAATCCTCACTAAGTCACTCCAAAGAAGAATGCACTCACACTCATGTTTCACTCAGGATAGGCTTTTATTCCATTGATGTTTTCTCTTTTGCCTTTTACCACTCGTTCTCTCCCTAAGTTCTTAAAGGAACTAAGTTGACTTGAACAAATATTAACCTTGTGGAATCGGCTGAAGATAAAGTTGGGTATGGTAGGATAAAAAAACAAAACCAAATGACGTAAAAATGAAGGATGGTGTAGAACACAATGATACTCAAGAATCGGGAATTCAATCGAATAATCCCTCTCTCAAAAATTTTTATGCCAACTTCTTCTTTTCACCTTTCTTTTCGCAATTCTTTTTTTTATTATTTTTTCTTTCAAGTCTTTTTTTTCAACTTTCGAGAAAGAAAATTGATACTTACTTGGTTTGCAAAGCTTCGATATCAAATGACGTGATCCTGATTGCAGAATAACCAAAATTATGTTTGCCCGATCGTGAGCGCAGTAAGTCTTTCTGAAAGATGCAGAAATGGTTTCAAAAAGGAGTGATTTGTATAAGGAAAAATGATGGTGGAATTGATATGGTTGCAGAAGCTAATTAAGTGATATGGTGATAATGTAAAAAATGAAAAGAAAATGATGGAGAAAATGATGGTGATGGAAAAATGATAAGATGATGGTGACAATGACGGTGGAAGTGATGGTGATGGAAAAATGAAGATAGTTTTGCTTCAAGACGTAGGAAGAACCAACACTATATTAAAGTGAAGACCCGAACCTTATAATGCTCAAAATCCAAGGAAGGATCGAGACCCACTAGTTATATAACAACTAGGAACCAACAATATAAAAGAATGGAAATAGAATTGATGCCACAAGGATAAATTCCTTGATAAGTCAAATAAGTTCAATGAAGAACAAAGAGATTAAACTCTCACAAAAGTGTATTCAAAGGTTCAAAGTTGTGTTCCCAAAGGAAATTGATGGCTATTTATAGGGACATAACATCCAAATTGATTAGGCAAAGACAAGGAATAAAGTCACATAATTATAGGCTTAAAGACTCATAAAGCTTTGGTTACCTCTTCTCCATGTAACAGCCGAAAAGCTTGTAGGATGAGGATGAATGTCGACATTCTTAGGATGAATGTAGACATACATGTCGTCCATATGAAAGAATCCCTTGAGATACCGAGCTTGGTTGAGATTCTCCTTTAAAGGATGGTAATGAAACATTGAATTCAGTAATTGAAAGTTGCATAAATTTGTTCTTCCTTGCAACTTGAGGGATTCAAAAGTGTTTCTTTAACATAGTTGTCAAAACACTTTGTGTGCTTGGGAGAAGGGTGGCTGGTTCCTAAAGTATATAAAACCCTAAAAACATCAATTTAAATGATAATAAATACATTGGGCTAAGTTTAATTCATCCAAAGCCTATTAGTTTTTGGGCTGAATTTTACAAAATCCCGTAATAATCCCGTATCCAATTTTCTGCATGCACAGTCTTTAGTAAATTAGACGTATCTTGAGTTCCCAATGTTCGATTGACGTGTTTTCAGATGCATTGGAAAGGTGACTGAATGAAGGTTAATTTGTTAGAAGACAACTTGACCCAAAAATACCCGGATCCCATCCGAAAAGTCGTCGCAAGTTGGCTGACTTTCCAGACTTCACAAATAGATTCAGTTTCTTGTCCAATATGCATTGCTTTAGCCCTCCCATGCACGTATTAGTTTGGTTTCGAAACGAAGGAAGAAGCAACACTATATTAAAGTGAAGATCTGAACCTTATAATGCTCAAAATCTAAGGATGGATCAAGACCCACTAGTTATATAAAAACTAGGAACCAACGATATAAAAGAATGTAAATAGAATTGACGCCACAGGGAGAAATTCCTTGATAAGTCAGATAAGTTCAATGAAGAACAAAGAGATTAAACTCTCACAAAAGTGTATTCAAATGTTCAAAGCTGTCTATTACAAATGAATTGCTATGTCTATTTATAGGAATCAAGGTGGAATCTTAAAATAAAGACTAATTAAGAACACGACAATGATGACAATCATAAAGCTTGCATCCTTTTATCTCCCTTGGAAGCTGAATGGTTGTCTAGAATATGTAGGATGAATCTAGACATTGCCAAGATGAATGTAGACATCCATCTGTCAACAAGGCAAACGACTTTTGACCTCCCACATCTTTGATTGATGGCATCCACTCTTCTTTAAGGGCTGATTATGAAGCCTTTGAATGCTCTTTAAAGGAGAAACCGAATAGTCCTTGCATAGAGAATGAACCTGGCAACAAATGAAGGGTCTCTTGTTTGAGTGGTGATTATTCCCGTATTGAATTTCTAGCCTGCAATGTCTTCAATAATCTGGTCATATCTTAAGCTCCCGATATTGGATCGAGGTGATTCAAAATGAGTTGGAAAGCTGAGAAATAGGGGAATAAGTTTAAAGAAGACTTCAAGACTCAGATCGGCCTGGATCCAATTCAAAAATGGTGAACAAGTTGACTGAATGTACAAGACTCCTTGAATTCCTCCATAAGTGTTGTTTTAATTCATACCTTTACTCTCCCTTGATTTCTTGAATCCCAAAAGACTCCAGACAAGTGATTAATCCATCTTGGTGTCCATTGGAGTGCCGAATTTATTCAGCCTTCATGCATCTAATAACACAAAAAGACATGTGATAAGAGGATGTCTACGGATGCGGGAACCATCAATTTGATGACTTGGAAGCAAACCTAGGGCTTTAGACTCGAACAAGGAAGTTAGGCACAAATCTAAAAATTCAAGGAAACTAGTTGGGGGTTTCTTGAAAATTTTAGAATTAACGCTGGAAAATTAAAGAAACAAGGTGAAGATGATAGATTAGATGATGAATACTAAGAATGAAAATAAAAAGATTGAAAAGGATAGAAATAAAGATAGATAACAAATCTAAAAATTTCCAGCTTTGTTTATGAGATGGTGACAAAGGAGTTGAAGAAGAAGATGGCTATGGCGTGATGGTTTGATAGATGTCCCGCAGAACCCTCCTAATCGCGATTGACTAGGCAACCTCCTTGATATGGCTCTAAAACCCTCCTAATCGCAATTGACTAGGCAACCCGAAGTGTGAAGATCAACAACAAATTCCAATGAACTTGAAGAATCCCTTCTAAAACACAAGATAACTTCTTGCAAGTATAACCTCAAAAGAGAATTTTTTTTGTATTCCATGAAATCTGAAAAACAAAGAAGAAAGCATAATCCTTTTATAGATGAAAAGGATGGCTTTATCCTAAAGCTAATAATGAATAAAATAAACAAAGAAATTTGGTCCATTAGATTGGACTTGATCTAACGGCTTAAGAGAAGGGTGGTTGGTTCCTAAAGTATATAAAACCCTAAAAACATAATTTAAATGTTAATAATTAGGTTGGGCTAAGTCTAATTCGTCCAAAAAGCTTTATAAATTAGCTTTTGGGCTGAATTTACAAAAATCCCGTAGTTAGCCCGTATTTCTGCTTTCGTATTCCTCAGTAAAATGAACGTATCTCGAGCTTCCGATGTTCGATTGATGCGTTTCAAGATGTGCTGGAAAGGTAACTGAATGACGGTCAATTTGTTAGAAGACAACTCAACCCAAAACTGCCCGGATCCCATTCGAAAAGTCGCCTCAAGTCAAGTGATTTTTCAGAAGAGTTAGCCCTCCCATGCATGTATCATCATATCCTTCCTCAAAAGGATTCGTCCTCGAATCTAAAGTATCAAAGGGAAGAAAATCGGGCATGTGAAACAATGTCAACTTCTTGTCTTTAATGTATATTTCCAGCCCTCCTATGCATGTATCATTCCCGCACTGCTCAAAAAGATTCGTCCCCGAATCTGAATCGGTGATGGGGACTAGGTCATCAAAGTACCATGGGAGATAAGCTGTGTTGAAGGATTCTTGTTTTGAGTCTCCTTCGGCCATGTTATGTACGAGTTCCTTTTCATTGGCAGCATAATCTTCTGTCTTATTTGGGTCATAAGGCAACTCATTCACATCATCGTCGATATTTGCCGTTGAATGGTGATCATTTTCTTTGTCACAACACGGCAAGTCAGCATCTTCCCACCATTCTTCAGGGAATTTCCTCCTCGTCATAGGGCAAGAGTAGATTTTCGACAGCCTCTGTACCATGACTCCTCAATGGTTTGTCTGCACTATCCCCTTGGACTAGGGATGAGTCTTCTTCCTTCAGATTTGTCCTATTAGAGTCGACATGGTTATTAGTAGGGTTATGAAAAGTGGAAGGTGGAGATGTACCTATATCAATGGATGAGTATGACATCTAACGGGCTGTGGACTGTCGTAGTTGATGTTCGATTCGAATTGCTTGTTCGGCAAAATCTATCAAATTTTCATACGGTTGGAATTCGCTGTCGGCAATCTCTTCATTTAATCCAAAACAGAATCGTTTTACCATGTCTCGTTCTTTTTCAATGATATCAGCTCGGTGCATAAGTACTAGCATGGTGTTGAAGTACTTTTCCACGGACATTGTACCCTGTGTCAATCGTTGAAGCTTTCTCTCGATGTCCTCATAATATTCTGGTGGGACATAATGAATCCTCATGATCCGCTTTAATTCACTCCAGGAATCAATCTGTCGTTTGCCATAAAACTTTCGATCTTTCACTAATCTATTCCACCATATAGTAGCATGGTTAGTGAATCCTCTTATAGCTAACGAACAGGTTCCGTATCGCAATGCTTATAAAATTTATCATCAATCTCGTACTCCCATTCACAATAAGCATTTGGGTCGGATGTTCCTTCGAATCAAGGGATGTTGTACGATGGTATAGACAAAGAAGATTTAGTGCGACAAGTGTAACACATCCTGAAATTTCACAAAAGAAAGAAAAAACGAACCAAATCCTCACTGTTATTCACTCCAAACAAAGGCTCTAAGGAGTCCAAGGAATGGTATGACACCAATTGAATTGAGTTGCAAGGAAGAACAAATTTATGCAACTTTTAAATTTCTACTAACACAAGAAACAAGAAGGTGTTAGATGATGTATAAGAAAAAAAAAGTAAAACAAAGGAAAACTAATAGTTAAGAATGAAAGAAAATCAGAAAACCGAATGGTCAAGGGATTCTTTCATATGGACGAAAGTGTTTTGACAACTATGTTAAAGAAACACTAATGCAAGAAACAAGTGTTGAAAAAGAATATTTTGAGATGGAAAAAGAAATAGAAAAGAGTGAGATAGAAAAAGAATTTGAAAAGAAAGAAGAGTTTGAGCAAGAAAACAAGATTGAAAAGAAGAGATTTTTGTGGAAAAAGAAAAAAGAGAGTGAACATAATGAGTTTGATGTATCTCCACTATGCCCAGATCCTTGAGACATGATTAGTTAACACAGTAATAAAGAAATAAATTAAACCTCACTAGCACAAATCCTCACCTTTCAACTCTAAAGCAAATGCACTCACTCTAGTGTTTCACTCGGGATAGGCTTTTCCCCTTAATAATGCACACTCTTGCCTTTTACCACTCTTGCTCTCTTTCTAAGTCCTTAGAGAAACTTAAGTGTCAACAAGTGTTCTTTGTGGAATTCGGCTGAAAAGAAGTGATTAGGAAAGGAAAACAAGAAATATGTAGAAATAAGGAGGTTGACAAGATAAGGAGAAGATAGCAATCTGAATTATATATTAACAAAAGAACAACCAATCCTCTTTTGTTTATAGAGGATAGAAGAATATCCCTCCCTCTTTAACTTTTTTTTGAATTCTGATTTTTTTATTCTTTTTTGAATATTTAGGGAGATGATTCGAACAACTTACTGAATCGCCAACGCTCTGATACCAATTGATATGAATCCAGTTGTGAAGTTGCCGAATTTATACTGAAGTTTGCTCGATCGTGATTCAAGTAAGATTTTAAAATCTATTGCAAAACAATGAAAGAATGTGTTCAAGATTGGACTTAGTAGAAATGAAAGGAGATAGAAGGATGGTTATAAATGAAAGGGAGTTTGATTGTGGAATTGGATGTGACAAGGGATTGAAGGAATTATGGATATGGATGTATGGTTGTAGGGGTAATTGAAGTAGGAAACAGAATTGAAACTAATAGTGCGGTGTAAAACAAAGGAGGAACCAACACTAAATAGTGAAGGCCCGTTCCTTAAGAGTTCTAGTCGTGTATTGGGTTGAAGGGTATATGGATTGTGACCCACTAGTTATAGAAACTAGGAACCAACAATATAATAAAATGGAAGGGGGAAGAATGCCACAAGAATAATCTTGTAAGCCGATAAAGTTCAATAGGAACTTTGAAAGTGAAACACTCTCAAGTATAATATATGCCAAAAGTTCTGTTTACAATAGAAAATGGCTGCCTATTTATAGGAGCATAGTGGCTGAATTGAATAGGCAACAAAGGATTAAAAGCTATTGATTAAGGGATTAAAAGCTAATTAAATTGTAGGTTATCCTTTCTCCAAATTCAGCTGAAAAGTTGATGTTGGATGAGGATGAATGTGGACATCCTTTGGAATGAATGTGGGCACACATATCGTCCGAATAAAAGTACCCCTTGATCTGCCATTTGATGAGATTGCATTCATTCCCTCTTAAAACATAATAAAAGAGGCCTTAAGTGCATGTCTCCCTTGTTATAGAAAATGATCAGCTTTTAGAAAGCTTAAAGTAGCTTTTTAAGTGGTGTTAAATAGCTCTTTAAGTGGCCAGCTTTAAGGGGCTTGAATGCCTTGTTTCCTTGCTGAAATCAACAGCCTCCAAGTGTTGTAATTGCCCTTTTGAATTGCATTGAAAACTGATCAGCCTTGATGTGTCTTCAAGTGGTGTAATTACTCTCTTGAATTGCATTGTGACAGATCAGCCTTGATGTGTCTTCAAGTGCTTTCAATTGGTGGTAAATGCCTTGTCAAACTTGAGAAGATGATCAGCCATTTGTCCCCAATTGAATGTCCTAGCCGAAAAGACAAAAAAAACATTAGATAACAACTTATTCACAAAAAAATGAAAGTGAATGCATGAAACAGATTTAATGACCTAGTTTAATTTAATGGAACCAGTTAAATTGAATGACTAGTTTAATTAAGTAACTAACACACTAAATGAACTCACAAACATAAGTAAACTAATGTGCAATAAGTGAACTAACATGCATTAATAAATTGTCATTCATTAATTAAACTAACAAACTTAAAAGATCTAACCTGCTTAAATGTTCCAAACAAGCATAAATGAACACCAAGCCTTATTTTATTCATGCACACAAACTGAAATTAAATTTAAAATTTAATAAAAACTCATGCAAACTCATGCACGAGCAGGAGGCTGCATTGCTCAATCAAAGTTGGCATTTCCTCCTTCAAATTCAAGCCTTCACTAAACAAGTTCTCCATAGCTTCTTGGAACATCTTGGCCCTAGCATGAGTCATAGGTCCACTAGGAAATTCCTCTGGGTCCTTGCTGGTCGCGATCATATCACATTCCTAGGGTGATGTGAAGGGATAATGAACTAAAAAAAGAAACCTTAAAATGTGTGCCTTTACCGCCCAATGTAATCATAAGCAAGCATGTCAATTTCCATGTGAATGTAACAAGCAAGTCACATGCAAGCACCTCTCTAGAATTGTCGTCCAAACATAAGTAATCACCTCCAAAGCTAAGCAAGCATCTCAAGCAAGCACCTCTTCTATAGTCATAATTCCCTAGTGACGTGTTTATTCATTGCCCTTGCATAACACCTATAAATATGAGAAATATGATAAAAAAATAAACAATGTATTAATATATATTATATGATTCAACGTACTCGAATGCTGGTAAAATAAACAACAAACAACATAATAGAAAACATGAACACACTAAAATAATAATAAAATGGAACATATGCATTAGAAATAAACATGCAACACGTTGTATGGTCTCCCTTTCACGTTGCATGAATCTCCCATGTTGTAGGGCATTGGTTCAACGTCGGTAGCTTCAATAATTTTCCATGCATGAATACACTTGTTGCTGACTGCATCTCTAAACTTCCTTTCCCTTGTACGAGTAATGGGACCTAAGGGAAACTCCTCCGGGTCCAAGGGTGGTGGTGGTGGTGATGCCATGATTTCATCATCCTCCCCTTATTGAGAGTGATTTATCCTCAAATCATTAAAAGTAGCAGCTTTTATTCCTACTAACACAACTTGATTTAGCCTAAGACTTGTAACGGTTTTTAGATGGTTTAAAGGATGATGGTGTGTAATGATATAAAAAGTGATGAGAATAAAGCTTCTAGAATTTTGGATGGTTAATGTGATCGATGGTGGTGGTAGAATTGGATGATGGAAGATGGAAAGTAGTTTAGGACTTTAGAATTGAACCAACACTAAAAAGTGTAACCCGAACCATATAACGGTCTCTAAACAAAATAAGGACCTTGACCCACTAGTTAAGTAGAACTAAAAACCAAAGATATCAAAGGTTTTGATTCAACAAGCAGAACTTGAAGGATCGATAAAGTTCTGAAAAGAACGAAAGAGATAAAACTCTCAATTTTTCTGAAATCAAAGTGTGACTTACAATTGAAATATCAACCTCTATTTATAGGCTTTACAAAATGAAGTGATCAACCAACATTCCTTGGGTGGTGTGAAGGGATAATGAACTAAAAAAAGAAACCTTGAAATTTGTGCCTTTGCCGCCCAATGTAATCATAAGCAAGCATGTCACATGCAAGCACCTCTCTTGAATTGCCGTCCAAACGTAAGCAAGCACCTCCAAAGCTAAGCAAGCATCTCAAGCAAGCACCTCCAAAGCTAAGCAAGCATCTCAAGCAAGCACCTCCAAAGCTAAGCAAGCATCTCAAGCAAGCACCTCCAAAGCCAAGCAAGAACCTCTCCAATAGTCATAATTCCCTAGTGATTGTCTATTCATTGCCCTTGCATAACACCTGTAAATACGAGAAATATGATCAGAAATAAGCAATGCAATATGATGCATGCTAAATGTAATACATATATTATATGATTCAACGTACTCGAATGCTGGTAAAATAAACAACGAACAACATAATAGAAAACATGAACACACTAAAATAATAATAAAATGGAATGCGTGCATCAAAAATAAACATGCAACACGTTGCATGGACTCCCTTTCACGTTGCATGAATCTCCCACGTTGTAGGGCATTGGTTCAACGTCGGTAGCTTCAATAATTTTCCATGCATGAATGCACTTGTTTCTGACTGCATCTCTAAACTTCCTTGCCCTTGTACGAGTAATGGGGGCTAAGGGAAACTCCTTTGGGTCAAAGGTGGCGGTGGTGGTGATGCCATGATCTTATCAGATTGGGAGGTGGAATTCTTCTCGCAAGATCTTTGACTCCATTTTGAGGTAGAACTAGAAAAGGACTGAGTGTTGTCTCTCCTTTTTAGTTGCCCTTTTTCTTTTGATGGAGGTGTTTGTTTTCGATGAGAAATTGTCTCAAGACAATTCAATCTCTTGTTAATGGGCTCAAAAGCTTGTTGCAACACCTATCTCATCTATCGGCTAAGATCCTGTAAAGCAAAATTTGGTGCTTTATTTACTGTAGAAAATTTAGATATTGTGTACTTTTGAGACATTATGAATCAATAAAAAATCCTCACTATTTCACTCCAAAAAAAATATCACTCAACAAAATCCTCACTAAGTCACTCCAAAGAAGAATGCACTCACACTCGTGTTTCACTCGGGATAGGCTTTTATTCCCTTGATGTTTTCTCTTTTGCCTTTTACCACTCGTTCTCTCCCTAAGTTCTTAAAGAAACTAAGTTGACTTGAACAAATATTAACCTTGTGGAATCGGCTGAAGATAAAGTTGGGTATGGTAGGATAAAAAACAAAACCAAATGATGCAAAAAAAATAAAGGATGGTGTAGAACACAATGATACTCAAGAATCGGGAATTCAATCGAATAATCCCTCTCTCAAAATTTCTTATGCCAACTTCTTCTTTTCACCTTTCTTTTCGCAATTCTTTTTTTTTATTTTTTCTTTCAAGTCTTTTTTCAACTTTCGAGAAAGAAAATTGATACTTACTTGGTTTGCAAAGCTTCGATACCAAATGACGTGATCCCGATTACAGAATAACCAAAATTATGTTTGCCCGATCATGAGCGCAGTAAGTCTTTCTTAAAGATGCAGAAATGGTTTAAAAAAGGAGTGATTTGTATAAGGAAAAATGATGGTGGAATTTATATGGTTGCAGAAGCTAATTAAGTGATATGGTGATAATGTAAAAAATGAAAAGAAAATGATGGCGAAAATGATGGTGATGGAAAAATGATAAGATGATGGTGACAATGACGGTGGAAGTGATGGTGATGGAAAAATGAAGATAGTTTTGTTTCAAGACGTAGGAAGAACCAACACTATATTAAAGTGAAGACCCGAACCTTATAATGCTCAAAATCCAAGGAAGGATCGAGACCCACTAGTTATATAACAACTAGGAACCAACAATATAAAAGAATGGAAATAGAGTTGATGCCACAAGGAGAAATTCCTTGATAAGTCAGATAAGTTCAATGAACAACAAAGAGATTAAACTCTCACAAAAGTGTATTCAAAGGTTCAAAGTTGTGTTTCCAAAGGAAATGGATGGCTATTTATAGGGACATAACATCCAAATTGATTAGGCAACGACAAGGAATAAAGTCACATAATTATAGGCTTAAAGACTCATAAAGCTTTGGTTACCTCTTTTCCAAGTAACAGCCGAAAAGCTTGTAGGATGAGGATGAATGTGGACATTCTTAGGATGAATGTAGACATACATGTCGTCCATATGAAAGAATACCTTGAGCTACCGAGCTTGGTTGAGATTCTCCTTTAAAGGATGGTAATGAAACATTGAATTCTGTAATTGAATGGTGATACATGCATGAGCGGGGTCAAATTACTCATATTGGACAAGAAGCTGAATTTGTTTGATGCAAACAATAAAAGCCAAAACAGTGCACGCATAGGAGGTCAAAAACGATGCATCTTGGACAAGAAATTGAATCTGTTTGTAAAGTCTGGAAAGTCAGCCAACTTGCAACGAGTTTTTGGATGGGATCCCGGCATTACTTAGTCAGGTTGTCTTCTAACAAATTGTCCGTAATTCAGTTACCTTTCCAACGCATCTTGAAACGCGTCAATCGGACATCAGGAACTCAAGATACGTCCAATTTACTGAAGACTGCGAATGCAGAAAACTGGATACGGGATTTTGTAAAATTCAGCCCAAAAGCTAACATATAAGGCTTTGGACGAATTAAACTTAGCCCAATATATTTATTATCATTTAAATTGATGTTTTTAGGGTTTTATATACTTTAGGAACCAGCCACCCAGCCCTTATCAGCTTATCACTTGCCTTATCACCCTATTCCTTGCCACACAAGCACAAGGAGTTTAAAGGCTGTTATTTTTTTATTATTTTTAATTGGATTAGGTTTTCCTTGTTTTAGTAGAAGTTAAATTACTTTGTCTATCCTTCACCTATAAAAGGATGAAGTCTCCATCATTGTAAGATAGATTTTCTTTGATTTATGAAATATTTAGTGAGTTTGTTTTTGCAAGTGCTGATTACTTGTGCCTTCGAAGTCTTCTTCAACATAAGTTCGACGAGTTCTTGTGAGGGAGATCATATTCACACTCTTGCTTGCCTAGATAATCGCGTCTAGGAGGGTGGGTTAGAGGCGCTTGAGGTTGCTTGCTTAGATAATTGAGTCTAAGAGGGTGCCAAGGACAAAACAACATCAACAATTCACAAGCCATCTTCATCTTCAACCTTCACACCATCTTCCATAATTCCATAAAAAAGCTGGAATTTTCAGATTTGTTTTACCTATCTTCTTCTTAATATTTTCTCATCTTTTTACTTATATTCTTATTTCTTATCATCTAATCCTTCATCTCGTCTTTCTTCCTTTAAATTTCCAGCCTTGAATCTGAAAAATTCAAGAAAATCCCTTCTCTTTTCTCTTGAATTTTCAGATCTGCCCAAACTTCCTTGATTGAGTCTAGAGCTCCTAGTTCTTGCAACAACTTGATTGAAGTCTTCCAAATCCAAGATTGCGCTACTCTATCATTTGGTATCAGATTTGGGACGATTCTTGGCAAGAATTTTGGCGTTTTTGGGAAAAAAAAACTCAAAAATTAGGGAAAATTCGTCAAAACCAAAATAGTGAATTTTGAGCTGAAACTTTCCATATCAGATCTACACCATTGGTGGAGTCACCACACAAAATTTCAGAATTTTTGGAGTTCGGGAACACCTCGAACGAAGTGGATAAAGTTTCAGCCAAATTAGGGTTTTCCCCCTTCTTTAACCCTATTTTCATTATTTTTTTCTTCAATTTTCGTTATTTTCAGTTTATTTACCTTGTAAAAAGAAAAAAAAAGAGAAAAAAATAAAAAAAAAAAAATAAAGAAAAGAAAGAAAAGTGAGAAAGCTTATACCTAGCCACCAACCACCATCAAGAATCATCAAGATCACCATCATCAACCACCACAAGCATCACATTGAAGTGGATTCAACATTGGATTTCTTCCTTCAAGTTGTTTCTGGGTTTTGGGGTTATCATCTTTCTCTACTAATTTTTTTCTACTCTTAGTTTCTTAAGTTCCTTTGTTTTGCTTTTTCTTTCTTCTATTATGCAATTTAACACCTTCTCTTTTCTGGTGTGAGTAGGACTAAAAGTTGCATTACAATCCTTCTTTTTTGCAACTATATTCAATTGGTGTCAAGCCTTTCATTGGACTCCTAATACAGTTAGGACTCATTGTTAGGATTAAATTCCGATTGTAACTTGTTGACTTGTGGCAGGAAGGTCTTTAAAGAGCACGAGATCGGTTTACTTGCCTCGCTAAATATTTATTCCTTGGAGTGTTTAGTGAGATTTCTAGTTTTCTTTTGCTTTTTACCTTTTAAATTTGAGTGTTTCAGGATGTCAGAAACGAGTAACGACGAAGAACCACATGAAGTGACTCTTCAAGAAGTTTCGGATACTCTCAATAAACTTGAACGGACTGTAACCTCATTGGCAACCAAGCTTGAGCACACCGATACAGTCGTAACCACAATCTCTCAAACCATTGGGAGATTAGAAAGCACTGCTATTGCAAGCGATACGAAGAGCCTAGGCGTCCAAATCTTGTTCCCATTCAGAATAGACGTCAAAACCCCCTACGTAGGCACAATCCTTGCACAGAGCCGTGACGAGCAACAAACACATTAGCCAAACCAAAGATCACTATACCACATTTTCAAGGAAGGTATGACCCTGATGCTTATTGTGACTGGGAAAATCGAGTTGATCTTCTATTCGAGCATTATCAATGTCCCAAAGAGGATCAAGTTCCACTGTTGACTCTCGAATTCACTGAATATGCATCCATTTGGTGGTCCCAATTGGTCCGCAATCGGCGTCTCAATGGAGAAGCCAAGATAACCTCATGGGGAGAACTTAAAAAAGTCATGTGAGAACGATTCGTTCCCCCATTATATCAACGGGAGATCAAACAAAAGTTACAAAGGATCCGACAAGGCTACAGAACTGTTGATGAGTATCTCAAAGAGATGGAATCATTGATGCAAAGAGCCGGCATACAAGAGGATGAAGAGGATACAATGACTAGGTTTGTTATCGGACTCAATGACAACATTCTTGAGGTACTTGAACTCAAAACCTACTACACCCTTCAAGAGGCATTCCAATTCGCCATGACAATCGAAAAGCGCATCAAAGATCGACAACGATATCGACAGAAGAATTATCACTATGACAGAGGTACCACTCAACCTTTATCTCATTCTAATTCTTCTAAACATTTGCTCGACTCAAGTAGACCAAAGCAGAAAATTGAAACATCCAAGTCACTGGATAAAACCAAGACAAAAATCCTCATGTTGACGGAAAACACACAAACACTCAAACAAGAGGATAATGATAATGAACACATTAGACAAGATGACAATGCTTCTAATCCCTCATGTGAAGTAGTAGGTCCACTTGCTATACTCTCATCACCTCCCCACAAAGAAAGTAAGTGTAATTCTAACCCTTCATTTGATTCTTGTCCTATCATTCCGTTAGAAACACTTTCTCCTCTACAGAAATTGTACATTGATGATAAATTTTGTGAGAGGGATATGGGATGTGAGAAGCAAAAGACTGAGAGTAAAGAGGCCAAGAGTGAAAAAAGTCAAATTAACGACTCAAATTTGGTGAGTGAAAATACATATGAGGTAAAAGTCACACAAAGCCCAAAAGAAAAAGACAAGAAAAAGAACGCGATGAATGATTTTGTTTTGACTAATCCTTACAAATGTTCGAGTAGTGCTGTCTTATTTTTTCAGGATTTTGTTGAACCATTGAGAGGAGCTCAATTAGATCAATCCACATACAACAAAGAAGCCTTTTCAATTGAAGTTGATGATTGTTCTCTCATTGCCGATTTAGATTCGAGGATGAATCCTTTTGAGGAGTGGGGAAATGATACATGCATGAGTGGGGTCAAATTACTCATATTGGACAAGAAGCTGAATTTGTTCGATGCAAACAATAAAAGCCAAAACAGTGCACGGATAGGAGGTCAAAAACGATGCATCTTGGACAAGAAATTGAATCTGTTTGTAAAGTCTGGAAAGTCAGCCAACTTGCAACGAGTTTTTGGATGGGATCCGGGCATTTCTGAGTCAGGTTGTCTTCTAACAAATTGTCCGACATTCAGTTACCTTTCCAAGGCATCTTGAAACGCGTCAATCGGACATCAGGAACTCAAGATACGTCCAATTTACTGAAGACTGCGAATGCAGAAAACTGGATACGGGATTATTACGGGATTTTGTAAAATTCAGCCCAAAAGCTAACATATAAGGCTTTGGACGAATTAAACTTAGCCCAATATATTTATTATCATTTAAATTGATGTTTTTAGGGTTTTATATACTTTAGGAACCAGCCACCCAGCCCTTATTAGCTTATCACTTGCCTTATCACCCTATTCCTTGCCACACAAGCACAAGGAGTTTAAAGGCTGTTATTTTTTTATTATTTTTAATTGGATTAGGTTTTCCTTGTTTTAGTAGAAGTTAAATTACTTTGTCTATCCTTTACCTATAAAAGGATGAAGCCTCCAACATTGTAAGATAGATTTTCTTTGATTTATGAAATATTTAGCGAGTTTGTTTTTGCAAGTGATGATTACTTGTGCCTTCGAAGTCTTCTTCAACATAAGTTCGATGAGTTCTTGTGAGGGAGATCATCTTCACACTCTTGCTTGCCTAGATAATCGCGTCTAGGAGGGTGGGTTAGAGCCGCTTGAGGTTGCTTGCTTAGATAATTGAGTCTAAGAGGGTGCCGAGGACAAAACAACATCAACAATTCACAAGCCATCTTCATCTTCAACCTTCACACCATCTTCCATAATTCCATAAACAAAGCTGGAATTTACATATTTGTTTTACCTATCTTCTTCTTAATCTTTTCTCATCTTTTTACTTATATTCTTATTTCTTATCATCTAATCCTTCTTCTCGTCTTTCTTTCTTTAAATTTCCAGCCTTGAATCTGAAAAATTGAAGAAAATCCCTTCTCTTTTCTCTTGAATTTTCAGATCTGCCCAAACTTCCTTGATTGAGTCTAGAGCTCCTAGTTCTTGCAACAACTTGATTGAAGGCTTCCAAATCCAAGATTGCGCTACTCTATCAAATGGCCTCTTGAATTTTTAGAAAAAAGCATCTTGTTATTATTCCCGTATTGAATTTTCAGCTTGGAAATTCAATACGGGAATAATCACAAGATGCTTTTTCCAGAAATTTAAGAGGCCATTCAAATGCTGAATTCAATGTTTCATTATCATCATTTAAAGGGGAATGAATTACACTCAACCAAGCTCAGCAGCTCAAGGAATTTTTTCATATGGACAACATGTATGTCTACATTCATCCTAAGAATGTCCACATTCAACATCATCCTATAAGCTTTTTGGCTGTTACTTGCAAAAGAGATAACCGAAGCTTTATGAGTCTTTAACCCTATAATTATGTGACTTTATTCCTTGTCTTTGCCTATTCAATTCGGATATTGTCCCTATAAATAGCCATCCATTTCCTTTTAAAACACAACTTTGAACCTTTGAATACACTTTTTGTGAGAGTTTAATCTCTTTGTTCTTCATTGAACTTATATGACTTATCAAGGAATTTCTCCTTGTGGCGTCAATTCTATTTCCATTCTTTTATATAGTTGGTTCCTAGTTGTTATATAACTTGATGTGATCCACCAACCTTCTCCATGACTTGTTCACACCATTGATGGACATCAAGACTAATTCTAAGGGAGTTCTTCCATACATCATTTTCTATTACCATATTTATAATGTTATAAGCATGCTTGAATTATCATATATTATCATTCATCTGCATATTATATGATATTCATGTGTATCCTATGAGCCACATTTTTTATACTTAGCTAAATCATGCATGTGCTATGCTACACGTCCTTTACTTATATTTTCCTATCACTTGCATATTCATCTTAGGCGTGCAACATGTATTCATCACATTCTTAGCTCTTTCATAGCTAAACTGGTTGTTTTCACGATTAATATAACAACAAGGGATGATTAGGCAAGCTATGGTAGCTCAAAAACAAAGAATGCAAGCTATGCCTGCTCTTACTAGCTCAAGGACAAGGAATAATAGCTCACCTATGTTGAAAGGGTAGTAAAGGAGTTGAATGGGAGCTGAAACGAGCTTAAGGGAGCTGAAGGATAAAGAGCTTAGCTGAGGAGTGTAGCTGAGCTGAAAGAGCTGAAACTAGTTGGAAGGGAGTTGAGGACCAGGTAGCTGACCACAAGAGTGTAGCTAGCTAAAATGAGCTGGAGTGACACTAGCTAGCTGCAAGTCACCTACTAGCTACCATGGAGGGACACCATACTCACCATTCGGCCATGGAGGGAAATACTCATGCCTATCCATGTTTGGCGCCATTTTGAACCATCACCACCCCTTTTCGGCTATGCTTTGTGACTTATCAAATGAACATGACTCTATGAAGGGATCTAAACCCTTGTTGAATAGTTTAGAAGGCCTTTCGACCAACCATTTCATTTCATATAAATAGGAAAGCATTTTGTCATTTGTACACAACTAAGATTAATATATTTCTTTCTTTGTGAGGTTTCTCTAAATCTTTGTTCTTTTCAAGAATTGTATCGACTTATCAAGTATTTTATACTTGTGGCGTCTTCCCTTTCCATCCTATACTTTGGGTTTTAGGTTCATCTAACCTACGGATCCAAGTCCCTTTACCACCCTCAAAGAATGCTCTTAGGAAACGAGATTATACTTTTTAGTATAGTTTCTTTCTTTGAATCCTTTGAATACTACCACCACCTTATTCATCCTTATCCATAACCTTTACCATATCATTCTCATTCCTTTCTTTCCATATCCTTTCTTTCATTACCCGAGCCTTCACATACCCTACACCATTCTTGTTATCTCTTTCACAATTTCCTTAAACACCACGCATCCATACTTCTGCACCCTTTCTATTCATCACCTTTCCTTCAACATTTCATCTTCAAAGCATTTAGATTACAAGGCTTGTTTGCATTCACGTTCGGGACAATTAAAGCTTCTCTCTACAACAATAATTGGAGAGTTGGAGTGTATCATATGGTAATCAAATCTTTTGGAAGAATCAAGTAAGCCCCTATCTTTTGTGATTTCATTTTAGTGATAAAAAAGAAAGTACAAAAAAAGAGGAGCAAATTCAGAATTCCTTCTTCGTACATCTAAGGAATTCGAAATAGTATAAAAAAGAGAAAAAAGAGAAATTAGTGAAACACAAAGGTAGTGAAGGCAAGGCAAACAAGCAACCGATTCAAAAAAGACATCAAGTTTGATTGTTCTCAAATGAGTTGTAAGTAAGTTTTGTGGTACATATCTTTTACCTTATTCTATTTTCTTTCATCTAATTCACTTCGCTTATTTTCTTCTAACCTACCCTTTCAAATCTTTTCTTTTCATTTCCTTTCATTTCTTTCCATATACTTTTTATATTTTTAGCCTAACCTTATTTTGTAGACCAAACACCATACAGTTATAATTTCTTCACAGGTTTTGAGTAAGTTCTTTTAAAGAGCTTAGTGCGAGAGATTGAGTGGAAAATTGTAGAGAGTTGTGAGAACATAAGGGGAAGTAAAAGCCTAAATTCCTGAGAGTTAAACATGAGTGTTTGAGTGGAGTGTCATCAAGTTTTTCTGGAGTGACCGTGAGGTTTTTGTGAATGATAATTTGGTAAGGTCCTTACATCTCATTCAATTTCTTTATTACACTAACAATTCTTTCATCTTTCCAATGGAGTATGAACAGCAAAGAAAGAATACATTTCACAATCGATGCCATGTAAATGGTAAAGTGTGTTTTGTAATCATCGACAGTGGAAGTTGTACAAACATTGCTAGTGCTTACATGGTAGAGAAATTGGGACAAAAGAAAACCAAGCATCCAAGCCCCTATGAGTTGCAATGGTTGAACGACAAGGAAGAATTAAAAGTCATGGAGCAAATAATTATGCCATTCTCGATAGGAAGGTACAAAGACAAAGTTTTGAGTGATGTTGCTTCCATGAATACCAGTCACCTCCTACTCGGTCGACCTTGGCAATATGACAAGCGAGCAGCACATGATGGTTTCACCAATCGTTACTCATTTGCATATGAAGGAAAGAAGGTCACATTGGCACCTTTATTGCCAAACCAAGTGCTTCAAGATCAAAATCATCTTAAGGAAAGCATTGAACCTTTGAAGGAGAAAATCAATGAGAGTTCAAATGTAGAAGAGCATTTTGAAGAAAAACAAACCATTGGAGTTGAAAATGAAAAGAATGAAAATAAAGAAGTGGATGTAAGAAAATTTGGAGTTGAAAATAAGAGAGTTGAAAAGAACGAGTTTGGAGATGAAGAGGAAAAAGAAAAGCAGATTTTACCTAACCCTACTTTTTCTCCTATAATTTCTTTTGTTTTGCAGGACATTCCAAGAGACGTATCTCTTCAAGTTGACGATTAAAGAAACATGTCCTTTGAAGAATCAATGGGCGTGAGTTTTGGTGATCCACAAGATATGTCATTCAATGTCCCAAGGGATGTGTTCGTTAACATATCAAGTGCTTTGCCAATCTTGAAGAGAATTCAGCAACCAACACCCATTAAACATTTACCATGGTTTTCTGTTTCCATTTATTTTGTTAATGATTTCTCATTTTCTAACTTTTGTTTATTTTGCAGCAAAATTGATTCATGTACAAGGTGTTATCCTACCTACCTATGATGACAAGTTCCTTTGTCATTTTAAGAATGATTGGTATTTTGAGTTCAGCCATTTCAAGAGTATGAAGCAAGCATTGTCCACACATTCAAAGGCCATCATATGGAAAGGCATAAAGACTAAATGAGTTGATGATACCTACCTACTTGAAGTAGTTCAAAGGTCAAGACTCTTCACCAACCAACGTGATGAATCAAAGGGGGAAGATGAAGAGTTACATACCTTTTCCAAGGAACATGATGTTCTGGGTCAAGGTGTGATTCAATTCATCACCAAAAGGACACTTTGCAAGTACTATTCCAAGATGAGTGATGAATTGAGCCAAAAGGCACATCTCTACACCAAAAAATGTGATTATTCGAATCCAAGGACATACCCCTACTCCAAAGAACACAATTGATAGAGTAGCGCAATCTTGGATTTGGAAGCCTTCAATCAAGTTGTAGCATGAACTACGAGCTCTAGACTCAATCAAGAAAAGTATGGGCAGATCTGAAAATTCAAGAGAAAAGAGAAGGGCTTTTCTTGAAAATTTCAGATTCGATGCTGGAAAATTAAAGAAAGAAAGATAAGAATGAAGGATTATATGATAAGAAATAAGAATATAAAAAAAGATTAAAAAAAGATTGAGAAAGAGATAAGTAAAACAAATCTGAAAATTCCAGCTTTGTTTATGGAATTATGGAAGATGGTGTGAAGGTTGAAGATGAAGATGCCTTGCAAATTGTTGATGTTGTTTTGTCCTCGGCACCCTCTTAGACTCAATTATCTAAGCAAGCAACCTCAAGCGGCTCTAACCCACCCTCCTAGATGCGATTATCTAGGCAAGCAAGAGTGTGAAGATGATCCCCCTCACAAGAACTCGTCGAACTTATGTTGAAGAAGACTTCGAAGGCACAAGTAATCAGCACTTGCAAAAACAAACTCGCTAAATATTTCATAATTCAAAGAAAATCTCCATTACAATGATGGAGGCTTCATCCTTTTATAGGTTAATGATAGACAAAGTAATTTAACTTCTACTAAAACAAGGAAAACCTAATCTAATTAAAAATAATAAAAAAATAACAGCCTTTAAACTCCTTGTGCTTGTGTGGCAAGGAATAGGGTGATAAGGCAAGTGATAAGCTGATAAGGGCTGGATGGCTGGTTCCTAAAGTATATAAAACCCTAAAAACATCAATTTAAATGATAATAAATATATTGGGCTAAGTTTAATTCGTCCAAAGCCTTATATGTTAGCTTTTGGGCTGAATTTTACAAAATCCCGTATCCAGTTTTCTGCATGCGCAGTCATCAGTAAATTGGACGTAGCTTGAGTTTTTAATGTCCGATTGATGTGTTTCAAGATGCGTTGGAAAGCTAACTAAATAACAGACAATTTGTTAGAAGACAACTTGACTCAGAAATGCCCGGATCCCATCCAAAAACTCGTCGCAAGTTGGCTGACTTTCCAGACTTTACAAACAGATTCAATTTCTTGTCCAAGATGCATCATTTTTGACCTCCTATGCGTGCAATGTTTTGGCTTTTATTGTTTGCATTGAACAAATTCAGCTTCTTGTCCAATATTATTAATTTGACCCCGCTCATGCATGTATCATTCCCCCACTCCTCAAAAGGATTCGTCCTCGAATCTAAATCGGCAATGAGAAAACAATCATCAACTTCAATTGAAAAAGCTTCTTTGTTGTATGTGGAGTGATCTAATTGAGCTCCTCTCAATGGTTCAACAAAATCCTAAAAAAATAAGACAGCACTACTCGAACATTTGTAAGGATCAGTCAAAACAAAATCACTCGTCGCGTTCTTTTTCTTGTCTTTTTCTTTTGGGCTTTGTGTGACTTTTACCTCATATGTATTTTCACTCACCAAATTTGGGCCATTAATTTGACTTTTTTTCACTCTAGGCCTCTTTACTCTTAGTCTTTTGTATCTCACATCCCATATCCCTCTCACAAAATTTATCATCAATGTACAATTTCTGTAGAGGAGAAAGTGTTTCTAACAGAATGATAGGACAAGAATCAAATGAAGGGTTAGAATTACACTTACTTTCTTTGTGGGGAGGATATGAGAGTATAGCAAGCGGACCTACTCACATGAGGGATTAAAAGCATTGTCATCTTGTCTAATGTGTTCACTATCACTATCCTTTTGTTTGGGAGATGGTTTTTCTCTAATATCAACATTTGCACAAATGCTAGAAGTAGAAGTACGAAGAGAATCATGTGTACCTTCTGGTTTTGGGATGTCTTCATGGTTGGTTGCCTTTGTGTGGTCAATTGATTCAGCCTTTTGTGCTTCCAATCTTTTTCGTTTTATCCTCTCACATTGTTTTTTTTTTTTTGCTTTCGCTATTTCTTCATCTACTTTTTCCAGCTCTATTGTAGCAAACGAGAGCTTATGTCCTTGGTGCACAACCGAGTATCCATTTGTATTGATTCGATGGACAGTGCCACGATCATTTTTCCAAGGTCTTCCTAATAGCAAGTCGGTGACTTCCATAGGAACCACGTCACACCATACATCATCACAATAGCTTCCAAGAGTAAAAGAGATTAAACAACATTCGGTTACCTTCATATCTGGTCCTCTATTAAACCCTTGAAGATGATATGGCTTACGGTGTTCTTGGCATGGTAGATCGAGTGCATAAACAATGAAGCTGCTCACTAAGTTTACACGACGGTCACCATCAATAATTAAAGAACATAGATTACCTTGTATCTTACATCGTGACCGAAAAATATTTATTGGTATACGATAATGAGTGTTGAAAAGAGAATAAAACATCCTAATTGCTTTAAGAATCCAAAGAAAAGGTTAGACACCAATAGAATTATAGTTGCAAGGAGAAAGAAGAGTATGCAACTTTTAGTCCTACTAACACAAGGAAACAAGAAGGTGTTAGAAGATGTGTAAAAAGCAATAAAAGATAAAACAAACGAAAACTAATGGCTAAGAATGAAAGAAAATTAGAAAACCCCCGAAAACCCTGGAATTTTGCAGCAACTTGATCTACTTCGTTCGAGGTGTTCCCGATGTCAAACAATTCTGAAATTTTATGTGGTGACTCCTCCAAAGGTGTAGATATGATCTGAAAATTTTCAGCTCAAAATTTGTCCGTTTGAATTTGACGAATTTTGCCTAATTTTCGAGTTTTTCGCCCAAAAACGCCAAGATTCTTGTCAAGAATCGTCCCAAATCTGATACCAAATGATAGAGTAGCGCAATCTTGGATTTGGCAGCCTTCACTCAAGTTGTAGCAAGAACTAGGAGCTCTAGACTCAATCAAGAAAAGTATGGGCAGATCTGAAAATTCAAGAGAAAACAGAAGGGCTTTCTTGAAAATTTCAGATTCGATGCTGGAAAATTAAAGAAAGAAAGACAAGATGAAGGATTATAGGATAAGAAATAAGAATATAAAAACAAGATTGAGAAAGAGATAAGTAAAACAAATCTGAAAATTCCAGCTTTGTTTATGGAATTATGGAAGATGGTGTGAAAGTTGAAGATGAAGATGCCTTGCAAATTGTTGATGTTGTTTTGTCCTCGGCACCCTCTTAGACTCAATTATCTAAGCAAGCAACCTCAAGCGGCTCTAACCCACCCTCATAGACGCGATTATCTAGGAAAGCAAGAGTGTGAAGATGATCCCCCTCACAAGAACTCGTCGAACTTATGTTGAAGAAGACTTCGAAGGCACAAGTAATCATCACTTGCAAAAACAAACTCGCTAAATATTTCATAAATCAAATAAAATCTCCATTACAATGATGGAGGCTTCATCCTTTTTTAGGTGAAGGATAGACAAAGTAATTTAACTTCTACTAAAACAAGGAAAACCTAATCTAATTAAAAATAATAAAAAATAACAGTCTTTAAACTCCTTGTGCTTGTGTGACAAGGAATAGGGTGATAAGGCAAGTGATAAGCTGATAAGGGCTGGGTGGCTGGTTCCTAAAGTATATAAAACCTTAAAAACATCAATTTAAATGATAATAAATATATTGGGCTAAGTTTAATTCGTCCAAAGCCTTATATGTTAGCTTTTGGGCTGAATTTTACAAAATCCCGTATCCAGTTTTCTGCATGCGCAGTCATCAGTAAATTGGACGTAGCTTGAGTTTTTAATGTCCGATTGATGTGTTTCAAGATGCGTTGGAAAGCTAACTGAATAACAGACAATTTGTTAGAAGACAACTTGACTCAGAAATGCCCGGATCCCATCCAAAAACTCGTCGTAAGTTGGCTGACTTTACAAACAGATTCAATTTCTTGTCCAAGATGCATCGTTTTTGACCTCCTATGCGTGCAATGTTTTGGCTTTTATTGTTTGCATTGAACAAATTCAGCTTCTTGTCCAATATTATTAATTTGACCCCGCTCATGCATGTATCATTCCCCCACTCCTCAAAAGGATTCGTCCTCGAATCTAAATCGGCAATGAGAAAACAATCATCAACTTCAATTGAAAAGGCTTCTTTGTTGTATGTGGAGTGATCTAATTGAGCTCCTCTCAATGGTTCAACAAAATCCTAAAAAATAAGACAGCACTACTCGAACATTTGTAAGGATTAGTCAAAACAAAATCACTTATCGCGTTCTTTTTCTTGTCTTTTTCTTTTGGGCTTTGTGTGACTTTTACCACATATGTATTTTCACTCACCAAATTTGGGCCATTAATTTGACTTTTTTCACTCTCAGCCTCTTTACTCTTAGTCTTTTGTATCTCACATCCCATATCTCTCTCACAAAATTTATCATCGATGTACAATTTCTGTAGAGGAGAAAGTGTTTCTAACGGAATGATAGGACAAGAATCAATGAAGGGTTAGAATTACACTTACTTTCTTCGTGGGGAGGTGATGAGAGTATAACAAGTGGACCTACTACTTCACATGAGGGATTATAAGCATTGTCATCTTGTCTAATGTGTTCACTATCACTATCCTTTTGTTTGGGAGATGGTTCTTCTCTAACATCAACATTTGCACAAATGCTAGAAGTAGAAGTACGAAGAGAATCATGTGTACCTTCTGGTTTTGGGATGTCTTCATGGTTGGTTGCCTTTGTGTGGTCAATTGATTCAGCCTTTTGTGCTTCCAATTTTTTTCGTTTTATCCTCTCACACTGTTTTTTTGCTTTCGCTATTTCTTCATCTACTTTTTCCAGCTCTATTGTAGCAAACGAGAGCTTCTGGCCTTGGTGCACAACGGAGTATCCATTTGTATTGACTCGATGGACAGCGCCACAATCATTTTTCCAAGGTCTTCCTAATAGCAAGTGGGTGACTTCCATAGGAACCACGTCACACCATACATCATCACAATAGCTTCCAACAGTAAAAGAGATTAAACAACGTTTGGTTACCTTCATATTCGGTCCGCTATTAAACCCTTGAAGATGATACGGCTTAGGGTGTTCTTGGCATGGTAGATCGAGTGCATCAACAATGAAGCTCCTCACTAAGTTTACACGACTGTCACCATCAATAATTAAAGAACATAGTTTACCTTGTATCTTTCATCGTGACCGAAATTATTTATTGGTATACGATAACGAGTGTTGAAAAGAGAATAAAACATCCTAATTGCTTTAAGAATCCAAAGAAAAGGTTAGACACCAATAGAATTATAGTTGCAAGGAGAAAGAAAAGTATGCAACTTTTAGTCCTACTAACACAAGGAAATAAGAAGGTGTTGGAAGATGTGTAAGAAGCAATAAAAGCTAAAACGAACGAAAACTAATGGCTAAGAATGAAAGAAAATCAGAAAAACCCCGAAAACCCTGGAATTTTGTAGCAACTTGATCTACTTCATTTGAGGTGTTCCCGATGTCAAAAAATTTTGAAATTTTATGTGGTGACTCCTCCAAAGGTTTAGATATGATATGGAAATTTTCAGCTCAAAATTCGCTCGTTTGAATTTGACAAATTTTCCCCAATTTTCGAGTTTTCACCCAAAAAAGCCAAAATTCTTGTCAAGAATCGTCCCAAATCTGATACCAAATGATAGAGTAGCGCAATCTTGGATTTGGAAGCCTTCAATCAAGTTGTAGCAAGAACTAGGAGCTCTAGACTCAATAAAGAAAAGTATGGGCAGATCTGAAAATTCAAGAGAAAAGAGAAGGGCTTTTCTTAAAAATTTCAGATTCGATGCTGTAAAATTAAAGAAAGAAAGACAAGATGAAGGATTATATGATAAGAAATAAGAATATAAAAAAAGATTAAAAATTGAGAAAGAGATAAGTAAAACAAATATGAAAATTCCATCTTTTTTATGGAATTATGGAAGATGGTGTGAAGGTTGAAGATGAAGATGCCTTGCAAATTGTTGATGTTGTTTTGTCCTCGGCACCCTCTTAGACTCAATTATCTAAGCAAGCAACCTCAAGCGGCTCTAACCCACCCTCCTAGACGCGATTATCTAGGCAAGCAAGAGTGTGAAGATGATCTCCCTCACAAGAACTCGTCGAACTTATGTTGAAGAAGACTTCGAAGGCACAAGTAATCATCACTTGCAAAAACAAACTAAATATTTCATAAATAAAAGAAAATCTCCATTATAATGATGGAGGCTTCATCCTTTTATAGGTGAAGGATAGACAAAGTAATTTAACTTCTACTAAAACAAGGAAAACCTAATCTAATTAAAAATAAAAAAAATAACAGCCTTTAAACTCCTTGTGCTTGTGTGGCAAGAAATAGGGTGATAAGGCAAGTGATAAGCTGATAAGGGCTGGGTGGCTAGTTCCTAAAGTATATAAAACCCTAAAAACATCAATTTAAACGATAATAAATATATTGGGCTAAGTTTAATTCGTCCAAAGCCTTATATGTTAGCTTTTGATCTGAATTTTACAAAATCTCGTAATAATCCCGTATCGAGTTTTCTGCATGCACAGTCTTCAGTAAATTGGATGTATCTTGAGTTCCTGGTGTCCGATTGAAGTGTTTCAAGATGCGTTGGAAAGGTAACTGAATGACGGACAATTTGTTAGAAGGCAACTTGACTCAGAAATGCCTGGATCCAATCCAAAAACTCGTCGCAAGTTGGCTGACTTTCCAGACTTTACAAACACATTCAATTTTTCGTCCAAGATGCATCGTTTTTGACCTCCTATGTGTGCACTGTTTTGGCTTTTATTGTTTGCAACGAAAAAATTCAGCTTCTTGTCCAATATTAGTAATTTGACCCCGCTCATGCATGTATCAACAATGCTTCAAACCAATGCCTAGAAGGAGACCAAAGGGATGAACGAGTTGATGACTCTTCAAAAGAAGTGATTCTTAAAGAAGATTATTCTGAAAAGAAACCTGTTGGACCTTTGGAAGATCTTTTCAAAGAAGACCCTTTGGAGGCGTTTACTTCAAAGGAAAGTTTCATGAAGTAGTTCCATCATCCGACCACAAGGACTTGATTACTCCAATAGCAAGGAATTGTTCACTGAAGAACTCTCTCGATTTGAGGACAAATCATCAAAAAGAAGCGAGATGATGTGATCCAAATCAGCACCATCCTTCTCCATGACTTGTTCACACCATTGATGGAAATCAAGACTAATTCTAAGGGAGTTTTTCCTTACTTCATTTTCTATTACCTTATTTAGAATGTTATAATCATGCTTGAATTATCATATGTTATCATTCATCTGTGTATTATATGATATTCATGCATATTCTATGAGCCACATCTTTATACTTAGCTAAATCATGCATATGCTATGCTACACATCATTTACTTAAGTTTCCTATCACTTGCATGTTTATCTTAGGCGTGCAACATGTATTCATCACATTCTTAGCTCTTTCATAGATAATTTGGGTGCTTTCATGATTCATATAGGTACAAGGGATGATTAGGCAAGCGATGGCAGCTCGGAAACAAAGAATGCAAGCTATGGCAGCTCATACTAGCTCAAGGACAAGGAACAATAGCTCGCCTAGCTTAAAGAAGCTCAATGCACAAAGATAGTAACTGAAAGGATAGCTAAAGGAGTTGAATGGGAGCTAAACCGAGCTTAAGGGAGCTGAAGGATAAAGAGCTTAGCTGAAGAGTGTAGCTGAGCTAAAACTAGCTGGAAGGGAGCTGAGGACCAGGTAGGTAGCTGACCACTAGAGTGTAGCTAGCTAAAGTGAGTTGGAGTGACACTAGCTAGTTGCAAGTCACCTACTAGCTACCATGGAGGGACACCATACTCACCATTCGGCCATGGAGGGAAATACTCATGCCTATCCATGTTTGGTGCCATTTTAAACCATCACCACCCCTATTCGGCCATGCTTTGTGACTTATCAAACGAACATGAGTCTATGAAGGGATCTGAACCCTTGCCAAATAGTTTAGAAGGCCTTTCAACCAACCCTTTCATTTCCTATAAATAGGAAAGCAATTTGTCATTTGTACACAACTGAGATTAATATATTTCTTTCTTTGTGATGTTTCTCTCAGTCTTTGTTCATTTCAAGAATTTTATCGACTTATCAAGTATTTTATACTTGTGGCATCTTCTCTTTCCATCCTATACTTCAGGTTCTAGGTTCATCTAACCTATGAGTCCATGTCCCTTTACCACCCTCAAAGTCATTCTCTTAAGAAACGGGATTATACTTTTTAGTATAGTTTCTTTCTTTGAATCCTTTGAATACAACCACCAACCTATTCATCCATATCCATAACCTTTACCATATCATTCTCATTCCTTTCTTTCCATATCCTTTCTTTCATTACCTGAGCCTTCACATACCCTACACCATTTTTGTCATCTCTTTCACAATTTCCTTAAACATCACGCATCCATACTTTTGCACCATTTCTATTCATCACCTTTCCTTCAACATTTCATCTTCAAAGCATTTGAATTACAAGGTTTACTTGCATTCACGGTCGGGACAATCAAAGCTTCTCTCTACGACAACAATTGGAGAGTTAGAGCGTATCAAAGGACCTCACTAGGAGTTCGGCTTAGCTCAAAGGCCTTAAGGAGTGCTCGGATTCGCTCAATGACAAAGGAGAACACTCTAAGAAAGCTCACAAGCTTAAAGGACCAGCTCACCTAGCTAAGGGCAGCTCGTGGAAGCTCAAAGATTAATCTAGCTCTTTCAGCTAGCTAGCTCAGGTCAGTCTAACTCAATTCAAGCTCAACCAGCTCCTTTCAGCTCCACCTACATATGCTAGCTCACCACCTCAAGGGTTACTGATGTGATCTTATTTTACACATTTCTCAGTTTCACCATACTTTCATCCGTGTTCACATGGATGAAGGACGATGGAGGTTTTACTTACCTTTTTTCACATTAATCTTAGTTATATAATTATGATACTACTAGCTATGCATGCACATATATTTATCATCTATGTTTGCATTTTATTTATGTTTAACATCATGCTTAGTGCTTTCGGGTACCATAACATCTTTCCATACATTATACCCTACACTTTGCACATTAAGTAGTGTTTCATGCATGCATATTGAGTAGGCATAAAGTAAAAAGTAGCCCCCAACGTTTAACCTTTTGGTCACTTTAGCCCATATTATTTTTTTTGGTCCAAACAACCACCTAACGTTTTATTTTTGTTCAAATTTCACCTTCGTTGGAGGGAAACCGTTAGTCAACGGTCAACGCCTAAGGCTGATGTGGCATGCTTAAATGGCATGGGGCACTGACGTGACACTTTGCTGATGTGACATCATGATTTTTTTTAAAAAATAATTATTTTTATATTAATTTTTAACCAATCAGATGCTGCCACATGACACTCTCATATGATGACACGTGATGGCAGCGTCTGATCAAAGGCATAAGAAAGAAGAAAAATACAATAAGTGCACTTTGAGGAATTCGAACCTGGGCCATTTGGTTGAATAGCTCAACACACAACCACCAAGCCAACCTACTATGTTGTTATTTTTTCACCCCCTATTTTATTTATTCATTACCTTATTTGTTTGAAAGTGAAAAAAGATTCATTAAATTATTCACTAATATATCCTAATAGAGAATGAAGAGTAGATCACTTTACCTTAAACAACCTTGTTTGAATTCTTGATCAAAAGCCTTGAAAATGGCTAGGAAAAATTTTGGTATATTTCTCATATTTTTCTTCCTTGTTTCAAACAGCATGAAAGATGGATGAGAAAGATTTTTTTCTCATCTTTTAATATTTATCCACATGTTTAAAATAAAATGAATTTTTAATTCATTTTACATAGTAAAATTACTAATTTGCCCTTTTATTATAATGGTCAAGATTCAATCTCATCAAAATCAATGGCCATGATTTAATCCATGTGTAAATCTTCTTCCAAAATTGCCTTCAATGTTCTAAAATATTTCAAAAATGCCATCCATGACAATTGACCAATTTGTCCTCCAACTAGACTTTATTTACAACAAGACTTAGAAATTGTCATTCCATAAAGATTGAACCAAATTGGTTCCATTCTAACCAGCCTCCTTCCCAAAATATCATAAATTTTAATTTATGATATTTGTTCGATCCAATTATTCAAATTTCACTCAATACGATTTCCAAATTCTCTTTCTTTGAGCTTTATAACCACTCCATATTCTAACTAATTCTAGTTAGAATCCCATCAACATTAATAAAATATTCATAAAATAATATTTTATGAATTTTCCATAATCCTTGGAATTGTCTTTAAAATTTCAATTTGATCCGATATACCGATAATTACCGGGAATTTTTACCGGATATATTTCCTCTTAGAAATCTTATCTTAACAATCCATTATGAATACTACTAACTCAAACTGAATCATTTTTATCAGTCAAAATATTGGATATGTGACATTCCCATTAGGTCACCCATCCTTGGGCTACTCTGGCACGAGCACGTTTAACAATTTTATTCAATCCAAATTTGAATAATATAAGCCTCATATAAAAAATCCAGTAACACATAAATACCACTCTTGGGGTGAACTATTCATTTACAGGGTTAACTTACATAACTTTTAAAAGTTACACTTTGGTCCCTGAACTTTTCCAAAGTTTACACTTTAACCCCTGAACTTTTAAAAATTACATTTTATAGGCACTAAGCAAAATTTGAGAGATATTACAGACCATAAGTTTAGACAACGAATACGTATGTGACCATAAACTTTATTATTTAAAATTGATGATCAAAATGTGACCATAAACTTTATTATTTAAAATTGATGATCAAAAGTGTACACTTACTAAATGTAAGTGACCATCATAGTAGTTTACCCATGAAAAAAATAGTCTCTTACATTCGCAGGCCAATTTCCTTCGCTGCGGTTGGAGTTAAAGTCCTTAGGCACACAAGTTCTCTCTTTAATGGCAAATTCTTTTCTTTTTCTGAATTTACGTCGAGAGAACATATAGTTCCTAATGTATTTTGATGCAGCAAAGTGCGACAACCCGGGAGCGGATTCCCCGCCGGCAGGGGGACAGGAACTAATAGTAGTTAATAATTTAGTGATAAAAATGTAATAAATCAAAAATGCAAATGGTCAAAACATAATATTTTAAAATTCGGTGACCAATATCATTAGATTAAAAACATAAATGACCATATGTGTAGTTTATCCTGAAATAAAATAGGGTTCCTAACTTCTCAGTTCCCCTTCCTGTATTCAAACTTCAAATCACGCGTTTAAACAAAGACTCCTCCTCATGAATTTGTACTTTCACAAACTTTCAAGCGTCAAAACCAAAAATAACATTTGTATTTGCTACTCAATTTTTATCTTCAAAACCATTCAAAGAAGATATAAACTACAAAGGGAAAGGGTAAACGTAAACGGAAAAGAACTCATCGTTTTGTTATTACATTTAACAATGTCGATTGATCTCAATGATTACACTATCATCAAGGAAGGAGAAGCTGAGATTCTTATGCATGCTAGAAATGAAGTCTTTTTCAACAAAACCCAGGTTTCAGATTTTCGTTTCCCTTTTTTTTTTATATTTTGGTTTCGATTGAACCCATCATTAGAATTTTCATGGGCTTTAGTCGATGGTTAGCTTTTTTATTTTGTTAAAAGGTTCTCTTCATTGCGATGACTTTGCTGTTTTAAGGGGAGCTATTTATGTGGCTTTTTTTTATATAAAAAGTGACCTTCTGCTTGAAGGGTGGGCGGGGAAAATATAATTGAATTTCATATTTTTATTTTTGTTAGATTTTTTAATGTTTTAGTTTTAGTTAATGAGATGCTTTCGGTTTGAATAACGAGTTCTATATTAATGATGAATTATTGTTAGAATAAGTCTGCTAGGGAAATCTTCTATATTTAGCTGAAAACATTCTCTAAGTAGTGTGAACTAATGGCGCTGTGATTGGCTGCTGAGTAAGGGCGGGGGAAAAAGGAGTTGTGAAATATTCTCTAAGTACTGTAACTGTTATCGCTGAAAACATGTATACTCTATTCCTAGATGCTTGGAGTGGGATTTTGTTTCCTCTGTTGTATAATTGTGGTGTTAGTTTCTTACTGCTTGGTTCTTATTCACTAGTAGGAATCTTAATTGTGTACTATAATAATTAGGTTAACAACAGAGACATGTCCATTGCTGTCCTGAGGACATTTATATCAAGAAGGGAGCAGGAACATGAGGCATTGTTATCTAAAAGAAACAAATCAGCACCAAGGGCGCTTGATAAGAATGTTTCTTTATCTGACGTAGAAGACTCCGATATGAATATTGAAAAATCGAATGAACAATGGGATTGAAAAGAAAATTAACGATGACCCTTGTACTAAATCAGAAGAACCCGTTAAGATAGAGGGAAAAGTTCGAGGGGAGCTCAAACCTCCAAGAGTTCTAGAGGTTGTTCCGCAATCTTCTGTTTTTCCAATGTAAATATGTACGCTTTTACCCTCATTGCTATATGTCATTTTATGCATGCCGTTTTTGGTGATTATGCAGGCCTTGTCAGCATCCGGGTTAAGGGCACTGAGATATGCCCGGAAAGTAAAAGTGATCGGTCAAGTTGTTGCCTTAGATAATGATAAAGGTATTATCGATGTACACAAATGTTCTGGATTTTATGATATTGAAGGGTCACTTTGGACCTCAGAGGACCTTTTTGGTTCCTATGCATATCTCATGCTTTATATTACCATATGCAAACAGATTTTATCTATATAGTTTACTGGCTGCTTATATTTCCCAATACCGTCTGTCTACTTGCAGGGGCAGTTGAAGCTTGCCAGAGAAACATAAAGTTCAATGGCTCTGTAGCATGTTCAAAAGTGGAATCACATCTTGCTGATGCTCGAGTATACATGCTTACCCACCCAAAAGAATTCGATGTGGTACTGGATATGCTATTTTATAATTTATAGCAACTTTATAGACATTTTAATCTGCATGTATGGTCAACTGCTGCAAAAGTATTTGGTGATATATGTATCTAGTTAATGCTTTAAATCAAAATTTGTAGAATATTTCCATTTTCTGTATAAATAGTTCTTATTATGCATTCGTTTTGTAAATACCACTTTAAATTTGGTAAAAGAGAAGCATGTTAATTAATCTGAAATTTGTAGGTTGTTGCTATTAATTGTTATCCACATTTCATATTAATGGGCAACTTTTGCTGTTTCTGGGTCGCACTATTGAAGGGGAGTTGTGCTTATGCCCTTTATTGCTAAATCTCCTTTTCAGGTTGATCTTGATCCTTATGGTTCACCTTCTGTGTTCCTGGACTCTGCAGTTCAATCTGTTGTTGATGGGGGCATGCTGATGTGCACTGCAACTGATATGGCAGTCCTTTTGGGGGTAATGGGGAGGTTTGCTATTCCAAGTAAGATTGTAGTCCCTTTACCTTCATTTGAACTATGGCTTGGATATTTTGGCTCTCCTTATTACTGCACATTGAAACAGATATGGATCATATCCATTGAGAGGGAAATATTGCCACGAAATGGCTTTGAGGATCCTCCTAGCCTGCATTGAGGTAGTTGAACGTCCTGCAGAAAGCATGTTCTTTTAGCTTTGGAAACACATGATATAGTAAACACATCTTGATCTGTTGCAAAAGGAATGTGGCTACTAATACTTCTTTATTCTTTCACTTGCTCAACTTCTAATTGATGGATATTAGAAAAGATAATTGTAACTATATCCCCTAGTCTTAGAAGTTTATTCTCTTAAACAATATAGCTGAAAGCTTTCTTTTAGAAATAAATACCAATAACAATCTTCTTTTCTATAATTGGCATTTTTTCTTTCTTGAATGCTGCGGAGTCATGTGAACCGCTACAAACGCTATATTGTTCCTGTTCTATCTATCCAGATGGACTTTTATGTCCGCGTTTTTGTTCGTGTATACTCGTAGGTGTCCTATTCTTTTAATTCAGTTTAAAGTAATGTTCTCGCATAATGATGATGGAATGCCAGTTAATTCAATGCAGTTCAGCAAGTGCGTTGAAGAATACTCCCCTTAAGCTCTCATATGTCTATCAATGCACTGGTTGTGATTCTTTTCATCTACAGCCTCTTGGGAGAACTGTTTCTAAGGTGTGCTTCCTGCTTTACGATGCTTAATGGCGCTTCTTGTTTGTTTTTAACATACACATGTCTTACATCATTAATGCTTCTACTTAGTGGAGTCAAATGTGCGTGCACATCTGAACTCATTTCAAGAATATGCCAATCTCAGAGCATTCAATTGCTTAGTGTTGCTAGTGACATGTTCATGCCACTAGGAGGTTTTCTAGAATGAGTCCAGAGGCATATTTTTTGTTTTTACATCTGTGACTGTCATTCTTGATGTGGCTTAATTTTTTAATTACACAATAGTTTGATCTTGCTACCACCTTTCTATTCCCAGAATACCAGTGTGAGGTATCTCCCAGGCTTTGCACCCGTCGTCCCTCAAGAGTAGTGATTGTTGGAAGAAGTTGGGCGGACCTATATGGTCTGCTCCCATCCATGATCAAGATTGGGTAACTAACATCCTAGCAGATGTAAAATCAATGAAGGATTGTTATCCTGCCTATGAACGCATCTCAGCAGTTTTGACTACAATTTCAGAGGTATGCATTTTTCCCTCAACACCTCTTGGGCGAACCTTTCTCAACCTTAGAACATTAACTCCTGTTAGGTATTTCAGTAACTGAAGCATCTCATTTCTATGCTAAACTATATGAACTATGGTTCAATACGACTATTTTGACAAATATTTTGATTGTGAACGTGTTAGCTTAGCTATCAGATATTGAACCGTCATGAAATATATATTACCAATCCTATTAAACAAACAAATCTGATTTCTTTTTGGAGAATTTTTTATGTTTCGCAATTTCTTTGCAGGAGTTGCCTGATGTTCCCTTCTTTTTGAGTCTGCACAACCTATGTGCTACACTAAAATGCACTTCCCCATCTGCAGTTATTTTCCGCTCTTCTGTGATCAATGCAGGATATCGAATTTCTGGAACTCATGTAAATCTGTTGGGACTAAAGTCGGATGCTCCCATGGATGTCATTTGGGACATAATGCGCTGCTGGGTAAGGGCTTTTTCTTGTTGTTCCTTTATCTTCTCCGTTTTTGTGTGGGTGTGCACAGTATGGAAATTTCAAACAATTAAACTTTGGTTAAATTATTAGACTTTCGAACTGCTCAACATCCTATGCACTACTGATTTGATTGAGACATGTAGAAATGATTTTCATGAGATTTTTTTGTTTTCTCTATAGGCTAAAAATCACCCAGTGAAAGCTCAACCAGCTGATCAGCCTGGAAGCGTGATACTTGCCAAAGAACCGGTTCTTCAAGTATACTTTCCATGCCACTTTCTTTAGTTACGTGCTCTTCCCCTGTGCTCTCTGTCCTTGTTTCATGTTCGACGTGTAAACTCATGCTTTCTCTAACATAAACATGCACGCCTTGAGATTGAAGGTTGGAAATGTTGTTCTAAGTTTTAACATCCCGCAACCTGCTCATCTTATTGGCAGGCAAATTTTGCTCGAGCTGTTGCATCCCTTAGCAAGGCGCAAGCTAAAAAGGTTGCTCGCTTCCTTCCAAATCCCGAGAGGCACTGGGGGCCAAAACTTAGGGCGGGTCGCCAAATCACCAGCAAGCACGTATCTCTTTTGGATGAAGAGGCAGTAAATGGATGCCTCGATGATCAAGACAGTGAGCGTGATGCCAAACGTCAAAAGACTGAAAAGTCTAATGATGATGATGCTATTGCAGAATGATAGATTAGGAGTATAGTCTAGCCAAGCTGGTATAAATCTGATTTTTACAGCGTCATCGCCGTTTTGCAAAATGTCATTTTCTGTTTGAAAGCCAATTAAAATTTTGATGCAATATATTGAAGTTTTGTGGTATTGGAGATGCTGAAAGTTTGATGCTCTGCTGTTTTTGTAATTATAATCTGTCATGGAAGTGGAAGTGGAAGTGGAAGTAGGAAAGACATTGCATCCTTTGCTAAATCATACAGGGTTTATTCCCATTCAAAAGAAACCAAGCACACACTCTGTGCTTGGATTGGATGGGAGATTGGTTGACGAATGGGAAAAAAAGTGTTTTTTTACATTAGCAAACAAAATAGGATACAGTCCCTTTCTATCTTAATTCATAAAAGCAAATAAAGAGAAATGCAAGTTAATGCTCAAAGTTATGCAATTTAGATGAGTAAATTACAATTTTGTATCGCTCAACTTTTTTCTCTCCTTTTTTGCTACTACAATTTAAAAAATTTCAATTCAATAACTGAATTTTTGATTTGTTCATGCTTTGATCACTCGGACCTACAACTAATAACAGCATGGTGATGTTTTTTGCTGACATAGACGTGTTTGTTGATATGAAAGTCAAGTGTTGTTTACCTATTTTTTTTTATTCTTTTCACTTCGGCCACCATCAACAGCCACTGCCATCAAGTTCGGCCAGAACCAACTCGGTTCATTGCCTCTAACGACACTGCCATCAACTAGGGCCATTAGAAGTTTAGGCTTTTTCTGCTAAAGGTTTAATCTTCTCTAAATCCCAGAATTCCAACCTTACCACGCTGGTAAATAAAGAGACCATTTTCTCTCGTATTATGTTAATCTTTTTGTTCTTCTACTTCCACAGTTTATACTTCAATAATTTATAATACGGTATCAATACGAATACTTAAATTTATCTGAAATTCCTCTGATTTTTATTAGCTTGGATCAAGGCAAAATTACTCAAAATAATATAAAATAAATATCAACATAATAATGAATTTGTGTGTGGCAATTGAAACCTCACACTTTTTTTTTATCTAAAATATAAACTTCATTAATAAAGAAGCAAGAAAACAAGTCCAATAACAAAAGAAGGTTAAGAATATTCTTTATTTCATCGAATCGTTAAAGATGCTTATTTATTACTACTTGAGTTCAAATCTCGATATTTGCATTAAGAATATTTATTATCATTCTATTGTAAAAGGCTAACTAACACCCAAGCCAATAGACTTACTTACTCCATGTCTTAATACCCTAAATGTCATCAATACTTGAAACACCAACATACAACTTTTGCGTATAATAAGGAAACAAACATTGACGGACGCGGATTTTATGTTAGGGAGGGCGAACCTAAAATTTTTTAGGGGAACGAACTTATAAAATTTTAAGGGTAACAAAATAGATTTTTAATAGAAAATACATATAAAATTTTTAAAAAACTTCTTAAATCATATTTGAATTTCAAATTTTTAGGGGAGTAACCACCTCCTCCAATTCCCTCGGTCTATCCCCGGAAACAAATAAATAGAAGTAAAACTGGCACAATTATTCAAATTGAAGTTACTAGAACTTGTATTACATTATTCCTTTTACAAATAAAAAATATTGTTTTTAAAATTTTAAATATTTAATTTAGAAATTAATTATAAAATTAATTATAGAAAAATTCATTGGATAATATTTTTTTAATTTTATGCAGTAATATTTATTTTATTAATTATGAAATTAAATTTATGATAATTGTTTAGAATTAAATACGAAATAAATAAGTTAATGTGTAGGTTGGATAAACATATTAAACCGATCCATAAGAAATATAGAATCCAAATAAAACAAAAATCAAAATGTTGTTTCCCTTGAAATTAAATGTCTCAGTGAAAAAGTATATAATGTTCATCTTAAGAGATTCATGTTCAAATCGCTTTGTCTGCAAGGTGTATGTGCACTGTCAAAGGGTTAAGAATATATATAAATATATACTATCTTGTAATCACATTGAGTCTATGAAAAAAATTACATATAAACCAATCTATGAGTGAACATGTAGATCAGTTTATTTAAATATGTTACTTAGATTTAAAAATAAAAGCAATTGATATTTTTTATTTATTTAACAAATAAATATACCATAAAAATAATCAGAACGTGTCATAAAAAGTAGCATGAACAAATATTAGTATATAATAAAATATATATTATGCATAAAAGAAATATTCGTCCATAAAATTTTTGTACCTTGCGCCTCGATTAAATTTTGTAAAAAGTAGCATGGACAAAAAGTGTAGCTTTTCTAAGACTGGGAAAATAGAAAGAGGTTAACTTTTGTAATCAGTTGGAAAATAGAATTGTATTGTATTGTATTGTAGTGTTAGTTTTCTGGGTTTTTCTCTATTATCTTCAGTAATATAATATGGCTGGAAACATAACTTTCTCGATTAAATTGCTCTTTCTTGCAATTGATTTAGTATTTTTTTTTCAAAAGAATGTTGATTATCTATGCAATGCTATTATATGGTCAGCTACTCAGCTTTACTATTTTATTTTTCCATGTATGTGATTCTAGTATCTATTTTTCATATTCGTTTATTTTGATTGAAAAATCTTTTATAACCCCCTGACCCGGCCTAGTCCCAAGACCGAACCGAACGAACTACATTAGGTTTACTTAAGTAAACTGTGAAGATAAAATTCGAAACACGTTCATTTTTTCTTTTTATCTTGTCTAGATGCACAATTATTATCCTACATGTATATATTGATCACAGGTAAAAACTCAACTCAATCGGGCACATCAACCATGATTGTCTCTCCGTCTTTTAGGATTCTCTCCTCGAAAGTATTGTTGGTGTTCTTGTTGTTGGTTTTGCTGTTGTGTTTGTTTCAAAGCTGCGAATTAATGTTGTCTCTATCGCCTTTTAGCAGCAGGGACTTGACTACTTGAGTGCTCTTAACGTCAGACCATTTGAAAAGAAGAAGATATTTGAAAATTTTGGAGAGACTAGGGAGAATCGTTTCGGAAAATGTACGTTGGAGGGCGTGGGATCTGTATCAACCCCTATAAATTCTGAAGGCTCACAATCAGTCCCACAGACCTCAATTCATCTCCTCTAAACTCCAAAAATCCAACCTTTACCACACTTTGTTATTTTTCAATTGGGCTTCAAACCCAAAAACAAATCCTAGAAACTACATCCACAATGAAACCTTCATTTGAAGATCGCAACGACAGAGACACCTCTTGAGGCGGGGAACAACATATCTTCATTTAGAATCCATCAAAAGACGAACGATAAAGATTGAAGAACAAAAAATCGAAATGTTCAATACAAGATTACTGAAGTTTGGTGTGTTTTTTTGGTTAAACAAACATCAAATTTGCATTAAGGAGGAGGAAACAAGTTTGGTGAGAACTTTTAAGACAACCGGTTCTCGTCGATGACCGCTGGTAATGCCAAAATCTAAGCAGATGGAGAGAAAAAGAAAATGAAAAAAGAAGAAAAAGAAAGCGTAACAGAGGAGAAATAAAGATTTTTTTAAAAAAAAAGACTTTTATAGCGATTCAAAACTACGTAATTTTAGTATAAATTTGGCTTTTCTAAAACCATGTGGTTTTGACGCAGGGTCATTTTTGAGATTTTAGTGGCTCTAGGGCGAACTTAAAAATTCGGCCCTAGATTAGGGATTTGAATTGCGGTTGCGATCTTATATTCGGTAATATTACACTTACCACGGTTGCAAACATAATGAATATTATTTCTATCACTGTTAGTACCGCAATTGTAAATTTTTTTTTAATAACATATGTTATTGTAGACATAATGATTGCAGGTATTGTGATTTTGGATAATGTCTCTACCGCTATATAATGATCTATGTTGCGGTTACATACTTTTATTTAAATACATGTCTATAATATCAAGTATTGAAAAAAATAAATTTTAAGAGTACGTTTATAATAACAAGTATTGAAAAAATAAATTTTAAGAGTATGCTCAATAATAAATAGTGGAAAAAATAGATCCCTAATAATAAGTATTAAAAAAAATTAATTTTAATATTTGTTATTATGAGCATACTCTTAAAAATTAAATTATTTTTAATACTATTATTAGGGGCCCGATTTCTCCCAAATATTTATTAATATGAACATATTCTTCCGATTTAATTTTTTAATACTTGTTATTGGGGTCCTCGAAACTTATCTAGCTATATATATGTTTATCACTAGGTTCTTTTTTTCATCTACCTGTAAAAATTAAGAACTACACTTTTAATTTTTTTTAGCGTAGGCCCTGGGCAGGGTGGGGGCCCTGGGCGGGCGCCCCTATTGCCCTGGCCCAGGGACGCCCCTGTTTTGACGTTGTTTGCCATATATAATGTTGTTAACTAGCTAACAACCGAGTGATCAAAATATAATAGAAATACTTCACCCCTTTTCGATATCCCTATTTATGCCTCACATTAAAAAATTAGCCTTAAAATTTAGGGTAAGTTTTACAGCTAGGGTTTAGGGTCAAGGTTTAGAGAATTGAGGTAGGGTATATTTTTAGGGTTTAGAGTTTAGAATTTATTATTTAGAACTTAGGGTTGGGGTATAGGTAATTGGAGGTAGGGTATATTTTTAAGATTTAGAGTTTAAGATTTAGGATTTAGAATATAGAGTTAGGGCTTAGAATTCAATTTTTTTAGTGTTGAGGTATATAAAAAAACACTGAAAAGGCATTGAGAATTTTTGTTCATAAAAAATGAGCAATTTAAAAATTTTATGATTAAATTAAAAAAAATTTAAATTTTAGTTACCGAAATAAAAATCAGAGATTAAATTTCCTTTCCCTTCGCTCAGGTCATTCTGAAAAAAAAAACCTGCCCTTCGCATTGTCAAATCTATGAAACTAAATTTGAGCTTTACTTGTAAGATAAGCGGGTTCCTTCTAACGTGTTCATTTTACAATTTAGATTTGAAGTTTGCGAATGTCTTTTTAAACAAATATTTTCTACAAAGTTCATATTTAGATTCTACCATTGAGAGTGCAGTCAAAATTCAATGGATAATTGTATCATTAACCACTTGTTTAGTTTGGTGCGAATAACTTATCATTAACCTACTGATTTCTGCCGCTTATTGTTGTTGTCTGCCGTTGACATACGTATGTCGGTTTCTTTATAGAGGAAGGAAGGGACTTCTGCAAAAACCTGAGCTGAAACAGGACCTGGACTACACAGTTTGCAAAATTCTTGGAAGATGAAAGATGGCAAAGGTGCTAGCATTATCAGGCATAACTTGATATTAAATTCATCCTAAAAGCAAAACGGGAGCTATGGAATCAACTAACCCATTTATTCTTGTTTGTAACTTGATAACATAAGTTGATAAAAATACATAATATATCCCGCCAAAATCTAGTGAGGAACAAAGATAAACAAAACTTATTAAACTTGATTTAAAACTGTGGTGCAGCTGTGTGTTGAAAGCATTTGCAATGGAATATAAATAATAAAAGTGATTATGTGTTTGAAAAAAAATTCTAAGCTGTTTTGCCATTGGGCACAGAAGATCCTCAAGTAGGTGGGTTGAGCTCATCCCAGGCTTTAATCCAAGTGACCATTGCATCAGCCAGCTTGTCAAAGTAAGGATCCACTTTGCTAAGCTTCTCTTTCACCTGCTTAGCCAGTTCAATATAGCACTTTTGAACAGTGGTGCAGTCTTTTGGAAGAACCACTTGTTGGAAGAAGGGGATGATCTCTTCCTGCCAGAAAATGCCCTTGTATTCCTTCCTTAGGTTCACAAAGGGGTTGCTGGCTTTACTGTGATAGATGTATGGTAGACCCGTTTTCACCCCCAATCCCAAATGGTCACAAATCACCTACAATCCACCATCAGCCACAAATAACACATAAAGCATGAGCAGAAGAAGGAAAGCAATTCGAATGACTAACACTAACTCCAACGGCAATGTACCTTGACGCACCAGCCAGCCCACATGTCGTCGTAGCGACCGATTGGCTGACCATCACCCATGAGTCCAAAGTACATGGCAGGGCCGATCAAGCCGCGGTCGAATGCCAGATTCATACCGCACATGGGGAACAAGGTGCCCTTTGGGATGGTGAGAACCGCGTCCACAAACCTAGTGTTCCTCTCGAGAGGCTTCACGAGTTGGGTGGGTGCATCATAGTCCGGGATGTTTAGCCACAGCCCGTGAGAGACAGCGGTCGGGACACCCTCACGGAGACTGAAAGGGTACCCGCGGGCGAAATCCGCACCCTCTCGGAAGGGGTCGTACAAGGTGTTGAAGAAGAAGGGAGTTGATGGAGAAAGAATGTTCTTGATGTGCTGCTCAAGTGCATTCACTGCTTTGCCTGATGGGTCCTTAGCAACCTAATCACAGAATTTGACTAAAATAACAAAAACACAGATTCTGAAACAACTCAAAGAACTAAAAAAAGGGAATAAAAACATACGAAGCAGTCATCATCGATGGTGAAAATGTACTTCTTCTTAGACACCATGTAACCAAAGCAGCGGCAAGCAGAGTCCTTGAAGGAAATGCAAGAAGCCTTAGGTCCAAGAATCTTGTTGATATCATTCCTGTTATAAAGCTCATAGTCAAAGCCAGGAGGGACCTTGATGGTCTTCGGAGGATCGCCATCTTGAACGATGATGAGATGGTAGGGCTGGAAAAATGGCCTCCACATCTCAAGAAAGTCCAAGTTTCTGATAGTGGGTATAACAATGTCAAGCTCATCTTTCAGCTGAGGCATTAAGGGTGCTGCTGCCTGGCTTGCAGTTGCTGGCTCCACCATTGTTTTCCTTGTGTTTGAGAGAGATGTTATTGAAAGGGAGAGGTTGTATGGAAATATATATGGAGGGAGAGGTGTGAGAAACGAGTGAGGCGCCATGAGTGAAGGAAGAGAGACGAGAGACGTGTAAGAAATTTGCAGGGAATGACTGACTTTTTCAATGCCTGTGATTTAGCCTTAAGAATCAAAATTTATAAGGCTAAAATTAAGAATCATTTTAATAAATAAATATTTTATTTTTAAAATATTGATTTATATTCAATGTTTATTAAGGTCTGAATTAAAGCTTAAGATTTCTTCATATAAATTATACATTAGTTAGGAATAAATGTGCATGTCCTTTAACCTTTCATCTCTTTGTACTTTTCCTTGTAAATGATTTTTGTCCTAAAAATAGTGGCACTCCAAACGCAATTGCAATTTAGGGACTAAATTACAATTTCGGAAAACCATAGAGACTTTGCTTGCTCATTTTTAAATTAACAACCTTTAATTAGTTCGATTTCATGCTCTCAAGTCAAAACTCAACTTAAAACGATCATCCATACCCATGCAATTGCATCCACAACATACAAGGACTAAAACGAAAGAAAACAAAACTTCAATATACTCAAATAACTGATTTAACGGTAACTGTATTGGTACACCTACCCTCGTTTTGGTATGGTATTGCAAATTTGAAAATCTCATATTTCAGTAGCCAAAATTCGTTTTGATACGCCCCTGCGTATCGAAACACCCTTTTAGAAAACACTGTACCGTATCGAAACGGCTCCCCGCGTACCGAAACGCTATCCACAATTTGCCTAAGCCCGTACCGAAACGCTTGCCCGCGTACCGGTATCCTAAGCCTGAAATGGCTTACCTGTACCGAAACAGGGACACCCGTACCGATACGCCTAGACCTGAAACGTCCTCAATTGCTGGTTTAACATACTTTTGAACATACCAAAACACCCTAACATGCTTCTACCATACATCCAACACATTCAAGAGTCATACCACAGTAAAACATCTCAGTTTCAACACCAATACTAGGCATCATGCATCAAAGGTAAATCTAGAGACATGCTTCCTAGGAACCAAAGCAAACAAAGTATAAGACCTCAAACCGTCACCGCAAACAATCCAAAAAGGCCATTTACAAACTATTAACAACAAAACAAGATTGCTCAACCAGGGAGTTTAACAAAACATCTCCCAAAATAAAAACGGAAACCCCATTGCCCTTATTACTTATAGTCTAGTCTAAAAACATACTTTTGGTATCAAGTCTTTGTCGATCCCTTGCTTCCCGCTGCCTTCCAACCTTTAATTCTTTGTATTTATGGACAAAGAGAGTGTAAGCACAGGCTTAGTGAGGAGTGCTAAAAAACAACACACCATCAATGTATTAAAACCGTTTTTATACAACACATTGAAATCCCATTTCAAACATCTTTTAAACTTCATGTAAAACATTATCATGCCTTGAAAACCATGCACTTAACATCTTTAAAAACCAGCATATTAAACCATATGCAACATGTATCATTAACCAACAGTAAATTCCCATGGCTAAACCTCAATTTAAGCCTTCCTATGCATAACTACCATATGCAAAGCTTAAAGAGCAACATGTATAAATCATATTTTACAACATAAACTTTTCAATGACACATTAACAATTATATTGGCTTTCAAGTGATCATAATCGAGTTCTTTTACCAAAAATCGTTCATCGGATACACGAATTCGAACAAGTGTCCTTGCAACACTTCAAGCCATCTCAACTGGAATAGCGATACAATCACAATCGCTGTACATTACAACCGGGTACACTTACAACCCAGGGGGACACCAACCCCACTCATCGGTTAGACGCTTAATCCACTAACAGGAGTTTACGGTACCATATAACCCCTTAACCGTTAGGGTACTTGGATGGAGTATTCGGTACATCGTATAAAACCCCTCGACATCCAAAGTGACTTATTTTAATGCACTATCAATCCTATGGCCGACCAACTGTATCCGATAACATTTTTAAACCATATCACTTGCCAATATAATTCACCATTTACCATTTACCTCATTGTTTTTATAAGTATTAAACCAAATCCTTTTCCAAGTAACAACACATGCTTAAACACAAGTATAAACCATATACTTGCATGGATAACTTACCATGTGCATCCATCATCATACCATGATCAAAAACAGTATCTCACATACTTTAAAACATGTTTAAACAATAGGTACAATGTAAATCAAAACAAGTGCATAAAACCATTTCACAATAGCACGACCGAGAGAGAAAACCACATTATACTTACTTCCGAGTTTAAACTAGCGTTTCAAGCTCAGTTTAAAGTCCCATAAATCACCTTTAAATCATTTCAAAGCTGAAATCCACGTTCTCACTCACTGATACGCGAAACCTCAATTCGTCAACGCGAAATTAAGCGTCCGAAGCCTCCAAAGCTTCACCGGTCGCTTCCGAATCGACCTCCCCTGTTTTAACCATATTACAATAGAGGATTAATGCATCTCAATGCATTCGAAACACTACAACAACAATTCCGTACAAAACCTCGCAATCTTTTTACAATTACCCAACTACAACAACCGAAATGACCATCTAACTCTTTCCAAACATAACCCAGCCACAATCTATCAATCTAACACTTCAAGTAACATCAATTAACATCTAAAAATAGGATTACATCATCCTTAAGCTTCCAGCAACTATTCAGCCACCACAACTCAAAAACACAAATCTAACAACCTAATAATCAAGGATTCAAGGAGTTTCGAGATTCCAATGATAAAAACAACTTATCAACATTATAAATCATCCAAAATATGTTTAAAATCAATCCTTAACACTAGAAAACAGATCCAATACGAATCTTCTATAATTTCACCAATTAAACCCAATTAAATCAATTATTCATTATAAAAGCATAAAATCAGATTATAAATCATAAATCAAGGATCAAATACTTGGGAATATCAATAAAGAACCATCAATAGAGGAGAAGAACGAACCTTACCTCTATTGTGTGATTTCTCCCTCAATTGATTGATTAAAGCTAAGAAAACACATGATTTCAACAAGGTTTTGTAAAACAAAGATAAAGAATCATTTATGAATCAGGAATTTAAGAAAATAGATATCTCACCTTTGGAATTTGATGAAAACTAGAGTGTTTGCAGAAAAAAGATTGAGAGAAAAGTTACGTCAAATTCTCTTTAAAACCAAATAACTAACTTTAATATCTAAAATCCCTTTTAATTTTCTTTTAAAACACATGTTAAAATGACTTAATTGAAAGGAGAAATCAACATCAAAAACTTGGTAAAATAGCTCCTTAAAGATTCTAAGAATTTGATCCTTTACATTTTAGTCACCTTTAAAAACAGTTTCTAAAAATTACATTTTAGTCACTAACACCCTTCCAAATCATATTTCCTAAATTGATTTCACCAAAAATTTTCATATATTTAAATGTGAATTTTAACCATTTTTCCATATTTTTATCTTACTAAAAAATATTTATTCCCAAACTCGACTCAAATCTCTCACCCGATCTACCGGACGGTCTAATAACCCTCAAAACCATTAGGCCCAAAAACTGGGCCGTTACATCTTTGTTTGCATATGGAATTACTATATGCATTATCAGTAAGCAGCCAGTGTACAATGACGTAAAAAAAGTAATTAGTGTAAGAGCTCTCCTTTTTTTCTCTACACCCTGTCGTTTTCTCTTTCGTTTTGCAATCTCGAGAAGGTTCTTCTTCGATGGCTCCAACGTCGTCGGGAGTTGACCGTCTTCCCTCAACCTTTCCCCCTTTCATCCCACCCTTGACCGATTTTCTTTTTCTTTTCTCGTTTTTGGATTTTTTTGGAGGACCCATTTTGTCTACGGTTGGAGGTTCAACCTCCCGATGCTCTATGGTTGTCCCTTCGGAGTCCTAAAATGGTGGGAGGTCAGGTTTTTCGGTTGGTGACTGGTGATTTTGAGGACCCAAGGGTTGGTTTGACGGTCGTGCATGGGGATGGAGCCTGTCGTTCCCCTTTTCTCAGTTGTTTCTCTGGTTCGTCGTGTATGAGTTTTGTCTCCCCCTTCAGCTCCCTCTTCCATCAACAAGGAGAGTCTGATTTTTGGCCTTTTCTCTGTCGTGCTCGTCTACTAGGCCCTTGAAGATAATGTCGGTACTATCAATATTCGTCGCCAAGTTTGCCGTTCCGGTATGCCCTTAGTGGCAAAGACGTTCGACATGTTTCATCTTGCTTTTGACGTCAACTGTTGGCTACTGCCGGTTGCTCTTCTTTCGGTTGGGATGCACTACTCCCTGAAAGGAATTTGGTTCGATCTTGTTTTCTTAGGCTTTGTTGTGTCTGTTTTGTTTCTTGCTCGAGTTTGTTCTCGGACCTTGATTGCTCTAGGCCCTTGTTTGGCCATGTTTGTACTGAACTTTGAATGTTAATGAATTTTTCCTTCTTTGTGTAAAAAAAGTGCACAATGATGTCAAGTACTATCACACTTGAGCTAATTCTAAAGGTAGGAGTTTTTTTTTTTTTTTGATTAAATAGATAGATTTTATATTCTTATGTCGAGATCTGAATACATATAGGATGAGACAATATAAATATCCTTAGTCACTAGGCTAATTAGTAGATCTCACAAAGGTACGAAGCTTTGTTGATGCTGCCATTGGATTGATTTTACTATTCATTTTTTTGTAACATTGGATAAATGTTATGTGTTTTGTAGGGTATATACGATGTGTATAAGCAAGTTGTTCACATGCTTTACAAGTAGATCAAATGTATAGTAAGTAATATGTTTGTTATTCTGCAAGTAAATATCAATTTCTCAAGTTCATTGTTGATTTCTACTATTAAAGTTTGATATCTCAAGGTATACTTTTTCTATTTTAGTTGTCAAACTCTTCCTTATAAGCTTACTTTGTTGAGATCTATAACCCACCAACGTTCAAACTTCCAACTTTTGTGAATGTTTTCTCCATTTTCTCCTCCCTAACTAAAAGAGCAAAAAATTACCCTTGTTTTTATCAAGTGAGTTAAAAAGATGGAACAAAAAAGCGGATGTCTTAGTTAAGATTCTCGAGCATGGTGACAAATCTAATATGTTGTTTTTTTTTGTTTTTTTTTACTAATCTGAATTTTTTTGTTAATTTATAAATATTTATCTCATTTTTAAATGAATATATTTTAGCGGGACACATTATTCAATGTTACTACTTCAATAAACTTTCTTTCCAGAGTTGTGATGTTACTGCAAGTTTTTCTCGTCCATTTTTTCAGTTGAATTTTTTCTATTGATTTTGTGAATTTTGGACTTTTTAGTGGAAAATTTATTTTTCCCATCTAAACAAGTTGTTGACACGCTTTACAAATAGAGCAAATGTTAGTAAGAAATGAGTTCGTTATTCTTCAAATAGATATCAATTTATCAAGTTCATTGTTGATTTTTGCTATCTCAAGATGTTTTCTGTTCTTTTTTTTAGTTTTCATACTTTTCCTTAGTTTACTTTGAGATCTATAACCCACCAACTTTCAAGCTCCCAATTTTTGCTAATGTTCCCAACTTCTGTTAATTTTTTTCTTCGTTTCCTTCTCCCTAATTGAAAGAGTAAAAATTTACGCATTTTATCCGGTGAGTTAAAAAAAGAACAAAAAAGCGGCTGTCTTATTTAAGATCTCGAGCATGATAGTGCTAATCTGTTGTCTTTTTTTCTTTTTCAATTTTCTGCTAATTTGATTTTTTCTATTAATGTATAATAATAATAATTTTAAAAATATATATTTTAGCGGGACACAATATTCAATGTTACTACTACAATAATTTTTCTCTCTCAAAGTTGTGATGTTAATGCTAGTTTTTCTTGTCCATTTTTCGGTTGAATTATTTTTGATTGTTTTTTTTGATTTTTGGACTTTTTAGTGGAAGTTTTGTTTCCTCCATCTAAACAAGTTGTTAACACGCTTTACAAGTAGAGCAAATGTATATTAAGGAAAGTGTTTGTTATTCTTCAAGTAGATATCAATTTTTTTTAGAGTAGGCACAGATTAATAAGATAAATTTTTGTAAAGATAAAAATATTAATAATATTTTAATCGTAATAAGAAGTTTAACAAAAAAATATAACTAAAAATAAATTTTACAACTGTTCCCTTCTAAACCTCATTTTTCTGATATCGTTATATGATCTTTTTATTGTCTACATTATCAAACATATATTTCTCAATAAAGGTAACTAAGAAATCATTCAACCATTCATCTATCACACGGTTGTGCAGTTGATTCTTTATAAAAGTGCATCGTGGAGAATGTCTTTCCAATGTTGCGATTGCAGCCGGTAGAACCAAAGCTAACTTCAAAAGTAAATACACAAGTGGTACACAACATGTTTCATTGTCTCAACCATTTTTTTTCCAGATAAATCAGAAAGTCCTTTTAGATCACAAAATCTTTTATCTAAACAAACATCAACAATATAGTTCTCAAGCTGACAATCAAGTAACATAAAGTCTCATGTAGAAAATGTAACGACCCAATTTTCGGGTTAACGAATCGGGTCTCGAACCCTGTTTATGGGCCTTGATTTTGGAAGTACAAGCTAAGGATAATTGAGTTTGGGCCTTTAATTTATTTTAAAATGTTGGGATAATGTTTTTGAATTTAAAAAGATGGGAAGAAAGAGAAAAAATAATAATAATAATTATGGAGAGAGAATGTTAGAACGGGGGAGGATTTTTAGGAGGGAAAGTAAGGGAGATGAGCTTTCAAGCTCGTTTTGCCATTGTCGGACTGTCGTGGCTATCATCGCCGCCGCTATCAGGTAGACCTCGTCGAGACGTATCGGCCGGTGGTAGTCCTATCCTCGTCGCCACTCGCCGGGGTGGAAAGAACAAAGATTCAAAGATGCTTAAACACCATAAACCGTCGTCCACGGCCGTAAACCAAGGGCACCATTGGACTCACCAACCGAAGACAAGCTGATCTGGAGCTCATCATTCGTGTCCAGCCACTGAAGACCGCCCCACGCTCCGTCGCCTGCGTGTGAGTGTGCGCAACAGCCAGGGCGGATGCATGTATGCTCCCATGCACCTTGCTGCACCTGATCCTGCTCGGTAGGGTGCATGTATACCCTGCCTCACCTGATTCTACCCTGCAGGTGTAACACAACTGTCGTGCACCGCACCGTACCAGATCACCGGGCCGTTGACCGGTGTTGACCAGGGTTGACCGACTGTTGACTTTTTTGGGGGACTCTACCCGGGTGTTTCTCAATGCTCTGAGTCCGTTGGTGTAGTTCGTTTTGCCAAATTCAAATCTGATAAGCTATTTTTACCCATTTAACCTTGTGAATTGCATAGTGAATGTGGAAAATTAATACATATTGTATTCGTATTATTCGAGGAATATTTGGGATCGAATATCGGAACAAGGAGAGTAATTAGAGAGCTCGGATGAAGATTTATCGCTTATGCTTGAGGTTAGTACACCTCAAACTCATATTGCTTCATAAGCATCATAAATGTGATTGCTTTGCATGTTAGTGTCTGCAAAATAGGTAGACGATGAATATGCATGTTTGGAGACCAGTAGTATGAGATTCGATATACGTGAGATGCATAATAATGTTTAAGGATATGGTTTGACTAGTATAATTATTTAATGATTGGTTGAATTGATTGGTAATTGTGATGCCTTGTATGCTAGTCTGAATGGTTGACGTGAATTAATGGAAATTATAGTTAAGAGATAATAATACCGATAAATACTCAATTAAATGATTATAAAGCCGGTAATAATATTATTTGAATAAATGCATTAGTAAACAAACCCTAATGTCTTTCATAAGCTTTATGTATCGATTAAAGTATAGTAAATATCGTAATTCAAGGAGAGTGTGCAAACCCGTAAATAGGGTATCGATACGAGTTTCAACCGTACCAGTATGCGATTGGGGGCTATATCGATACGGGTCATCCTGTATCAGTACTTGTGGAAATATAGGATTTTCAGTAAGTAATATCAGTATCGGTACCAAAGGGTATAGTAGCGATACTCGTATTCGAGTACCGGTACCCACTGAATGTAATAATCTAAAGACTAATAAAAAGATGGAATTTAACGTGGAATATTAATAGGGTAATATGAATTAATAGAGATGATTAATGTACACTCCCATAATAATTAATAACTTGGTAAACGTTGGACGACTTGATGGTAATAACAATCGTAGGGATCCTTGATAGGTCGTGCGATGCTGTGTGTTGTGTGGTATGCATTTCTTTGCTATGTGCTGATGTGGACACATAGATGAGGCCATCTTGATTGATGGGTTTTGGATACCCAGTGAAAGATAGAGTGTGTTGCAACACCATGGTTAAATATTTTTGAATGTATGAACCGATGCTTATAGGACCAAGACTTATTCGAAGATGCATGATGAGAGATTCTGAGCACGAGTGTGTGTAAGCTGACGCTTAGTAGTACTGGGCCTCACCCCAAAGACTGTATGATCCTGATGGTTAGTGGAACCGGGCCTCACTAAGAGTGTAGGAACCCGATGCTTAGTGGGACCGGGCCTCGTTCCTATATCGTGGTATAATGCCTATGTGTTATGAGAAGCTTATGCTTTCTTGCTATGTTATATGATTTGGCGACTAGAGGTAGCGCCATATCTTTATGATGTTTATTGCCATGTTATGGTATGGTTGGGCCTTGTGTGCGACGTATGATGATTGCTATGATGAAAGCATGTGTTTAGGTGACTAGTGGTAGCGCCACATATTTATTTATCTCTCCTTATTTCTCGTACTAGCTTCCATGCTTATTTTTATGATTAGCATGAAATATGGTAGAGTAGATGTGTACCACTAAGCTTTGTAAGCTCAACGCTCGGAATCATTATTTTCCTGCGTAGGTTGATTATCGAATCGTGGGATCGAGGAACACTGTCAGTACGAGATTCCAGCATGTGGTGACACTGTGTTTTGTAAGCTCAGCGCTCCGAATCATTGTTTTCGTGCGTAGGTTGATTATCGAATCGTGGGATCGATGAGCACTATCAGTACGGGATTCCAACATGTGGTGATTTCCAGAGTACGATACTTGTGTTTAGTGGGCTGTGTTGTAACCCCCTTGACCTGGTCTAGCCGCTAGACCGAATCGAGGAAGCTACATTAGGTTTGCCGTAGCAAACCTAAGAGATTCAACAAAACCCGGTCTATTTTTTTCCTTTTTATCTTATCTAGATGCCAATTATTAATCCTACATGTTCATGCAGATAACAAGTGTAACCCCAACTCAATCGGGCATCAATTTAACGTCCAATTGATCACGCTTACCATTTAGGGACCAAATTGTAATTTGACAAAGTTACAAGTCAAAACCCACTTTTAAGTTACCAACATTAAATTAGTCAGGTTTCATGCATTTGTCTCCTATTCCAACTCAAACCAATCATTTTATCACATAGAATTACATTGGCAAGATTCAGGGACTAAAATGTAAGGAAAGCAAAACTGTTGACATTTTACAAAACGACCACGGGTATCGGTACTAGTGTTACCGTACCGATACACATAAAGACGCCCCGTACCGATACGCAATAACGAACTTACCTAACTTTTTAATTGTTGAACATTCATACCGGTACGCTTATGTGGGTATCGGTACACGAGTTTTGGTCAAAAAAGTGAAATACCAGAGGCTAGAACGTGTACCGATACTCTATTTACGTATTGGTACGCTAGGCCAAAATTACCTAGGCGTACGGTACTCCCGTACGCATACCGATCCCTCAGGCCAAAAAATGCCTACCCGTACTAATACGGTCCCCCGCGCATCGGTACGCCTGGACCTGTAATGCCACAATTTGCTGGTTTTTCATCCCAAAAACATTCTCAAACCATTCCAACATGCTTATAACACCATACCAACATGCCAAACGTATCACAAGCCAACTAGCAACATCATTCCTACAGCACAACAAGCATCATGCATCAAAAGGGAATCTATAGGCATACTTCATAATGTTGCATCAAAACCACATACCAAAAGACAAACCAGCACCAAAAATCAATCCTTAAAGGCCATTTACAATCCAAGAGCAACCCAAGAAACATGCTCAAACAGGTAGTTCCACAAAACATTTCCCAAAACATAACAAGTACCCCATTTCCCTTATTCATTAAAGTCTAGTCTCTAACATACTTTGGAAACAAGTCTCGTCAAGACCCCCTTGCTTCTTGCTGCCTTTTGGGACTTTAATTCTCTGTATTGATGGACAAAGAGAGCGTAAGCACACAAGGCTTAGTGAGGAAAGCTCAGAACAAAACACCATCAATGCATTTAAAACCATTTACTTAACATCATCCTTTAAAACATCACACCTCTTTTAAAACATGCACTTTACATCATTAAAACCAGCATATTAAACCATATGCTACATGTATCATTAATCAACAGCAAATCACATTGCTAACCCTCTACTTAAGTCTTCCCATGCAATACTACCAAATGCAAAGCTTAAGGAGAAACATGTATAAATCACATTATACAACATAAAACATTTCAATGATACATTAACAATTATATTGGCTTTCAAGTGATCATTAACAAGTTCAATAACAAAAGAGTTCATCGGATACACGGATTCAACAAGTGTTAACCCAACACTTCAAGCCATCTCAACCGGAATAGTGATACAATAACAATCGCGGTACATTAACAACCGGGTACAATATCAACCGGGTACACTTTCAACCCACAGGGATACCCATCCCTCTCATCGGTTAGATGCTTAACCCACTAACGAGAGTATTCGGTACTCTTTAACCCCTCTACCGTTATGGTACTTGGATGGAGTATTCGGTACACCGTATAAACTCCTCAACATCCAAGGCGACTTATTTTACAGTGCACTCAATCCTATGGCCGGCCAACTATATCCGATAACAATTTTAAAACCACATCACTGCCAATATAATTAACCATTTAAACATTTACCTCACTATTTTTAACAAGCATTAAGCCAAACTTTTCCAAAGCAATAACCATGCTTTAAACCACAAGTATAAACCATACTTACAAGGATCACTTACCATGTGCATCCTTCAGCAGAACATGCTTAAAAATAGTATATCGAATACTTTAAATCATGCTTAAACAGTAGGTAACATGTAAATCAAAACAAGTGCATAAAACCATTTAACACTAGCACGACCGAGAGAGTAAAATCACTTTACTTACTTTCGAGCTTAGGTAAGCGTTTCAAGCTCTACCTAAACTCCCAAACACCATCTTTAAAACATTCCAAAGCTGGAATCCACGTTTTCACTCACTGATACGCGAAATTGGATTCACCGACACGAAAACAAGTATTTGAAGCCTCCTACGCTTCTCCAATCACTTTCGGATCAACCTCTCCTATTTTTACCACAAAACAACAAAGAATTAATGCATCATAATGCATTCTAAACACAACAACCACAATCCTTCTCGGATTTCCACAACACCCTCACAATTAATCCTCCACAACAACCGAAATCATAACCAAAGCACTTCGATTCATAACCCAGCCAACATCTAACAACCTAGCACAACTTTCAACATCAAAACACATCTAAAAATAGATCCAAAACAACCTACCACCTCCAGCAACCTTACAACCATAGAAACACCACAAAACCTCAAAACTAACAACCTAAACAAATAAAGATTCTTAAGTTTCGGGATTCCATTGATAAAAATCACTTATCAACATTATTAAACATCCAAAATATAGATAAAAGAATCATTACTTACTGGAAAACATATCCAATTCGCGAATCAACTCATTTTCCCCAAATAACTCAATTAAACATTAGAAAATCATCAAAATCAGATTAGAAACACAAAAGCAAGGATCCAAAGCTTGGGAATTTCAATAAAGAACCATACAATAGATGAGATCTCGGACCTTACCTCTATTGTAAAGTTTCTCCCTCAATTGATTTGTGAAAAGCTAAGAAAACACAAGATTATTGTAAGATTTTGTGTAAACAATCTTTATAAAACAATTTGAAACAATAAAGTCAAGTTAGAAACCACCTCACCTCTGGAAATTTGATGAAAATGTGAGTGTTTGGCTGAGGAGAGAATGGAGAGAAAAAGTTGAGAGAAAATGATGTGATTTTTGCTTTAGAAAAGATAACCAACTTTTTAAACAAAATCCTCTTTAATTACTAATTAAAACACACGTTAAAATCAGTTAAATTAAGAAGAAATCATCAGAAACCAATTGGTAAAATAGCTCCTTAAAGATTCTAAGTATTTTGACCCTTTTCATTTTAGTCACTAGAAAATCACAGTTTTCAAAACTTTCATTTTGGTCATTAACCAAAATGTCCATCTTCCAAAACTCATTTTTCAAAATTGATTCCACCATTGTTAAATACATAATTAATAATGATTTTTAAAATTTTCCATAATTTTTCCCACACCAAAAATATACGATCCTGAAACTAACTCGAATCTCTACTCTGATCTACCGGACCCTCTGATAACCCACTAAACCGCTATGCCCTAAAACTGGGGCATTACAACTCCCCCCACTTAAGAAATTTCTTCCCCGAAATTTACCTGGAGGAAACAGGTGCGAAAACTGATTCAACATATCTGACTTGTGCTCCCACGTGGCCTCCTCAACACTGCGGTGCTTCCATAACACCTTAACCAGCTCGACCGTTTTGCCACAGAGCACCTTACTGCTGGTATCAAGAATCTCTACTGGTTCCTCATTATAATAAAGATTCGTCTCAACTCAATCTCTTCCACCCGCATGACATGCGATGGATCCGACCTATACCTTCGCAACACCGAAACATGGAACACATCATGAACCTTTCCCAACTTCAGAGGTAACCTCAAACAATATACAACAGGACCCACACGCTCAACAACCTTGTATGGTCCAATGAACCTCGGGCTAAGCTTCCATTTTCTCCCAAAATGCAACACCTTTTCCAGGGCGACACTTTCAAAAACACTTTATCACCCACAGTGTACTCTATATCCCTATGCTTCAAATCCGCATAGGATTTCTGGTGATCAGCAGCTGCTTTCAAGCGCTCACATATCAACTTTACCTTTTCGGTTGTGCCCTTCAGAACATTGGGCATTGACACAAACTTTTCCCCCGCTTCTGCCCAACAAACGGGCGTACGACATTTCCTACCATACAACGCCTCATAAGGTGCGTCAACTACTTTTCCCACGTTCCCTAATACTCAATAACACAGCACCTTAGCATATCCTCAAGAACCTGAATCACGCGCTCCGATTGGCTATCCGTCTGAGGATGGTACGAGGTACTGAAACTCAACCGGGCCCTCAAGGCACGATGCAAACTCACCCAAAACCTAGCGGTGAACCGTGGATCCCTATCCGAAACTATAGATTTGGGCACCCAGTGCAAACACACAATCTCAGAGATGTACAACTCAGCCAACCTGTCTAAGGTATACGTAGTATACACAGGCACAAAATGCGCACACTTCGTAAACCAATCCACAATCACCCAAATGGAATCCTTTTTTGTCGGCGTCAAAGGCAGCCTAGACACAAAATCCACGGTGATCCTTTTCCACTTCCATTCCGGTATCTTCAACGGTTGCAACAACCCAGAATGAAACTGATGCTCTGCCTTTACCCGCTGACAAACCATACACCGAGCAACAAAATTAGCCACATCTTTCTTCAATCCAACCCAATAGTACTCTTCCTTCAACCCTCGATACATTTTAGTACTACCAGGATGCATATCAAAAGGACTAGCGTGTGCCTCAGTCAAAACGATACTCCTCAACTCCTCATCTTCAGGCACCACCATTCGACCTTTGAAACACAACACCCCATCATCGTTGAAATAAAAATCCGTAGGGTTTCCATCCCTGATATCTTCCACATAAGATACCAAACTCCCATCATACAGTTGCTTCTTCTTGATTAACAGCGCCAAAGACGGCTTCACTTGCAACTCAGCCAAAAACCCCCGTAATCCGTTACGCTCAGCCGAGCAAACATAGCTCTCAACTCCACAACCGCTTTCCTACTCAAAGAATCCGCCACAACATTGGCTTTCCCCGGATGATACTCAATGGTCAGATCATAATCCTTAAGCAACTCTAACCATCTACGTTGCCTAATATTTATCTCCTTTTGTGACATCAAATATTTCAAACTCTTATGATCCGTATAAACTACACATTTCTCACCATAAAGATAATGCCTCCAAATCTTCAAGGCAAACACTACCGCTGCAAGCTCAAGATTGTGAGTAGGATAGTTACGTTCATGCACCTTCAACTGTCTAGATGCATACGCCACTACCTTACCCTCCTGCATCAACACACAACCAAGCCCAACATACGGCGCATCACTATAAACAACGAACTTCTTCCTCGATTTTGGTTGAACCAAAACCGGAGCTCGCATCAAGGCTTCCTTCAACCTTTCAAAAGCTCGATGCCTATCCTCCATTCACTTAAACCGAACATTCTTCTACAGCAACTTTGTTAACAGAGCCGTCAATTGGAGAACCCTTCTACAAATCTTCGGTAGTAACCCGCCAAACCAAGGAAACTCCTAGCCTCTGTCACAGACTTGGGCTCCTTCAACTTCATTACAGCCTCAACCTTTTTCAGATCGACACGAATTCCATCGGACGACACAACATGCCCAAGAAACACAATTTCCTTAAGCCAGAACTCATATTTGCTTAACTTAGCATACAACTGATTCTCCATCAACTTTTGAAGCACGATCTGCAAATGACCATCATGATGCTCCTCGGTACGAGAGTACACAAGGATATCATCGATAAACACAACCACAAACTGGTCTAAAACCTCATAAAACACTCGGTTCATCATGTCCATAAAAGCAGCTGGAGCATTAGTCAAACCAAACGGCATCACAAGAAACTCGTAATGCCCGTACCTTGTAAGAAAAGTTGTTTTGGGCACATCCACCTCCTTCACCATTAACTGGTAGTACCCCGACCTTAAATCTATCTTGGAAAACACCGAGGCTCCCCTGAAACTAATCAAACAGGTCATCTATCCGTGCTAAGGGATACTTGTTCTTTACTGTCAACTCATTCAGCTGCCGGTAATCTATACACATCTGTAATGTACCATCTTTTTTCTTAACAAACAACACTGGCGCTCCCCACGGTGAGATATTGGGTCTAATAAAGCCCCGATCCAACAACTCCTGCAACTGCGTCTTCAATTCCTTCGGAGCCATGCGGTACGGAGCAATAGATATCAGTACCGTACCCGCAAAGACCTCGATGCCAAACTCTACCTCACGGTCAGGTTGCAACCCTGGTAGCTCTTCTGGAAAAACACACAGAAACTAACACATGATGCGAACATCCTACACCCTCAACTCCTTTGATCCAGGATTCATAACATAGGCCAAATAAGCCTAACATCTTGAATCCAACACCTGACTCGCTTCCAAAGCCAAAACAACATTAGACAAAAATTCGGCATTCTCACCAACAACCACCACCTCATAATCATTTGACAACTTCAAGGATATTCGTTTGGTCTCAAAATCTACCACAGCCCGATGTTCGGTCAACCAATCCATACCCAAAGTCATATCAAAACCATGGAATGGCAACTCCATCAAGTCCATAGCAAACACATGTCCTTGAACCATTAGCGGACACCTACGATACAACCTCCTAACCACGACTGTCTCTCCAAGAGAACTAGTCACTCTAACACCCATATTAAGAATTTCAGCAGATATATTAAGCAACTCAGCATGCTCACTCAAAATGTATGAATGAGTAGAACCAGAATCAACCACCGAATAAAATGACAGAGACTGAAGGGTAAAAGTACCTGCGATCACATCGATGTCATTGCGACCCTCACGGTGCACATACACCCTAGCCGATCCACCTCCCTCAAGCTGGATAGCAACAGTATGAGCCACAATCCTCTATCCCACATCTTGATGTTGAAACGGTCTGCGGCCACGACCTTGCTGCGGAGCAACAACAGGTGCGACACCCTGCCCACCTCGAGCCAATAACGGACAATCACGCCTCTGGTGGTCACCTGACCCACAACTCCAACAAGCATTAGCCACAACTGGCGCAGGTGCCTGACCCTCCCTAGCCAATCATGGGCCTGACCACCACCATAACCCGAATCATCAGCTCTCTTACCCGAGCTAAAACCTCGCGATCCAGAAGCCAAGCTCAAATTTTGCTCCACATTCTTGGCTCACGAAACCAACACATCAAAGTCGGTATAATCAGCAACAAGCATGTATGTCTTAACATCCTGCACAAGCCCATAACGAAAATGATCACATCGAGTACGCTCGTTAGGAACCAACTCAAGTGCATACCGACTCAACCTCACAAAATATACCTCGTACTCCGTAACAGACATACTGCCATACACTAAAGCCATAAACTCACGCTTCTTCTCGTCCTAATATCGGACTCCTAAAAACTTCCTCCGAAAAACATCACAGAAGAACTCCCAAGACACATCCTCAGTCGCCATACCGGATATCATGGTAGTCCACCATGCATAAGCATCACCCTGCAGTAGGGAAACAACACAGCTCAGCTTACGAGCATCGGTACACCCTATCTAGCCCAGTATCCTCTCAGTATTGGCCAACCAACCCTCAGAGGCCTCAGGCGATAACCCTCATAACTCAACTCCGCCCAAACTATGAAGACGCTCAAGCGGCAAACCTTGCCCCTCAACCAGTGGTGCTGGAACACGAACACCCGCAACTACTGCCTGAAACGCACCGGTCATGGCCTGTATCAACGGTGCCATTTACCTATTCCTAGCCCAGCCGGCACAGGTGGTACTTGCTTCACCCCCAGGTGGATTAGGTGGGGGCGGTGACAACCCTCTAGGAGGTACAACCTCTCCTTCATCATCCTGCCCAGCGGTAGCAGCAATCGCACTAGATCGCAACTCTCTCCTCGGTCCTATCGTGCTAAAATATATCTAGGGCATGATAATCATTTCAAAATAAAAACAGTCAGGCCAGCCTCAAGCAAGGATCCAAGACTTTCATTTCAAAAATCAAAACTTTCCAGACTATAATAATAAGCCAATGGGTATCCTGAAAACTTCCCCAACATGGCATTTACAACCAACATACATATATCAATCACCGTGCATATCAACCAACGTACATGCAACAATCACTGTGCAAATCAAACAACAGGGCATAACTCAATGCAACAACACAACCACCTTCCAACGAACTCAAACCTGGCTCTGATACCACAAAATGTAACCCCCTTGACCCGGTCTAACTGCCAGACCGAATCGAGGAAGCTACATTAGGTTTGCCGTCGCAAACCGAAGAGATTCAACAAAACCCAATCTATTTTTTTTATTTTTATCTTATCTATATGCCAATTATTAATCATACATGTTCATGCAGATAACAAGTGTAACCCCAACTCAACCGGGCATCAATTTGACGTCCAATTAATCACGCTTACCATTTAGAGACCAAATTGTAATTTGACAAAGTTACAAGTCAAAACCCACTTTTAAGTTACCAACCTTAAATTAGTCAGGTTTCATGCATTTGTCTCCTATTCCAACTCAAACCAATCATTTTATCACATACAATTACATTGGCAAGATTTAGAGACTAAAATGCAAGGAAAGCAAAACTGTTGACATTTCAGAAAACGACCACAGGTATCAGTACTGGTGTTATCGTACCGATATTCATAAAGATTCCCTGTATCGATACGCAACAGCCTGCCGATACGCAATAACGAACTTACCTAACTTTTGAATCGTACCATAGAAACACCACAAAACCTCAAAACTAACAACCTAAACAAATAGAGATTCTTAAGTTTCGGGATTCCATTGATAAAAATCACTTATCAACATTATTAAACATCCAAATTATAGATCAAAGCATCATTACTTACTGGAAAACAGATCCAATTCGTGAATCAACTCATTTTCCCCAAATAACTCAAATAAACATTAGAAAATCATCAAAATCAGATTAGAAACACAAAAGCAATGATCAAATGCTTGGGAATTTCAATAAAGAATCATACAATAGAAGATATCTCAGACCTTAACCCTATTGTGAAGTTTCTCCCTCAATTGATTAGTGAAAAGCTAAGAAAACACAAGATTATTGTAAGATTTTGTGTAAACAATCTTTATAAAACAATTTGAACAATAAAGTCAAGTTAGAAACCAGCTCACCTCTGGAAATTAGATGAAAACCTGAGTGTTTGGTTGAGGAGAGAATGGAGAGAAAAAGTTGAGAGAAAATGACATGATTTTTGTTTTAAAAAAGATAACCAACTTTTTTAACAAAATCCTCTTTAATTACTAATTAAAACTCATGTTAAAATCAGTTAAATTAAGGGAGAAATCATCAGAAACAATTGGTAAAATAGCTCCTTAAAGATTCTAAGTATTTGACCCTTTTCATTTTAGTCACTAGAAAATCACAATTTTCAAAACTTTCATTTTGGTCACTAACCAAAATGTCCATCTTCCAAAACTCATTTTTCAGAATTGATTCCACCATTATTAAATACATAATTAATAATGATTTTTAAGCATTTTCCATAATTTTTCACATACCAAAAATATACGATCCCGAAACTGACTCGAATCTCTACTCCGGTCTACCGGACAGTCTAATAACCCACTAAACCGTTAGGCTCTAAAACTGGGGTGTTTCATGTGTATTCATTGGACCATACATGTTGGAGTATGTAAATCCTTATTTTTGAAATTGTATCAATTAAATCAAATGTTCAAGTGTTTTAAATTTAAACTGGAGCTCCTTTGTACCATTTTTATTATTTATCTATATTTTCCACGGTTTGGCTTTAAATGTTTTGAGAAAAATATTGTTGGGCTAAATCCAGTTTGAGAAATTTTATGGTTTTGGTTTGGGCTTGAGGCCAAATGTGACATCCGGGTCGAGGGTGTTACAAAAAATTCATAAGGATAAAATTGGGTAAGACGAATCAACTTTTTTTTATTAAAAGAAATATACAAGTCTCTTGAACTCAAGCAAGTCACACAAAGAAGCAATTATACACTTGTCTAAAAAACAATTCTTATGCTTTAGAAGTTGTCTATCAATCACCTGATAAAATAATTCTACCTGAAAATGATGGAATTTGAAACTTCGTGCATTTTCCCCCTAAACCTCTATGAAACAATAAATACATCTTTCATCTTTGGAACCTCAATGTTATTCTTTCACAAAACAAAGAAACTTCTTCAAGTAAAGATTCATCCACACTAACTAAATGCATAACATTCACAATGTCTTGATCACTCTGTTGAAATGCTTGAGATAATTCACAAGTGTAAATTAAACACAAACAAAGATTCACCGCAATATACTTTTCATCAAGTGCAAATTAAACACAAGCTCAAAAAATTGTAAAGAATTCAACATTATACAAGCTTCAGCTCTTTGCTCTGAGTGTGTTCCATCTCCCTCTATAATTTCAAGCATATCCATCACAGAAGAAAGCATAATAAATAATCAACCTAACAACTATTTTATAATGTGAACCCCAACGAGTATTGAAGTTTTTTGTTCTTAATCCACGATTATTGAAAATTTCACCACTTTGTAATTTTTCTCTTATCTTAATTATTTGACTAGATTGAAGTTTTTTTCCTCTTACATAAAGCATCAACCACATTAACCACACTAGCTTAAGTTCATAGTGGGCACAAATAAATTTTAGAGTTGACACAGAAATAAAAAGGATATTTTCATCACTTGTATGTACATCTGCCACTGACAACAACCAATGCGCTCACTAACAATTCTAATCCAGAGTACATAAATTTCAACCCTCTCCAAGCTAGCAAACATGTTCTTCTTCTCGGTCAAAAATCTAACACAAGAATAGGCAGACACAATAATCCAATTCGACTAAAGCTAGCACTCCTGCAAACCAAAAAACCGTGAACAAGAACTGCGTATAAAAGCAACACGAACGACATAAGCAGAATATCAGTACACCCCCGTAAATATCAAAATTCGCATCAAAAGGGACCTCAACAAACGCTATTACTACATTCCATTCTCACCTCCTAGATATACAAATGAATACCAAAGATTATTGAAACAAAGGAACGAGGTCAATAGTTCCAAGGCATGAGGATCTTGTCGAATGTACATGGTTTGGGATCATTATCGAAGAAGCATTGCAAGATAGGTAATTTCAGCATCAATAATTTTATGGGACAAAAAATTCAATGTTACCACTTCAATAACTTTCTTCACAAAGTTGTGATGTTAATGTTAGTTTTTCTCGGCCATCTTTTCGGTTGATTTTGTTTGGAGTGATTTTTTGAATTTTGAACTTTTTAGTGGATTTTTTTGTTTTTCCTATCTAAGCAAGTTGTTGACATGCTTCACAAGTAGAACAAATATATAGTAAGGAATGAGTTTTTTATTCTTCAAGCAGATATCAATTTCTCAAGTTCATTGTTGATTTCTACTATTAGATCTTGCCATCTAAATGTGTTTTCTTTTTCTTTTTAGTTTTCAAACACTTCCTTAGTTTACTTCGAGATCCATAACCCACCAACTTTTAAGCTACCAACTTTTGTTAATGCTACCGACCTTTGTTAATGATACATGCATGAGCGGGGTTAAATTACTCATATTGGACAAGAAGCTGAATTTGTTCGATGCAAACAATAATGGCCAAAACAATGCACGCATAGGAGGTAAAAAACGATGCATCTTGGACAAGAAACTGAATCTGTTTGTGAAGTCTGGAAAGTCAGCTAACTTGCGACGAATTTTTGGATGGGATCCAGGCATTTATGGGTAAACATGTCTTCTTAAAACTTGTCCGGCTGCAAATTATCTTTCCAACGCATCTTGAAACGCCTCAATCGGACATCTGGATCTCAAGATACGTCTATTTTAGCGAAGACAGCGCATGCAGAAATTCCTATACGATAACCATAAGCTCTTACAACAACACAATAATGGAACAAAGCTTCAATGGCCGCCAATGCCAGATTCCCAGGCATCACCAATGCCAAAGCATTCAAAATCCTCCCCTTTATCAAAACACAAGCCATTGAAATAGTTCCGAGTGGCTGTGGATAGCTGGTAAGAAATGGTTTGGGAAATCTTTAATAGTCGGAGTGGTTGTGGATAGCTGGTAAGAAATAGTTTGGGAAATCTTCAATAATTTTTATTTATTTTCTTTAATTAAAAATAATTATTATATTTAATATATAATATAGTATAATATAATATAATAATTTTATTATATATAATTTTTATTTTTATTTAATTTTTATAAACTTTCCTAAACCTAAACGGAGGAAAAGAGTACAAGCTCGACTACATATAATAGGGGTGACAATCGGGTGGGGAATAACCGAAAACCGTGGAGATCCTAACCGATGGGTATGGGAATAACTGAAATCTTCATCCATGAGAATAGGGATGGGGGAAGTTTTATCACCGAAGCTCAAATGGGGATGGGGACGAGGATTGTTATATCTGAACCGTAGGGATAGCCAAATCGTACCTGTATAAATCATCGTGGGGACCCCTAAAAAATATCCATAGGGATCCCGATATTTTACAAAGTTTGATGGCTATAAGGGTAATTTACCTATTTTTCATCAAAAATTTGTATGGCCGGCTGTAGTAAGTTTGAAAATTCTTCTTAAATTCTATAAAAATAATTAGAATGTGGTATATATATTATTGTAAACGTGATTTAGTCTAGTTTTGTTTAAAATACACGATGGTCGATTTTGATATGCATTCTAAATGATATGAATATTTGAACGTTGAAAGGTCATAAAAATTTGACAGCAGATTTCTTAAAAAAAGTTTTAGCAATGACTTTGAAAAATCACCAAAAAATCTACAAGATAAATTAGGAAGTGAGCCTTATATTTCTATAATCATACAAAAGTCTATAATCGTTTAAAACAAACGGTTCTCGATTTCGCATTATATATTAGGAATTATTATTTTGACTGAGCAAAGGTTAGAAGAAAAGACAGTAGACTGTTTCTAAAAACAACAATAATAGTGACTTCAAAAATTCACCATAAATCATACAAGTAAAATTAGAAGATGTAATTTATATGGTTGGAAATATTATGAAATCTAGTTCCTTTTAGCATAAACAGATCATGATTTGGAACTATAGTTTATTAGTTACATATTTTCTTTTAAAGGTAGTGCAGGCTGTCAAGTTTCAACAATTAATATTTAAGTCATATTTAATAGTTTTGAAATGATTTGTTTGTTGCTTCGTAAAATTAAATTTATCTTTTATGTTTGTAATTTTGGAGATTTAATGTTGAGTATTTATTTTAATGTATTAAGTTATGTTTACTTTTTGGGTATGGGGATTAACCAAAAAATGCGGGATCCGTAAGGGATGGGTATGAGGACAAAAAAAATCCCCGAAAGGTTTAATGGGAATTCCCCAAAACTGTACCCGTAAGTGTAGGGGACAGAGTGGGGAATGCAAAATCGTCCCTGATCTGCCCCGTTGCCACCCCTAACATACAAGGACAAAAGCACCAACAAATAAAAAAAAGGCACCCCAAATTGACTAACCCCTTAAGCTAGAAGCCCCTCACCATCCATCACTCAACCAATGTGCACGATTTCCCCCTCACTTAAGCTAACACATCCGCAATACTATTAGCCTTATGAAACACATTATGAAAGCATACCGAGATCTTCAAGCAAACCAAATCAATATGACGTAACCATTTCCAATAACGCCATGGTCGCTTCTCTCGTTGTAACACTTGTTAAGTGTGAAAAAGTACTATATTTTATACCCTTTGTACTCATATTATTGTTTAGACTTAGGCCTATTTAGTTGCATTTATAGTAACTCATGCATAAATCCGTAGTCCTTCCGTTTATTGGGCTTGACCTTGCATTTAGTTGTTTTTTTTTGGAGAAAACGATGCTATTTTGCTTTCTTTTGTGGAGGTACAAATTGCCGAGCCATTGTCGAACGGTTGCTAGGGCAAGTCGTAGATCAATGTAGATTTTTCAAGACTTATCATTATCTCCAAGCATTGTCCTGATGACTTTGGATAATTACCCAGATTTGAATTAAGAGCTATTAAAGATAAAGATGAGAGAATCTTTTGAATTAATCCGGAATTATCTCCTCTTAAATGGGTGATGTGCAAATAAGAATAGGAAATAAAGCTTGAATTATTTCCTTATCTTTAGATAAGGAAATAAATCCTGAATTATCTTCATATCTTTAGATAAGGAAATAAAGCCTAAATTATCTCCTCAAGATACGTGGATAAAACCACATCTTTTGAAATTCAAATGGTGCTCTCCTCACCTATTTAATGAGATCACATCAATACATCAAGAGCAGATTGAGAGAGAGATCAGAGTTAGAGGGATATTGTGAAGAAGGAGAACCGAATCTTGGAGGAGCTTGTCTCCTCCAAATTTTATTTCTTTTATCTTTTGATTTACCCGATCTTTGAGTTTTATTCATTGTTTATTTCTTCTAACCCAGCCATGAACTAGATTATTTTGGCTTAGGTTATCGGGTTTTATGGTGTTTAAAGACGAATGATTTGCTTTGGCTCTTAATTCTATAAATTCAGTGTTTATCCATTCTTGGTTCTTAATTTCGCTTCAAGGAAACTTGGTGTTGGAATGATCAATCAACACTAAAAGTGGCCAAGAGGGGGGTGAATTGGCAATTTAAAAAGTTTGGAAGCAAATGAAAAAAGATAGACAATGGGACACAAGGATTTATAGAGGTTCAACCTTCTAGCAAGGTCTACGTCCACTACCTTAGCTTCCTACTAAGGATTTCAACCAATTCACTATAGAATTCTTTCCCTTTTCAAGGCTAAGGAGGCAACTGTTACAATCGATCAAAGCTTTCTACCCAAAGCTTGATCAAGAATCACTCTTTTACAAGAAAGAAAATGGAAAATGGATAATGCCCTCACAAGGTAAATATTTGCCCAAAATACAAGAACACTCAACCCCAAACTTAAAATAAAAGATTAGAATGAAATACACAAGTTGGGTATAAGAATTTGACTTTAGGAGCTCAAAGGGTTGGATTTTTCTTGAATGCTTGGATGTTGATCAATGTAGGTTCAGTAGTTGTTGCAGCTTTGGAGACTTGTATTTATACCCTCTCATTGAATTCTAACCGTTTGGGTAGTTGACCATTTCCTGCAATAAATGTTGTTTGGTCACCTACCGTACCGGTACATGAAGGCCCTTATCGATACATGTTGCAAGAAAATTGTAGCCGTTGTATAGAGCGTATCGATACGTGAAGAGGTGTACCGAAACAGTCATAGTGTAAAATTAGGGGCGTATCGAAATGACAAGGGCCGTATCGGTATGAGTTTTGCTCACTGGAATTCGAGTTGAAAATTACATCGGTACACCTAGGGGCATATCGATACGGGTAACTGAATATTTAAAAGTTCGTTGATTCCAATGCTAACAAGGCAACGGTCGAAAATAATAAATGCAAAGATCTTCAAGATCTTGTCAAACCGTATCGATACGGGTGGTGCCGTATCGGTACGATTAAAAATTCCTTAAACCCAAATTTCAGACCGTATAGAAACAATGTAACCTGTATCGAAACACTTTATAAAATCATTTGCCCAGATGAATGTCGTATCAAAACAGGTAAATCCGTATTGATACACATAGATTAAAATGCAGGCCAGTTTGAAGACCGTATCGTAACGATCAAGGCCATATCGAAACGCTGTGCAAAAATCAAATTCCAGTAGCTAAAATCCGTATCGAAACACCCAGGGGTGTATCGATACGCCTGGGTGTATTTGTGTATTTTGGCTTGAAAAATACTTAGAAAAACTTTGGGTTTAAGTCTTTAACTTTGGAAAACTTTTCCTTATCATTTTGTGAAACTTTTGAGTACTTAAAAATTTATTTTCTTTTACAATTTGGTCCTGAAACAATTTGTTATATCAGAATCAAATATAGGTTTTACAATCTCCCCCTTTTTGATATAACAAAACCAAGGTAAAATTTTTAAGTAACTTTGAAAATTTTGAAAATACTCCCCCTTAGCTTATCTTTGAAAATTTTTTGGGTAAATTCCTTCTCCCCCTTTTTGTTAGATCAAAATCAATCCAATAGGGTAAAACAAGTAAACAATAATAACTCTAAGCAATTAAATAAGCAACATAAGCATTGAAATTCAAAACATAGTTCAAGCAACATAATTAAAATCCAACTTAAATCGTAAAAACATAAACCAAATAAAAAATATAGCATAAGAGTCCAAATAACATAAAAACATAGGTGCATAACTAATCCTAATATGGTATGATATGTAATGCAAAATGCCTAAGGATCGATTCCATCTTCTTCATCATCATTGGCTTGAGGTCCAAGGGATTGACGCCATTCTCCATGAAATGCGGTAAGAGAGATATCCATTGAGTTTTGACGATTCTCAATGGTCGTCACTCTTTCCTCCAAGCATGTGAAACGTGTGTCAATAGCGCCAAACCCGAAATTCATGGTTGTATGCAAGTTGGTGAATTGTTCATTGAGGTATGCCATGAGACCATCAAGATTAGGTTGGGCCACCGGAGCTGGTGGAATGGGTGCCTCTTGAGGAGCCGCCACCGGTTCAGGTTAAACACCTCTCGGAAGATCGGTGTTTCGAATCCACTCTCTATTGTAGTATGTGAACTTTGCGCGTCGAAGAGAACGCTCATCGATAGGATCCGTGAGGGGTTCCGCAAGGTCATAGGAGCAATCAATACCCATCTTGTGGAAGATGTAGCTCAAGGTGGTGCCATAGGTGAAGGATGTAACCATAGAGGTATGGCGATGTTGCACAAAGAAGATTATTTTCGCGAACATGATTTGAGCAAGGTTAGGTTGCTTCTCATCACGAAAGAAACAGAGCCAAAAGTCATCGACTTGGTGGATCGTAGAAAACTCGCCACCGGATGGACGGAACCACCAAGTGATCAAGAGTAGAAAAAAATTAGTAGAGAAAGATGATAACCCCAAAACCCAGAAACAACTTGAAGGAAGAAATCCAATGTTGAATCCACTTCAATGTGATGCTTGTGGTGGTTGATGATGGTGATCTTGATGATTCTTGATGGTGGTTGGTGGCTAGGTATAAGCTTTATCACTTTTCTTTCTTTTCTCTTTTTATTATTTTTATTTTTTTTAATTTTTTTCTCTTTTTTTTTCTTTTTACAAGGTAAATAAACTGAAAATACGAAAATTGAAGAAAAAATAATGAAAATAGGGTTAAAGAAGGGGGAAAACCCTAATTTGGCTAAAACTTTATCCACTTCGTTCGAGGTGTTCCCGAACTCCAAAAATTCTGAAATTTTGTGTGGTGACTCCACCAATGGTGTAGATCTCATCTGGAAAGTTTCAACTCAAAATTCACTCGTTTGGTTTTGACGAATTTTCCCTAATTTTCGAGTTTTTTTTCCCAAAAACGCCAAAATTCTTGCCAAGAATCATCCCAAATCTGATACCAAATGATAGAGTAGCGCAATCTTGGATTTGGAAGCCTTCAATCAAGTTGTTGCAAGAACTAGGAGCTCTAGACTCAATCAAGGAAGTTTGGGCAGATCTGAAAATTCAAGAGAAAAGAGAATGAATTTTCTTGAAATTTTCAGATTCAAGGCTGGAAATTTAAAGAAAGAAAGACGAGATGAATGATTAGATGATAAGAAATAAGAATATAAATAAAAAGATGAGGAAAGATTAAGAAGAAGATAGGTAAAACAAATCTGAAAATTCCAGCTTTGTTTATGGAATTATGGAAGATGGTGTTGAAGGTTGAAGATGAAGATGGCTTGTGGATTGTTGATGTTGTTTTGTCCTCGGCACCCTCTTAGACTCAATTATCTAAGCAAGCAACCTCAAGCGGCTCTAACCCACCCTTCTAGACGCGATTATCTAGGCAAGCAAGAGTGTGAAGATGATCTCCCTCACAAGAACTTGTCGAACTTATGTTGAAGAAGACTTCGAAGGCACAAGTAATCAACACTTGCAAAAACAAACTCACTAAATATTTCATAAATCAAAGAAAATCTGTCTTACAATGGAGGCTTTATCCTTTTATAGGTGAAGGATAGACAAAGTAATTTAACTTCTACTAAAACAAGGAAAACCTAATCTAATTAAAAAAATAATAAAATAACAGCCTTTAAACTCCTTGTGCTTGAATGGCAAGGGATAGGGTGATAAGGCAAGTTATAAGCTGATAAGGGCTGGTTGCTAGGGCAGCAAGTAAACTTAATGAAGGCTGGTTTGCTTGGGCATCAAGTAATAGGCTGATAAGAGCTGTTTTGATTGGGCAGCAAGTAAAAGTTGATAGGTCCTTTATTTGGACGAATTTAAGGGTATTTGGGCTGGTTTAAATGATAAGAAATTGGTTCTTGGGCAAGGAGGCATGTGTGGGCTGTTTTAAAAGCTAACTAGGCCTAAAAACACTTGTAAATCCTAATTTGGGCTAAAAATAAAAATCTAACCCAATCTTTTATAGTAACAAGTATTGGGTCTAATTACAATAAAAATGGCTAATTAATGGACATCTAAAGGCTCATGGATATCCATCTCCAAAGGTGCAGCAAGTTGAGTTTTTGTGACCCAATTATTCTTGAAGGTTGTTAAGTGTGGACTTCCTTCAAGAAATTATTCTTTCTTCATGGCAGCTTGTAATCCTTGGCTCACGAATACTTGGACGGTCGAATTCAGCTTGTCCTTGATTAGCTTAGACTTGGCTCGAGTTATTGGGCCAAGTGGAAAAGTAAGTCCATCTTGTCCTTGGAATTGCCTTGTGGTACATGTATCACTTAGCCCAACCTAATTATTAACATTTAAATATGTTTATAGGGTTTTATATGCTTTAGTAACCAGCCACCCTTCTCTTAAGCCGTTAGATCAAGCCCAATTTAATGGACCAGATTTCTTTGTTTATTTTATTCATTCTTAGCTTTAGGTTAAAGGCATCCTTCATCTATAAAAGGATGATGCTTTCTTCTTTGTTTTTTAGATTTTCATTGCTTAATAAAAGGTTCTCTTTTGAGATTTTAGTATTCTTTGAATACGTGTTTGCAAGTGTTCGCAAAACTTGTCTAGAAACTATCTTCAACGTTTCAACCGAGTTGATTGCTGTTGATCTTCACACTTCTGCTTGCCTAGGTAATTGCATCTAGAAGGGTGGGTTAGAGCTGCTTGAGGTTGCTTGCTTAGATAATTGCGTCTAAGAGGGTGCCGAGGATAAAACAACAACAATAAATCGCAAGTCATCTTCACCTTCAACCTTCACACCATCTTCCATAATTCCATAAACAAAGCTGGAATTTTCAGATTTGTTTTACCTATCTCTTTCTCAATCTTCTTTAATCTTTTTTATTTTTATTCTTATTTCTTATCATCGAATCCTTTATCTTGTCTTTCTTTCTTTAATTTTCCAGCTTCGAATCTGAAATTTTCAAGAAAAGCCATTCTCTTTTCTCTTGAATTTTTAGATCTGCTCATAGCTTTCTTGATTGAATCTAGAGCTCCTAGTTCTTGCAACAACTTGATTGAAGGCTTCCAAATCCACAATTGCGCTACTCTATCAGATCAAGTACAAAAAGGTAAGGATAATGTAATAGCAGATACACTATCTCGAAGGTATACCCTAATTACTCAAATGCATGCTACTATATTGGGATTTGAACATATAAAGGAATTGTATCCTAATGATCTAGATTTCAAGGAAATTTATACTCATTGTTTAAAAGGTGATTTTAACTAGTTTTATCTTGTAGATGGGTTTCTTTTCCAAATGAACAAGTTGTGTATACCACAAGGCTCCATTAGGGAACTGCTAGTCCATGAATCACACTCCGGAGGCTTAATGGGGCACTTTAGCATCTCCAAAACTTTAGACATGGTAATGGAGCATTTTTTGGCCACATATGAGGAAAACTGTGGAAAAGGTATGTGCACTTGCATAGTATGTAAGCAAGCCAAATCCAAGGTAAGTCCTAACGGTTTATATACGCCCCTTCTTATCCCTTCTTTCCCTTGGATCGATTTATCTATGGACTTTATTCTTGGATTACCTAGTATCAAAAGGGGTTGAGATAGTATTTTTGTTGTGGTCGACAGGTTTTCAAAGATGGCTCACTTCATACCATGCCATAAAACGGATGATGCAACACATGTAGCCGATCTCTTCTTTAGAGATGTAGTACGACTTCATAAAATTCCACGCACCATCATTTTCGATAGAGATTCCAAGTTCATAAGCCATTTTTGGAAGGTTTTGTGGGGAAAGATAGGTATCAAACTTCTTTATTCTACTACTTGTCACCCACAGATGGATGGACAAACTAAGATAATAAACTGGATCTTAGATGCATTACTCAGAACTGTTGTCGGTAAGAACACAAATGGGAAGAATATCTATCTTTTTTAGAGTTTGCCTACAACCATTCTATTAATTCATCTACCGGTTATTCTCCATTTGAAGTAGTTTATGGTTTTAACTCCTTAATTGCATTAGACCTTGTTCCTTTACCTATTGATAATATTTGCAGCTTAGATGATGAAAAGAAAGCGGAGTTGATTAAATCCATACACTCTAAGGCAAAGCAAAGAATGGAGAAAACATATGAAATCTTTGATGCCAAAGTCAACAAGGGCCGATGCCAAGTTGTCTTTAAACCAGAAGATTGGGTTTGGTTGCACATGCGTAAAGAGAGATTTCTGAACCATAGGAGATCTAAGTTGGATCTAAAAGGAGATGGACCATTCCAAGTCCTTGAAAGGATCAACAATAATGCATACCGAATTGATCTACCCGGTGAGTATAATGTGAGTACAACTTTTAGTGTTTTTGATCTTTCTCCCTTTGACGTTTCAGATTCGTGGATGAATCCTTTTGAGGAGGGAGGGGATAATGCATGTACCACAAGGCAATTCCAAGGACGAGATGGACTTACTTTTCTACTTGGCCCAATAACCCGAGCCAAGTCCAAGCTAATCAAGGACAAGTTGAATTCGAACGTCCAAGAATTTGTGAGCAAAGGATTGCAAGCTGCCATGAAGAAAGAAGAATTTCTTGAAGGAAGTCCACACTTAACATCCTTCAAGAATAATTGGGTCACAAAAACTCAACTTGCTGCACCTTTGGAGATGGATATCCATGAGCTTTTAGATGTCCATTAATTAGCCTTTTTATTATAATTAGACCCAATACTTGTTACTATAAAAGACTGGGTCAGATTTTTACTTTTAGCCTAAGTTAGGATTTACAAGTGTTTTTAGGCCTACTTAGCATTTAAAACAGCCCACAAATGCCTCCTTGCCCAAGAACCAATTTCTTGCCGTTTAAGCCAGCCCAAAATACCCTTAAAATTCGTCCAAGCAAAGGCTCCTATCTGCTCTTACTTGTTACCCAAGCAAAACAGCTTTTATCAGCCCATTACTTGCAGCCCAAGCAAACTAGCCTTCATCAAGCTTACTTGCCGCCCAAGCAACCGACCCTTATCAGCTTATCACTTGCCTTATCACCCTATCCCTTGCCGCACAAGCACAAGGAGTTTAAAGGCTGTTATTTTTTATTATTTTAATTAGATTAGGTTTTCCTTGTTTTAGTAGAAGTTAAATTACTTTGTCTATTCTTCACCTATAAAAGGATGAAGCCTCCATCATTGTAAGGCATATTTTCTTTGATTTATGAAATATTTAGTGAGTTTGTTTTTGCAAGTGTTGATTACTTGTGCCTTAGAAGTCTTCTTCAATGATATACTCCCATCCTTGATGATGTTGGAGACGGCCTTTGATTGTAGGATCTAGGAAGGCAAGCAAGTGATTCTTGCAAAGTAAGATGGCTAGAAAGTATGGAAGGTATTTTTATGGTGGCTACGGAAGATGGTAAGAATGGTGTATGGAAAAGGTGATGGAAATGGATGGATATGGTGAAGGTAGTATCTTAAAGAATCAAGGAAGAAACTAGGCTATAGAGAGCCTAACCCCGAACCTTATAGATGCCTTTAAGGAAAGGTAGAAAGGACTTGGACCCGTTAGTTACAAAGAACCAAGAACCCGAAGTATCAACATGGAAAAAGAGGTTTGACGCCACAAGTACAAAGTACTTGATAAGTCGATAAAGTTCTAAAAGAACTAAAAAGAGAGAAAATTCTCACAAAGGAAATTTTGTATTATGAATGTGACGTTTTACAAATGAAATGAAAGGCCCTATTTATAGTTTTCTAGGGGTGTAGCCAAAAAGGCATTACATATGTAAAGAGGTGGCGATATAGGTAGGTGTCTCCCTCCAAAGGGTTGGTGATGATTCAACCATCTTTGTGTCTCGCTCCAAATGGTTTTGGCCCTCAAACATTTGAAAACTTGTAATTTCTCGTATGAAATTCAGTCTACACTTCCTTCGGTAATCCAGACATATCTCGAGCTCTCAATATTGGATTGATGCGATTCAACATGCGTTGGAAAGGCAAGAGACCCAGTTATGCTTGGATCCTACTAAAAAATGGCAAACAATCTGACTGACATTTTTGGTGATGAATCTGCCCAATGAAGAGTGATTTGATTGGAACTCTTCGTTTTGGCGCACTCATGCTTTCCCTCCATGTATTTGCCGCCCACTTTCAAGTTTTCCTCCAGTTAGCTAGGGACATATTCCTTAGGAGGGGACATGACCCTTGGGGTGGTAAGCTGGCATGTGAAGGTGGAGCTAAAGTGAGCTGGTTGAGCTTAGAGTGAACTGGATTGAGCTGAGCTAGCTCAATCTTCAAGCTGATTTTGAGCTATTCCGAGCTGACTTTAGTTAGGTGAGTTGATTCTTCAAGCTTTTGAGCTTCTTTAGAATGTTCTCCTTAAGTTTTGAGTTGATCCGAGCTTCTATTGGACTTTTTGAGCTAATTCGAGCTGCCTTGAATGTCCCGGAGCTAATCTGAGCTCCTTGTGAGGTCCTTGAGCTGTTTTGAGCTTGTGCCTTCATCCTTAGTACCTAAAGAGAGCAACAAACAATGTGTGAGCTGAAATAAAGCTAAAATATGATGCATACTTAAGTTTAAAGATGCAATGCAATGCAGCGTAAACATACTTAAATGACTTATATAACTGAATATAAAGATGTGGTTCATAGGTTATGCATGAATATCATATATTATGCAAATAAATGATAACATGTGATAATCCTAATATGCAAAGCATGTTTATAACAATATATAATGCATACAGAAGATAATAAAAGATAAAGTAAGGTAGAACTCCCTTAGAATCAACCTTGATGATCTTCAATGGTGTGATCAAGTCATGAAGAAAGTTGGTGCTGATTAGGATTGTATCATCCTCCCCTTCTTTTCAGCGATTTGTCCTCAAATCGAAAGTGTTCTTTAATGGAAGCCTATTTTTTGTTAGGGAGGCCAAATTCTCGCTTCTTTTCCCAAGTGAAATCTTCAATATTCCTTATTCATCATTCTTCGAATAGGCACGATATCTTTGGAATCCTCCTTTGGAAATGTCATGCCTTTTGGGAACAAAACTCGTTCTTTGAATCACTCCTTGGTCCGAAACATCATGTCCTTTGGTGAAGGTACGTATCTTTTCAACTTCTCTCTTTGATCCATCATGAAGTTTGGTAAAATCACGATCTTTCATCATTGCTTCAAATCTTTTCACGAACTGATCCTTATGATTTATGGCAACTTTCCGTGCTCTTGTACCTCTTTAAATGATTTCTTTGGAATAGGTGTATTGTTCCCGCTTTACATCCTTGAGTTGATCTTTCTTTGGCAGAATGAACGATTGAAGTTTAGTCTTGAATTTGGCACTCCAACCAATCTCAAAATGGCAAAGAAACTTGTCATCACCAATTGATAGCATTACTCTATGTAGGTGAATCTTTTTACTGTAAAACAAACCAAGGTTAGAGAAAGAGAAACTTATAACGAAATGGAAATAAATTGGAAACCATGTAGGATGTTTGACAATCTCTATGGGGTGGGTCGCTTGATGATGAGGGACTTTTTCTATCCATAATCTCAATCTCCAATCGTTCTTCAAAATGTTCTTTTTCTATTGCTTTCTCTTTGATTTCTTCCTCCTTTTTGAGTTCTTATTCTTTCTTGCTCTTAGATCACTTATCGATCCTTTTGCTCAGTTGGATATGGTCATGATGCACTTGGCTTGTGCTTAACGGTGTCAAAATGAACTTCTTTCCTTTGAACATGAAAGAGTAGTGATTAGTGAATCCATCCTGGGTGGCTCGTTTATCAAACTGCCATGGTCGCCCTAACAAGAGGTGGCTCGCACTCATGGGCACTACATCACACAAGACTTCATCCTTGTAATTTCCAATTGAGAATGGAATATGTACTTACTTGTTGACCTTCAGTTTGCCTCTCGCGTTCAACCATTGTAATTTGTAGGGACTTGGATGTTTAGTGTCTTTAAGCCAAGTCGTTCAACCATCCTAGTACTGGCCACATTGGTACAACTTCCTCCATCGATGATCATGGAGCATATTTTGTCATTCACATGGCATCGGGTGTAAAAGATGTTCTCCCTTTGCCGGTCATCATCCTTAGCTTTGTAGGCTTAGTGCTCTTTTAACAACAAGAACCCTATTTGAAGTAGATGGAAAAGAATCTTGTGCCATTGTTAGTGGTGAAATAAGAAAAAAAAGACCTTACCAGATTGCACTCAACAAAAAACCTTACAGTTTCACTCCAAGGAAATTTCACTCTACTCAACACTCGTGTTTGCACTCTGGGATGTTATTTAGCTTTTATTATCCCCTTCTGATCTCACTCTCTCAATTGCCTTTTTCCACTCCTTTCTCTTTTGTAAAGTTCTTTAAGGAACTTACTTAAGACTTAGGCAAGTATTGTATCTTGTGCGTCGGCTGAAATGGTTAGTTTAAAAGGAAAAGAAAGAAAAATATGGTGTATATTAAGTTTAGAATAGAAAAATAAAGAATAAAAGGATTACTTACTTGGCAAGAAAAGCTCACAACATTCCTTGACCAACAATCAAAGTCTTGAAGAATATGGCATCAGGCTTGATGTTGAAGATGTTGTTGTTGTGCTTTCACCCTTTAACTTTTGCTATCCAAACATTCCTTTCTCTTTTTTTGTACTTTTTTTTGCACTTTTCAAATCTGTTTTCTTTTTTTCATAAATTGAAATAAACAAAGGATAGTAAGTTACAATTTCTTTTTGCTTTGCTTGAATTGGGCTTCACTTGATGCACTTGCTTATTCCACCAAAAGCTTTGATTACCAAATGATATACTCCCATCCTTGATGATGTTGGAGAAGGCCTTTGATTAGAGGATCTAGGAAGGCAAGCAAGTGATTCCTGCAAAGTAAGATGGCTTGAAAGTATGGAAGGTATTTTAATGGTGGCTGTGGAAGATGGTAAGAATGGTGTATGGAAAAGGTGATGGAAATGGTAAAGGTAGTATCTTAAAGAATCAAGGAAGAAACTAGGCTATAGAGAGTCTAACCCCGAGCCTTATAGATGTCTTTAAGGGATGGTAGAAAGGACTTGGACCAGTTGGTTATAAAGAACCAAGAACCTGAAGTATCAAGGTGGAAAATGAGGTTTGATGCCACAAGTACAAAGTACTTGATAAGTCGATAAAGTTCTAAAAGAACTAAAAAGAGAGAAATTCTCACAAAAGAAATTTTGTATTATGAATGTGATGTGTTACAGATGAAATGAAAGGCCCTATTTATAGTTTTCTACGGGTGTAGCCAAAAAGGCATTACATAGGTGAAGAGGTGGCCGAATAGGTAGGTGTCTTCCTACCAAGGCAAGTTGTGACTCCCTCCAAAGGGCTGGTGATGATTCGGCCATCTTTGTGTCTCCCTCCAAATGGTTTTGGCGCTCAAACATTTGAAAAGTTGTAATTTCTCGTATGAAATTCCAGCCTGCACTTCCTTCGATAATTTGGACATATCTCGAGCTCCCGATATTTGATTGATGCGATTCAACATGCGTTGGAAAGCTAAGAGATAGGAGAAAAAGTTTCATGAAGATGTCTCAACCCAGTTATGCTTGGATCCTGCTTGAAAATGGCAAACAATTTGACTGACGTTTTTGGTGATGAATCTGCCCAATGAAGAGTGATTTGGTTGGAACTCTTCGTTTTGGCCCACTCATGCTTTCCCTCCATGTATTTGCTGCCCATTTTCAAGTTTCCCTCCAATTAGCTAGGGACATGACCCTTGGGGTGGTGAGTTGGCATGTGTAGGAGGAGCTGAAATGAGCTGGTTGAGCTTAGAGTGAGCTGGATTGAGCTGAGCTAGCTGAAAGAGCTAACTCAATCTTCAAGTTGATTTTGAGCTATTACGAGCTGACTTTAGCAAGGTGAGCTGATCCTTCAAGCTTTTGAGCTCCTTTAGAATGTTCTCCTTAAGTTTTGAGCTGATCCGAGCTTCTATCGGTCTCCTTGAGCTAATTCAAGTTGCCTTGAATGTCTTGGAGCTACTCCGAGCTCCTTGTGAGGTCCTTGAGCTATTTGAGTTTGTGCCTTCATCCTTAGTACCTAAAGAGAACAACAAACAATGTGTGGGCTGAAATAAAGCTAAAATATGATGCATACTTAAGTTTAAAGATGCAATGCAATGCAAACATACTTAAATGACTTATATAACTGAATATAAAGATGTGGTTCATAGGTTATGCATGAATATCATATATTATGCAAATAAATGATTACATATGATAATCCTAATATGCAAAGCATGTTTATAAAAATTAGTTGACTTGAGGTGACTTTTCGAATGGAATCCAGGCATTTCTGGGCCGAGTTGTCTCCTAACAAATTGACCTTCATTCAGTTACCTTTCCAGTACATCTTGAAACACATCAATCGGACATCGGAAGCTCGAGATACGTTCATTTTACTGAAGACTGCGCAAGCAGAAAACTAGATACGGGCTAACTACGGGATTTTGTAAAATTCAGCCCAAAAGCTTTATAGAGTAGCGCAATTTTGGATTTGGAAGCCTTCAATCAAGTTGTTGCAAGAACTAGGAGCTCTAGACTCAATCAAGAAAGTTATGGGCAGATCTTAAAATTCAAGAGAAAAGAGAAGGGTTTTTCTTGGAAATTTCAGATTCAAGGTTGGAAATTCAAAGAAACGAAGACAAGAAGAAACATTAGAAGATGATTAATAAGAATAGAAATAAAAAGATTAAAAAAGATTGATAAAGAGATAGGTAAAACAAATATGAAATTTCCACCTTTGTTTATGAAATTATGGAAGATGGTGTGAAGGTTGAAGATGGCTTGGTGAAATAGAAGTCGATGTCCTTGGCACCCTCTTGATCGCAATTAACCAAGCAAGCAACCTCAAGCGGCTATAAACCACCCTCCTAGATGCAGTTACCTAGGCAAGCAAGAGTGTGAAGATGATCTCCCTCACAAAAACTCGTCGAATTTATGTTGAAGAAGAATTCTAAGGCACAAGTTATCAGCACTCGCAAAAACGTATTCAAAGAATACTAAAATCTCAAAGAGAACTTTTTATTTATCAATGAAAATCTCAAAAACAAATAAGAAAGCATCATCCTTTTATAGATGAAGGATGGTTTTAACCTAAAGCTAAGAATGAATAAAATAAACAAAGAAATATGGTCCATTAAATTGGACTTGATCTAACGGCTTAAGAGAAGGGTGGCTGGTTCCTAAAGTATATAAAACCCTAAAAACATAATTCAAATGTTAATAATTAGGTTGGGCTAAGTCTAATTCGTCCAAAAGCTTTATAAATTAGCTTTTGGGCTGAATTTACAAAATCCCGTAGTTAAACCCGTATCCAGTTTTCTGCTTGTGTAGTCTTTAGTAAAATGAACGTATCTTGAGCTTCTGATGTTTGATTGACGCGTTTCAAGATGTGTTAGAAAGGTAACTGAATGGTGGTGAATATTTTAGAAGACAACTCGACTCAAAAATGCATGGATCTTATCCAAAAATTCGTCTCAAGTCGGCTGATGCTCCAGCTTTGCAAAACAGTTTCAGTTTCTTATCTAAAATGCATCTCTTCTCACCTCCTAAGCATGGATCATTTTGGACCTTGTTGTTTGCATCGAACAACTTCAACTTCTTATCCAATATGAGTAATTTGACCGTGCTCATGCATGTATTAATGCTTATGACATCATAAATAAGGTAACAGAAAATGAAGGAAGAACCCCCTTAGAATCTGTCTTGAAGTCCTTCAATGGTGTGAGCAAATCATGGAGAAGGTGGTACTGATTAGGATCGCATTAGAAAAAGAAACAGAAAATGAGAGGAAAATGAGCGAGAGAATGAGAGAAAAATAGAAGTACTAGTAAAAATGGGAAGGGAAAGAGTGAAATTGAAAGCGAGAGAAAGAAGCTTAAAATGAGCGTATATGCGAGGAGTAGTGAAATTAGAAAATGTGTTTTGGCGAGGTAAACACTTCTTGTGCTTTTATACAAGGAGAATTTTTTAAAACACTAACGAACTCGATGCAACATTAACTTCTTCTATTATTTCTCTTTTTCAGGATTTTGAAGATGTTTTACCCGACGCGATATTCTAGGAGGTTTACCACCTATTCGTGGCATAGAACATCAAGTTGATTTTGTGCATGGTGCTACATTACCCAATCGACCAGCATATATATAGGAGTAACCTCGAGGAAACAAAAGAGTTACAACAATAGGTACAAGAATTGATAGAAAAAGGCTATATTCGAGAGAGCTTAAGGCCATATGTCGTTCCTGTACTATTGGTACCCAAGAAAGATGGGTCATGGTGCATGTGTGTGGATTGTTGAGCAATCAATTAGATCACAATCAAATACCGACATCTTATACCATGCCTTGAGTGGTTCCAGTGTGTTTTCAAAGATCAGCCTTAAAAGAAAATATCACCAAATCAGGATGAGAGAAGGTGATGAATGGAAGGCAGCGTTCAAAACAAGTGAGTTCTAAAGGGTTAGAGGTTGATCACTAGAAGGTAAAAGCAATTGAAGAGTGGCCAACGCCTACAAGCATTAGCCAGGTAAGGAGCTTTCATGGATTGACCAATTTTTATCGAAGGTTCATTCCTAATTTTAGTACCATTGTTGCTCCTTTAACTAATGTGATTAAAAAGAATGCAAGTTTCATTTGGAATATTGAGCAAGAATATGCTTTTTAATCAGATTAAAGAGTGCTTAACAAAGGCACCATTGCTTTCCTTACCAAACTTTGATAAGACATTCGAGATCGAGTGTGATGCTTCAGGTGTAGGAATCGGTGTTGTTTTATCACAAGAGGGACGTCCAGTTGCATATTTTAGTGAGAAACTAAATGGAGCAACCTTGAACTATCCAACATATGATAAGGAAATGTATGCTTTGACTAGGGCCTTGGAAAATGGCAACATTACCTATGGTCGAAGGAATTTGTTGTGCATACGGACCATGAGTCAATTGAAACACATCAAGGGACAACACAAACTCAACAAAAGACACGCCAAATGGGTGGAATTCCTTGAGTCATTCCCATACATCATCAAGTACAAGAAGGGAAAAGAGAACGTTGTTGCTGATGCCTTATCACAGAGGTATTTGCTTCTTAATTCTCTTGAATCTAAACTTATTGAATTTGTGTTTCTTAAAGAACTCTATGCTACTGATCTTGATTTAGAAGAGACCTTTAAAGCATGTGAGAAAGGCACGTTTGACAAGTTTTACAAGCACGATGGGTTCTTATTCAAGGAAAGGAAACTTTGCATCTCTCAAAGTAGTGCGCGTGAGGTCTTAGTAAAGGAAGCCCATAGCGGGGGGCTTTTGGGACATTTTAGAGTTAACAAAACGTTAAACATCCTACAAGAGCATTTGTTTTGGCCAAAAATGAAAAGGGATGTGGAACGAGTTTGTGAGCGATGTATCACTTGCAAAAAGGTGAAATCAAGACTTCAACCTCAAGGGTTGTACACACCATTACCAATCTCTAAAGAGTCGTGGGTTGACATTTCTATGGACTTTGTTTTAGGACTTCCTAGAATAAAGAATGGCAGAGATTCCATTTTCGTGGTTGTCGATAGGTTTTAAAAAATGACGCACTTTATTTCGTGTCATAAAACTAATGATGCTTCTAATATTGCTAATCTGTTTTTCAGGGAGATTGTGTGTATACATGGACTTTAGACGACAATCATTTTAGATCGAGATACGAAGTTTTTGAGTCATTTCTGGAGGTCTTTATGGAGCAGGATTGAGACAAAGTTATTGTTCTCTACAACTTGTGATAGAGTAGCGCAGATCTAAATAAAAAACAAAAAACAAACCCAAAATAAAGAACAAATTTGAAATTTCAGATTTGCTTATGGTGGTGGCGTCAATGGAGGAAGCTTGAATATGTGGAGATGGCGTGATGAATTGATAGTTGTCCTTGCCACCCTCTTAGATGCAATTATCTAAGCAAGCAACCTCAAGCAGCTCTAACCCATCCTCCCAAACGCGATTGTATGGGCAAACAGGAGTGTGAAGATCCTCAACAACAAATCCCAGAGAACTTGAAAATCAATTTTCTTCTAAAACACAAGATAATCTTCTTGCATGTTGGAACTCAAAAGAGAACTTTATTTAATCCTTCAAATCTCCCTTTACAATGTGGGTGAAGCCTCCTTTATTAGGCCTTGGAGAAGTTCTAATCCTACTAAACTTAGGAATTAAATACAATAAATAAATGTTGAAATCTAATCTCCTAATTAGATATAACTTCTAATATTAAATAAATGCTAAAAATAAAATCTAAATTAAATAAATCTGATCCTAATAGATATTGCAAAATCCTATATTGATTTAAATTACAAATAATCAAATAAAATCTTGAAAATTCGTAATTATCCAAAAATCCTATATTAATTCCGTATAGGAATTTCTTCATGCGATGTCTTCGCTAAAATAAACGTATCTTGAGTTTCAGATGTCCGATTGAGGCATTTCAAGATGCGTTGGAAAGCTAATTGACAGCCAGACAAGTTTCAAGAGACATGTTGAGCCAGAAATGCCTGGATCCCATCCAAAAATCGTCGCAAGTTGATTGACATTTCGGACTTGCAAAGCAGTTTCAACTTCTTTTCCAAGATGATTATTTTGACCCCTCTCACGCTCGTATCAACTTGTTATCCTCAAACTGATGGCCAAACTGAAGTGGTAAATCGAGTACTTTCAACTTTATTGCGGTCCTTGATTAGCAAGAATCCAAAATCATGGGAAAATAGCTTGCCACATGTGGAATTTGCTTACAACAGATCAGTTCATTCAGCCACCAAATTTACACCATTTGAGGTTGTATATGGGTTTAATCCATTGTCTCCTATGGATTTGTTACCTTTGCCCATTGATCAAGCATTAAACCTGGACGATAAAAACAAGGCTGAATTCATGAAAAAGCTTCATCAAAAGGTTGGAGAGAACATTGAGAAAAGAACAAAGCAATATGAACCAACAAGCATATAAGGGCGAAAGCGAGTCAACTTTGAACCAGTCGATTGGGTTTGGGTGCACTTCAGGAAGGAACAATTTCTAGAACAAAGGAAATCTAAACTCTCTCCTAGAGGGGATGGGCCATTTCAAGTATTGGAGAAGATAAATGATAATGCCTACAAGATAGATCTTCTGGAGAGTTTGGTGTTAGTGCTACTTTCAACGTTTCAGACTTATCCCTTTTTTAGCAAGGTAACAATTTGAGGATAAATTGCTCTCAAGAAGGGGAGGATGTTAAGATCATGGCATCACCACCCCCCTTGGACCCGAAGGAATTTCCCTTAGGCCTCATTACTCATGCAAGGGCAAGGAAATTTAAAGATGCAATCACCAACAAGTGCAATCATGCATGGAAGATTATTAAAGCTACCGATATTGGATCAATGCCTTGCAACGGGAAGATTCATGCAATGTGAAAGGGAGTCCATGCAACGTGTTGCATGTTTATTTCTGATGCATATGTTACATTTGATTATTATAGTTTTAGTGTGCACATGTTTTCTATTATGTTGTTTATTGTTTATTTTACCAGCACTAGAGTTCGTTGAATCATATAACATATATTTATTATATTTAGCATGCATAATATTACCTTGTTTATTTCTAATCATATTTCTCTTATTTACAGGTGTTATGCAAGGACAATGAATAGACACATCATTAGGGTGGTTTAGAGAATTGTGACTATTTGAGAGGTGCTTGCTTGAGATGCTTGCATAGCTTTGGAGGTGCTTGCTTACGTTTACATGGAAATTGACATGCTTGCTTACGTTCACATGCAAATTGACATGCTTGCCTACGTTTGGGCGGCAATTCTAGAGAGGTGCTTGCATGTGACCTGCTTGCTTACGTTCACATGGAAACTGACATGCTTGCTTATGATTACTTGGGCGGCAAAGGCGCACCTTTCAATGTTTCTTTTTTTAAATTCATTATCCCTTCATACCACCCTAGGAATGTTGGCTGATCACTTCATTTTGTAAAGCCTATAAATAGAGGCTGATATTTCAATTGTAAAACACACTTTGATTTCAGAAAAATTAAGAGTCTTTATCTCGTGTTCTTTTGAGAACTTTATCGATCCTTCAAGTTCTGCTTGTTGAATCAAAACATTTGATATCTTTGGTTCCTAGTTCTATTAAACTAATGGGTCAAGATCCTTATTTTGTTTAGAGACCGTTATAGGGTTCAATTCTCAAGTCCTAAACTACTTTCTGTCTTTCGTCATCCAATTCTATCACCATCGATCACATTAACCATCCAAAATTCTAGAATCTTTATTCTCATCACTTTTTATATCATTACACACCATCATCCTTTAAACCATCCAAAAATTGTTGCAAGTATTACAACACAAAGTTACTTCATTTACGATCGGGCAAATCAAGCATCTTGGTAAATTGTAAGATGAGATCACATCATTTGGAGTTGCAAATCCGTTAGCAAAGATGAAGGAATCATCCATACAAACATCTACCTACTGCCTTCTTAAACAATTTGTCAATTTGGGGACAAATCACTTTAAAGAAGGAGATGAAGCAATCCTAATCAGCACCAACTTTCTCCATGACTTGATCATATCATTGAAGATCCTCAAGGTTGATTCTATGGGAGTTCTACCTTACTTTATCTTCTATTTACTTATTTATGCATTATATAATGTTATAAGCATGCTTGAATTATCATATGTTATTATTCGTATGCATATTATATGATATTCATGCATAACCTATGATCCACATCTTTATACTTAGCTAAATCATGCATATGCTATGTTACACATCCTTTACTTATGTTTTCCTATCACTTGCATATTCATCTTAGGCGAGCAGTATGTACTCATCACATTCTTAGCTCTTCCATAGCTAATTTGGTTGTTTTCATGATTCATATAGGTACAAGGGATAATTAGGCAAGTTATGACAGCTCATACTAGCTCTAGGACAAGGAATGATAGCCCACCTAGCTTAAAGGATGGCTAAAGGAGCTGAAACTAGTTGGAGAGGAGCTGAGGACCTGATAACTGACCACTGGAGTGTAGCTAGCAAAAACTGAGCTGGAGTGACACTAGCTAGCTAAAAGTCACCAAGATAGCAACCATGAAGGGTCACCAAGCCACCCATTCGGCCATGGAGGGAATGACACATGCCTATCCATGTTTTGGCGCCAAATGAACCATTTCCTTAACTATTCGGCTATGCCATTGTAATCATTCATATATATATGCCTTTATGAAGGGATTTTACTCTTTGCTTAATAGATAGAGGCCTTTTCGGCCATGCCCTTTACAAAACTATAAATAGGGGTTCATTTTGCATTTTAAACACACAACTATACATCAATACAAATTACTTTGTGAGTTTTTCTCACGAACTTGTTCTTTTTAGAACTTTATCGACTTATCAAGCTTTGCTTGTGGCGTCACCTTCCTTTCCATTATGATACTTCGGGTTCTTGGTTCATATAACCAAAGGGTCCAAGTCCTATCTACCACCCTCAAATCCATTCTCTTAAGGACCAGGGTTATGTTTCATATAGCATAGTTTCTTTCTTTGAATCCTTTGAATACTATCATCCTTTTTGATAGAGTAGCGCAATTTTGATTTGGAAGCCTTCAATTAAGTTGTTGCAAGAACTAGGAGCTCTAGACTCAATCAAGGAAGTTTGGGCAGATCTGAAAATTCAAGAGAAAAGAGAAGAGATTTTCTTGAAATTTTCAGATTCAAGGCTGGAAATTTAAAGAAACAATGACAAAGTGAATGATTATAAGATGAATAATTAGAATAAAGTTAAAAACATTGAAAAAGATTGATAAAAGGATAGATAAAACAAATCTGAAATTTCCAGCTTTGTTGATGTTGTTTTGTCCTCGGCACCCTCTTATACGCAATTATCTAAGCAAGCAACCTCAAGCGGCTCTAACCCACCCTCCTAGATGCAATTACCTAGGCAAGAAAGAGTGTGAAGAAGATCTCCCTTATAAGAACTCGTCGAACTTATGTTGAAAAAGACTTCGAAGGCACAAGTATTCAGCACTTGCAATAACAAACTCACTAAATATTTCATAACCCAAAGAAATCTGTCTTACAATGATGGAGGTTTCATCCTTTTATAGGTGAAGGATAGACAAAGTAATTTAACTTCTACTAAAACGAGGAAAACCTAATCTACTTAAAAATAATAATAAAAATAACAGCCTTTAAACTCCTTGTGCTTGTGTGGCAAGGGATAGGGTGATAAGGCAAGTGATAAGCTAATAAGGGCTGGATGCTTGGGCAGCAAGTAAGCTCGATAAAGGCTGGTTTGCTTGGGTGTCAAGTAAGGGCTGATAAGAGCTGTTTTGATTGGGCAGCAAGTAAGAGTTGATACAGGCCTTTATTTGGACGAATTTTAAGAGTATTTGGGCTGGTTTAGATGATAAGAAATTGGTTCTTGGGAAAGGAGGCATGTATGGGCTGTTTTAAAAGCTAACTAAGCCTAAAAACACTTGTAAATCCTAATTTGGGCTAAAAATAAAAATCTGACCCAATCTTTTATAGTAACAAGTATTGGGTCTAATTACAATAAAAAGGCTAATTAATGGACATCTAAAGGCTCATGGATATCCATCTCCAACGGTGCGGCAAGTTGAGTTTTTGTGACCCAATTATTCTTGAAGGATGTTAAGTGTGGACTTCCTTCAAGAAATTCGTCTTTCTTCATGGCAGCTTGCAATCCTTTGCTAACAAATCCTTGGACGGTCGAATTCATCTTGTCCTTGATTAGCTTGGACTTGGCTCGGGTTATATTGTGCCAAGTGGAAAAGTAAGTCCATCTCGTCCTTGGAATTGCCTTGTGGTACATGTATCATCCCCTCCCTCCTCAAAAGGATTCTTCCATGAATCTGAAACGTCAAAGGGAGAAAGATCAGAAACATTAAAAGTTGTGGTCACATTATACTCACCTGGTAGATCATTTCGGTATGCATTGTTGTTGATCCTTTCAAGGACTTGGAATGGTCCATCTCCTCTTGGATCCAATTTGGATTTCCTATGGTTAGAAAATCTTTCTTTACGCATGTGCAACCAAACCCAATCTCCTGGTTCAAAGACAACTTGACGTCGACCTTTTGTTGACTTTGCCAGTAACATTTTCATATATTTTCTCCATTCTTTGCTTTGCCTTAGTGTGTATGGATTTAACCAGCTCCGCTTTCTTTTCACCTTCTAAGCTGCTAATATTATCAATAGGTAAAGGAACAAGGTCTAATGTAGTTAAAGGGTTAAAACCATAAACTACTTCAAATAGAGAATAACCGGTGGATGAATGAATAGAACGGTTGTAGGCAAACTCTACAAAAGGTAGATATTCTTCCCAAGTTTTGTGTTCTTACCGACAACGGTTCTTAGTAATACACCTAAGATCCGGTATATTACCTCGGTTTGTCCATCCGTTTGTGGGTGACAAGTAGTAGAATAAAGAAGTTTGGTACCTATCTTTCCCCACAAAACCCTCCAAAAATGGCTTATCAACTTTACATCTCTATCGGAAATGATGGTGCATGGAATTCCATGAAGTCGTACTACTTCTCTAAAGAAGAGATTGGCTACATGTGTTGCATCATCCGTTTTATGGCATGGTATGAAGTGAGCCATCTTTGAAAACCTGTCGACCACAAAAAAAAATACTATCTCGACCCGTTTTGGTACGAGGTAATGCAAGAATAAAGTCCATAGATAAATCGACCCAAGGGGAAGAAGGGATAGGAAGGGGTGTATATAAACCGTTATGACTTACCTTGGATTTTGCTTATTTACATACGATGCAAGATGCGCATACATTTTCCACGGTTTTACTCATATGTGGCCAAAAAAATGCTCCTTTACCATGTCTAAAGTTTTGGAGATGCCAACCCATTATCTTTACCGGCGCATTTATAAGTTTCATCAATAATGATACAACTAATATTGATCCTACGACCCATGATGATTGAATGTAACAATGCCAGTCTTTCAATGCCAGCCGCTTCACCGTCCGATGGCATTTTGATGACACAATCCACTTAGTGACAAGTTCACAAAGTTCCTTCAACATCATCTTCCTCTTGGCATCGTCCAAGGCTTCCGCAAAATTGGTGTGTTCATCCTCGACAACAAGTTCATTCTCCGCATTTTGTTCAATCACCCCATGCCAGTCCTTGCCTTGGCATTTTGCTTGGCAACAAAATCCTGCATTCACTCAAAGGAACCTTTCAAAATAGAAAAAGAAAATAAAAGAAAAACTAAAAATTTAAAACTGAGATATCCTAAGTACTGAAAAAAATGATTCTCCTAATTTATTCACAGTGATCAAACTGAGTTGGCAAAGAGTTACTAAATTTTCGCAATGAGAATGGTCTCTTTGGCATTATTCTGATTTCAATCTGTGGCAATCTTTTGTTTGAATAACCAACATAGAAATCCAAATAATTGGTTACTTTTGAGTATGCCGAACTCTAGATTGCTCAACAAGGGAGAATGTTTTGCCATGGGGGTTTTGAATAACCACCTTAAGAAAACCAAAATACCTCTTCCTTGTAGGCCTATCAAATCTTTGATTAAATTCAGCACCCCAGTAGTGCTTAGGTTGTGGTCCTTCTGTTTCGTTATATGCCAAGGTGTATGTATCCTCAGCCGATTCCATACTTGCCATAGCATTCTTAGGTAAATCTTTAATTTCTGGCAGCACCATATCTGGCATTATTGTCACGGCCAAATTCTCTTGCTTTAGCTCTTCATTCTCAGTCAATTGGCATCCACTTTTCCTTCCAGTAACAAGCCATTTGAGCACACCTCGCTTCATGGCATCAATCTTGACCAGAATCGATCTTCTTCGTGGCTCAATTGTTTTGCCATTGCACTGTTGTTTTATCGCATCAACTTTCATTCCTTGGCAAGTCAATGCCAGGTTCTCATCCAAAATGGATTCCATTGGTTCAACTGCATGGTATTCTTTAGGTTTATCTGTACACTTAAGAGCTTTGTTAGCATTAAAAGTGATATTTGTTTGTCTTACCAATGCAGGGTTGGCAATTACTGGCTCCACTGGTTTTGCCGAGATGGTGTTGGCATCAGATTCAGATCTGGCATTGCTGGTGCTTGCTTCCCTTTTCTCAGCTTCTTTGGTTTCTTTCGCTGGCATTAATTTATTCGCATGGCAAACAATTGGCTCTTCTTCACACGTTAAAATCTTGACTTGGTTGCCACTTAGGGGAGTGACAACTTTGTTTTGTTCTCTCTCTTTTTGTTGAGCATCATCCATATCACATGGCAGAGTTTCTGGAGGTCTGGCGTCAGATAGTGGTATGGCATCAGATAGTGCTCTGGCATCATCAGCCTCTGCCTCTTCTTTCTCTACGTCCTTGGGTTCACCTGCTGGCACTGATTTCTCTTCCTGGCAAATAATTGGTTGATTGCCTTCGTCTTCTTGGTTTGGAACTTCAGAATCCCCTTCTGTCTTGACATCGAACTTGGCAACATTATCTAGCTTTCCCTTGATGTTGTTGTGTTCAAGATCCTTGCCCTCAAATTTTTCCTCACACTCTATTACCACTAATGAGTCCAGTGTACCTATTGTTGAATATTCTTCATCAGTATAATATATTGATTCAAGTGTGTTAGGAAAAACCTGATACTCTTAATGTTGATTCTGAATTCCTTGAGGAGCAGATGGGGGAAGAAAATTGCCAGCTTGTTGATGTAGCGTTGCCATGGCATTGTTACCACTAACCGAAGTGTTTGCCACCTCCTGCTGCCTTGATGGAAGCTCTCTCTCGTTCTCTTGAGGCATGTCATTCATAGCATTTGCAAGCCTCTTGACTTGTTCTTCCGAGCTTCTCATAGCATCCATGGCTTCTTCATGTGCATTTCCAATGTAATTTGTTTGCTCTTGAGGTGGATTGTTGTGCATCGGTAGTTCTGAAGGCAATTCTGCCATGCCAAACGATCCGTTGGATCCATAAAGATCTGTCGCTAATTTCTCATGAAGAATGCTACCTTGGGATGGCATTTGGTTGAAGTCTGGTGGCACAGCAAAGTTGTTAGGTGCACAAAAATAATCGTCTTGATTATTCCAAAAAATATTATGCTGCTGATTCCATCCTTGGTTGAAGTTGTAGGAGGAATGGTTGTTCAAATTACAGTGCCCCGTGTAACAATAAGAATTAGGGTTGAAGGGGCAATTATCAAATGAGTGGCATCCTCTACAATAGGCACAAACAATGGGTGTTGCTTGCCTTTTGCTGAACTTGTTAGGCACTTCCATTGATGTAATCATGTTTTTTAGTTTATAAATCTGTGCCGAGATTGTTGTATAGGCATCCTCTTCATGCGTTTCATATCGTCTTTTCTCATGGACCGCTCTTGGAGTTGGATATTGGCAGTCATAAGTGGGAAAAATGTAGTCATCATCATACCATATGTTGCTGCCCATTCTCTTCTTTGTAGCTTTCCTAAAAAATTAATGATAAAAAATTTAGTAAAATGAAAACAAAAAAACAAGTAAAAATTAAAGCAATAAATTCCGTCGCAATCCCCGGCAATGACGCCAAAAACTTGTAGACTCTCTAAGTGAATGCTGGCAAAAGAGGCAGAAAATATGTATTGGAAAAGTAAAACAGTGCCAAGATAAGTCTTTTGCGTGCCAGTATACACGGTCTACAAGTAGTACAACAGTAAGCTGAGTATCGATCCCACAAAGATTGACTTGGAATTCAATTGCCTTGATTGTTACTTGCCTTGAGAAAAAGTTGATTTGTTTTGAAGTTGGTTTTGGAAATAACTGAAAAGAAAATAAATAAAAGTAAAGTAAAGACGTTGGCAAGGAAGGTGCTTTAATGACTGATGAGCGTTGGTAGGGAATGCCTAGTTTTAACGCTATTCATGCCGTGCCAGCCTTTAATAACAAACTGTCTTGGCATTGTTTGCGAGCAGATTCAAAATTAGCAAAGTTTCTCTCGATGGTCATTGCCCTAAATTGATCATGTAAAAACCCTATATCTCTATAGTTCATGCTTTTAAATAAACCAATTTGATTAAGATCCAATCTATACTCCTAAGGGGTAGATTTCACTCCGGAAGTAAGTTCATCTGCTTGAACGACTTCTCTCGAAGCTTCTCTCCTCAGTATTCAACAACTTAATCGTTGCCACCCCAAGTCTGTTAAGATATTGAGGAGCAATAGGCCAACAGGGCCAGCTCTCACTTGGCATAGTATTTAGAAAACATTAAAGTATGCTGAATAGATAAAACAATGCCAAAGGCAGATTTACTATTAAAAACTAAAACATAAAATAGTGTTCAACGCCAAACATCCCCCACCAACTATTAGATTAGTTCATGGTGAAGGATTTAACCAAAAAACCATAAACGTTTTCCAAATACACCATCATTAAAAAGAATTCAAAACAACTTAAAACAAGAGAATGGGCGAGAGGGGTCTCTTGATGTAGCCCTCAAGATCTAGGCTCTTGGCCAAGCTAGTCGAACCACCCTCCTTGGTGCGGCCGATTGTCAATCGTCGCACTCCAACTCCTCACTTAGATCACTCACGATCAAGCACCACCAAAAATCCCCAAAAACCACTCATTGAATGCTTGCTTGGTTGGTCTTTAAATAGGCGTGCAAGGAGAGAATAGGATAAGCCTTTGAGTTTGAATTTGAATGCACAAGGGATAAAGGATGTGATCATCTTATCCAAATTTGAAGTGACAAGCTGATAAGCTGATCAGGTTTTCACTAGCGCTGACGTCATATTGCCGATACTGTCTTGGCATCCAAGCTTGGCATGAATCTGCCAATCAATCTTGGAACCATCTTATCCGCTATTTTTTCGGAGATTGATCCAATTGCTATCTTTTCGGAGCCTGATCTTATCATATTTTTTCGGGGTCCAACCGCTTCTTGGCATGGCATCAAATTCATTTCTCTGTCAACCGGTGCTTGGCATTGTCTGGTCTATCTGTGCCAACAGCACTCGGCATTCTCTCTGGCATTCATTCCTGTGTTACGTTTTTGGGCCAAATACTATGACAAACCTACAAAATTGCCAACAAAACAACCATTTACACTGCATAGACAGAATTCTAAACTCCTTATGCAAATGCATGATTTTAACAACATTATGCAACTAAATGTACCTAAAAACAAGCAAAAGCATTGTAAGATTGGCATTAAAAATAGTACTTTTGGAGAGGTAACATGTTACATTTAATGTGTTTCAAGCTTTGAAATGTGCAGATGAATTAGAGGAATGCCAAGCAGATGATAGATAGAGTCCATCTTTAAGGTGGACATGGCATAGCTGTGCCAAAATGCTGATGATGATGCCAGTGAGACCGATAGTGAAGGAGAAGCAAGCAAGGACATTGAATAAGTAAGCTATGTCGGGCAACCAGAGCCATTGGAGTTGGTTGGCAAAAAGATGGTGGCACCAAAACCATCCATTAAGGAGCCACCTGAATTGGAGCTCAAACCATTGCCAGACCACCTCAGATATGCATATTTAGTTAAACACTCAACCTTGCCAGTGATCATTTCTGCTGATCTAACCAATGATCAGGAGGGAAGATTGCTGGAGATTTTAAGTAAGCACAAGCAAGCTTTGGGTTGGACCTTGGCAGACATTCGAGGTATTAGACCAACCATATGTATGCACAAGATAATCCTGGAAGAATATCATGGCAAAATGATTGAAGGCCAGAGAAGATTGAACCCGAGCATGAAGGAAGTCATGAAAAAGGAAATTATCAAGTGGTTGGATTCTGAGATAATCTATCCCATATCCGATAGCTCATGGGTTAGCCTGGTACAATGCGTGCCAAAGAAAGGTGGCATGATCGTGGTTCAAAACAGTAAGGATGAGTTAATCCCTTACAGAACTATTACCAGATGGAGAGTGTGCATGGACTACAGGAAGCTGAACAATGCCACCAAGAAGGACCACTTCCTGATGCCCTTCATTGATCAAATGTTGGACAGATTGGCAGGTAAAGCTTTCTATTGTTTTTTAGATGGTTATTCGGGATATAACCAAATTGTCATAGCCCTAGAGGACTAGGAAAAGAGCACATTCACATGTCCATATGGGATGTTCGCCTTTTGGAGGATGCCATTCGGACTGTGTAATGCACTGACAACATTTCAACGTTGTATGATGTCCATCTTTTCGAACATGATTGAGCATAACCTAGAGATCTTTATGGATGACTTCTCGATCTTTGGCAAGACATTTGATGAGTGTTTACGAAGTCTAGAGCTTGTTTTGAAGAGATGCATAGAGACTAACTTGGTCTTGAACTAGGAGAAGTGCCACTTCATGGTGAAGGAAGGGGTCATAAAGTAACCAAGAAAGGCTTGGAAGTTGACAAGGAGAAAGTGGAGGAAATCAAACAGTTGCCACCTCCTTCAAGTGTAAAAGGTATAAGAAGTTTTTTTGGGTCATGCAGGTTTTTCTGCAGTTTTATTAAAGACTTTTCCAAAATTTCTAAACCTTTATGCTTGCTACTATTAGAACAGAATGCCACTTTTACGTTTGACGATGCTTGTTTGAGAGCATTTCAAGAACTAAAGGAGAGACTGATCAATGCCCTATAGTCGTGGCACTAGACTGGAGTAAGCCATTTGAACTCATGTGCGATGCCAGCGATTATGCCACGGAGCAGTACTGGGACAACGGCATGGCAAGGTTTTTCATGCCATATACTATGCAGCCAAACTTTGAGTGAATCCCAACTCAATTACACCACAACATAGAGAGAATTTCTAGCTGTTGTATTTGCTTTTGACAAATTCAGATCCTATTTAGTTGGTAATAAAGTTGTTGTGTATACAGATCACTCGACATTAAAGTTCCTCTTGGCAAACAAGGATGCCAACCCAGATTGATCCGGTGGACACTTCTACTACAGGAATTTAACCTTGAGATTCGAGACAAAAAAGGCGGTGAGAATTTAGTGGCAGATCACTTATCACGCCTAGAACATCACTGTGAAAATGGTAAGACCACTGCCATAAGAGATAAATTCCCAGACGAATATTTGCTCACATTCCAAGCTATGCCATGGCATGCTGACATAGTCAACTACCTGGTCAGCAATATTTTGCCACCAAATTTGATGTATAATGCCATGAAATGTTTTCTACGAGAAGTCAAGCATTATTGGAATAAGCCAATATTGTTCAAACAGTGTGCCGACCAATTAATAAGGTGATGTGTGCTAGAGGATGAGCAACACAACATCTTGCATTTATGCCACACCGTTCCCTATGGAGGTCACTTTGCCGGAATGAAGACTTCTGCCAAGGTGTTACAGTTTGGATTCTTTTGGCCCACACCATACAAAGACGTTCACAACTATGCCAACGCATGTGACCAATGCCAACGGACAGGGAACATCTCTGGCAGACACCAACTGCCGCTCCAAAACATTATATCGGTGGACTTATTTGATGTATGGGGGATTGACTTTATGGGTCCATTTCCTCCATTGTTTGGTAATCTGTATATCCTTGTAGCTGTGGATTACATATCCAAATGGGTTGAGGTTGCGGCATTGCCAACAAATGATGCCAAGGTCGTTGCCAAATTCTTGTACAAACACATTTTTACTCGATTTGGTGTCCCTAGAATGATTATTCATGATGAGGGTACCCATTTTAAATGCAAACTAATTTCTAAAGCTTTGTGTAGGTATGAAATTCAGCAAAGGATTGCCACGGCATATCATCCTCAAACAAATGGGCAAGCTGAGATTTCAAAGAAAAAAATCAAGAGTATCCTTGAAAAGACTGTGAATCTATCAAGGAAGGACTAGTCCTTAAGACTAGATGAATCCTTGTGGGCTTATAGGACGACATTTAAAACTCCCTTGGGCACTTCACCATTTAGACTCTTGTTTGGAAAAGCATGCCATCTCCCGGTAGAGATAGAGCATCGTGCATATTGGGCTATCAAAACGCTTGATATGGCATGGAGAGCTGCTGGAGAAAAGAGATTACTAGACCTAAACGAGCTGAAAGAGTTCAGATCACAAGCCTATGAGAATGCCAGACTCTACAAGGAGAGGACAAAATGCTGGCATGACAGGAGAATCATGCCAAGACACATTGAAGTAGGTCAACGTGTTCTATTATTTAACTCGAGGCTTAAATTGTTTCCAAGCATGCTCAGGTCGAGATGGTCAGGCCCGCTTGAAGTTATAAAGCCATATGTTCATGGAGTTGTGGACATTAAAAATCTAAAGTCGAGAGAAATTTTCTAACTAAATGGCCAGTGTTTAAAGCACTATTGGGAAGGTGGTCAGAAGAATGCCAAGGAGGTTATCCTCTTAGTAGAGGTACCATAACATCATCATCAGGTTTGAATTTTTGTAAATATTAGGTTAGATGTTTTTCTTTTTCAGCATTTTCTTTATTTGATTTTTTCTTTTTTATTTTTGATTTTCCTTTGCTGCATTGAAAGGGTTTCTTTGAGTGTGTGCAGATCTAGTGTGTTCGAAATAACGCCAAGGCATGACTTGGCATGAGACGATTGCAAGTGGGAGAATTCTGTGTGCCAATCACAATGCCAGCACAAGCTTGGCATGCGACGAATGTAATTTTGGGAAAAGAACATTTACCCTAGCTTGATTAAACTCAGTCCATGAAAAGTGGAATTTTGAAATCTAACCCTAGCCGCCCAAATAATGGATAAGTTTTAATTTAAATTAAACTTAACCTCTTATTACTCCAAAATTTTGCCTTATCACTTACACGCTTATCACATCATCCCTATCACTTACACCCTTATCAAATCAAACCTTTTTCTTTTCCCTATACACACATAATACCATCATTGCCCCTCTTTAAGTCGGACTCTTTATTTACCCCCATTAAACACTCAACCTTTACTTCATCTACCCTAGCCGTTCAAAAACTTTTCACTTTTCCCATTCGGTCCTTTATCAAGAAAGAAACAAAGATTCGAGATCTTTCTCTTCTATTTCAAAAATCATTCAAACTTTCGACCTTGCTCCCATGGCTTCTTCATCAAAACTTTCTTCAATGAAGAAATCTGCCAGAAGTATGAAGACAACTTCTCATCGAAGATGTTATGCTATGAAAAGAGCTTCGATTTCAAGAATTAGAACAATTTGGGTTTTACCCTGAATTTCATGGCAGTAGTCACTAAGCACAAATGGGAAATATTTTGCTAGCAAAAAGGCAAAATCTTTCCCAACATTGTTCAAGAGTTCTACGTGCATCTCACGACCAAGGCCAGTCCATTCTTGATGATTAGAGGAAAATACGTGCGGTTCGATGAAGGATACATCAACACTATGTTTGAGTTAGATGATGAATACGAGCATACAAAGTTTGTTGCCACCATGACCGCTGCCAAAAGAAAAAAGATGCTAGCAGATTTATGTGAACCGGCACCGAAGGTTGAGTTTGAAGCTTTTATACCAGTGGCAATGCTCTGCCAAATCAACCAACGCCAGGAGATGATGCTCCAAAAGTTAAGGCCGAGGAATAGAGCAGCAAGCTATAACATTACATTCATGCCAGGGACGTTTCCATCAGGGAAATCCTTGAAAGATTATCCCCTGACTCTATGCCAACCTTCCCAGATTTTCCTGTGGAAATCTTTGCCAACGATGGTGCCATGCCAGCCAGTCCCTGATCCGTTCATACTCTAACACCCTCTGATGCCACAGTACCACTCTCCTATGTCCAAGTAGAATCTGCTAAGTTCGAAACTCCACTAGAATCTGAAGAATAAGTTTAGAAGAAATCTATTTCCCCTGCCTCGTCTATTGCCACTCCTGTCACATTAGAGCTGGTATAAATCGTTAAGGAAGCTGGTGCTTTCACCGCTGCCTCAAAACCCAGCCTCAACAGAAATAAGCACATGGCCCCTAATCATGGGACCTTTGTGAAGAGGAAGACCCACGTTACGAGATAAGAACCATCTGAAGGGGAGTCCTCCTCTTCCTAAAACTCCTTTTGTATATTTTTCATTTCATTGCATTTCCCATGTTCATGCATTTTATTTTTCTGTTTAATTGTTTATATGTGTTGTTTCCATGCATTGAGGACAATGCACATCTTTGGTTTAGGGGTGTGCGTTGCCTCACATTTATGGCATGCCATGCGTTCATGTTTACATTTCTATTGTCATGCCATGTATGCCATATAGATTAGATTTTAGCCATGCCCAATAAAAAAAGGAAAAGAAAATTGTCTCTGTCAAATTTTGAAGAATGCTAACACTTTGTTAGGCAAGTTCTATTAGTTTTAGAATAAACTGTTCGATGAAGAAATTTTAAATCTTTAGTTGTCTATTGCCAGCAGAGTAGTAATGCCAAGGCTACTTGGCATTGAACTCTAGTTTAGGGAACTTTGGTTGAACTTTACACGAGATATGCATCTAGTCTGCTTAATGAACTTAGGCTCTCTTGAAATTGAACTTAGAAAAACAAAAGACAGAAATGCCAAAGAAAAAAAGGGGGAATAAGCAACAATGTTTTCCAAATGCTGAAGAACTTTAGAGCACTCCTCTGCCTTAGGGAAAATTATTAACTTGGGTCTTCATGGTTTGCTCCCTCTTAGTTCTCAAGCCAACATGACTTAGGCTATGAGTGTAATAGGTTAGTCAGTGATGTAATTTGGACTAACGTAGGTATTCGTGGTTTGCTCCCTCTTATGTCTTACGCCAAACAGTGCATGACGCTACCCTAATCTAATGCCAGTAACAATAATAATAAAATACATTTGGTAGAATAATAATAATGAAGAAATTTTTTAAGTTTGGATAGAAAAATTTGAATAAGTGAGTTAAGTAAATTTGATGCATATCACCTTCACATTTGCACACTTAATGACCTTAGACTAGATCTATATTGTTGCACTTGAATTTGTTATCTGCTTGGCATTACTGCATGAAGATAGCTGAGGACAGAGCTAGAGCTTAATTCTACTTGCCAGCATTTGTTGGCATTCCAGCCAAAATTTTGCCGAGGTACTGTTTTTACAATTTTTGTTTCCCTTAGCTTGCATGCACTAATTGAGGACAAGCAATGAGTTAGGTTTGGGGGAGTGTTACCTCCTCAAAAGTACTGATTTTCATGCCTATTTTACAGTAACTTTGCTTGTCTTTGAGTATATTTAGCTGTTAATTACATGCATTTGCATAAGGAGTTTAGAATTGGGCTATGCCAGTGTGAAGGGTTGCTTGTTGGCAGTATTACAAGCATGGCAGAGCAGATCAACGCAGGAAGGGAACGATTCCAAGAAGGATGCTGAGTAGCTATTGGTAGCGAAAGACCAAAAATTACCGAAGCACCGGTTGGCAAAGAAGAGGTATTTGATGCACGGTCGAGTGGATGGTAAACCATTGATAACGTCAGTACTAAGATTTAAACGATGGATAAGATGATCACATTCCTTATCCTTGATCATTAAAATTTAAATTCAAGGCTTATCCTAGGTCATCCTTGTACGCCTATTTAAAGAACTCAAGCAAGCACTTGAGGGGAAGATTACGAGAGAGAGAGAGAGCTTTATTGATCACAATCGGTTGTACTAAGGAGACGTGGTTCGACCAAGCTTGACCGAGAGCTCGAACCAAGAAGGGCTGCATCGATAGATCCTCTTTTAGCCCATTCTCTTTGTCGAATTTATTTTTATTTCTTTTAAATAATGTTTGTTAAAAATGATGAAGGTTTTGGTTTGATATCCTCACCATGAACTAATTTAATAGTTGGTGAGGGATGTTTGCGTTGAACGCTATTTTTATGCTTTGTCTTTAATAATTAAAATGCCTCGGCATGGTTTTCCCTATCTAGCATGTTCTTTGATTTTATAAACTTTGTGGCAAACGATTGCTGGCATTGATAGCCCAATGCACCTTAATATCTTAATAGACTTAGGGGGCAATGATTGTTTACAGATACTAAGGCGAGATGCTTCGATAGAAGTCGTTCAAGTAGATGAACTTACTTTGGGAGTGACTCTACCCCTTAGGAGTATAGATTAGAACTTATTTAAATTGATTTATGAAAAACTACACTAAAGATATACAGGAGTTTTTACATGGTTAATTTAGGCCTTTACCATCGAGAGACACAACGCCAACTTGAATCTGCTTGGCAAACAATGCCAAGAAAGACTATTAAAGGCTGACATGGCATGAATAGTGTGAGAACCAGGCATTCCTTGCCAACACTCATCACTCATTTAAACTCTCCTTGAGCCAACGTTGTTTTCCTTTCCTTTCTTTTCTTTTAAACTGTTTTCAAAACCAACTTCAAATCAACCAAACTTTCCTTTGACAAGTAAAACAAGCGAAGCAACTAAACTCTTGGCCAATCCTTGTGAGATCGATAACTCAGCTTACCGCTGTATTACTTGTAGACCGTGTATACTTGCACGCAAAAGACTTAGTCTTGGCACTATTTTCATACATTTCCAACACATTTTCTACCCTTTTTCCAAGCACTTACACAGTCCAAACATATACCAACAAATGTAACCCACTTGACCCAATCTAGTCGTAAGACCAAAACGAGCAAGCTACAATGGGATTTACTAAGACAAAATCAAAAAAATTAATTAGAAAATGGTCTATTTTATTATTTTATCTTTTCTAAATGCTTAATTAAGTCCTAAGGTGATCATGCTAGCAGTGACTAAATTACAACTCAATCAAGCGTAGAATTGACATTCAATTGCACGAGAATGCATTTTAGGGATCTAATTGAAATTACAGATAATTATGGAGACTTCTCTAAAATTTAAGTTACCAGTCCTTAATTAGTTATATTCTACAATCAAGTTAAATTTCAACTTAAAATAACCATCCAAACACATTTAATTGCATGATCAAGAAATAGGGACTAAACTACAAAGATTCAAACTTCAGAAAGCATTTTAACAGAATTAACGAACTGCGTATCGGTACACTAACACCCCGTATTGATACGGGTAAAAGTTACAAATGTGTACACTGATACGGTACTCAAGCATTTTGGTAAGAGTGTTAAATATTCAAAACAGGGAATTCCAGTAGCCAAAAGGCGTAACGGTATGGTTGCCCGTGTACTAACACCAAGCCAAAAATCCAACAATGCATACCGATACGGTCACCAATCGTATTGGCATGCCAAGGCATTTTTTCCCAAATTGAGCCGAGATAGGTCCCCGTGTACCGATCCCCGAGGGCCCATACCGATACAGCCAGACCTGTAATGACCTCTTGGTCGAACATATGACACTTTGGCTCAATCTAACATACTCCAATCAACCTCTAATCACCATATAACCCCTAAAACATTAATTCCTCACTCATAAAAGCATGGTAGAAGATCATTCACATCATATCATATCCAAATCAAATCCCTATATGCATGATTTCTACCCAAGCATGCAAATTGATTCCCAACCCCTCAAAACCAAATATAAAGCATCATACAAGTCCAAAACACCAAACATAACTTGTACAAATAGGGAGTATCCAAAATAAAGCTCCCAAATACAACTTGGTCACATTGCCTCTTATTACTACTATGTATTTGAAAAACCATACTTGAAAAATATTTCGACCCTTGGATCTCCTCTTGCCTACTTTTTGTTCGAAAGTGCTTATTTCTCTGCATTGATGAGAAATGAGAGCGTAAGCTATAAGCTTAGTGAGGGCATATCAAAAACACTCATCAATGCATTTAAAACCATTTTAATTCAAATCAAATGTATAAGTCTCATGCCAAAATCATCTCATGATTCTATAATCTCTTCAAATATGCAAATTTAAATCATTTGCAACACATGTATCATGGATTTCTATCACAAACCTCAATTTAATCTTCATATGTCAAAATCTCCAAATAGCAAGCTTAAAGATCGTCGCATGTATAAACCATATTATACAAAACATAATCCATTTCTCATGATACATTATCTCATATATTGGCATTCAAGTGATTCAAAAGCAAGTTTCATTTTATTTTATAAAAACACATTGGATACACTGATTTCCCAAGTGGTTCCTTAGACCACATCACATATATCCTCAAACTGGAGCAGCTCTCAATGGTTATAACGTATAAATCCACTAGTGGGAGAATTGGCACACTCTTGACCCCTCGACCACTGTAGTCCTCATGGTGGAGCATGGCACACTCTTGACCCCTCGACACACATGAATCAACTTATTATAGTGCACTTTAAACCCTATGGCTAGCCAACTATATCCGATAACATTTTATCTCAGCCACTTGCCAATATACTCAATAAAAACCACATTACTATTTTACATATGCATCAATCTAAACTATTTTCCAATACATTAAACCGTGTATTCTAGCATTCTCAAAATTCTTTCATAAATCATTTACCATTCTCAATAATCATCATATATGATTCATTTGCAACATTTTTCATTTCTGAAATATGCATATAACAGTAGGTAATCAAATCTATAAGCATGTGCATGAGATTGTATTTTGCAAAACCGAAAACGAGAGAGAGCTCAACCAATACTTACTTCTGAGCTTAGATAAGTGTTTCAAATTTATTCTAAACTCCCAATAACCATCTTCAAACCTTTTAAAAGTAATAAAACACGTTTCCACTCACCAACAACCCAAAGCTCTCTTTCCGTTGAGAGAATCAAGCTTCCGCAACCTCTCCAAACGCTAAAGGATCCAACTCCCCTGCTTTACCCAATCAAAAACAGAGGATTAATGCACTTCCATGCTTCTCTAATTTCCAGCAACCATTAAACACAACTTTGCCTCGCTAAAAACCATCAAACACCTCTCTAAAACAACCAAAATCATCACCAAACTTCATCTAAACAAAGCCCAGCCAAAACCTATTGATTTTAACATTTTAACAACATCAATTAACATCCAAAAACATCTTTATAACATCTTTATACCTCCAGTAACCTTACAACACCAAGATCACCTCATTGCAATTCACATAGTTTCCAGATTTCTTTAATTAATCCTTCTTACAACATTAAAACACATCCTACTAGAGATCTAAATCAATTTGATCCAATACAAAATAGATCCACAACAGTGTTTATCAAATTTTTACATCAAAACTCATTTTAATTATCATATTCATGATTTAATCATAATTCCATAACAAAAATTAGTTGTAAAGGATCAAGAACTTGTGAATTTCAATAAAGAACCTTTAATTAGAGGAGAGAAATGAAAATCACCTCTAATTGCTGATTTCTCCCTTAATTGGCAAAGGTTGGATGAAAGCTTCAAGAAACTAAGTAGATTTTGATGTAAAAATCAAAGGAATCAAATAGGAAATCAAAAGAGATTTATTCCTGAGAATTTTGGAGTGAAATTGATAGTTTGGCTGCTGAGAAAGTTGAGAGCAAAATTAGTTACGTGAGATAATGAATTTGGTTAATTAAAAATCCTTTTATCAATTCTATTTTATTTTAATATTAAAACCTCTTTAAAACTTTTAAAATAGCCTAAATTAAGGGGAAAATCTGATGAAAAATTTTGGTTAGTTAGCTCCTTAAAGATTCTAAGTTTTGATCCTCTTACAATTTAGTCACTAAAAACAATTTTGAGAACTTTACATTTTAGTCACCGAACCAAAAATGTCCCAAAATCAGATTTAATTCCTTCAAATTGAGTTTACCAAAATACTTAAAATATTAATTATGCATTTTCTAAAATGTTTCTATATTTTATTTTAGCCAAAAATTATTTATTAAAATTTAATTCCTGAAACTAGCTCAAGTTGCCTAATCTGGTTCTCCCGAACCGTCTAATCGGCCTATCTAACATCTAGGACCAAATTCAGGGCGTTATAGTATGAGTGTATATTCTCAAAGTTGTTTGACACCGGGCCTCACTCTAAGTGTACGTTCCCGAGGCTGTGTGACATCGGGCTTCACTTCAAGTTTGTTGGTATGATTCATATGTGCTGTGTGAGATTAATGCATTCCATTATTTTTGCTATGTGTTTAGGCGGCTAGAGGTAGCGCCCATGTAGTCATGTTGCCTTGATATCATCTCTAGTTGCATGCTCTTATTTATGATTTACATGATGCATGGTTGAGTGGAAGTGTATCCATTGAGCTTCGTTAGCTCAGCGTTCGAAATTGTCGTTTTCGTTCGTAGGTTAGTAGGATTGACGAGCATCGTTGGAGAACCAATAGAGTAAGACTTCAGCGTCGACTTGTTATCCAAATACAATATTTATATTTATTTGAGCTATGTATTCGTAGGACCCTATGTTGTATTGTAATTTCTCAGTTTGGATTTTAACTTGAGAGTTAAATGCTTTCAATTATGTATTTTAACTCGAGCTCCCATGTAACGTTTTTAATGGATTTATCGACTTTGAAATATTCAAACTTAACAGATTTTATGAATGAGTGTGATTTGGGGTAAACCTAGTTACAAAATTTTGTGGTAATGGATTGGGCTTGAGGCCCAAATGTGGCATCTAGGTTGATGGTGTTACACAAAGGGGAAGATTTAAAATCTTGACAATTTTTTTTAAAATAATTTTTTTACCAAGTGTTTTGTTATATCAAAAAGGGGAAGATTGTTAGACTTATTTTGATTTTGATATAACTAAAAGGACTAATTTGTAAAAAATTGTAAACTTAATATATTCGATTCAAATTTGTCAACAACACTTTTTAACTTGTTAAAATGATTCCAAAAAGGTTTGACTTTATTCCTATATCGAATATACCTTTAAAATCAATTTTAGCCAATTTTCTAAGTTTTTAATGTAGATTTCTATACCCTTTAAGTGGTTTCGAAACCTTTTCGGCAGTAAGGTCTGAAATCCATACCTGGGCAAAGGTTTCGATACCCAGTCCAAGTTTTGAAAGCCTCTAGGCATGGTTTTGAAACCATGTCTTGTAACAATTATTTTTTCCCCTTTAAAACCCCTAACAATTTTGAATCCTCTGCAAAGGTTTCAATACCTCTATGCAAGTAAGGTATTTAATGTTAGTCTTTAATGGTTTCCAATAGCTTCAAAATTTCAGAACGGTTAGAAAAGTTAAAGAGCATATAAAAAAAGGTCTTCAAGCAGTAATGAAAACTCAAGAAAGTCAACCCAATATTCAAGCAATAAAAAATCCAATTTGTATTCAATTTTAGTCTTTCTTGTGTACATTTGTCTTCGTTCTTCATTGTATTTCATATGTAAGTGCTCTTGGGTGTGTGAGGATTTTTATTGTTTGCAAATTTGTTTTCTCTTTAGGAAAGTATGTAGACTTAAGATTTTGGGTATGAATCTTAAGGGGTTTGTAAGGTTACACATTGTCCTCAAAGGTTGATAAATTAGTGAATTTGTGAAATCTTTAGTGTGGATAGCTAAGGTAGTTGACGTAAACTACATTGAGGGAGTTGAACCACTCAAAATTTCTTATGTCACTTTTATTTTCTCTCAAAGCTTCCACCAATTTTTTTATTTTGGGAATTTACTCCCTCTTGGCCACATTCGGTCTTTTGATTAACTCAACATCTTTTAGAAAAATAGATTTTTTTGTAAAAAAGGAAAATTTTTAGAATTTTTTAATTTGGCACGTGTCACATTTTTACTGGTTAACGATTTTTTTTAACTTCTGTTACGAAAAACTCTAAAATGGTTACAAAATAAATCGTTAGGCACCTACTTGACTCGAAAAATACTTTAGGCACCTATCTAAAAAATGTATAGTTTGGTCACTTTTTATTATTAAGCCCTTATTTTTACATTAAGCCTTATTATTTTTATTAGGGTAAAGTACAAAAATGGTCACTAAACTATCCGAAAAAATACAAAATGGTCACCAAACATTTAAAAAATACATAATGGGCATTAAACTTTAGTTTTTATTACAAAATGGTCACTGAGTCGTTAGCTGTCACTCATTGAATGACGTGATAATTACGAAAATTTGAATAATAACACATTTAATCCTCTATATTTACATATTTAATCAATTTAGTCCTAATTTAACTCTCATTCTTGATGTCTAAATTGATTGAATGTGTAAATATAGAGGATTAAATGTGCTTTTATACAAACTTTCGTAACTATCATGTCACTCAGTTAATACTACCTCCGTCCCATTTATTTTATCCATTGTTGACTTTTCACACAGTTTTAGGAAGAAAAAGTTTGTGTAAGAATGTGTAAGAAAGATGATGTAAAATAATTGAAACGACAATTTTATCCTTGAAAAGTAGAATTTTGTTTTGTTGGGAAACTAAAAAAGGGTATAAAGGGAAATGTGCCTTATAAAAGTTGTTGATTTTTTCAATGAGACATTTTAAGTGGGACAATTTTAATACAAAAGGGACATATTAAGTGGGATAGAAGGAGTAACAGTTAACGGTTCAGTGACCATTTTATAGCAGAAACTAAAGTTTAATGCCCATAATGTAACTTTTGAAAGTTTGGTGATAATTTTGTATTTTTTAGGATAGTTTAGTGACCATTTGCGTACTTTACCCTTTTTTTATTATCTTAACTATCCAATATTCATTATTTAAATCCGTATTGGAGTCCTACAATTATAGATCCGGATCCAAAACTAGCATCAAATGCTGCAATGCATCAGTATTTAGATTAAAACCAATGTTGAGCAGAATATGGATATGGTTTTAGCCTCTGACTAAGCTCATATTCATCCATTGAACAGGTTCTCAGATTTGACTTTGAGCTTTACCTAAAACTTCATATGACCTACATGTATAAGAATTGACCCCGATCAAACCAATTTCCGTTACTGCATAATAAATAACCAAAGCACAATGACAACACTTCAGCTACTCCTGCTTCGCAAATTCACCTAGATGACTAATTCCAGTACAAGTATCATGTGCCAACCATTTACAAACAATGACCATCAACGATGACCGAACTGATTATGAGTCCCATTACTTCATAATAACAGGAGCTTCGCATTCGGAGAACATCTCAGCTCACCCTGCTTTGCCCAGATCAACAAAAATTCACCTAAAACTCCATAGACTATAACCATGATTCTAATTCAGGTTTACAAACAATGTTTAAAACAATAAGATGGTAGATATTTTCAACATTCCACACATACACGGCTATAATTTTCCTTTGCTCAGAGTTTGAGTTTCGAGAAGCTAGTAAATAATAGGTAGTAAAATATGATCATATAAAATTCACTTTTAAAGCCAAATTTAAATGATTATGACTACAGTTCGTAACAACAGAATCATCATAGTAAAACAGTTACTCTAAGAAACAAAAACAGCCAAATGAACCCCAGCACTTCAAAATCATTACTTCATTAACCATCTTCATCCATTGTAAGTTCAATCCATGAAACAGTTACCAGATCATCTACCTTGAATACCGACCATATCTGTTAAATAGAAATTTTAAGGTTCCTGCTGTTCTTTTGGATTTGGTGATGCGGGAAGTTCCTCTTTTCCATCATTTTCATCAGGGCGGTCAGATGGAGGGGGTTCCTCGTTTCCCTCATTTTCAACAGGCTGATCAGATGGTGGGGGTTCTTCATTTCCACCATTCTCAGGGTGGAAATTTATGGGGAACTTTGTCACCCGGGGTTTATCAGACAGAATATTTCTTTGGACTTTCTCGATCAAGACCTTTGGGGGAGGTTCCTCTCTAAGCTGCTCATCATCATAATCATTGTTAACATAGTAGCCTACTCCGACAAACTCTTGGCCAAGATATGAACAAGTCAGTAGAAGCACTGTGACACCTATAATATCTTCTTCACAGATCCTCGATGGGTCTGGTGGATCTGCCTGTGACATATTCAAGGACAAAGGTAAGAAACTAAAACGGATACATCAAATCTACAAACTAAAATCTAGTTGGTTGACATTGCCTGTAATACAAAACGGTAATTTCCAACATTAACAGGTCCAACAAGTACACTCTCCAATAGTTGATCATAAGTCTCATCTTCCGCAGATCCAACATAGATAAGTTTCCATTCTAAATCTGTCAAGTAAAACATGAATATATTTAACCTCAAAGACTAGAAGTCAACAAAAACATAGCATTACAAGGTAGACATTAAGTCTTACATTAGATCAATACAAACATGCCCAGAATGTATTCATGAATAGTAAGAACACAAATATAAATCAATGCCTACCATACCTGACAAACATAAAATTTTTATTTTAATGAAACTCAAACTTCTAAATGTAACAGGAGACTTAAAAAAAATAGAAGCAACCATGCTAGAAACATAATCTGTCTTAAACTCAATTTCTGAGTCCAAGTGACATAAACAGCAAAAACATTCGAAAACAGGTCACCACGCTGAAAAGCTGCTCTTCTACACTCCGAATCGGGATTCCACATTTCTTTGTTCTAGAAACTTTAGAATACTTTTGTACAATATGACAATTAGCAACCATTCTACTTAAATCTGGAACTCTGGTCAACACCCAAGTTTCTTGCATAAATTATATCAAAATACCCACATATGCATCCCCAACATAATAAAATTATGTTCATGTGCTCTTCAGGAGATTAATATAGGGTTATTGAATAACAATCCATTGGAAATCAGACTGCAAAATGCCAAAATATAGACTAACATAAAGCTTTACAACTTAAAACGAAGTTACTTATTTCTTTTCATCATCTTCTTCTTCAAACAAGGAAAGATGAATATATTTTTTAATCTAACATAAAACTTCACTTTCTACAGAATAGGAAATACAGCAACTTCCCACTTCTAAGTTTCATTCTTGAAAAAAAAATATCATATGGACTGATAAAACCAAAATATACAATCAAAACTTGCAAGTGAAGATCAATTTATAACTGTCCCGAACCCTAGCTTTCTCCAACGAAATTACAAACCCTAACCCACAACTATACCACCAATTAACTAAATAATCTAATTCATGCAAACTAAAATCTTTATTGTCATCCGACCATTTTATAATTCTACAAACGGAAGAAAATGGGGAGGCTCATAGCCTTGACCTCAACCAAACCCTAACAAAAAAAAAACTCAAAACCAAAAAATTAAAATCTTAAAAGCATTGAAACCACAAAAAAATTGTTTAGAAAGAAAGGGTACCGTCTTTAAGAGAAGTCAAACACTCGTAGGAGATCTCGAACTGAAAAGCAGACAAAAAGAACACTGGGTTATCCAAAACGCTAACGTTAGTAATGTTGACGGCACTCATTGTCACGAATCAGAGAAAAATTACACTATTTACAAATAGATTAAACCAAACCCTAGCGTCTCGAAAATTCATCAAACTCCAAATGAAAACCTAAAGTTAAAAAATAGAAAAGAGAGAGTGCAGAAGAAGCAGAAGATAGAAAAAAATAATCAGAGACGAAGAAAAAGAAGTGGTTTTAGGAGAATAAGAGGAACTGTTTTCTTGGAGTGGGTGGATTTGGAGTTTGAAAGAAACTTGAAATGAGAACGGAATTAATAATGGATTGGATTCGGAAGAAGAAATGGAAGGAGGGAAAAATGAAGGAAATGGCGATCTTAAGGGGAAATAAAAATAAAGTTTTTATTTATTTACTTGATTTGGGTAACCGGAAGCTGACGAAAAGTGTACGATGATAGCCGGTTGTCAAATTTGGCGGGAGATTGCAATGGTATGAAAATATAAAAACAAAACGAATAGAACCCTAATAAATTAATAAATGATTTATATTCGATACACATTCGGCGAAAATAACAAGTTTCTAAAAATATCTTAGTTTTAGTGTTAGAAGATAGGAGTTTAGGTTTATGTAATGGCGTTTAGCAAGAGGAAGCATCACCAGCGACCGCTCAAGCCCCCACCTTCTATCTTCATAACTTTATAGATTTTTCAAGTGACCATCTAATAAGTTAGTGTTGTCCAGATTTTTTTAAGTTGTATGTATGGTGTTTTCTTAAAAAATGAAAATAATGTGTTTGATATATTTTAATCATATTTTTGTGGTTTATTAATGAACTATTAAATTAATTGTTCAAAGCAATGCAACATATTTTCGTTCTATAGGGTGTAACACACTAAAAATCGGTCTAGTCGAAATTGAGTTCCGGTGATCAGAAATCCTGTACCGAAAAGGTCCAAATATTGCATTGACTTTGACCGTGTGGTCTATTGTATTTATATTGGACTCTAATTGAGGTAATTTATTGATTAAGGACCTTATTGAATTTATCAAAAACTGTTTAGTGACTAAATTATAAAAAAATTGAAGTTTGGGGGAAAATGCAAAGTTTGAGAAGTTGAGAGACTACCCTTGTAATTATCTTATTTTGGGATGAGTCACCTACTAGTTTGCCCCGTCCCACGTGAACTTTGTTAAAAGAGATTGAAAAGATGATAGGAATTGATGGCTATCATCATAGTCTTAAAAAGAGGAAAAGCAAGGAAAAATTAGTAAATGATTAAAAATAACTTACCCTTCACGAAGGGAAATCTTCACCGGTTATTGATTTAAGAAAGTGAGTGTTTTATAACACCGAAATCTTTGCTATCATCTCTTATTCTTATCATCTTCTTCCTTCCAGCAAGCACCTCCCTACCTTTAAGCTAGCACCTCTATTGTTGAATTTTTCAAGGTTCAAGTTTGCTTCGATCCATTGATTCCATTGTGTAGCCATTGATTTGGTAAGCTAAAACCCCTAAATGATTGATCAATTCCATAGATCATTGAGGTTTAATTTTAGTTGAAGTTATTGAGCACCTAAGTTAAACCCATGATCATCAAGGCTTTGATCCATGTATATCTAATAGCTAATAGCTATTTCAACTTTAACTTTTAACTTCGATATCGTTGTATTAATTTGAACACTTGTTGTTGTTTTACCTAGTTCAAGAGTTGAAGATAGAAGTTCCATCATCTCCATCAAAAGCTAGGAATAAGAGAGGGTCATCCGAGAGCCTTAGGAGCTTTGGTGTAACGCCCTGAAATTGGGCCTAGATGTGGATTGGATTAGGTTAGTGGTTCGAGAGAACCGGTTTAGGCGATTCGAATAGTTTTGGGAAAATAAATTTTATACAATGGATTTTGGGTAAAATTAAATTTGGAAAAATATTAAAAGTTACTTAATTAATATTTTAAGTAATGTGGTGAAATCAATTTGAGATAATTAAATCTGATTTTAAGACATTTTCATCTAGTGACTAAATTGAAAAATATGCACCGAAGTGCTAATACACATAAGGTCGTGCCCACCATATGATCTAAGTGTCCTTTATATACACTATAGTGCTAAACCGAGTATGCAGTGTGCTGCTGGTCTCTATGGCATGCCAACTATACCCTATCCCTTAATGACATACTTGGGCATATATTCTATATTTATTTCATCCATGGTAATGTATATCAACATAATTTAACATTAGACAGTTCATACTTGAAATAACATTCATAATATAACATCATATATAACTAGTGATCCATGCATTTATATTCAACTTTTGACATATTTAAAATATGTCAATCATATTCTCCATGACATAAATATAATGATAATAAAATTTGGGTAGGCTCATGGCAAGCCATCCCAATGATGTATAAAACATCAATGTGTCATGATACGTATGTGATTGCACTCACCTTGGCCACTTAACATAATGGCTCACTAAGTCCTAGTTCGATCCTTTCTTTCATAGAACCTCGAACCTTCTTTGATTCAGACTTGACTTCATTAATCACATGAATACAATAAAATATTTGTTAGATTCAAATCTAACAATACCTTAAACACGTTGTCTAATATAATCATTTGAATATAAAATTTCCAAATATTTTTGTTTCTTCCTTGTACTGTTCAAAAACTCATTATGGTCCTTAGTGACCAATTTGAACTTTCATTAATTCTCCCGAGCTTGCTGACTAACATTTAAATACAAAATGTTTCAAATTCCATTTTCTGGCAGCTTGCGCTACCTTCAAAGATTTATTTCTATAAAATAATCTACAACTCAAAATTTGATTACGTTTGTTCTAAAAGAAACTAGATTCGATAAGCTTTTCAACCATATAATTTAATAGCCCAAATACAACTCATACGATTTATGAAGAATTTTCAAAGTTGAATTTCAGTGCTGAATTCCATAGCAGACTGGTATTCTATTTTTTGACCTTCCATCACTTAAAAATTCATATATTTTGATATACAAATCGAAATCAGTCACCGTTTGTTTTAAAAGAAGCTAGACTGAACCAAGAATACAATGATATGAGGATCACTTTCTAATTAGTTTTTTTTAGAATTTATGGTGAATTTCCAAACTCACTGCCAAAAACCAAATTCTAGGCAGATTTCATAATTCTAATCTTTATCACTCTTTAACCATTCTAGCACTCTAAATTAACTTTAATTACATAATCAAGCATAAAGAACATCATTCAAACTATTTCCATCTCTAAAGAAATTTTTGCAATGTCTCCCCCTAATTTTCTTTAATTGTCGAATGGTCCCTAAACCATATACCATAGAAATTTCATCACTTTAAGCATATAAACAACATCACAACCCCATTTCCAATATAAATAAATCTTAAAACATGAATTTCCAACATGTCCTTCATCCAACTTAATCACCAATATTAACTTAGAAGCATGGAAACCTTGCAAAACTCATATCAAAAGAAAGAGAATTCCATGGAGATCAAATCTTTATTTCATGACTTAATCCAAAAAACAACTAAATCAGGATCAAAAATTAAATTGAAAATTTTTCTTACCTATCTTGGAGACTCACTGCAATGGAGGAGAAAATGAGCTAAAATCCACACTTTTCTATTTCTTTAATTCATGCCAAATGGCATTATTTAACAATATTTTATAATAAAAATCTCCTTAATAGTCAAATGACTATTTCACCCTTAACATCCAATGCTTCTCATCTTGCCACATGTCATCATCCTTCATCCAATGGCCTAGATTTAATCTTGAATTAGTAGTCACCATCTTTGCCCTTATAATTTTCCAAAATTACGATCTTGCCATTTTTTATCCAACGGCTCATATTTAACATGGAAAATCAACTTAAATCTAAGGGTTCATATTCTTCCAACAAAAAGAAAATATCTTAGACATGTAAAATGATATAATTAACCTTGCCTTATTATCCTTCAAAATATCTTGAATATTCGATCTGATTATCCGAATATTTTTCTGAACTTTATCGCTTTATAGCCATTAATACAAACTCTATACGAAAAATTCGGATAACATGGAAACGTCATTCTTGGGGGTAAAGTATTCATTTACGGGGTTAAAATACACAACTTTTGAAAATTACACTTTGGTCCCTGAACTTTTCCAAAGTTTATTCTTTAGCCATAAAACTTTTAAAATTTACATTTTGGTCACTAGCCAAAATTGGGATATTACAGATCCCTTCCATGTTTCCATGCTTGATTTTTGAGTGTTTATGAGGTCATACGATGATTAGAGGTTGAATTAAGGGTGTTAGATTGAGCCAAAGTGTCATATGTTGGACCTAAAAGTCAATATAGGTCTCACCGTACCAGTACGCCTCCTTAGGGTGTTGGTACGTGGGGACTTGTCTCAGCTCATATCGTTCAAATTTGCCTAGCCATACCGATACGCCTGGTAACAGTATCTGTACGCATAGTTGAGAAATAGTGAAGGTTTTGGTACAAGGGTTACTGTTTCAATATGGTCAATGGCTACTGGAATCTGGATTTTCAAACCACACAAGCCCCGTACCAATACAGTTGAGGACCGTATCGGTACGCATTTTTTCTTTAGTACCATTTCGATACGGTGAACACCTGTTCTGATACGCTAACCGTTAATTCAGTTATTATGCTGTCTGATGTTTGGAATCTTTGCATTTTGGTCCTTGGTTCTTAATTATGCAATTAAATAAGTTTGAATGATCATTTTGGTTTGTGATTTAACATGAAGGCATGTACTATGATTAATTGAGGATTGGTAACTTTAATTTTCTCATAAATGTTGAAAATTATGTTTTAGTCCCCGTAAGCTTAATTTGAGCAATTGGATGTCGAAATGACGCCCGATTGAGTTGTAACTCTAACAATATCTTGTATGATCACCTTAGGACCTAAAGATGCATTTAGATAAGATAAAATAAAAAATAGACCATTTCAATTGTTCTTCTTTGGGGTTTATTTCGATAAACCCTAATATAGCTCGCTCGATTTGGTCTTGCGACTAGACCAGGTTAAAGGGGTTACATTTGGAAAGTAAGGTGAGTGTAGTTGGAGTCTCAAGAATAGGCTAGGTGCCTTTCCCGATTTCATTGACATCGAATATTGCATAGCTAACATTGTGTCGAAGGATTTTGCATCGAATCTCTTTGGAGACTATATTGGTAAGCATCGATAAGCTATTGCATTGAAATATTGTTCATAAAAACAATGTTATTGTCATTGACATCATCGAAGCATTGAAATATTGAAACATCAATCATCGGATATCGATATTGTCATTGCCATAGCCATTTATAGTGATATTGTCATTGTCATAGACATTGGATATTGATATTGCCATTGTCATCGAAACATTGCCATAGATATAGCCATTGTCATTGGACATCAACATTGATATTGTTATTGCTATTGAAATATTAACATTGGCATTGATATTGCCATTATTATTGACATTGACATTGTCACCGTTATTGTCATCGATATGGTCATTGTCATTGTTTTTACCATCGACATCGTTATTGTTATTGAACCTTGGATTAGAAAAGACATTAGATACAACTGCATGCTATAGAGTTCATGAGTTCATTGGTATGGGGGACTATGGTCCTAGGGCTGCAACCTTTATTGTGGCTAGACGAAGGGATGTTTGTCTTATTGGTCAATTGGCGAGGCAAATGGACTAGACCATTCATTGATTTGGCAAGGCATAGAAATTCATGTATCCACTATCTTGTTTCGATCCAAGGGAATACTATAGATATATGTCCAATATGTTATTGAATATGGTTACAACATTGATATTGTCATAACATTGACATTGTCATAGTATGATTTGAATTTCATACCATCGTTATTGCCACTGTGTATGATTACCTCACTAGGCAAAGTATGCCTAATGCATTTCATCTCATGCACTTTAGGTTAAGGAAGATTTTTGCAAGAGATCGGGAAGTTAAAGGTTTTTGGCAAGTCACAACGGTACCTAAAGTAATATTTATTATCCCTACAAACTCCTAGTATGGTGGCATGATAGTTTGTTAAGTTACTTTTGGCCATTTTATTGTATATATAAGTTGTGTGTGGTTGTGTAAGCTTAAGTGCCTAAGATGACACATTTAAGATTGGCTAAAAGTGGTAAAATTGCTTATTTGACCTAAAAAGGTAAAATCCTAGTAAATGTATTCACTTAGCTATAAAATTTGGTATGAAAGTAGAATATGGTTAATTAAACTTGTCTGTAAAATTTTATAGGATTTGGACACTGTATAATAGGTCAAAATGAATAAAAACCAGACCAAATCTGTCATTACAAACCATTTCGTACCGATATGGGTGATGTCCTATCGGTATGAGTATGCATTTTTGAACCAGGTCAACAAGGTGTATCGACATTGCCTTGGGCGTATTGGTACAGATTTTTGACACTAGAAAATTACTGTAGTTGGGTATCGATACGGTCATGTATGTACCGACACCTTATTTAATCCAATTTGAAAAATATTGAGTTCGAAAGAAATAATATTCATAATAATAAAGGTGTACTGATATTGGTCTAAGTGTATCAGTAGGCACATTGGTCACTAGAATTGATAATGTTTGAATCATGCTTGGCATACCGGTACGACCTTTCGAGTACTAGTACCGATACAGGTAATTCTGTTAAAAACCATTAGAGTAATTCTGAGAAATTATAGAATGGTCACTATTTAATAAATGGGTTAATCAAAGAGGTAAATGATCTCAGATCGGGATGTAAATTTATATGTACACTGGTTATAGACTGAATTTCACATTGGTGAGCTTAATTTTAAAAAATGACTCTAATTTACTGGAATTGTGGATTAGTCCCTAAAACTTGTAAAAGTTTAGAATTGGTCCTAAATTGATAACCATAGCTCTGTATTGATTAACCGTCCTCATGGTACTGTTATACTATTGCATTATAACATCGATAAATATCGTTATGATTTTAAAATACTAAAATTATTGAATAATGATTAAAACATTATACTGATCACTGTATTGAACTTCGATAACATACTTCGACCTGACTCTTGACCAGGCCAGGAAAGGGGTGATACATTTGTGGTATCAGAGCTAGAGTTTAGTCAATTCTAGGACTAAACCGAAGTCTATTGTATTTTCATTGCATTGCATATGCCACCTAGGAGTTATTTATATTTTGTATATTGTGACTTATTGACTAACCTGATCTCTTTTCATTTTATAGTATAGTTGTATGTAGTCAAACAAAGCTCACATGAGTATTGAGCTTTTACCGACTCCTTGATTCGTTACGAAGAATAAAGGGGGGAGACCATCTAAGTCTATAAGACTCTTGATAAGAATCATTAAGCCTTGAATTATCAAGGTAGATTGCTGAGCTTAAAGAATTACTAAAGACACAGCTAAAATATATGAACAATCTTTGACTTTATAGCAGCCTAAGTAGGCTGTACAACCCTCTGTGGCTATAATTTCAACATCTTAAACCCTTATTGCCTAGTCTGCCTAGTAATGGACTTACACACTCATCGAATAGGGTAAATGATAACCCTAAACTTGTTAGATATCGATTATTAAATCATTGTATTAATATTGCTACCATCAAATCATCGCAAGGCTATACCGAGCATCGATATTGGATTATCGAGTCATCATTTTAGACCATGTTATAGAAGTTACATAGAGGAGTTCTAAGGGTTAAAGGACCCTCACAACTTGACAAATGCCTTAAGATAATTATCGTCTTCCACTACCGTATAAAAAAGGGAGCAATATAGTCCTAAACAAAAGATGTATTCATAGTCTTCTCCCCTCTACAACATTGCAAGGTTACTGGTATGTCTTAGACCGTTTTTAGACGGTTTATAACACTGAGGGTTTGGGTCAAGAATTGTAGTACCTGCCTCTACCTATTGCCAAAGGAGGGTGATTCAAACAATATCTCAAGTACCATTGAATTATACTCCTATCTTGATTATGTATTGATGAATCAGGATAATCACTCCTCTAGTAATACTATTTTGATCATCGTAACCAATCCATTAGGTGATTATGTTACCACAAGTCTCGTATGCAAGAATTATCCCTTAATGATTCAAAGGATTCATTTTAGGCTAATCTATTGGCACTTTCAATTCACAAGTTCGGTGTTATATTGGGATTGGACTGGCTCGGTGAACATCAAGCTTGGGTGAATTGTAGTAAGAAAAAGCTATTTCTCCAAGGCCTTGTCAAGGAGAGCATCACCCTTATGAACTCGATGAGTCTTTTAATGTATGCACTAACTCTGGATGCCAAGAATGAGCCTCAACTGCAAGACATTGACACTGTGCGTAAATTCCCTGACATTTTTCCTGATGAACTTCCGGTCTTATCTCTAACCCACGAAGTAGAATTTGGCATTGAAGTACAACTTGGAACAACCCTAGTTTTCATTGCATTCTACTGTATGGAAACAATTAAGCTTATGGAGCTGAAAGCTCATATTCAAGAATGGCTTGACAAAGGCCTCATTAGATCGAGTTCTTTGTCTTGGGGAGCTCTGGTCCTTTTTGTAAATAAGAAAGATGGTTCTAAGAGGATGTATATCGATTATCAGCAATTGAATAAAGTAACTATCAAGAACATGTATCCATTGTTAAGAATTGACGACCTGTTTGATCAACTTAAGGGTGCCTTTGTATTTTCCAAGATCGATTTAAGTTTTGAATGTTATCAGATGAGAGTTAAAGAATGGGATGTACCCAAAACTACTTTTCATATGAGGTACGGGCACTATGAATTCTTGGTAATGCCCTTTGGGTTAACCAATACACCAACAACCTTCATAGACTTAATGAATTAGGTTTTCAGACCCTACCTAGACAAGTTCATTGTGGTGTTTATCAACCATATCTTGATCTATTCTAAGAACGTTGCCGAACACTGAGACCACCTTCGTATTGTGTTTCAGACTCTTTGAAAGAAGCAAGTGTTTGCTAAATTTTCTAAGTGTGAGTTTTGGCTCACTGAAGTTGCCTTTCTTGGGCACATTGTATTGGCTTTGGGCATCCAAGTAGACCTACAGATAATACAGGTCATCCTTGATTGGCACCCACCGAAGAACATTGGTGAAGTAAAAAGTTTCCTTAGTCTTGCTGGTTATTATAGAAGATTTGTTAATGGATTTTCTATGATAGTAGACCCTTTGACTAAGCTATTAAGGAAGGGAACTCCATTTGTTTGGACCGAGGAACAACAAAGAAGCTTCGATCAATTGAAACAAGTCTTGACCCACGCTTAGATTTTGACCCAACACGAGTCTAGAAAGGACTATATAGTTATAGTGATGCATCACACCTCAGGTTAGGATATGTATTAATGAAAGAAGGCAGTCATTGCTTATGCTTTGAGACAACTAAACCCACATGAGATGAATTACCCCATCCATGACTTGGAGCTGGCTGCAGCTATCTTTGCATTGAAAATTTGGAGGCATTATCTCTACGGAGAGAAATGTTATCCCTTCACCAATCATAAAGCCTCAAATATATGTGATAGAAGGAATTGAATCTTCGGCAACAACGATGGATGAAACTCCTCAAAGACTGCGATCTTGTCATTGATTATCCTCTAGGCAAGGCCAACGTTGTTGCTGATGCACTCAGTCGCAAAACTCTACCGGGTAAGTATTGTCATTAATCATCGAACGTATCCACTACTTATTGCATTGAACTCATTGTAAAATCATTGTATTTTATCTCACCGAGATATTAATTATCACTTCCAACTTCGGAATCACCATTGTCTCGTAGCTGAACTCCAGGTTTAGTCTACAATTATATCGAGAATCAAAACATAGCAAAGTCAAGACCCTGAACTTCATTCCATCATTACTAAATTGCAAGATAATGATGATCCAGACTTCAGAGTTAATTATGAAGGATTGCTATATTTTCGTGATAGGGTCTATGCACCTAATAATGAATTCCTCCACACCGATATTCTTAAGGAAGATCATTCGAGTTCCTCTTCTGTTCGCTCGGGTTCTATAAAGATGTACAAGGATCTTCCGGAACTTTATTGGCGGTTAGGCATGAAATAAGCTATAGTTGATTTTGTGTCTAAGTGCCTTACGTGCCAGCATGTTAAGGCTGAGCACCATGTTCCTACCAGTTTACTACAACCTATTGATCTATCACAGTGGAAGTGGGAGAGAATCACTATAAACTTTGCTAGTGATTTGCTTCTAACTCCTGCTAAACACGATGCTATCTAGGTTATTGTGGACCGTTTCACCAAGTCAGCACACTTTCTACCAGTTAAAATGGACTACAGTCTTCCTAAATTAGCTGACTTGTATATTAAGGAAGTTATCCAACTTTATGTAGTACTGAAATCTATCATCTCTGATTGGAATCCACGATTTACTTCTCAATTCTGGAGATTATTGTAGGGAACTCTGGGCACTAGAGTTAGCCTTAGTATCACTTTTCACCCTTAGTTTGACGACCAGTCAAAAAGGGTAATTCAGGTAATTATCAAAAAACTCCTCCCATTGAATCATTGGAAATCATGTATAATTATTAAACTCTTCCGTATAGATTCTGGAAGACATGCCACATGCATGCATTATTGATTTCAAGGGATCTTGGGAGAAATCCATACCTCTTATCGAGTTTGCCTACAACACTAGTTATCAAGCTTCCATTAAAATGGCATCATACGAGGCGTTGTATAGCAAAAGTTGCAAAACTCCTTTGTGTTGGTCTAAACTTGGTGAAGGCAAAATGTTGGGTCCTGACCTACTTCGAGAAACTGAAGAATAGGTTACCATTATCCATGACCGTCTAAAGGCTACCTTTGACAACAAAAGACCTATGTCGATCTTAAGCAAAGGGATATATAGTATAAAGTTGGTGAGAGAGCCTTCTTCAAGGTTTCACCATGGAAAAAAGTTATGAGATTTGGCAAAAAGGGGAAGTTAAGTCTTTGGATCTTTGGACCCTTTGAGGTTATCGAGAAAGTTGACCCTATAGCTTAATGATTATCATCTCCCTTAGAACTGAACAAAATTCATGATGTGTTCCATGTATCGATACTTTGTAAATACCGCTCCGATCCTTCGCATATTATCAAGCCAGATTCTGTAGAAATCCAACCTAATTTGACATATGAGGAGGAACCGGTTCAGAATCTTGCAAAAGAAGTTAAGAGACTTTGCAATAAATCTGTTCTATTGGTCAAAGTGCAATAAGGGAGCCATACTATTGAAGAGGCAACCTAGGAACCAGAGGAGATAATGAAGAAGTAGTACCCTCATCTCTTTGGTTCAGGTAAAAAAATTCAAGGATGAATTTTTCTTAAGGGGGAGAGTTGTAACACCTTGAAAATCGGTCTAGTCAAAATTAGGTTCCAGCAATCAAAAATCCTATATCGGAAAGGTCTAAATATTGCATCGACTTTGACTGTATGGTCATTTGCATTGATATTGGACTGATATTAGACTCTAATTGAGTCAATTTATTGATTAAGGACCTTATTAAATTTATCAAAAACTGTTTAGTAACTAAATTGTAAAAAAATTGGAAGTTTGGGGGCAAAAGTGCAAAGTTTGAAAAGTTGAGAGACTACCCTTGTAGTTATCCTATTTTGGGATGAGTCACCTACTAGCTTGCCTCCGTCCCACGTGAACTTTGTTAAAAGAGATTGAAAAGATAATAGGAGTTGATGGCTATCATCATAGTCTTAAAAAGAGGAAAAGCAAGGAAAAGTTAGTAAAGAATTAAAATAGCTTATCCTTCAGGAAAACCTCCACCGGTTATTGATTTAAGAAAGTGAGTGTTTTATAACACCAAAATCTTTGCTATCATCTGCTATCCTTATCTTCTTCTTCCTTCAAGCAATCACCTCCATTATTGAATTTTTCAAGGTTCAAGTTTGATTCGATCCATTGATTCTATCGTGTAGCCATCGATTTGGTAAGCTAAAACCCCTAAATGATCGATCCATTCCATGGATCATTGATGTTTAATTTTTAGTTGAAGCTACTGAGCACCTAAGTTAAACCCATGATCATCAAGGCTATAATCCATGGATATCTAATACCTAATAGCTATTTCTAGTTTAACTATTAACTTTGATATCGCTGTATTAATTTGAACACTTCATATTGTTTTACCTAGCTCAAAAGTTAGAGATAAAAGTTCCATAATCTCTATCAAAAGCTAGGAACAAAGGTGTGGTCATTCGAGAGCCTTAGGAGCTTCAAAAAGCAAGGTGAGTGTAGTTAGAGTCTCGGGAATAGGCTAGGTGCCATTCCCAATTTCATGGACATCGAATATTGCATAGCTAACATTGTGTCTAAGGATTTTACATTGAATCTCTTTGGAGACTATATTGTAAGCATCGGTAAGCTATTACATTGAAATATTGTTTATAGAAATATTACTATTATCATTTACATCATTAAAAGCATTGAAATATAGAAACATCAATCATCGGATATCGATATTGTCATTGCCATAGCCACTTATAGTGATATTGTCATTGTCACAGACATTGGATATTGATATTGCCATTGTCATTGAAACAATGCCATAGATATTGCCATTGCCATTGTCATTGGACATCTACATTGATATTATTATTGCTATTGAAATATTGACATTAACATTGATATTGTCATTGTTATCGACATTGACATTGTCACCGTTATTGCCATCGTTATGGTCATTGTCATTGTTATTGCCATGGACATTGTTATTGTAATTGAACCATGGATTCAAAAAGACATTGGATACAATTGGCATGCCATAGAATTCATGAGCTCATTGGTACCGGGGGCTATAGTCCTTGGGCTACGACTTTTATTGTGGTGAGGCGGAGGGTTGTTTGTGTTATTGGTTAATTGGCGAGGCGGAGGGAATAGACCATTCATTGATTTGGCGAGGTGTAGGAATTCGTGTATCCACTATGTTGTTTCGATCCAAGGGAACACTATTGATATATGTCCAATATGTTATTGAATATGGTTACAACATTGATATTGTCATAGCATTGACATTGTCATAGCATGATTTGAATTTCATACCATCGTTATTGCCACTGTGTATGACTACCTCAATAGGCAAAGTATGCCTAATGCATTTCATCTCATGCATTTTAGGTTAAGGAAGATTTTTGCAATAGATCGGGAAGTTAAAGGTTTTTGGCAAGTCACAACGGTACCTAGAGTAATGTTTATCGTCCCTACAAATTCCTAGTATGGTGGCATGATAGTTTGTTAAGTCACTTTTGGCCATTTTGTTGTATATATATGTTGTGTAATACCTCAAAATTTTGGCTAGTGACCAAAATGAATAAAATGAAAGTTTGGTGGCTAATGTATAAACTTAGGAAAAGTTTAGGATCTAAATTGTAATTTTTGAAAGTTATGTATTTTAGTCCCGTAAATAAATAGTTTACCCCCAAGAGTGGGGTTTCTGTGTTACTCAAATTTTTCATACAAAATTTGTGTTAAAAGCTATAAAAGGGTTAGTTCGAGAAAAATTCGGATAATTAGATCGAATCAAATATTTGAGATATTTTGTTTGATGATAAGACAAGACTAATAATATCTTTTCCATGCCTTAATTTGGAAGGATTTAACATGGACCATTGGATTTAAGTTGATTTTCCATGCTAAATATGAGCCGTTAGATGAATAATGGTAAGATTGTAATTTTGGAAAATTACAAGGGCAAAATTGGTAACTACTAACTTATTGGTTTATTTTTGACCATTGGATGAATATTTTGACAAGTGGCATGCTTTGGAGCCATGGATTAAAAGGGTGAAAGGGTAATGTCACTATTGGAGGATTTTTTATGTTATAAGGCGGCTAAATAAGACATTTGGCATAATTCAAAGCCAAAAATCTACGCCTTTGTTACTACCCTGGGGTTTTAAAGAAAGGAGAAAAAAAATTTCAAGCTTGATTTTCAAGCATTTGGAGTTGGATTCAAGGGTAGTTTAAGAAATATAAAGTTGTTTTCCTTTAAATTCTCTTTCATTTGGTATAAAAATTTCAAGGATTGGTTAAGCTATGTGTAATATCCTAATTTTTGGCTAGTGACCAAATGTAAATTTTGAAAGTTTTGTGGCTAAAGTATAAACTTTGGAAAAGTTCAGGGATCAAAATGCAATTTTCAAAAGTAATGTATTTTAACCGCTTAAATGAATAGTTTACCCCCAAGAATGACATTTCTGTGTTACCTGAATTTTTCGTACGGAGTTTGTATTAATGGCTATAAAGTGATAAAGTTCAAAAAAATATTCTGATAATCGGATCGAGCTAAAATTTCAGAGATAGTTCCATGGACCTTAGAAGAGTTATAAAATATCATTTTATGAATATTTGGATGTTAAAAAGACCGAGAAAATTTTAAATCAATTGAAATGACGTAGAATGGCAATTTTGTGAATAAGTTGATCGGTAAAGGGCATTTTGGTCATTTTGCCCAAAAGGGATATGGAAGGAATTTTGAGATTTCTTTTATTGATGAATAGTGGCTGATTAGAATTCAACTAAGTCTAGTTGGAATGTTTCAAAATGGCAAATTAGAAATATAGATCTAGTTGGAGGGTATTTTTGGAAAGTGAAATTTATTATATTAAAAATTCATTTTTCATAATACAAGTGTGTTAAATACATGAAATATGAGGGAATTATCAGCCAAATACCCTCCAAAACCGTGGTGAAGAGAAAAAGAAGAGAAAAAATATTACAAGCTCGATTTAAGCCCCGAATCTCAGTTTTCAGGTAATCTTTCGAACTACGAAGTTGTTCTACTCTTCGAGCTCTATCTTTTGATGTAAATAATTCATAGAATACTTGTTTGGTTGATGAGATTTGATACGAGGAAGAAATTAGGGTTTATGAACAAATTTGGGGCTTTTATGATTTTATGAATCCATGGTTGATTTTAAGTTAGAATCATACTTGTATGATGTTAGAATCATGTTATTGAGTTGAGATTTAAACAATACATATTTAGGTTTGTATAAATAAGATTAGGGTTTATGGATTCGAGTCTAACTTAGGGTTTGTGATGTTGAATTAATGCTCTAGTAAGCTTGATTTGTTGTTTGGAAGCGAAACCCTAAGTTAAATACATAAGGACCACTTTGTCAAGCTTCAAAATTAAGGGACCATATCTGATTTTTATGAATTTGATGTGTATCTATATTATTAATGATGTTAGAGACATGAAAATGAAATTAGAATGCTAAACCAATGATTAATCGTATTATTGACCATTTTGACAATTTGTCAAATTGAATAGTCTATTCGGCAAAGAGGATATTTAGGAGTAAAATTGAGTTTTTAGTTAAAATGATGGAATTAAGGTAGTAATGTTGATTTGAGGACTAATTTGCAAAGTTAAGAAGCTTGAATCCTTATATTGGAAATTTGGTGACCATTTTGACAAATTAAGAGAAATTAGAGGATTAAAGGTTTAAGCTTATTTTAATGAAGGATGTAAAGAGAACATATGAATACAAGCTTTATTCTATCCATTTGAAGTAAAGTGATGGGACTAAATTGACAAGTAGAGAAATAAGAAGTTGTAAATTAGAAGTTATTCATGGGAAGTTATGTTGGAATTTAAATTATGGCAGTAAGTTTTAAAATTTGCCATAAATTTTACAAAAATAGTTAGATGATGAATTTTATAACGTTGTAAAGATTTGTTAGTCTAGTTTCGATTTCAACAAACGGAAACTGATTTCGAGCTTCAAGTTATAAGATATGAATTTTTAATCGAATAAAGGTCAAAAAAATTATAGAACAGTCTCTGCCTGGACAGCTCTATGACGTGAATGTAAGGAATTTTCATAATTTTTGTAGATTTTATTAATTTATGTGGCTTATACCTTTAGAACCGTTATCGAATCTAGTTTCTACGGTAGAAAGGAAATTGAGATCCATTATGTATTCTGCCTTGTACAAGTAAATCTTTGAAGGTAGTGCAAGCTGTTAAAAAATGGAATTTGAAACATTTTGTATTTAAATGTTAGTTAGCAAGCTCAGAAGAGTTAATGGAAGTTCAAATTGGCCACTAAGGACCAAAATAAGTTTTTGAACAGTACAAAGAAGAAAGGAAAATATTTGGAAATTTTATATTCAAATGATTATATTAGACAACATGTTTAAGGTATTGTTATATTAGAAGCTAACAAATATTTTTTTTATTCATGTGGTTAATGAAGTCAAGTCGGAATCAAAGAAGGTTCGAGGTACTATGAAAGAAAGGATTGAACTAGGACTTAGTGAGGCATTGTGTTAAGTGGCCAAGGTGAGTGCATTATTTATGTATATGTTATTTTTGAAAAAGGCAAGACTTGTGATAAGTCGACCCTAATATATACATAATTTACATTGTTTTGAAGCATATTGATTTGATGCATAAAAATAGAAAAGGCAAGTAACATGCATCTGAACATGGCAAATGTGACATGTACAGTACACTGTCTTTACTCTAAGATACTTATATGATTGGTTATACCTGTTGTAATATGGGGTACGAACTGCTCAACTATGATTATTGAATATATCTGGTATGATTATTCTGAACATGACATGATATTTGATATGATCATTTTGAAATGATATGATAGTTGAATGCCCAAGTATTACAACATGAGAGTCTTTGGTATAGTTGGATATCCATAGAGTCTTAGCAGCTGCAAATCATGTATGATACAAGTATGTTTTGTGATTACTACGGTGTCACTTCCACATGGGGGACCCAAGCCCTTGGTGTGCACCCTGGGGATCCAAGCCCATGTTGTCGATGGCATTAACGAGGTGCTTTTATGAGGAACAAAGAGCGTCCTCGAGTACGTACTCATCTTTCATGTTCAAGTTAGGCCCTACGGTGTCTTATTTCAGATGACTTGCATACCTTGATCTCATATAGTATACTTTGGGCAGTTTTGAAAGGTTAATGAAAATGCAGGTAGTTGAGTTAATAGACTTGGCAATTCAGTTAATGACACATTTCAACAGAGGTTTGGTATTAAGTAGGAGAAATAATAGGTTCTCTGTACTTTTGTATTTTATACATTTTTTTGTGGTATCTGTATTTCTTTGTTTGATATGTTAGGCAAAGAATTAGAATTATGATAAAGTTTGCCATGAAATACCATAGAAACTGGTTATATTATGCTATGATAAGCATGTTGAAGTATATCAAGTAAACATGGTGAACTTAATACAAGTAATTTATCAGTTACACTTAGATAAGCTACATATAAAAATAAGCCTTGAATTATGTTCATGTCAGTTATTTGATAACCTTATATGCTTTGCCTCACTAAGTGAATACTTAGCGTGTGTAGTTTCACACGTAGGTTATTGGAAACTTACCGGAAGAGGAGTCAAGCATGCTGATCAAGTTGCAATCTGCCAAACATCAGTATGAAATTCTAATTTATGATATTCTCTAGTGGACATGTATCAATTTATTCGTTATTTGTTTTAAAGGTATAAGTTTGATTAATGGTCAAATAAATATGAATTATTCGTATGGTTAAAGAATTATTGGTGTTGATATTTGATCGGGTAAAATTTTATTTATCGTTTATAGCGCAACGATTTTAAATTCAAGAAAGGACCTAGGCAGTGTGCCGAGTTTTCACCCGAAGTTACATACTTATTTTAATAGTTGACTAACATGTTTTATAAACTAGTTTTTTGTCAGATGTTTAAAAAAATTTAAGTCTAGAACTCTGTTAAATAATATTGTGACATCCTTAATGTGTATTCGTACTACGAATATACGTTAAGGGTGTTACATTTAGTAGTATCATAGCTACAGGTTTAGCCAATTCTGGATGCTAAAACCAAGTTTGTTATAAGTTGCCAGTAAGTACATGCCCCTTGAATGTCATATTACTAATGTGTTCATTGTATGACTTAAAGCTGCTCCTCATTAGTATAGGATAGAATAAGATTATAGTAAAGAAAATAAGACACTACTGGATTTCGTAGGTCAATAAAGGACCCATAGCGAGTACAATAAAGTGAAATAAGTATTATAATCAACTTCAGTTTGGGTTGAGTTATCTGCATTGTAAGGAGATGATGCAGTAATTATAAGATGTTAGTCCTTAACATCTATATATGCACTTATGTTTATAACAACATAAGTTACAAAGAAATTTGATAGTAAGGGCTCACATTTCAAGGTAAAAGATAGTCGTAAGACTATAAGTTTATGATTAAATCATGTTAAGAATATCTTTGATAAATTAAGATATTCGGATATATAGAAGTAAGAAGAAGAAGAGGTATCTTTACTTGAGAAATATAAATGCTTGGCAGAAAAAGACCCGTAGTAGTATAAATGAAGTAAAGTATGTACTATTCTCGACTTCTGACTTGGCTGAGCTACTTATACAGTAGGGAGCTCAAGCACAAGAGTAGAGAATACTATTTTAGATATTAGAAGAAATACATGAGAGGTTTTAACCTCCAGTATCTGTATTTGTTAGGGCATTGATTGTTAAAATTTAAGTTTCTGAGTGCCCTGAATTTTATAGTAAAGGTGAATTGATGACTACTTATCTGAAGTTAAAGGATGATAAAAATCATATTGGAAGGTCCAAAAGATATGGAAATTGAAAAGTCAAAAGAAGTAATATTGTCACTAAGGGAACATGTTTGTATTTGGGTTGACTAATGCCACAGAGTAGTACTTACAATAGAAGTGACCTGAAAAATTTTCTAGAAGGAATTAAAAGAGCTGAAAGCTCAGCTGTAAGAATTGTTAGACTGGAGTTATAATCAATCTAGTGTGCTATTGTGAGAAGCTCCAAAATTATTTGTAAAGAAGGAAGATAGTTCTTTATGACCATGTAGTGATTATTTATAAAGGAAATAAGAAAAAGAAATGATATATTTTCTACCAGGATTATCAATTAACCTGAACCATAAAGACTTGGAGTGAGTTTTGGTATATTACTTCAGCTGTAGGGATCCGAGTCGATCCTAAAAATATACAGTCTATTGTGGAGTGGAAAAATTCCAAAAATATTACAAAGGTTCGCAGTTTCTTAAGACTTATTGGTTATGATCGAATGTCTGTGAAAGATTTCTTGAGGATATGTTAGGAGCTTATACAATTGAGTTCGAGATCATGGAAAAGGTATATGCCATTAGTAGAAATTGCTTATAATAATAGTTATCAAGAAAGTATATAGATGGCACCCTATGAAGCTCTCTATGGTCGAAAGTGTAAATCACTATTAAATTGGTATGCATTGAAGATCATAAATTAATTAAGTCAGATCTATTACAAGAAATGGAAGAAAAAGTAAAGATTATACAAGATAATCTTAAAAAGACTAATGATCGACAAAAGTCTTATGAAGACTTGAAAAGAAAAGATATTCAATTCGAAGACAAAGGAAGAACATGATGCCTATCTTCGCATTGTTCTTCAGACTATTTTAGAAAAGCGGTTATATGCTAAGCTGTCAAAGTGTAAATCTTGGTTGCCGGAAGTTACTTTTCTTGGTCATGTGGTTTTGGTAGAAGAGATAATAGTAAATCCCAAGAAAGTACCAACTATAGTTGAATGGAACCTTTGAATAATGTTTTTGAGGTTCGAAGTTACTTGGGACTTGTTGGTTATTATTGAAAGTTTGTAAAGAATTTCTCGATGATTGCCTCCCCATTGACCAAGCTATTGATGAAAAATATGTCATTCTGTTGGACAGATAAGTGCCAATAAAACTTTGAGACATTAAAGAAGATATAAATCAAAGCCCCGGTATTAGTACAACCTGAATCGGGCATATATTATGTGGTTTATAATGATGCTTCTCATAAAGGTTTGGGAAGTGTACTTAAGTAAGAAGGAAAAGTAGTGGCCTATGCTTCGAGACAACTTAAGACGCGTGAGAGAAATTATCCTACTCATGATTTGGAGCTGGAAATGGTTGTATTTGCTTTAAAGATATATCGTCATTATTTATATGGGAAATGATGCTATATTTACACAGATTATAGAACTTTAAAGTATCTGTTAACTAAAAAGGAGTTAAACTTGAGGCAAAGAAGGTGGATCGAGCTTCTTAAGGATGATGATATGATCATTGACTATCATTCAGGAAAAGATGATGTGGTAGCTAATGCCTTCAGTCGAAAAACATTTGTTGCCTTAAGAGCTATGAATGCGAGACTGGCATTAAAATAACATGGCGCTTTGATTTTCGAGTTAAGAATAAAGTCTACTTTATTAGATTGAGTAAAAGGTTTTTATAGAAAAGATAAGAAGTGTTTGTTAAGGTTAAAATAAGTGGAAGAAGGTGAAACCGAAGACTTTGAAGTTAATCTGATGGATGCTTGTATTAAAAAAGATCTATTTTTTTAACTATGAAGAATTGAAGAAACAACTTATCTTCGAGGTTCGTTATAGTCCTTTGATTGTGCATTTAGGTGGAAACCAGATGTATCAAGATTTAAAGAGTTGATATTGGTGGCCAGGCATGAAAAGAGTTATAACAGAGTTTGTTTCTAAATATCTGACATGTCAACAAGTAAAAGCAAAACTTCAGGTACCTTCTGAATTATCGTAACTGATTTCCATTTCTCAGTGGAAATGAGAATTAGTGATGATGGATTTTGTATTAGGACTATCTTTGACATCGAGTAAGAAGGATTCAATTTGCGTGATTGTTAACTAAGTTAGCACACTTTATCTAGGTTCGAACAGATTACTCTAGGGATAAGTGTGCTGAGTTGTTAAGGAAATAGTTCGACTACATGGAGTACCAGCCTCGGTAGTATCTAATAGAGATCTGAGGTTTACTTTAAAATTTTGGAAGTCTTTACATAGAGCCTTGGATATTCGACTCAATGTTAGCACAACTTTCCATCCTCAAACAGATGGACAATCAGAGCAGACTATTCTGATTTTGAAGGATATGTTAAAGTCATGTGTGATTGAATTCAAAGGATCGAAATGTAGTTGGCCCTGAGCAAATTAAAGAAGTTAAAGCTAAGGTAAAGATGGAAAAAATGGAGTCAAAGAACTAAGAAAAAAAAGTCAATTTCGCTTGTTAAAGTTCTTTGACGAAATCGTAAAGTTGAGGAAATGACTTGGGAAAGAAAAGAAATGAGAAAGCAGTTTTCTCACCTTTTTGAACCAGGTACGTGTTGAAAATTCGAGGATGAATTTTCTTAAGGGGAGAGAATTGTAATATCCTAATTTTTGGCTAGTGACCAAAATGTAAATTTTGAAAGTTTTGTGGCTAAAGTATAAACTTTGGAAAAGTTTAGGGATCAAAGTGCAATTTTCAAAAGTTATGTATTTTAACCCCTTAAATGAATAGTTTACCCCCAACAATGACATTTTCATGTTACCCAAATTTTTGTACTGAGTTTGTATTAATGGCTATAAAGCGATAAAGTTCAAAAAATATTATGATAATCGGATCGGGCTAAAATTTCAGAGATAGTTCCATGGACCTTAGAAGAGTCATAAAATATCATTTTATGAATATTTGGATGTTAAAAAGATTGAGAAAAATTTAAATCGATTGAAATGACATAGAATGACAATTTTATGAATAAGTTGATCGGTAAAGGGCATTTTGGTCATTTTGTCTAAAAGGGACATGGAAGGAATTTTGAGATTTCTTTTATTGATGAATAGTGGCTGATTAGAATACAGCTAAGTCTAGTTGGAATGTTACAAAATGGCAAATTAGAAACAGTGATCTAGTTGGAGGGTATTTTAGGAAAGTGAAATTTATAGAATTAGAAATTCTTTTTTTCATAATACAAGTGTGTTAAATACATGAAATATGAAGGAATTATTATCCAAATACCCTTCAAAACCGTGGTGAAGGGGAAAAAAGAGAAAAAATTTACAAGCTCGATTTAAGATCTCAGTTTTTAGATAATCTTTCGAAATACAAAGTTTTCTACTCTTTGAGCTCTATATTTTGATGTAAATAATTCATAGAACACTTGTTTGGTTGATGAGATTTGATATGAGGAAGAAATTAGGGTTTATGAACAAATTTGGGGCTTTATGATTTTATGAATCCATGGTTGATTTTAAGTTAGAATCATACTTGTATGATGTTAGAATCATGTTATTGAGTTATGATTTAAACCCTACATATTTCGGTTTTTATAGAGAAGATTAGGGTTTATGGATTCAAGTCTAACTTAGGGTTTGTGATGTTGAATTAATGATCTAGTAAGCTTGATTTGTTGTTTGGAAGCAAAACCCTAAGTTAAATACACATGGACCATTTCGACAAGCTTCAAAATTAAGGGACCAGATCTGATTTTTATGAATTTAATGTGTATCTATATTATTAATGATGTTAGAGACATGAAAATGAAATTAGAATGCTAAACCGATGATTAATCGCATTAGTGACCATTTTGACAATTTGTCAAACTTGAACGGTCTATTCGACAAAGAGGATATGTAGGAGTAAAATTGAGTTTTTAGTTAAAATGATGGAATTAAGGTAGTAATGTTGATTTGAGGACTAATTTGCAAAGTTAAAAAGCTTGAATCCTTATATTGGAAATTTGGTGACCATTTTGACAAATTAAGAGAAATTAGAGGAGTAAAGGTTTATGCTTATTTTAATGAAGGATGTAAAGAGAACATATGAATACAAGCTTTATTCTATCCATTTGAAGTAAAGTGATGGGACTAAATTGGCAAGTAGAGAAATAAGGAGAAGTTGGTGTAAATTAGAAGTTATTCAAGGAAAGTTATGTTGGAATTTGAATTATGCCAGTAAGTTTTAAAATTTGCCAGAAATTCTACAAAAATTTTTAGATGATGAATTTTGTACCGTTGTAAAGCTTTTTTAGTCTAGTTTCGTTTCCAACAAACGGAAACTAATTTTGAGTTCCGAGTTAAAAGATATGAATTTTTAACCGAATGCAGGTCAAAAAAATTATAGAGCATTCTCTACATGGACAACTCTGTGATGTGAATGTAAGGAATTTTCATAATTTTTGTAGATTTTATTAATTTATGTGGCTTAAACCTTTAGAACCGTTATTGAATCTAGTTTCTACGGTAGAAAAGAAATTGTGATCCAATATGTATTCTGCCCTGTACAAGTAAATCTTTGAAGGTTGCGCAAGCTGTTAAAAAATGGAATTTGAAACATTTTGTATTTAAATGTTAGTTAGCAAGCTCAGAAGAGTTAATGGAAGTTCAAATTGGTCACTAAGGACCATAATGAGTTTTTGAACATTACAAAGAAGAAAGGAAAATAGTTGGAACTTTTATATTCGAATGATTATATTAGACAATATGTTTAAGGTATTGTTAGATTAGAATCTAACAAATATTTTATTTTATTCATGTGATTAATGAAGTCAAGTCCGAATCAAAGAAGGTTCGAGGTACTATGAAAGAAAAGATTGAACTAGGACTTAGTGAGGCATTGTGTTAAGTGGCCAAGGTGAGTGCATTATTTATGTATATGTTATTTTTGAAAAAGGCAAGACTTGTGATAAGTTGACCCTAATATAGAAATGATTTACATTGTTTTGAAGCATATTGATTTGATGCATAAAAATAGCAAAGGCAAGTAACATGTATCCGAACATGGCAAATGTGACATGTATAGTACATTGTCTTTACTCTAAGATACTTATATGATTGGTTATACCTGTTGTAATATGGGGTACGAACTGCTCAACTATAATTGTTGAATATATCTGGTATGATTATTCTGAACATGACATTATATTTCATATGATCATTTTGAATTGATATGATAGCTGAATGCCCAAGTATTACAACATGGGAGTCTTTGGTATAGTTGGATATCCATAGAGTCTTAGCAGCTGCAATCTCATGTATGATACAAGTATGTTTTGTGACTACTACGGTGTCACTTCCACCTGGGGGACCCAAGCCCTTGGTGTGCACCATGGGGATCCAAGCCCATAGTGATAATGGCACTAACGAGGTGCTTTTATGAGGAGCAAAGAGCATCCTCGAGTACGTACTCATCTTTCATGTTCAAGTTAGGCACTACGGTGTCTTATTTCAGATGACTCGCATACCTTGATCTTATATAGTATACTTTGGGCAGTTTTGAAAGGTTAATGAAATGCAGGTAGTCGAGTTAATAGACTTGGCAATTCAGTTCATTACACATTTCAACAGAGGTTTGGTATTAAGTACGAGAAATAACAGGTTCTCTGTACTTTTATATTTTCTGCATTTTTTTGTGGTATTTATATTTCTTTGTTTGATATGTTAGGCAAAGAATTAGAATTATGATAAAGTTTGCCATGAAATGTCATAGAAACTGGTTATATTATGCTATGAGAATCATGTTGAAGTATATCAAGTAAACATGATGAACTTAATACAAGTAATTTACCAGTTATACTTAGATAAGCTACATATAAAAATAGGCCTTGAATTATGTTCATGTCAGTTATTTGATAACCTTATATGCTTTGAATCACTAAGTAAATACTTAGCGTGTGTTGTTTCACACGTAGGTTATTGGAAACTTACCGGAAGAGGAGTCAAGCATGTTGATCAACTTGCAATCTGCCAAACATCATAAGACATTCTAATTTATGATATTCTCTAGTGGGCATGTATCAATTTATTCGTTAGTTGTTTTAAAGGCACACGTTTGATTAATAGTCAAATAAATATGAATTATTCGTATGGTTAAAGAATTACCCGTGATGATATTTAATCGGGTAAAATTTTATTTATTGTTTATAGCGTAACAATTTTAAATTCATGAAAGGACCTAGACAGTGTACCTAGTTTTCACCCTAAGTTACATACTTATTTTAATAGTTGACTAACATGTTTTATATTTTATGTCAGATGTTTAAAAAAATTAAGTCTAGAACTGTATTAAATAATATTGTGACATCCTTAATGTGTATTCATACTACGAGTATACGTTAAGGGTGTTGCACTATGCTCATGAAATTGAAGGATTAAAGTTTAGGGTTTATGGATATAAATTTATTTGTAGTTTGATTTTCAAGGATTAAGCGTCTAATTAGCTTTTCTAAGCTTGACTCAAGCTTGATTTCATGTGTAAAGTAAAACCCCTAATTTTGGCAAGTTAGGGTTAATTTAGGGTTATTGGATTCAAGTTTAATTTGAATTTTTCATGAATGGAAAATGTTGGAATAATATTATTAAAGGTTAATTTGAGGTGTTGGAATGGTTAAAGGAAGCTAAAGATGTGAATTATGAAATATGCTCAGAATTTTAGTCTTTAGCAGTGAGTTTGGAAATTCAACAAAAATTCAATAAAAATGATTAGGAAGTAAGCCAAACAACATTGTATTCCTGGTTCAGTCTAGTTTCGTTTAAAACAAATGGTGATTGATTTCGATTGGGATATCAAAAGATATAAATTTTTAAGTGACGAAATGTCAGAAAAGAGAGTAACAGTCTACTCCGAAATTCAGCACTGGAATTCGACTTTGAAAATTTGTCATAAATCGTACAAGTTGAATTTGGGCTATTAGTTTATATGGATGAAAAGATTATCGAATCTATTTTCTCTCAGAACAAACATAATCGAATTCCAAGTTGTAGATTATTTTATATAAATATTTTTTGAAGGTAGCGTAGACTGACAGATTATAAAATGAGTACCTTATTGGTGTTATTAATTTGTGCGTGTAAGGGATTAATGTGAAGCATTCAAGTAAACACGAGAAATCAGAAATTCAGTAGATAAAGAAATGACCAAGCTCGAATTTCTCTTAATACACGCATTTTAGTTTGGGATAAGAAGTGTCAAGGTGAGTGCATTTATCTGTTTTAAAACATATTTAGGAAGACTTGCAACAAGTCAACCTATACGATTTTATCGAATTAATAATATTGGTTTTTATATGAAATATGATATTTTCACAAGCATAAAGTAAATGTTTGGTGCATGATGGGGTATGAACTACCCTATTGTGTTTTCATTATGATAATTTTTATTATTATAAATCGATAATTATGTTACCGGAGTGATTTATGGTATAATTAATATTGATTTTTATGTGTGAAATATAATATTTTCACAAACAAAAAGAGATGGTTTTGTACATGATAGGGTATGAACTACCTTATTATGTTTTGTTTATGATAATCTTATTATCATACATCGATGATATGTTATAAAATGATTTATGGTATAATGGAGTAAGCTCTATTATTTTGATTATGATGAGAATTTTACCATCTATAAAATGATATATTGCGAAGGTAATGGCATTGTTTTATTGCCCAAGATTACCATGAGAGTTACAGTATAGTGGCATGCCATAAGAGACTAGCAATCTGGGACTGCATTTGTAGCTACACTTGCCATTTAGTGGCTAGCATTCTAGGAGTGCATTGATCTTCGGATCTAGTAGTCTGGGACTACTGTCACTTCGGTGACTATTGCTCTGGGAGCACAACGAGCTTGTATTAATGTAATGTTTGCCTTTCTCTTTAGGGGAAATGGCTAGTACTCTAGGAGTACACGATCTCGTATACTTAGTTTCTCTCTATACGTACTTCTTGGGCTATTGGTATAAAAGAACTTTTACATAATGATTTTTTAAATATTTCATCTTTGCTTTAAAGCAATATTAATTTGAAATAGTTTAATAAGGGAATTATTTATACTATGTTAGACTTAAAGACTGATTATTATTTAATTTTATGATTACCTTATAATGCCTCACTAAGTTTGTACTTAGCGTGTGTTTTGCCTGTGCACACGTAGGTGGTTCGAGACATTGGGTGTAAGTAAGGCGTTGCATCAAGTTCAGAAAATTTTCATCAAGCTACTTAGTAATTACATCATACTTTAGGTTTTTAATTAATTTTAGTAGCATGTATAAATAAGATAAAATTTTCTATTTTGGTTCAGAGTTTGTTATTTATCAAATAGATAATTTATTTTTCATAAAGTAAATGAGCTTCGATTTTGTATGCAAGTTAATTTTAAATATTTTAAAGGTTTTAAATTTATAGAATTTTTGAATAAAAAAATCATGTTATTGTTATGTGACATCTCTGACTCATATTCGGTAATCAAATGCGGGGAATGCAGTGTTACATTTATTGGTATCAGAGCTACATGTTTAGCCAGTTCTGGATCCAAACCGAGCTTGTTATCAGTCAGTAAGTGTATAATGCCACCAGGATGTCATTATTACTGTATTGATGCTTGAGTGACTTGATGCAACTGCTTATTGAATTGATTGTATAAAGTTATAGATGTCCAAAGTTGAGAGATCACGTCGAACGATTGAATAGTTGGGTAAAAAGAAATGAGGCCCATAAAAGTAGTAACAAGGTTAATTATTAACCGTTTTTCGCTCAATATGATGTTAATGTGCTGGTGTAGTTGGAAATGCCTAGCTAAACCAAGGATTATTATTTCGAACCTTGGATATGATTTTAAATGAAATTCAACCCCAAGTTCCTTAAACCTCTATTACTGGAGAGCTGGGAAGTCTTGAAGTGTGAGATTTTAGGTGGGGTATTGATTGAAAACCATTGTCGCTAAACTATTGGTTTGATAAATATAAAAAAAGAGATACAAAAAGGGCTTCGTTGTGATGATCAGGGAAAGCTCGATGTAATAGTAACTTATCTCTTGGGACATAACACAAGAGTAATTTAAATCTGTAAGAATTACTCGATAGTAATTCAAAGAAATCGAATTTTAGTAAGCTTAATGGAGTTGCTTCTTATGAATTTTTGTTTGAAACGAATAGTTCTGAAAGGAACAAGAAAGTTCAAAGATTGTAATGATGAGGGAAAAATTAGATTTTTCTGATCAATGTGGTTCAATAGTATTTTTTGGAAACTGCTATCACATGGATGTAAGAACTTTCTAGCTTATGTTGTAAACATATAAGTATTCAAAGGTGAACTTGGAAAGTATCTCAACTATCAATAAATAACAGGATGTGTTCCCTCAGGAATTGCCATGGTTACCATCTGATCGTGAAATGAAATTCAAGATTTAGGTTTTCTCTAGCATTGAACTTATATCAAAGGTACTGTAGAAAATGGCTCTTTCAGGATAAGAGAGTTAAAGTTTTAGTTACATTAAATATGAGCTTGAAGTTTTATACGACTTGATATATTACATTGGGAAATTTTAGTAATGTTTGTGAAAAAGAAAAACTATTCGATGAGATTATGTATTGATTATCGTCAAATAAATAAAGTGGTATTAAAGAATAGATAATTTATGTTTTAGATTGATGATCCCTTCAATCAATTGAATGGAGCAGAAGTGTTCTCCAAAATTAATCTTCATTCAAAGTATATCAATTGAAGGTCAAGAAGGAGAACATTCTTAAAAATTGTTTTCAAGACACGATTTGGGCACTATGAGTTCATAGTGGTGCCTTATTGGCCATGCTAATGCTCCAGCAGCATTCATGGATTTGATAAATAGAGTGTTATAATCGTATTCGGATCAGTTTGCCATGGTAATCAATAATGATATATTTTAAGTACCCAAAGTGGGAAGATTATGGTTTATAGTTTCGGGTGGTATTACAGATTTTACAAGAAAAGAAATTGTATGCCAAGTTATTCAAGTATGGATCTAAATATTTGAGGTTGTCTAAATATGAATTTTGGATATCTGAAGTTGCATTTTTAGGCTATATTGTCGAGACCGATGGAATTTGATTGGATTAAAAAAATGGATTCTAATAGAAGCTCCAATGTTAGTATAGAGAGACTTTACACTCTATAGTGATGTTTCCCATAATAGATTGGGATACATATGGATAAAAAGGGGCAAATTAGTGGCATGTGCATCATGGCAACTCAAGATTCATGAGATAAATTATTCGACTCATGATCTGGAGTTAGATACAATAGTATATGCTTTAAAAAATGGTGTCATCATTTATATGGTAAACGATGTTATGTCTTCAGGATTATAAAAGTTTGAAATGCTTAATGAACAAAGAAGGATCAGAACCTGCGGTAGAGGTGGTAGATAGAACTCCTCAAGGATTATGATGTTGCGTTTGACTACTATCTTGGAAATGCCAATATAGTAGCCAATGCACTTAGTTGAAAGATATTCTCTACTTTAACAGTAATGGATGTGCAACTGTAATTGAAAAAGAATGATATGTTAATTACAGAACTTTAGCTTAGACCTATTCATTTAGGTCAAATTAAAGATTTTCAGTTAAAAGATGAAAAAAAATGTTGTCAGGGTTAAAACATATTGAAAATGGTGAAAATAAAGACTTCAAAATTAAGTATGTTAGATGTTTGAGGAAAATATTATGTCATGATGATGAGTGGAAACTAGAATGTCTTAATAAAGAACACTGCAGTCCATTGTCAATGCATCCAAAAGGGAATAGGATGTATCTAGATCTGAAGAGCAAACATTGATGGCTAGATATAAAAAGGACATTAACTTAATTTATGGCTACATGCTTGACAAGCTAGAAACTGGAAGCAAAACATCAAGTACTATCGAAAATGTGGTAACATATTTGCATTCCCCTAGTGGAAGTGGAAAAGAGTTACGATGGATTTCGTAACTAGGTTATCAATAATACCAAGTAAAAATGATTTGATTTGGGTAATTGTGGCCAGATTGAATAAATTTGTAATGAATAAATATGCTGAGCTCTATATCTGAAATATTGTGAAGTTACGTGATGTACCTATTTTCATTGTGTGTGATTAAGATCCAAGATTATCTCTAGATTTTAGATTTGCTTGCATATGGCATTAGGGACTTGGCATAAATTTTAACACTATTTTGCATCCATAGAATGATGAATAATCTGAAAGGTTAATTTAGATTTTGAATGATATGTATAGTTTTTATTTGATTAAGTTTGAAGGCTCTTGGAAAAAGTATGTGCCACTAGATGAAATTTCTTATAATAACAATCACCAATTGAGTATAAAGATGACTTCCTTAAAAGTGTAGTATGAAAGAATAAGTTGATAAACATTTAAGAATAGTGCTATAAGCCTTATGGGAAAGGTAGTTATATGTAAAGTTACCCAAATGTGAATTTGATTAATTCAATTTGCATCTCCAGGTCACATTGTCTCAACAAAAAAGATCTGAGTAGATCCTAAGAAAGTTAATATGGTAGCAATAGTATTAATACAATCTGAATTTAATAAGGATTCCATGTTATTTAATGATATGTCCCATACTAGGTTGGGATGTGTATTAATGTAATAAGGCTAAAATAGTGGTTGATGTATTTAGTCGAAAGTCTTTCTTTGCCTTATAAGCATTAAATGTCCAATTATCTTTGGAGGAGAATAGTGTATTGATTACACAACTTCATCATAAGTCTACTTTAACAAATCGGATCAAAGATTTACAGATGACAGAAAAGATATGCTTGGATAGAATATAATAAGGTAAAAAGGAAAAATTAAAGACTTCGAAGTTAAGTCTAAAGGATGTTCATATTATCAAGAGATAATTTATATTCCCGATGATAATGAGTTAAAAAGAGAACTAAAATGTGATTGGATCTAATTCAGTTCAGGATGTGGAGAATAAAGTACGAATGGTTCGAAGCAATTTTAGAATTGCTTTAGAATGATGGAAATTATATGTTGATCTTGAAAGAAAATATATCTAGTATGAAGTTAAGGATAAAGTATTCCTTAAAAGTTTTACCTTTGTAGAAGGTGTTATAGTTCAGACCAAAAGTAAAGCTTAGTCTAAGATTCATTGACCTATATTAGGTTCTAAAGAAGAATTAAAATCCATGATATCTTCCATATGCCGATGCTTTTGAAGTGTCGATTTGATTCTCCACATATCATAATACCAAAAAAGGATTGAGATTCAATTAAATTTCACTTATGAAGAGAAACCGATAAAGATCATGGCTTATGGAGTCAAAAAATTGAGAAATAAAAGAGATATCTATAGTAAAGATTCATGAAAGAATCACAGAGTGGTAGAAGCTATATGGGAGATTGATTAGAGAATTAGCATGTTGTAGCGACATTTTTGAAATCGCTAAAAATTTAAGATTTAATGTTTAGAATCTTGTTTACAAAAGTTTTTTTTTTGTTTTTTTAAAAAATATAAATTTGAGTTTTAATGAAAATGTTTTTTGGTTTTTACAACATTTGATATTTTTCAATGATGAAGAAATAGTTAAAAAAATTGGGAATATTTAAAAATAGGGAAAATGGCTGGAAAAGTTTAAAAATGTTTGAAAATAAAAAATGGGAAATTTTAAAAATATTTGAAAATGGGGGATTTTATCATACTTTTGAAAATAAAAATGATGGAGTCGCCACCGATCGTTTTAAATCGGGTAGACTAGGCACCAAAAATAAAACCAGAGATTCGATTGAAAATAGGTTCGGGAGTCGGTTATGGATGGGGAAGGATTAGCACCCCCATTCCGCCCAAAATTGGTACCAAAAAATTAATTACCTCTTTTTAATACTAATTTTTCCAAATTAAAGTGACATTTAAATCAAAATTTGGTTATAAGTGCGAGTAAATTTTAAGGGTCCATTTATTTGAGAATAAACCGAAGAGCTACCATCACTGCATTTGATACTAGCTTCATTTATCCTCGAATAAAAAGACGCCGTATTGACAGTTTAATAAGTCGGTGCAACATAAAACATGGCATGGTATGCACAAGATAGCATAAAACTGTAACCAAATACATGTACATTGATATAGTAATATTTCTAATGCATAAGGTATAACATATAAAATATATATATGCATAGATATATTAGAAACTGAGTGGTAACAAAAAAACCCATATAATACGGTAATATGAAAAAATATATATAAACCATATATAAGAAAAAAAAATGAAGGCATAGTGACATATATACATAAATAAAAGATTGTTCAACATGTAAAAACACGCTTACTAAACATATACATTTATCTAATAATAAGGTATATACATATATGTAAATATTGTAACTTTCATATAAAAGGTAATGATACGAGCATGAGAGGGGTCAAAATAATCATCTTAGAAAAGAAGTTGAAACTGGTTTGCAAGTCAGAAACATCAGTCAACTTACGAAGCATTTTTGGATGGGATCCAGGCATTTATGGGTCAACATGTCTTCTTAAAACTTGTCCGGCTGCCAATTAGCTTTCCAACGCATCTTGAAACGCCTCAATCGGACATCTGGATCTCAAGATACGTCTATTTTAGCGAAGACAGCGCATGCAGAAATTCCTATACGGGATTTTTGGATAATTACGAATTTTCAAGATTTTATTTGATTATTTGTAATTTAAATCAACATAGGATTCTGCAATATCTATTAGGATCAGATTTATTTAATTAAGATTTTATTTTTAGCATTTATTTATTATTAGAAGTTACTTATCTAATTAGGAGATTAGATTTTAACATTTATTTATTGTATTTAATTCCTAAGTTTAGTAGGATTAAAACTTCTCCATGGCCTATATAAAGGAGGCTTCACCCACATTGTAATTCAGATTTCATTGATTAATAAAAAGTTATCTTTGGAGATTTTAGTATTCTTTGAGTTTGCAAGTGTTCGGTAAACTTGTCTAGAAGCCATCTTCAACATAAGATCATCGAGTTCTTGTGAGGGAGATCATCTTCACACTCTTGCTTGCCTAGGTAATTGCATCTAGGAGGGTGGGTTAGAGCCGCTTGAGGTTGCTTGCTTAGATAATTGCGTCTAAGAGGGTGCCGAGGATAAAACAACAACTATCAATTCATCACGCCATCTCTACATATTCAAGCTTCCTCCATTGACGCCACCACCATAAGCAAATCTAAATTTTTAGATTTGTTCTTTATTTTGGTTTGTTTTGTTTTTCTCTTTATTCGAATTTGCGCTAATCTATCATTTGGTATCGGATTCAGGTCGTTCTTGAGGATGTCATTGAGCAACGTATTGGATTTTACCCTTTTGGGGACTCGATGTCATTATTGTTGTCGACTAGATCATTCAGGGTATGATTGTCCAGATAAGTTTTATTTTCAAGAAAATTTTTTGAGAGACATGTTATCTGAATTCATGTCTTCTAATGATATTGAAATTCGTGATCCGGAGCATGATCAAGAAATTTGTTCTTCTAAAGAACATGAGGAAGACAATACCATCGAGAGTTTAACCTTGCCTATTGATGAGGAAGAAATTATAAGTAGTGTGTTTGTTTCGGTGATTTAACCTACTATTACGATTCAAGATGATCATCAAACGACAAACACCGACGAAGGTACCTTACAATCAAAAGGTATCATTGAATGTTTTCAGAATTCTATTTATGCTTATTCCTCTTTTAGCATTAATAACAATTTTGAAGATGAGAATGAATTACTTTGCGACCAAAAGAACAATCGTGATGATCCCAATGAGAAGGAACTTGTAAATTACATTGCAAAAAGAGACTCTGCAAAAAGATCCTTCAAGATGTCTTCTCTTCTATGGTACTTTGATGAACTTCCTCCATTTACCGATCTAGATTCGAGGGAGAATCTTTTTGATGAGTGGGGGAATGATACGAGCATGAGAGGGGTCAAAATAATCATCTTAGAAAAGAAGTTGAAACTGGTTTGCAAGTCAGAAACATCAGTCAACTTGCGAAGCATTTTTGGATGGAATCCAGACATTTATGGGTCAACATGTCTTCTTAAAACTTGTCCGACTGCAAATTAGCTTTCCAACGCATCTTGAACGCCTCAATCGGACATCTGGATCTCAATATACGTCTATTTTAGCGAAGACAACACATGCAGAAATTCCTATACGGGATTAATACGGGATTTTTGGATAATTACAAATTTTCAAGATTTTATTTGATTATTTGTAATTTAAATCAACATAGGATTCTGCAATATCTATTAGGATCAGATTTATTTAATTAAGATTTTATTTTTAGCATTTAGTTATTATTAGAAGTTACTTATCTAATTAGGAGATTAGATTTTAACATTTATTTATTGTATGTAATTCCTAAGTTTAGTAGGATTAAAACTTCTCCATGGCCTATATAAAGGAGGCTTCACCCACATTGTAATTCAGATTTCATTGATTAATAAAAAGTTATCTTTGGAGATTTTAGTATTCTTTGAGTTTGCAAGTGTTCGGTAAACTTGTCTAGAAGCCATCTTCAACATAAGATCATCGAGTTCTTGTGAGAGAGATCATCTTCACACTCTTGCTTGCCTAGATAATTGCATCTAGGAGGGTGGGTTAGAGCCGCTTGAGGTTGCTTGCTTAGATAATTGCGTCTAAGAGGGTGCCGAGGACAAAACAACAACTATCAATTCATCACGCCATCTCCACATATCCAAGCTTCCTCCATTGACGCCACCACCATAAGCAAATCTAAATTTTTAGATTTGTTCTTTATTTTGGTTTGTTTTGTTTTTCTCTTTATTCGAATTTGCGCTACTCTATCAGGTAAACATGTATTTTAAGAAAAACTATAATATATTATTATATATAGTATAATAATAATACATACATTAGAGTATATGTACGAACAAACAACACATGTAACGTAAAACAACTAAAGAGCATAAAATAAATATTGAACTTATATCGAAATAAACAAGAAATAAATATGCAAAACTATGTACTAAAATGCATACATTAGAAACGGAAGCTATAGAGAACTGAGATTAAAACTAACAAGGGAAAATGGACTAAAGTAAAAAACAAAACAAAGACAGAGGTGGTTGAAAGGGGATCTTGCCACTGGTTTTGGGGCCAAAATGAAACAAAAGCAAGGTTTTAGGGGTTAAAAATGGTATTTGTCCACTGAAAACTGATTAAAACAAAGATGGGACCAAATTAAAAACATTTAAAAACCTTCAGGCACCACGGGCTGAATTTTGAAGTGCGGAAGGACTAGAAAATATTATCAAAAACACGGAAGGACGCAAAAGTAATAAAACCATTTTGAAAAAAAAGATGACTGGATTTTTGGGCTAAATTGAAAGATTGTGAAAACATGGAGGGACTGGGAGTGTGATTACAAAGGGCGGAAGGGTCTCCTCGCGAAAACTCAAAATGGCGGAAGGATTTATTTTGGAAATAAACCCTTTTTTATTTTTTAACAAACTATAAAATACCAATTTTGAGGCCGAATATCCCCTTTTGCTATTTTTTTTCAAAAACCTTGATTTAGACATACCTAAATCCCGAAATCTCTCTCTCAAAACCCAAAAATATTTGGGTGATGTCGTGTCGGCCGCCGTTATTCGGTGTGTAACCCCCTTGACCCGACCTAGATGTCTGACCGAATTGAGTGAGCTATATTAGTTTTGCCGAAGCAAACCAGAGGAAGATTACGAAAACTGGTCCACTTTTTTCGCTTTTTAACTTGTCTAAATGCATAATACTAACCTAAGCGGTCCAAATATGTAGCAGGTGAAATAATAAAGGAAACGGACCACAAATAGGCATTTAATTGCCTAACAACAATTTAGGGACCAAAATGTAAAATCGATAAATTACATGGCCAAAGGCGAGGTTACAATTATCAATCTTCAATTAATCAGATTACCAACTTGCAAGACAATTTCCAACTCAATCCAGTCATTCAAACTCATTCAATTGCTAAGACAAGACTCAGGGTCTAGAACGAAAGAAAATAAAACCTTCTTTCCATGACATTAAAAGCTTTAACGGCCACCTGTATCGATACGCCACTAGCCGTATCGATACAGCCTAACAACCCCGTTCCGATACGTTGTAAGTTATACCGGTATGCCATGTTGGATTAAAACATGATTTGAAATTTGTCAAAGGCCGTACCGATACGGGTTATAGGTGTTTCGGAACACGGGATCCATCCCAAAAAGCATTTTCTAGTAGCGTAAAACCATACTGATACCCCTGAGCTCGTACCGATACGCTTAAGCTTAAATTGCCTAACTGTACTGATACTCGAACACCCGTACCGTTCCCAGGTGCCTAAATTCGCCTACCCGTACTGATACGGTCCCCCGCGTATCAGTATGCATGGGCCTATAATGTCATTTTTAGCTGGTTTTTCACCCAAAACTAGATGCATTTGTATGCGAGGTGTAGCCTCAAATAGGCCTTGAAGGTCTGAACTGACGATGATAAAAGTCTCCAGCTTGTTCAACATAGACGTTGTCAGAGTAATCACAATGGGAGCCATAGCGAACTGCTTGGAAACCGAAGGCTCCACAAATAGCCAAGAACCTTGGGGATATGTAGGCTCCGTATGTATGAGGAACACCACTAGCCCAACTACTATTGTATGTGAACTAAGGAGAAATACTGAGAAACTCTGGGATCCTAGAAAAGAAAGGAAGAATTAGCACAGTTGAGACTCTCAGCTATGATCCTCCCCTAGACGGATCCTCTAGCAAACCAAAAAGTACTAGGGAGTAACGCTTACTGTTTAGAGCCTCATAGAAAGTTGATAGATACTCTAGGAGAGAATATCGTGCTTACTCTACAAATGAATAGTTAATTGGCTAAACTACTCTATAGATAACATATTAACTATTTAGATTGATGATTAAATGGTGTAATTGTTATATAAATGCATGAGTACCTCATTTTGATGAATGATTATCTGAATAAGTATATAAATATGTGAAGTTATTTATGATTTCTACCTCTCTAAATGCTCTTATGTGCTTCCACAATTTTATTCTCCACTTTATCTATTCCATCAAGAGAATTATTTGATACCTCTACCTATTCAATGCTCTAGCACTGCATTTTTTCTCAAAGGGTGTAGAGATGCCCACACTTCTATTCTCGAAAGATACATGATCTTCAAAAGTGTGGATGTTTACTTCGATAGATGTTGCCTCTGTTGATTTGATGAAAGCCTCGATGATCAAATAAACAGAGAAGAAGAAGAATGCCTACATCCATTCAATGCTCCAACATTGTGTTTTTATCCAAGGGTGTAGAGATACGCACACTTTTGTGTCTCGAAAGATATTTGATCTGTAAAAGTGTGGATACCTACTCTAATAGACTTTGCCTCCGTTGATCTGACATTGAATATCTTGATGATCAAATAAACAGAGAAGTAGAGAATGAATCCGTCCATTTAATGCTCTGACATTTTATTTTTCTCGAAGGGTGTTGAGATGCCCACACTTTTGTGTCTAGAATGACATCTTATTTGCAAAATTGTGGATGCCTATGTATTATCCATGTTCTAAGCGACATTGGCTTTGCAAAGTACAGACGAACTGAATGTCTTCGCTCATTTAATGCTCTGGCATTGTTTTTTCTCCAAGTGCGCAGAGATGCCCACACTTCTGTGTCTCGAAAGACACCTATTTACAAGAATGTCGCTACCTGGTCCGACAGATGGTACACCAACATATTCTATATTCATACACTTCAATGTCTAGAGTGACACCTAATATGTAAAAGTGTGGATGTGTGCTCCAATAGATATTGCCTTCACTGATCTGACGTTGAATACCTCAATGATCATAAAAAGTCTGAGATGCTTAGGTAGAGTCACAAAGGATATTGATCAACATACTTTCAATGATCCAATGCTATATTAATCAAGAGATCAATAATACATGTACCCGAATTATGCTACGACATCATTTGCTTACAAGGGTGTATATGAACGTTGTCCATTTTTTAGAAAATTGTTCAACAAACCTCCACTAATACTATGCTCAAAGGTATTGTTGATATGAAAAGACAAAGAAAATTGTACCCTTCATGCTCTGATAACATCAACTCTATAAATAATTATGTTTCAGCCTCTTATGACTCTCAAACTATGTCAATGTATAATGCAACTACACCCATATTTGAACGTAACACTTCACCCCGAGGCATTATTTCGAGCACAAAGGGCATTCCCACATCTTAATTGCCTCCGTAAACATGATACCCTCCAAAGCTATCCTTAGTAATCAAAGGCAATTCAAATTGGAATAAATGGTACGAAAAACCATCTTTATGGTGTATAAACGGGAACAAACCCAAAAATGCAAAATATTCAAAACAAAGTCAGTACCCAGGAAGTACAATTAAAAATGTAGCTGCAATCGACCCTCTAAAAGGTAATTTCCTAAAAATTTTCATCTAGTATCATATTATGGTACTCTTCTAACTGCGGTGGGTAAGTGTTACACCTAATTTCTCTGCCTCCATATGACTCGGAAGTACTCACTCAATACCTCAATATTTGGTAAACTCTAGAGATGGCTCACAGTAGTAACCCTTCTAGAGATGAGCTCTTCCGGAGACTAATATCTCTGGTGCCCTCATATCGTTTTGGGGATAAACACTGTCAGATATAAATGCCTAACACCTATATGGCCGACATGCAGAGCCTAATACTTGCAAATAGGGTCTATCTCTGCCTATCCATCTGTAGGTTGTCACTAGACCTGAAACTGTAATATCAACAAAAATACTAAGGGGCTATAAATATTCACAACCATAGTGAAAGAAGAAGTCTAAGAACAAACATGATGTGCATGGAAAGGCCAAATTATGAGGGTTGTACCCTCTCTTCCTCCTCTCATCTTCTTCACTCCAACTACCGTATTGTTTGCATCTCTTCACCCCAAATCTACAACGGGTGAATCACTTGAAATCTTCTCCAACTATCGTATTCCTTTTGTGTACCTTCTTTGTTCGGTGCCTCTTTATTTTGGCATCAAAATTGACTAAAGACTTAACTTGATGAGCTAATAACAGTTTTGTTTCAAATTAACACCTGTAACTACTCTTTTACCATAGCTTTGTTTTTTTTCTTTTTTTGAACTTTTTTAAACTTGACAACATAACTCTCCAGATTTGATCACTTTAGACTTACGATCTGTAACATCCTAAAATCTTTGTTAGAAGTTTTGAGTGATTTACTTGGTTTTGGTGAAGATCGGTTAGAATGTTGACTAAATAATTAATTTTGAAATTTTTTATTAAATTTTAATAAAAATGTTTTTCTTCGAATTGTCCGATGTGTTAAAATAATTCTAGTATATTTAATGACATTATCAAATAGTGAATTTTGTTCATGTTGGAGTATGCTCGAAGACCAATCATGAGATGATTGTAATTGCATACTCATTTTACCTCATTTATTAATATAAGGCCTTCCATTATTATTTTAGTTAATTTATTATGCAATAAATAAATTGTTTGATAGTAAAGTTCTAAGAACAAATATGTTTATTCTTAAAGAGTCATTGGTCAAGTATTATTTTGGTCTTGGACAACAATAATGCATTGAGATTAATATGTAGTTGATTGAAGACAAAGTATTGTCATTAACATAGAAATGTCAAAATCAATACATAAGTATGTGTGGACTGACTCGCTATGGGCATTGATAGCTCTTTAAAGGGCACGAATTTCCTCTAGATTTATAGATTAAATTGTCCCCACGTCAACATTTTATGCATTCATATTTGTTTTTTCTATTTGTTATTTGCATTTTCTCTAACTCATGTCATAATAGCTCTTATTCTACAACTTTCTGCCTTTTGTTGCATTGTTGATGTATTTCTAATGTCCCTGCAAAGGATGTCTCCTCATTGCGGCCAGACTCGACACTACAACGGCCAACTCTCCAAACTGCCTTAAGGACGACTCTACCAACTAGATTATTTGTTATAACAGAATTTGTACTGCAGCCTATCATCCAAAATACCTTAAGGAAATGTGTCATTTCCTTGGCATCTTTTTAATGCCCTGGTTTTGGGTCTAGATGTTTTGGGGTTTGTTCAAGGGTTCAGTAGATCGGTATTAGAGATTCGAGTCAGTTTAAGGATTAAATCGGATTAAATATTTTTGAAGGTGATAAAAATATGGGAAAATTTTGTAAAATCATTATTTATTATATTGATGATTGTGGTAAAATCAATTTTGAAAAATGAGTTTCAAAAATTGGACATTTTGGACTAGTGATCAAAATGCAAACTTTGAAAACTATTTTTAGTGACTGTTCTGTAAAGGGTTAAAACTTTGAATCTTTAAGGAGCTAATTGCCCAAAAGTCTAATCTCATAATTTATCCCTTAAATGGCTATTTTTGAAAGTGTTTTGGAAAATATAATAGGTTGGGGAGAATTAATTGATAATTAATTCTTTAAAACAAAAGTTACATAACTAACTTTCTCTCAAAATCTTTTCTCCCAAAATCTCTCCAGCCAAACACTATTCTCTTCTTCTAAATCTTCAGGTTTTCTTAAATCTTTTAGATTTCTAATGGATTCTGAATGGTTTTTAAACAAAACCTTATTGCTTTAACTTTGGTTTCACATGTAAATTCGCCAATTAAGGATGAAAGCATCCATTAGAGGTAAGGTTCATTCTTCTCCTCTAATGAAAGGTTCTTCACTAAAATTCCCAACTTGTTGATCTTTTACAATTGTTTTCTAATGTGTTTTGATAGTTTAATTAAGGAAAATTGGTTTAATTGTGTTTTGATTGGTAGATTTTCGAGTTGGATTTGTTTTGCTGGGTTCTTGATCAGGTTAGATCATGATTTTGATGTTTAATAATGTTAAGAGCTTAGATTTAATAATGCAATCCCGAAACTAGTTGAATCTGTAATGTTAAAGGTTGTTAGTTAAGGGTTTTTGTGATATTAATGGAGTTTAATCATTGCTGGAAGTAAAAGGATGTAGTAAAAGGGTTTTTTGGATGTTAATTGATGAAGTTTGATGTATCGAATCATTATATTGTGGTTGAGTTAAGATTGGAAGGTGTTTGAGGTTGATTTTGATAAGTTTCGGATAGTTTTTTAGTGGGCAACTTGTGAGTTGCGGGTAATTGCTTTGATGCAATGGTTTGGATGCATTATGATGCATGTTTCCTCTGGTTTTGTCTGGCTAAAATAGGGGATAATCAAGGTGAAGTAGCTTGAGGTAGATTGTGGCTTTCCAGAAGCTCGATTTGCTTTGGCGAGCAAGGCGAAGTGAAATCGGTGAGTGAAAACTGCTTTTAAATGAATCCTAAAGGTTTGCTAATGATGTTGGGAGTTTAGGTTAAGCGAAAAACACTTAACTAAGCTTAGAAGTAAGTTTCCCTCTTTTGCTCTTTCATATCGGATCGGATATGGGCATGGTTGATTACATGTTTTTGGTTTTAAACATGGTTTGTTTGCTTATTGTAAATGCATGGTTTTCAATGCATATGCAACGGTTTAAAGGTAAATGAAATGCTATTGAGCATTGGTTTTCATTCTGGTTGGTAATGGGGTGTTGCTTCGGCAATGTGGTTTTGCATATGTGATGGTCTTATGTAATGCATTGTAAAACAGTGAGTAAAGTGTTTTGGAAATGATATATTGGCTATGTGACAAGTTAAGAAACATTCAGATATAGTTGACATGCCATAGGATGAAGTGCACTATAGTATATAAACAAAATCGATCGTGGCCATGGGTCCTTGAGGTATGGCGGTTTAACTAGGCCACTTAGACTATTGGGACATCTCTTGGGGCATGCAGTTTAACTAGGCAGCCGAAGGTGATGGTGATCTTGTGGTTTAACTAGGCAAGGTCGGTAAAACCCGCAGTTTAACTAGGCGAGGTTGTCAAATCTTGCAGTTTAACTAGGCAAGGTTTGGGATATCATGTTGTTTAACTAGGCATGGTATGAGAATCCGTGTATCCGATATGTATAAGGATAGTGGTTGACTATCCAAGGTAAGGGTTGTGTACCCGAGGTCACTATAAATGCCAATATATGAAAGTTCATGTGTTGAACCTACTTTAAAATGCTTACAGATTTAAGCATGAGATTATTTAATGCCTTGGGATTTAAGCATGTGGTATATAAAAGTTTTTGCATAATGCTGATATACACGTTTTGATTTGGATTCAATGAAAATGCTTTGGTTGTAAGCATGGTTTGAAAGCAAGCGTTTAGTTTTCAAAGGATTTATTTGCATCATTGTTTATGAGCATCCTCACTAAGCATGTGTGCTTACGCTCTCTTTTGCCTAATGATGCAGAGCATTAAAGTTTGGGGTAGTAAGGGCAAGGTTTAAAGTGATCCAAGAACCAAGACTACTTGAGTATGAACTCGGTTTAAGTTTCTGGTTAATAAGGCAATGTGTTCGCCATACTTTTGGGACTTGTAATTCTATTTTCCCCTGGTTTTTGAGTATGGTTGATGCTGTGATTTGGAGTTTGTTTGATGTTGATAAGCATGTTAATAGTTTTTGCTTATGGTTGATGCTAGGTGGTTGCCTAGGTATGCATTTAGTTAGCATTAGTTGATTAGCTTGCTTTGATGTTTTTAACATGTTGACTATGATGCTTGAGATATGTTGGTTTGTTGTATATGCTGGTGTAGCGATGTCCTTTTTCGCTAAAAAAACGAGGGTTTTCGAAGTGTTTGTGATTTTTCAGATATAAAATATTTATTTCCGTAGGGGTTTTGAAAATATCATGTGTTATTAAAAATTGGAGTCGCCACCGGCCACTTAGGTAGGCCGGACACCGTAAAAAACCAGAGATTTGAAAACTATTGGGTTCGGGAGTCGGTTACGGATGGGGAAGGATTAGCACCCCCACACCGCCCAAAATTGGTACTTTAATAATTTCCGCTTTATTAATATTAGATTTTCCGGATTAAAGTGATGATTAATTTAAAATTCGGTCATAATTGCGAATAAAATTTGGTCATAATTGCGAATAAACATTACAAATAATTTAAATGCAATAAATATTAACATGACAGAATACTAATCTAACATAAATAAAATACGTAATTAAAACACACATATACATATCAAGCTTAATAGTAGATAAAAACAAATTTAACATGTCACAATAACAAGGCAGGAATAAATACGTGTGTAGACAAAAACATATATTTCAAGAAGACATACATAATAGAAATAAAACATATTTCAACATATATAGAACAATATATTATACATAAAAAGAAGACACACTAACACGTAACCTAAAGGCCAAGAGAACATACAATACATACAAAAAATACAAAACATGTTGTGTACGAGCCAACTAGAACATAATAGGCGTAATACGAATAATCGAACAAATACATAAAGATACATAATCATCATAAACTTAACACACATATACATGTCAACATAAAAATACAAGGCATATATGAGGGATATATAATAAGGCAAAAGACTACATCAACATATACGATTATAATACGAACATGAATATTTACATGGAAACAGGATTGAAATAAAAAAAATAAACATCAGTGGCAGAAATTAAAGGACAATAATATGCAATTTAAGGACGAAAATGAAAACAGGACCGAACTTGAATGGACTGGAACTGTAATTGGACCAAGGGGCAGACCCGAAATGAAAAATTCAAAAACGCGGGATGGTTAAAGGGGTAATTTTACCATTTAAAAGGTGATTCAATGTAATTTAAGGACTGGATTGCAAGATTTTGAAATATAAGGGGGACTGGAATTGTAATTATACCATGCGGTGAGACAGAAACGAAAATATTGAAAACGTGAGAGGATTTATTACGTAATTTCCCCATTTCACGAAATAACAACGCTTATAAAAACCCTCTTTTTTGGCCAGACTCAAAATTTTCCATTTCGATTCATTTTTTAGATTTTATAACAAGCCACTCTCTCTCGTTTTCTCTCAACTCTCCCTGATGAACCCAGAATCCGGTGGCCGACCGCCGTCTTCTCCGCCCTCGGCCGCCGCTAGCCAGCGCCGGCAAGCCCCAAAAAACACACCAAAATGAACCTCTCCTTACCCTCGACACGAATCCGAACTTGGATTCGGAGAAAAAGCCTTTATTCGTCTTAGATCTAAGAAATATGAAGCGTAAAAAACCCATTTTTTTGTATTCAACCCAAAACGAAACCAAAAAAAGGACCTCCCACTCCTTTCAGTTCACCATGTTCGGCTTGGGAAAGCCGAAGAGGCTTATCAGTGGTGAGGGGAGATCCACCGACGACGATGGTAACGACTTCTAACCCTCTCTTTTTTATTTACTATGTATAATTTTTTGTATGCATGCAACAAAGTAAGAAAAGAGACGAGTATTTACCACTGAAGACTGTTTTTTTGTATTTTTTCTTTCGATTACAACTTGGCTTGTCACAAAATGTTTGTTTCATACATATATGCCTGTCTTTTGGTTTGGTACAAGTAATATAATATCTATTTTAGATCTGGACTGCTACTGACATAATATTTCTTTTCTTGTGTTCTATGTGTCTGAGCGCGGTGGTTGGAGATCGGCATGGTGAAGCATGGTGGCGGTGTGGGGGTTCTGTCTTCAGCCAGAGGTGTTCTCGGCCGTTAGATCAGATCTGATCTAATGGTCGGGCTGGCTTGAAGGATGAACGGCCCAGATGAAGCCTCGATTGGTGAAACGGCTCCAGATCGTGACACGTGTGGCTCAGCAGTCTAGGAATTATAGCGCGTGGGGCTCACGCACGCGTGGGATATCGAAGAGTCCGCGCATGGACTACACGCGCGCGTGGAACTTGAACGGTCCAGACGTGTAATGCTCGCGGCCGGCCAGATATTTATCCCTGCTTGATCGTGGCTGTTGGATCAGATCTTGATCTAACGGCCCATAGTTATCTGCACCAAAAAAATTAGAATTAAATAGGGTTTGGGTTTGGGCCAACCGGGCCTTGTAATAATATTAGACTTCAGATTTGTAATGGACTTGGACTATCAATTTATTCATTTGGGTTTAACATGTTTTTTTGGATTTCATTTTATATTAGCCCAATAATAATAACACTAGTTATAACAACAATTAGTAATAATAATATACATACGATAATACATACGTATATACCTATGCAAACATTAATTAATATAACATACTAGCATACGTACATATACAATCATATACATAATTAACATAAAATCTACACACATTATTCGTAAAAACAAATACGCTCGTACTAAATATAGATACATACGCGACACACATACACTGTATTTAATACGTATACGTACATAGTTTATAATATACATGCACACATATATTAATAACACTCATGCACATAATAAACATATAATATAATATAATACAATGTATACATGCAACACTAATATACTATTAATTATACTAATATGTATTTACAGACCAGATAAGAATGAGTGATTATAGTTGCCCCTCTTTGCTTGTTCTCATGGAATGGGAACAAAGCAAAGATTCATAAAGCATTCATTTTATCAGACTTCCTTGTTTGTAGCTTTGGAAACACGTGTTCTTCTGGAACTCTCTGCTCTTCCTTAGCTGAATCTTCAGGCTCGTAAGTTCTTCCTATATAGAGCTTCGTCACCTTCTGATCTTGGAGCTACAGGCTCTTCCTATATAGAACCCTTCGCTCTGAAGCCTTGAGTTATGAGTCCCTCCTATATAGAACTTTTCACTTCGAGACAGTAAAGCTTGGAGTCCTTCCTATATAGAACTCTTTGCCTTCAACGCTGGTTTTTCCTATATAAAACCTTTTCCGTTGCTGATGGATTCTTCCGACTGGGAGTTCCTCCTATATAGAACTGCTAGTCTTCAAACCCTGGAGCCGTCAGTCCTTCCTATATAGAACTTTTGGCATCTGAAATCTTGGAGCTACGGGTTCTTCCTATATAGAACCTTTCACTCTAAGACATTGAAGCTCGGAGCCTTTCCTATATAAGACTCTTCGCTTTCAAACACAACAAGATTTCCTATATAACCTTGTGTGTCAAGGGTGAATTCCTTCGACTGGGAGTTCTTCCTATATAGAACTGCTAGTCTTCACCCTGGAGCCGTCGGTCCTTCCTATATAGAACTTTTGGCGTCTGAAATCTTGGAGCTACGGATTCTTCCTATATAGAATCTTTTACTCTAAGACATTGAAGCTCGGAGCCCTTCCTATATAAGACTATTCGCTTTCAAACACAACAGGATTTCCTATATAACCTTGTGTGTCACGGGTGAATTCCTTCGACTGGGAGTTCTTCCTATATAGAACTGGTAGTCTTCACCCTGGAGCCGTCAATCCTTCCTATATAGAACTTTCAGCTTCTGAAGCCTCGGAGCGGAGGATTCTTCCTATATAGAACCTCTCTCTGCAGGCGCTGGGAAACATAGGCCTTTTGTATGTAGAACCATTGTCTTCACATTTGGGATTCACACCACGATGGCTATCGATGTCTCTTTGAATCCACAGATACCTGTCTAAGATAAGACAAAATGTTGTGACAGATGAATTGACATACTCCTAATCCTAGTGATGTCTGACTATTCATGATGCATGAGTGTCAATATCTTGGTGGGCTTGTTTTGGTCCTTATTCGATCTCGTTGTTCACTTTCTCCTTTTTCACGGGCGTCGATACCCCACTTCACTGTCAGGTTCAACCATTCCAACCTTTCTTTTTCTCCATTTACGACTTGGAATTCTAAAGTGCCCTTTCGGGTTTTCACTTTTAAGAGTTTTTTTTTCAAAGATAGTATTTCTTAACGGCATTAGAATTTACGGGGTTTTTCAGCTCGTCTCCATCCATTTCTGTTAGGATTAGGGCTCCTCCTGAGAAGGCCTTTTTTACGACGTACGGTCCTTCCCAGTTGGGCATCCATTTTCCTCTAGAATCTTTCTGGATCGGGAGGATTTTCTTGAGCACCAGATCCCCTTCTTTGAATTCTCTTGGGCGTACCTTTTTGTTGTATGCCTGCATCATCCGCTTTTGGTACATCTGACCATGACAAATGGCCTTTAGTCTCTTTTCATCAATGAGATTTAGCTGGTCGAGTCTAGCCTGCACCCATTCGGCTTCTTCCAATTTTACTTCGTTTAAGACCCGGAGAGACAGGATCTCTACCTCGATGGGAAGTACTGCTTCGGTACCATACACCAAGGAGTAGGGTGTTGCCCCCGTTGACGTGCGAATGGACGTCCTATAGGCGAAAAGGGCAAACGACAACTTCTCTTGCCAATCCCTGTAGGTATCCGTCGTCTTTGCTATGATCTTCTTTATGTTCTTGTTTGCTGCTTCCATTGCTCCATTCATTTTAGGACGATAGACTGTGGAATTATGGTGTGTTATCTTGAATTGAGTGCACACGTCCGTCATCATTTTGTTATTCAGATTGGAAGCGTTGTCGGTGATGACCCTTTCTGGCAATCTGTATCGACAAATAATCTCTTTCTTTAAGAACTTACATACTGTAGTCCTTGTGATGTTGGCGTAAGACGCTGCCTCTACCTATTTAGTGGAATAGTCTATGGCAACCAAAATGAAACAGTGTCCATTGGAAGCTTTCGGATGGATCTGCCCAATGACGTCCATGCCCCACGCTGCGAAAGGCCACGGAGAATTCATGGTGTGTAAAGGCGATGGGGGTGTGTGAATTTTGTCAGCGTAGATTTGGCATTTATGGCATTTCCTGGCGTAATCGATACAATCTCCCTCCATGGTCAACCAGAAATAACCATATCTCATGATTTTCTGGGCTATAGATAGCTCGTTGGCGTGCGTTCCACAGAGCCCGTCATGTATGTCGGCTAAAATCTCCTTCGCCTCCCGGGCATCCACACATCTCAGCAATGTTTGATCATGACTTCTCCTATATAGGATCTCCCCATCTAGGACATATTTTGTTGCCATTTTTCTGAGTGTCTTTCTGTCATTGTCGTTTGCCCCTTCTGGATACTTTTGAAGCTTGACGTATTGCAAGATGTCTTAGTACCATGGGTTTCCATCAATCTCTTCTTGTACATTACAACAATGAGCAGGCCTTTCAAACGTCCGCATCTCAATGGGCTTCATTTCTGCCCCGGTGTTTGTTTTAAACATGGATGCCAAGGTTGCCAAGGCGTCTGCCATCTGATTTTCTTCTCGGGGTAGGTAATTGAAGCTGACCTTTTCGAACTCTTTGGTGAGCTCTTGAATCAATTCATAATATTTGACCAACTTCGGATCCCTGGTTTCCCATTCCCCGCACAATTGGTAAATTACTAAGGATGAATCTCCGAATACTCGAAGTTCCTTAATCTTTCTCTCAATAGCTGAGTTCAGGCCCATAACGCAAGCTTCGTATTCAGCTATATTGTTAGTGCTGAAGAATTCCAATCTGTTGGTGAAAGGATAATAGACGTCCTCAGGAGAAATTAGCACTGCTCCTATCCCATGTCCGAGGGCGTTAGAGGCTCCATCGAAGTAAAGTTTCCATGATTTATCATCTGAAACCTCTTCCTCGGTTGTAATGCACATCAAGTCTTCGTCTGGAAAATTAAAGTTCAACGCCTCATAGTCGTCTGAAGCACGACTAGCTAGGAAATCTGCTACAGCACTCCCCTTTACGGCTTTCTGGTTAACGTATACGATATCGAATTCGGATAAGAGCATCTGCCATCGGGCCATCCTTCCTGTTAGTGCTGGCGCTTCCATTAAGAACTTTAATGGGTCTAGCTTGGATATCAACCAAGTAGTATGTTACAGCATATACTGTCTAAGCCGCTTGGTAGCCCAGACTAGAGCACAACACAGCTTCTGCACTGGCGGGTATCGCGTTTCGCAATCATTGAATTTCCTGCTTAGGTAATAGATGGCTTGCTCCCTCTTTCTTGGCTCATCGTGTTGCCCCAATACGCATCCCATTGAATTCTCAAAAACTGTCAGGTAGAGAATTAATGGTCGACCTGGTACTGGTGCAACTAGAATTGGAGCATTTGTCAGGTAACTTTTTGATCTTTTCTAGGGCTCTTTGACATTCCTCATCCTACACACCAGGATTATTCTTTCTAAGAAGTCTGAAGACCGGGTCACATCGGTCGGTTAATTGGGAAATGAAACGAGAGATATAATTCAGCCTCCCCAGGAAACTGCGAACTTCCTTCTGAGTGCGGGGTGGTGAGAGATCCTGGATGGCTTTCACTTTATCTGGATCAATCTCAATCCCTCTTCTGCTTACCACGAACCCTAGAAGTTTTCCAGAAGTAACGGCGAAGGTACACTTGGCAGGATTGAGCCTCAGTTGGTACTTCCGTAGTCTTTGGAATAGTTTTCTCAAGTTCTGTAGGTGCTCTTCCTCTGTTCAGGATTTGGCAATCATGTCGTCCACATATACTTCTATTTCTTTGTGCATCATGTCATGGAAAAGAGTCACCATTGCTCTTTGGTATGTTGCCCCTGCGTTCTTTAGCCCAAATGGCATCACCTGATAACAAAAAGTGCCCTACATGGTTATGAACGTAGTTTTCTCCATGTCGTTAGGGTCCATCTTTATCTGGTTGTACCCTGAGAAGCCGTCCATGAATGAAAACCATGAATGCCCTGCAGTGTTGTCAACCAACGTGTCAATATGTGGTAAGAGGAAGTTGTCTTTAGGGCTGGCTCGGTTTAGATCCCTATAATCTACACATATGAACTTTCCCGTCCTTCTTTGGTACCGGCACAATGTTTGCAACCCATTCGGGGTATTTGGCTACCTCCAAGAAACCAGCATCAAACTGTTTTTTTACTTCCTCTCGGATTTTTAACAACATGTCTGGTCTCATTCTCCGAAGTTTTTGCTGTATTGGTTTGCACTCTGATTTTGTTGGTAATTTGTGCACCACTATGTCGGTATTCAACCCTGGCATATCTTGATAAGTCCAGGCAAAGACATCCTTGAATTCTTGAAGTAGGGTTATCAGTTCGTGCTTGGTTTTTGAGGAAATCGTCGTTCCTACTTTTATTTCTTTTCTCTCTTCTGCAGTCCCCAAGTTTACAATTTCTGTTTCTTCTTGGTGGGGCATGATCTGCCTTTCTTCGTTGGCCACCATTCTCTTCAACTCTTCCAGGACCTCACCTTCTATCTCGTCATATCCTTCCTCAATTCCCTCTGAGACCTCAGGGCATTCAAAATTCACTCCAGGATTGGATCTGGTATCATTCATATCTTCAATCATGAGCGACCTGAATTAAATGAGAATGAATTGTATTGGGAAGGAGACGGCTTTATATGAAGGGAATGAACATGAAGAATGCATGAATGAAATAAATGAAACTTTGGTCATTTTAGGAAAGTGGGGATATTTTCATTTCAATCAAAAAGTTAACATAGGTGCCCCATACAAGAGATCCCCATTGTTTACGGGCAAAAACAAAAGGTTGATTCGGAGCATTACTCTGATCTATTCCTAAAAACTACAGGTAGATCAATGCAGCTCCAGTTATCGAGTGTTTCCCCGGGGCGGTAGGGACGGATGTTGGTCAACATTTTGCTGCCTTGGTCTTTTCCAGTATCATGTTGATGTACATCCTTTCAAATGATTCATTGAGTATCTCCTCCTGGTTGAGTACGTCATTTTCCTTCATTGCCTCTTCACCCTCTTGACCTGGCTGGTAGAATCCTCCGGAGACAAAAGTGGTTTTTAAACTAGGAAAGGACATTGGTCTCCACGGAATGTCTTCTCCTTTAAATCTGGCTTTTCTTTGCTCTTCCTTTCTTTTGTATTCCTCTTTTCTCTGTTGGACACTTGGTTGGTAACCCAGCCCGAAACGATCCTTCTTGGTTATCATATTCTTGGCTCTTAGGTTTCCTTGTAATTTCTTCCTCAGCCCTTTTCCTACTTTGGCTCCTCGGCCTAAAGTTTCTGCGACGGTCATTTTGGTACAATTAGATAACCTGGGGTAGGGGATCCGACTTCCCTCCGAAACAAACGTGGCATTCACTAGTTCCAATGCTCGGAATGAGCATTCTGCAGCATCTTCATCATTTTGAATGTAGGGGGCGTCTGATGTCACGGAAGCAACAATCTCCTGCTCAGCCTCTACTGTGACCAATTTACCTTCGACTACAAATTTTAACTTCTGATGCAACGATGAGGGGACAACTCCTGCGGAGTGGATCCATGGTCTTCCCAATAGGCAGCTGTAAGATGGTTTTATGTCCATCACCACAAAATCGATCACATATTCAGTCGGTCCGATCAATAGGGGCACCTCAATTTCCCCATTGTTCCTCTTTGCGTACCATCGAAGGCTCTTACCGAATTGTGGCAGGGCTTTAGGTGAGAACCATCTATTGGCAGTTTTTGCAGGGTCACCATAGGCAAGACGTTCAATGCTGACCCGTTGTTGATCAGTACGCCCGGTACTACATACCCTTTGCAGTGGGTAGTGATGTTAAGGGCTTTGGTAGACCCCATTCCTCCCTCAGGGATCTCATCATCACTGAACGTTATATGATTATAGGCAGTGATATGCCCCACTATCATGTCCAGATTTGTCACAGAAATGTCCTGGGGCACAAAAGTTTGATTTAGCACTTTTAATAGCGTCTCCCGGTGTTTTTCTGAACTCAAGAGTAATTCCAGTACTGTGATCCTAGGCGGTTGCTTTCGTAGTTGTTCCAATACGTTGTACTCGCTATGTCTTAAGAACTTCAAAAATTCTTTGGCCTGGGCCTCAGTTACACGCTCATTCATCTTTGGGGGAGGTTCTTCTCCAAATATCTGTGTGGGGCTAACTGCTGTATTCTTCCCTTTATCTTTTTCAGCTGCTTTCAAAGCCTCGGAGGAATAACATCTGCCGCTCCTTGTGAAATGGCCGGCCTCACCAACGTTTACATCGCTCTGTCTTTGTTGGTCCTTTAGCATAGACTCTTTTACCTGACCATGTTCTAGTTTTTCTGGCGTGGTCACATTTACAGCATAATTCCAGGGGGTTTGCCGCATATCTTTGAATGGGAATAGGGATGGTGCTGAAATGATGATCCTGGGACTTATCTTGCTGGTTTCTCCTTGGGAGGCACCTGCATTCCCTGGCCTGGGAGAGATGATAAAAGGTCTATCCTTCCCGTATTTAGATTTGGGGCTATCCGTCATGTGTACGTCCGACCCCTTCTTCCCCATGGGCTCCTCGAAGAATTCTATTTGTTTTTCATTCATTAATTGCTGTACTAATCTCTTGAACTCATCGCACTCTTGGATATCATGTCCTTCAGTCTGGTGGAATTCACAATACACTCCACATCCCTTCTGCCTTGTTATCATGCCTTTGTCGATCACGCGGGCCATGCATAACTGTTGAAATACCCACCGTAAAGGAGATTTCATTTTTGACACATCATCCTTAATCCTCCTGGTAAAGTATTCTTCAATAACATTTACTCCTCTGCTCCCATGATTAGGCAGCGGGTTATTGGCTACACTCGGTTCTTCAAACTTCAATATCCCAGAATCGATTAAATTCTGCACAAGTTTTTTGAAAGCAAGGCAGTTCTCGGTGGGATGTCCAGGGGTACCGCCGTGATAGTCGCAATGCGCGTTCGGGTTATACCAAGAAGGGAAGGGCGGATTGACAGGAGTAACGATGTATGGACGGACCAGGTCTGCTTCGTACAACTTGGAATAAAGTTCTAAGTACGAAACGGGTAGGGGAGTGAAAGTTCTTCTCTCTTTTTCTTTTCTAGAGATTCTCTCATCTCTTTGATTCGAGTGTTGCGTTTTTCCCACAGGTGCTTGTGGCTGTGAGACTGTGAAGTTCTTCGGGGTGGTATAAGTGTTGGTGGCGTTTACTTCATTCCTCTTGCTATACTTCCAAGACCCTTCCCCACCATCAATCCTACCACTCTTAATTGCCAATTCAAGGGACTCCCCAGTCCTGATTAAGTCAGCAAAGCACTGTGTTGTATTATTAATGAGGCGATCAAAGAGTGCCCCTTTCAGAGTATTAACAAATAACGGCGTAATTTAATGTTCCGGGAGGGTTGGCTGAATTTGGACGGCCACTTCCCCCCACCTTTAGGCGTATTGCCGTAGACTTTCGTTGGACTTCTGCCCCATATTTTCCAACATAATTCTACTAGGGGTCATATCTGTTACATGCTTATATTGCTTAGTAAATGCTCTTGACAGATCTTTCCATGTCTTCACATTTGCCTTGCTCAGCTGGGTGTACCACCGTAACGCCGCTCCAGTTAGGCTGTCCTGGAAACAATGGATCAGTAGTTTTTCGTCCTTAAGGTAGGCCGCCATCTTTCGACAGTACATTGTTATGTGTGCGGAAGGACACGTGGTTCCATCGTATTTGTCAAACTCTGGCGTTTTAAATTTTGGCGGTAGAACAAGATCGGACACCAGACTTAAGTCGCTAGCGTCATTTCCGGATTCTTCTATAGATTGTAACATTTTGAATTTTTCCTCCATGAGGCGAAACTTTTCCTCCCACTTTTTCTCTACCTCGGTCCTGATCCTTTCAACCATGTTCAGGTCTGGCACCTCTTCTTCATAGAGTGCTTCATCGTCGAGGGGTTGAGTTTCAGGTACTCCAATTTGAAAGCTAGATGACATTCCTGCAGGGTCGATATACACCTTTCTAGCCGGGTTTGGTGCAGTTGGTTGAACCTTGTAGTGAACTGGGGTATTCTCTAGTTCTTGAACGGTTTCTCCTTCCACTCTTTTTCCAAGACTCTTAGCCAACAATGCGGTTATGTCGGATACTATAGATGCTTGCGACTGCGCAATCTGATCACTGAGGCTTCTTTGAGTCTCTTCAAGTCTTGTCTCGAGCTCTTTTTGCCCTTTTTCTAGACTGATTATCCTGTCTTCCATGAGCTTGCTTTGTAACCGGGTAAGGTATGGATGATGACTGATTGCGAGTTAACTACACACAACGCCACAATATTCATAATGTTAATATGGTTGCAAGAAAATAGATGCATGTATAGTGATGCAAATGTCATGATGCAATGCAAGAATGTATGCAGATAAGGTACTGATTCCGCTGGTAATCACCCTTTTGAACTACTTCCACGGGAATTAAAGGGTCTAAATTACAACAGAGTTCGTATTACAAAATGAAGATTCCTAATACAAAAGAGCTAAATACAACACAAAGCCCTATAGATAAGCCCTAGCTCTATCTCCTAATTTTCCAATTGCCCTGAGTAACTTGAGGAACCTGGGAGCTTCTTCCATTTCCGGGACTATGAAAGGTCAGAGTGTTTCGGCCTCGACAGCCAAATCATTTACATGCCTGGCGACTCGCTGTATGTCCACCATCAAGTTTGCGTAATACTGGTCCCTATCCTGTACTATCTGGGCAGCGTCACGCAGTCTCTTTTGCCAATAGGTGTCCCCTCCGGCTGCAGCCTCCTCGAACACACTAATTCTTTCCTTGTAATCCTCAACAGTTGCTTCGAGGGACTTAATTCGTGCTCGTAACATGCTTACTTCGCGCTCTCTTTCTTGTAGCTCAATGAAGCCATTTCTCTGGCAGTACATTCGAAGGGAGTGTTCAACTTCCGCCACCTTTCCTTTTAATTCGCCATTCTGACTTTGGCTTTGCTCCAGACTTTGAATGGTGTCATCGTACAATTTTTGCATCTCTAACAATCTATTCCGGCTACTCATGGACTTTCTTTTCTATACGGCAGCGTTTTCTCTCTCATGATGGACAGCTTGTTTTTCCTTGTTGATTTCTTGCCTGAATCTTTCCTTTTCTTGATCAATGGCCTTCTTGGAGGACCGTTTTTCTTCCTCCATAGCCAAACGGCAGCTTTCTATCTCTTTCTCGATCGTTCTCTTGTTGATTTCTCGTTCTTCTTCCACCAAACGAATACCATTCATTCTTTCTCTTTCCACAGCTATAAATTGACTCCGGCCGGCCTTCTGTATTTTTGCTTGTAGTAGAAGGGCATCTTTTTGATAAAGAGTGCTCTTGTCGTTCAAATCTGTATTTAATTTCTTCAACTGCCTAATGATCCCGTCCCGCTCGTTAACCTCTAAGCTTGCCTTATAGAGCTCGCTCGCATGTTGAGTCTGTTGGATGTCCATTTTCTTTTTAATTTCTTCGAGTTCATTCCGTAAGATGTCAGCTTCAGACGGTACCACCTTTGTAAGCTCTTCTAGTGACACTGCTGGTCCTTGATCAGATTCGGGAATCATATAGTTTACCCTCAAACGTCTCCAAAGATCGTAGCCTGGGGTGGTCATGTACTCGGTGTCTCCTTCCACCCTAATCCGGTAACAATGGTCCCAAGCCCTCATGATAGTCTGAACTTTCTCTTTGAACTCCCCTTTGAAAAGAAATTCAGTTCGGCTTAACCCGGCGGTGTTGGGAATGAACTGTCGCGATCCGAATTGTCAGGACACCAGAAGTGGGGCACAAGCAATCCCTCCATGTAGTCCCAACATCATCAGCCAATTGAAATCACCACAACTATATAAAAGGTAATTAACTCTACCGAGCCACGGGACCCTCCATACTATGTCCTCGCCTTGGATATTCCTGAAGAAACCGGCCCATTTTCTTGTTTTCAAGTCCTCTCGCCACTCTTTTGTTAAGTATTCCAGTAAAGGCGAAAAATCTCGGAAGGATATTCCCGGCAGAACCCTCGTCGGTGTCTTCCATATGTGGCTCTGAATCTATACCTGTAACAGTTGTGCGCATCCTCAAAAACGCCCTTCTTCGTGCTTCCGATTGGCATTTAGAGAAATAAAGGTCTCGGCCAAAATAGCTGGTACTGGGTTTGCTCACCGTTTTATCCGCTCAAACAAATCTAGAATGGCCACATCAATGTTTCCCAGAATTCTTGGGAAGATCACCAATCCATATATTCCCAAGGCAAGCATGTCTAACTTTTTCTCCTCATCCGGATGTGCAGGTAGGATGTCTCGAATGTTTTCCCATGCAAATATTGTACTATCTCCTCGAAGTCAGATCAAGCCATTGACCCAATCGTCGCTCATTCCAGTAAAGGTTTTGAGCTTGGAAGTGTAATTCTGATTCCTCGGAGGTTTTGCGTAGATCCAATCTTCCTGAACATTTTTATGATTAAGAAGAGCGGTGTATTCTTCTACTGTGGGCATCATGTCCTGTCCATTGAAGGTGAAGCAGCAAAAGGAAGGATTCCAGAACTGAAAAATGGCTCGGAGTAGGGGCTGGTTGACCCGGATGTACATCAACTGTGCAATGTCACCATAACTATCATGGAATCTATCTTGTAATCTCTGGTCCCATTCTTCCCAGATACTTTGAAGATCCCCTAAGTTTTTCTGTTGAAGACTCACATAGGTGTACCCGGCTATCACGCGTTCACTTGGTAAACTGTCCCTTTGGGCCTTCTGGCTGACTTCTGACCAATGTCTAACAGACAAGTTGAGTTCCTCTTTTCTAAGACACCTTTTTTCCATGGTGAAAGACTTTCTGATCGGGTAAACCACTTGATCCAGTACCTTTATGTAGTGCGAATGTAATAATGCATGAAAAAAAATAGCCAAAAAAGGAAACAAGTCAGTACCGGATAGAATTAATAAATACACAAATAAAAGGACAAATTAAATAAGGTAAACAAACAAAAACAAAGAAACCTATTTATCCCGTCTAAAACACCTAAGGTTATCCGCATAGCTCTAAAGGGGTGGGTTTCTCTATGTTCTCTACATGTAGTGTTGGTGCTAAGAGGTACCCGAATTGTCTTTGCTGTCCTCTACTAAGAGTAGCAAGGCCCCCGATCATCACCCATTATAGGCTCCTTTCAACCGGGTTCAATTTAGGGGGACCCATTCGCTTATGCCTGCACGAAGGAACGATATCCTTACGAAAGCATAAGGTACTCGAGCCCCGAAGGTACTTGCTAGGCCTACACGGGAGAACGATATCTCCACGAAAGCATTAGCGTTTTCCCCCACTTAAAAAACGGGTTTATATGCCAATTTTAAATGCGTTAAAATAAACGTGCAATTATAACCGAATGTTAATTTAATAGTCACTTTAACCCGGAATTTCTAATATTAATAAAGCGATAATTATTTTAAAAAGCTTGACTCTTTTTTTGTTTTCGAAAAACAAAAAATTCTCCCCAGTGGAGTCGCCATCTATAGCGATGTCCTTTTTCACTCAAAAAACAAGGGTTTTCGAAGTGTTTGTGATTTTTCAGATATAAAATATTTATTTCTGTAAGGGTTTTGAAAATATCATGTGTTATTAAAAATTGGAGTCGCCACCAGCCACTTAGGTAGGCCGGACACCGTAAAAAACCAGAGATTTGAAAACTATTGGGTTCGGGAGTCGGTTACGGATGGGGAAGGATTAGCACCCCCACACCGCCCAAAATTGGTACTTTAATAATTTTCGCTTTATTAATATTAGATTTTTCGGATTAAAGTGACGATTAATTTAAAATTCGGTCATAATTGCGAATAAATTTTAAGGGCCCCGTTATCCGAGAGTAAACGCCAAACCACTATCACTACGCCTGATACTGGCCCCGTTTACGCTCGGATAAAAAGGCACCGCATTGACAATTTATATCTCGATATGCAATATTAGTGGCAAAATATAAAACATGGCAAATAATTTAAATGCAATAAATATTAACATGACAGAATACTAATCTAACATAAATAAAATACGTAATTAAAACACACATATACATATCAAGCTTAATAGTAGATAAAAACAAATTTAACATGTCACAATAACAAGGCAGGAATAAATACGTGTGTAGACAAAAACATATATTTCAAGAAGACATACATATTAGAAATAAAACATATTTCAACATATATAGAACAATATATTATACATAAAAAGAAGACACACTAACACGTAACCTAAAGGCCAAGAGAACATACAATACATACAAAAAATACAAACATGTTGTGTACGAGCCAACTAGAACATAATAGGCGTAATACGAATAACCGAACAAATACATAAAGATACATAATCATCATAAACTTAACACACATATACATGTAAACATAAAAATACAAGGCATATACGAGGGATATATAATAAGGCAAAAGACTACATCAACATATACGATTATAATACGAACATGAATATTTACATGGAAACAGGACTGAAATAAAAAAAATAAACATCAGTGGCAGAAATTAAAGGACAATAATATGCAATTTAAGGACGAAAATGCAAACAAGACCGAACTTGAAAGGACTGGAACTGTAATTGGACCAAGGGGCAGACCCGAAATGAAAAATTCAAAAACGCGGGATGGTTAAAGGGGTAATTTTACCATTTAAAAACTGATTCAATGTAATTTAAGGACTGGATTGCAAGATTTTGAAATATAAGGGGGATTGGAATTGGAATTATACCATGCGGCGAGACAGAAACGAAAATATTGAAAACGCGGGAGGATTTATTACGTAATTTCCCTATTTCACGAAATAACAACGCTTATAAAAACCCTCTTTTTTGGCCAGACTCAAATTTTTCCATTTCAATTCATTTTTCAGATTTTATAACAAGCCACTCTCTCTCGTTTTCTCTTAACTCTCCCTGATGAACCCAGAATCCGGCGGTCGATCGTCGTCTTCTCCGCCGCCGGCCGCCGCTAGCCGGCGCCGACGAGCCCCAAAAAACACACCAAAATGAACCTCTCCTTACCCTCGACACGAATCCGAACTTGGATTCGGAGAAAAAGCCTTTATTCGTCCTAGATCTAAGAAATAAGAAGCGTAAAAAACCCTTTTTTTGTATTCAACCCAAAACGAAACCAAAAAAAGGACCTCCCACTCCTTTCAGTTCACCATGTTCGGCTTGGGAAAGCCGAAGAGGCTTATCACTGGTGAGGGGAGATCCACCGACGACGATGGTAACGACTTCTAACCCTCTCTTTTTTATTTACTATGTATATTTTTTTGTATGCATGCCACAAAGTAAGAAAAGAGACGAGTATTTACCACTGAAGACTGTTTTTTGTATTTTTTCTTTCGATTACAACTTGGCTTGTTACAAAATGTTTGTTTCATACATATATGCCTGTCTTTTGGTTTGGTACAAGTAATATAATATCTATTTCAGATCTGGACTGCTATTGACATAATATTTCTTTTCTTGTGTTCTGATGTGTCTGAGCGCGGTGGTTGGAGATCGGCATGGCATGGTGGCGGTGTGGGGGTTCTGTCTTCGGCCAGAGGTGTTCTCGGCCGTTAGATCAGATCTGATCTAACGGTCGGGCTGGCTTGAAGGATGAACGGCCCAGATGAAGCCTCGATTGGTGAAACGGCTCCAGATCGTGAGACGTGTGGCTCAGCAGTCGAGGAATTATAGCGCGTGGGGCTCACGCACGCGTGGGATATCGAAGAGTCCGCACGTGGACAGCACGCGCGCGTGGCACTCGAATGGTCCAGACGTGTAATGCACGCGGCCGGCCAGATATTTTATCCCTGCTTGATCGTGGCCGTTGGATCAGATCTTGATCCAACGGCCCATAGTTATCTGCACCAAAATAATTAGAATTAAATATGGTTTGGGTTTGGGCCAACCGGGCCTTGTAATAATATTAGACTTCAGATTTGTAATGGACTTGGACTATCAATTTATTCATTTGGGTTTAACATGTTTTTTTGGATTTCATTTTATATTAGCCCAATAATAATAACACTAGTTATAACAACAATTAGTAATAATAATATACATACGTATATACCTATGCAAACATTAATTAATATAACATACTAGCATACATACATATACAATCATATACATAATTAACATAACATCTACACACATTATTCGTAAAAACAAATACGCTCGTACTAAATATAGATACATACGCGACACACATACACCGTATTTAATACGTATACATACATAGTTTATAATATACATGCACACATATATTAATAACACTCATGCACATAATAAACATATAATATAATATAATATAATACAATGTATACATGCAACACTAATATACTATTAATTATACTAATATGTATTTACAGACCAGATAAAAATGAGTGATTACAGCTGGAAATTGTTTAATTGAGTGTTTTGGTATGTTGGTAAAGTGGTTTAGGGAGCATGCCTATAGGTTGATCTTTGGAAGCATATGAATTGATATGGTTGCTAAACCATGGTACAAGTGTTGGAATATGATCAGATGTTTGGTTGCATGTGTGAATGCGAGTCATTAGGATCCAAATTCATCTAGATGCAAGTGAAAGACTAGTTAAAAATGATATTATAGGCCCAAGCATACCGATACGCGGGGGACCGTATCCGTACGGCTAGGTAAATTTTAGGCTCCATGTTTTGATATGGGTGTTAGGGTTTCAGTTCGGTCACAAGCGTACCAGTATGATTCTTTATTACTGTAAAACTTGCTTTTTGAACCAAGCCCGTGTACCGAAACACGTATTGGCCGTATCAGTACAAAATTAATATTATTGAAATAGATTTTGAATTTTTTCTTAGCGTACCGATACGGTATACGGCGTACCAGAACAAAGTTGACTTGGATAGAGAATCATATTGATACGGTTGCCCGCATATCGGTACGGTAGCCGTTAATGTCATGAAATGAAGTTTCTATTTTCTTTCATTTTAGTCCCTGAATCTTGTTTTGGCAATTGTGTAAGCTTGGTTGGTCGGATTGAAATGAGAATTGACATGATCTAACTAATTGAGGATTGGTAACCCTAAGTTCCTTAATGGACTTGTAATTTATCAGTTTTACATTTTGGTCCCTAATATGAATTATATGCAATTGGTTGCCATTCCGTGGTCCGTTTCCCTTGTAATTCCACTCGCTACAAGCATGATCACTTAGGATTAATAAAATACGCAGCTAGACAAGATAAAAGGAAAAAATGGACCAGTTTTCGTAATCTTTCTTCGGTTTGCTTAGGCAAACCTAATGTAGTTCACTCGGTTTCAGTTGGGTGTCTAAGCCGGGTCGAGGGGGTTATAATCTTATAAAAGGATAAATAAAAGGAGGAGATAGGGGGATTCACGTGATATTCATTTTCCTTTTCATCATCTTCAACCTCATTTTCCTTTTCATCATCTTCAACCTCAGAGCTCCTTTAATGGCGGCTTAAATTTCCATTCTGGAGATCCAAGGTGAAGCAAGGCTATATTCGAGGAAATGAGGATTCAAGTGCTGGAACAAGGAGGGATATGTGTTATCTTCTTTAAATCTTTCTAGAGATAGATTTTTACTGAAGATTTTATTATATTTATTGTGTTATTAATGATGGTTTAACTTTTTAAGCTTTGTATGAACTTGTTTAAACTTAGTTTTTCAGTAATATAACATTATTAGCTTTCTTCTTTTTTCAATTGTTGGATATGATCTTCGTTTGCATGAGAGTGTTTAACATCGTCACTGACATTAAAAGATGCAGTGACAAGTCAGGTTAACAAGCCATTACAATGAGAGTTGAATAAGGATACAACGAGAGTCGATCCACTTGTTCAATGATTTGTAGTTTTGACAAACAATGAGTGTTGTGGTCGATATACATCTTTGTATCATCGGTTGAGAATTGAATAGAAGTTAGTAAGCAAACTTATTCTTTTATTTGTCAAATGAACCAACGTATATTTTTTCCTTGTTGCAGTTGATATTCTACCGAGTTGAGCCGAGGGATCAAGATCTTTACTTAATATTTATCTTATCTTCATTATATTGTTTCTTTTTGCTCTTACAATCATTTTTTTCAACACTTTATTCTTTCATTACAGCCACAATTACACTCATAGTTTCTTTATTTTCAGAATTGTTTGCAGTAACATAAAAATACATCTAAATACCTATCCTCGTAGGATCAATATCTAATAGGATCTGCATGTTAACTATACTTGCATCGGTAATGTATGCTTGTACATTCTGTGTGACGATTATTCATCAATCAAGTTTTGGTGTCGTTTTCAAGGATGGCGTTATTTAGTGTTTATGTTTTTGCTTGCACCTTTTTCTTTCTTTAGTTATTAGTTGATTACTAATATATTTGCTTTCTTTTATTTTTATTAGCTTCTTTAGTGTTGTATGACCAGAAGTTCCGCCACACCACTTTTCGTGCTTGATCCAAAAGTTGAAAAGACTCTTGATAAAGAATTTGAGAATAAAGTGAGATGGCAAGACATGTCAACAACAAGGGTATCCCACAAGATCCTGAAAACCCATCACTACACTCATCAGCCCAACACAGAACAATCTGCAAGGTTGTAGTTCCTCACCTGGGTGCTTTGCAACTGGGTGTTGTTCGACCACCTATTCAAGCTGGAAATTTTGAGTTGAAGACGATTATGTTTCAAATTCTCAACTTGAATGGGTAGTATGCGGGGTTGCCACATGAAGACGCTAGAGAGCATCTTCAATCATTTCTTTTAATCCGTTCTTCTTTTAGTCAACAAGGTGTTTCTGATGATGCCTTACGTATGCAATTGTTTCCATTTCTTTATAGGTAAGAGCCCGCACGTGGTTTCGTGGACTCCCTGTTAGTCTATCACATCATGGAATGACCTTGCAATGTAGCTTGTATTGCGCTTTAATCCATCGACAATGAACTCACGCCTAAGGAATGATATCACTGCCTATTATTAGTTGGATGTCAAAACTCTCTACACTACATGGGAGAGATATAAGTCATTGTTGTGAAAATGTCCCAACCATGACCTTCAACAAGAAACTCAAATTGAGATATTCTATAATGGGTTGAATACAGCCAGAAGCCATCTTGTCGATGGATCATCTAACTAGCATTTACTCAATTGCACCTGCACTACTACTATTAGAGTGTTAGAGAAATTCACTCAAACTGATTCTCAATATCTTATTTCGAGAGCTGTTTCATGCAAGGCTGCACTGGGAGTTTTTGAGCTGGATGATATTTCTTCTCTAAAAGCTCAGATTTCTACTTTAGAGAACAAAATCAAGAATATGGAGGGCAAAAGTGAGGTTGCTCCTATTCAGCTAGCTCAACAAACCACTACTCATGTGTTCTTTTGTGAGATTTGTGGTGAGAACTATAGCTATGAAGATTGCCCACAACATGCAGAAAATGCGAGCTCTGTAAGCAACATGCGAGGCAATACCATGGGTACTTCTTACAACACATCTAATAGAAAACCATGGGGTAATTCTAATTCTGCATATAATTTAAGAGTATTCCTCTCTAGGAATAATTCTTTTCAAGGAAACTCAAGTGTGCGACAAGAGAATTTCAGTTATCCAAAATAATAATATACACCGCACGCTCCATTGCAGCACAATAGAACAAGATGCAACCAATATTCTTCTGCACCGACTCAACAATCGCAGTATGGCACACAATAACAATATGGAGCACCATCTCAGATAGTCTCGGACTAGTCACTATGCTCCATCACCTAATCTGATCCATTATCTCTCTTTGGGGAAATAATGCTCGACCACTTCTCTAGAACTAAATTTATAGTACAAGGTTACTATTCATCGATCTGTACTTTGAACCTTAACTTGGATAGTTGGCTACTGATATGAACTCTCATCAACCGGGCACACTACCTAGCAACACTAAAAGCTCGTAATCAAGTGTAAAGAACATTGCAAGGCTACTACTCTCCGTAGGGCAAGCAAACTGCTGATTCGATGCAACAATCACTCATATCTATTCAAGAGTGAGGGGAATCATCGAAAACTGACCCTATATTGAAGGATGGAATAGAGGATGGTGTGGAGGATGATGCTCCTTTAGTTAACACTATGTTACCACCAACTTTGCAATCTAAGTTGTCGACACAATCAACAGATACTCTATCTCCACCTTATCCTTAGAGATTCAAGAATACTGAGTCTGACAAACAATTTCAATTCTTTCAAGATACTTTGAAGTAGCTTACAGTGCAAATCCCCTTAATGAATACTCTTACATAGATTCATAATTATGCAAAGTTCATGAAGGAAATTCTATCTAAGAAGAAAAAGATCAGTGCTATCGAGACCATTGCACTCACAGAGGAGTGAAGTGCGCTTATATCCTCTCCTTTACCAAGAAAAATAAAAGACCCTCGCAACATCATCATTCCATGTTCTATTGGAAATCACTACTTTCCAAAAGTTAGGCATTGGAAAAATGAAACCCACTGCGGTCACATTGCAACTAGCGAACTGATCTCTAACACATCTGAATGGACAAATTAACGATGTGTTTGTTTGTATGGATAAGTTCATTTTTCCAGCATACTTTATTATTATTGACTTTGAGGTAGACAAGGATGTCACTATTATTTTTGGTTGGTCATTCTCAGCAACTAGGAAGGCTATTATTGATGTATGAAAAGGAGAACTCACAATGTGGGTCGATAATGATCAAGTTACTTTCGGGATGTTTCATGCAACCCTTGGAAGAAATATAGGGGATGGCATCATATTGATGTTCTCGATAGTATCATCCAAGAAGACTTGAATCATTGTAGTATACTCATTGTTGCAGATGCTGCGCTGATAATTATTGAAGATGATCTCCCAAATTGTGATAGCATTGTTGAAGTACTTAGTGTTTCTGTTCAACACAAATGGTAGGTTGAATCTTTAGATCTTGCACACCGTACAATTCCCACTTTTAAACCATCTATTAAAGAAGCTCCTATTCTAGAATTGAAGCCACTACTAGCTAATCTCAAGTATGTATTCCTTGGAGACGCGGAAACACTCCAACCATTGTCTCAGCAAATCTGGATGCAATTCAAGAAGCTAGGTTGATAAATATCCTAAAGCAACACAAACATGCTATTCCCTGGACCATTGTAGACATTAAAGGCATTAGTCCATCTTTTTGCATGCATAAGATCAAGCTGGATGATGATAGCAAACAATCTATTGAGCCGCAGTGCAGACTCACTGAAAAGATAAAAGAAGTGGTCAAGAAAGAAATTCTCAAATTGTTGGACACCTATATTATTTATGTCATTTCTGATAGTGCATGGGTTAGTCCAGTCCACTGTGTTCTAAAGGAAAGTGGCATTACTATAGTCCGTAATGATGCTGATAAATTGATTCTGACTCGTATTCATACGGGGTGGCGAATTTGCATGGATTATAGAAGACTCAATGTGATACCCCAATTTTTTGTTAGTGACTATTTTGCAAAGAATTAAAAGTTGGTGGTTTTAGTTCAGTGACTAAAATGTAAAATGTTAAAGTTTGGTGACAAAGCGAAAAGTTAAGAAAAGTTCAAGGACCAACATGGTAATTTTCCCAATAATTATTCTTATTTTATAGTTAAATAGTTTTGAAACATGTGCGACTTGGATTCTTGCTACAAGCTGGCCTAATTGTTTTGTTTTATTGCATTATCATGTTTTAGACTGATATTTTCACAAAATATGACCGAGACGAGAGACGAGAGCTTATATAGGGAGTGTTGTGGATAGAAAAAATGATGAGTTGCCTCCTCCTCCAATGATTCCTACTGCTGGTGCTAGAGTCGAGGGTGATGTGCGTCAGGCACCGTAAGGATCAATTTTTGAGAATATGACACCGTTAATCCATGCGATGACTAGAGCTTTTCAGGCAGCCATAGCTAGGGTGCAAGTGCCTGCACCGATGCTTATAGCTATTAATATCAGACTTTTGTTAGAGCATTTGCGTAGCTTGAGTGGTACCGAGTTTTGAGGTTTGGCTTTTGATGCAGCTAAGGAGTGGTTTGCCAGCACAGAGAGGATCCTTGGCCAGAGGGAGTGTACAAAGGTCCGCAAGTTGGGTTGCATAATATCGTTGCTTCAGGGTGATGCTTAAAGTTGGTAGAAAACTGCTATCACCAGTATAGCACCTGCAGATGTGATGTCTGAGTTCTTTTGTGCTTCTTTTTGAAAGAAGTATTTGGGTTCCCGTTACCAGGATAAGAAGAAACGGGAGTTCATGACACTAGAGCAGGGATGCATGTCTGTATCCAAGTATGAGATTTAGTTTATTCGGTTGAGATAGTATGCTCTTTAGCTGGTTCTTGATGAGCGACAGTAATACGATCGTTTCTAGTATGATTTGGTTAAGGAGGTAAAGGCCTATATGTTGGCTATAGACTACACCGAGTTTGATGTTTTGGTTTCCCGGGTTAAGGATACATAGTAGAATCTGGGGTTGTCTTCTTGATTAGGGAGTTCCTCTATTGGGAAGAGGCATGTTGAGTTAGATGCTGGCAGAGATCGATACATGAAACATAAAGATAAGAGGTATCGTCTGTAACTCCCTTAGACCAAATCGAGGAAGCTACATTAGGTTTGCCGCAGCAAACCGAAGAGATTCAACAAAACTCGGTCCATTTTTTTCTTTTTATCTTTTCTAGATGCCAATTATTAGTCCTACGTGTACATGCATCACTCAGGTATAACCCAACCTCAATCGGCCATTATTTTGACATCCAATTGGTCACATTTGCAATTTAGGGACCAAATTGCAAATACAAGAAATTTGCAGGATTTAAGCCACTTTTAATATACCAATCTTTAATTAGTCAGGTTTTGATCATTCAAGCTCATACAATTGCATGGACAAGATTCAGGGACTAGAATGCAAGAAAGCAAAATTGCCAAGCCAACATTACAGAAAACGGCCTCGGGTATCGGTACGGGTGTCACCGTACCGATACGCGTAAAATGCCCATACCGATACACCACGGCAGGTATCGATACGCCATAACGAACTTACCTAACTTTTGAATCTTTTTAATATACGTACCGGTACGCTTACATAGGTATCGGTACGCGGGTTTGGATTGAAAAGTGAAATTCCAGAGGCTAGAACGTGTACCGATACACCAATACCCGTATCGATACGCCAGGCCAAAAATCACCTTGGCGTACCGGTACTCCCTTACGCTTATCGATCCCTCAGGCCAGAAAATGCCTAGTCGTACCAATACGGTCCCCCGCGTATCGGTACGCCTGGACCTGTAATGCCACAAATTGCTGGTTTTTCATCTCAGAAACATTCTCAAACCATTCCAACATGCTTATAACACCATACCAACATGCCATACGTATCACAAGCCAACTAGCAACTTCATTCCTACAGCACAACCAGTATCAAGCATCAAAAGGGAATCTATAGGCATGCTTCCTAACGTCCATTCAAGCAACATGTCAAAAAGGTAATCTAGCATCAAAACAAACTTTAAAGGCCATTTACAACACAAGAGCAACTAAAGAAATATGCTCAAACAGGGAGTTCCACAAAACATCTCCTAGAACACAATAGGTACCCCATTGCTCTTATTCATTATAGTCTAAACCAAGACATACTTTGGAAACAAGTCTTGCCAAGATCCCCTTGCTTCTTACTGCCTTCCAAGACCTCAATTATCTGCATTGATGGACAACAAGAGCGTAAGCACACATAGCTTAGTGAGGAATGCTCAGAACAACCACCATCAATGCATTTAAAACCATTTATTTAACATCATCCTTTAAAAACATCATCATCATGCCCCTTTTGAAAACATGCACTTTGTATCATTAAAACCATCGTAATAAACCATATGCTACGTGTATCATTAATCAACCGCAAATCCCATTGCTAACCCTCCACTTAAGCCTTCCCATGCATTACTACCAAATGCAAAGCTTAAGGAGAAACATGTATAAATCACATTATACAACATAAGACGTTTCAATGATACATTAACAATTATATTGGCTTTCAAGTGATCAATAACAAGTCCATTAACAAAAGAGTTCATCGGATACACAGATTCAACAAGTGTTAACCCAACACTTCAAGCCATCTCAACCGGAATAGCGATACAATTATAATCGCGGTACAATAACAACTGGGTACAATAACAACCCACGGCCCCAATCATCAGTTAGACGCTTAATCCACTAACAGGAGTTTTTGGTACCGTTTAACCCCTCACCGTTAGGGTACTTGGATGGAGTATTCGGTACACGTATAAACCCCTTGACGTCCAAGGTGACTTATTTATAGTGCACTCAAACCTATGGCTGGCCAACTATATTTGATAACCTTTTTAAAACCACATCACTTGCCAATATAATTAACCATTTCAACATTTACCTCACTGTTTTTAACAAGCATTAAATCATGTCATTTATCCAAAGCAACAACCATGCTTTAAAACACAAGTATAAACCATAGTTACAAGGATCACTTACCATGTGCATCCTTCAGCATTTCATGCTTAAAACCAGTGTATCAAATACTTTAAAACATGCTTAAACAGTAGGTAACATGTAAATTGAAACAACTGCATAAAACCATTTCAAACTAGCACGACCAAGGGAAAAAACCACTTTATACTTACTTTTGAGTCTAGGTAAGCATTTCAAGCTCTACCATAACTCCCAAAACTTTTTTCCAAAACATCAAAATGCTTTAAACCACATTTTCACTCACCGATACGCGAAACTTCAATTTGCCGACGCGCAAACGAGCATCCAAAGTCTCCTACGCTTCTCCAAACACCTCTGGATCAACCTCCCCTATTTTTACCACACAACAACAGAGGATTAATGCATCATAATGCATTCTAAACACAGCAAACACAATCCTTCTCGGATTTCCACAACACCCTCACAATTAACCCTCTACAACAACTGAAATCAAGACCAAAGCACTTCGATTCACAACCCAGCCAACATCTATCAACCTAGCATCATTATCAACACCAAAACACATCTAAAAACAGATACAAGACAACCTACCACCTCCAGCAACCTAACAACCATAATTTCAACACAAAACCTCAAAACTAACAACCAAAACAAATAGACACTCTTATGTTTCGGGATTCCATTGATAAAAATCACTTATCAACATTGTTAAACATCCAAAATATGAGTCAAATCACCATTACATACTGGAAATTAGATTCAATTCATGAATCAACACATTTTCCCCAAAGATCTCATTAAATCATTAGAAAATCATGACAATCAAATTAGAAATGCAAAAGCAAGGATCAAATGCTTGGGAATTTCAATAAATAACCATAAAATAGAGGAGATCTCGGACCTTACCCCTATTGTGAAGTTTCTCCCTCAATTGATTTGTGAACAGCTAAGAAATCACAAGATTAATGTGAGATTTTGTATAAACAATCTTTGTAAAACAATTTGGAACAATAAAATCAAGTTAGAAACCACCTCACCTCTGGAAATTTGATGAAATCTAAGTGTTTGGCTGAGGAGAGAATAGAGAGAAAAAGTTGAGAGAAAAATGACGTGATTTTTGTTTAAGAAAAGATAACCACCTTTTTAACAAAATCCACTTTAATTATTAATTAAAGCACATGTTTAAATTAATTAAATTAAGGGAGAAACCTTCAGAAACAAATTGGTAAATATAGCTCCTTAAAGATTCTAATTATTTGACCCTTTTCATTTTAGTCACTAGAAAATCACAGTTTCCAAAACTTTCATTTTGGTCACTAACCAAAATGTCCACCTTCCAAAACTAATTTTTTAGAATTGATTCCACCATTATTAAATATATAATTAATAATGATTTTTAAACATTTTCCATAATTTTTCCAACACCGAAAATATACGATCCCGAAACCGACTCAAATATCTACTCTAGTCCACCAGACCGTCTAATAACCCACTAAACCGCTAAGCCATAAAAATGGGGCGTTACAACTCTGCCCCACTTAAGAAATTTCATCCTCGAAATTTACCTAGAGGAAACTCGTTCAGCATATCCGACATACGCTCCCACGTGGCCTCCTCAACAACGCGGTGCTTCCACAACACCTTAGCCAGCTCGACTATCTTGCAATGGAGCACCTTACTGCTGGTGTCAAGAATCTCTACTGGTTCCTCATCATAAGGTAGGTCTAGTCTCAACTCGATCTCTTCCACCGGCATGACATGCGATGGATCCGACCTATACCTCCGCAACACCGAAACGTGGAACACATCATGAATCTTTCCCAACTCCAGAGGTAACCTCAAACGGTACGCAACAGGACCCACACTCTCAACGACCTCGTATGGTCCAATGAACCTCGGGCTAAGCTTCCCTTTCCGCCCAAAACGCAACACCTTTTTCCAGGACGACATTTTCAAAAACACTTTATCACCCACAGCGTACTCTATATCCCTACGCTTCAAATCCGCATAGGATTTCTGGCGATCTGCAGCCGATTTTAAGCGCTCACATATCAACTTTACCTTTTGGCCGTGCCTTTCAAGACATTGGGCATAGACACAATCTTTTCCCCTGCTTCTGCCCAACACACGGGCGTACGACACTTCTTGCCATACAACGCCTCATAAGGGGCCATCTGTATGCTAGCATGATAACTGTTGTTGTAAGTAAACTCCACCAGCGGCAACTGCTTCTCCCAAGTTCCCTGGTACTCAATAACACAACTCCTCAACATATCCTCGAGAACCTGAATCAAGCGCTCCGACTGGCCATCCGACTGAGGGTGGTAGGAGGTATTGAAACTCAATTGGGTCCCCAAAGCACGATGTAAACTCACCCAAAACTTTGCGGTGAACCGCAGATCCCTATTCGAAACTATAGATTTGGGCACCCCGTGCAAACGCACTATCTCAGAGGTGTACAACTCAGCCAACATGTCCAAGGTATACGTAGTATGCACTGGCACAAAATGCACACACTTCGTAAGCTGATCTACGATCACCCAGATAGAATCCTTTTTGGTCGGCGTTAAAGGCATCCCAGACACAAAATCCATGGTGATTTTTTCCCACTTCCATTTTGATATCTTCAATGGTTGCAATAACCCGGAAGGGAACTAATGTTCAGGCTTTACCCGTTGACAAACCATACACTGAGCTACAAAATCAGCCACATCCATCTTCAATCCAACCTAATAGTACTCCTCTGTCAACCCTCGATACATCTTAGTACTACTAGGATGCATAGCAAAAGGACTAGCGTGTGCCTCAGTCAAAATAGTACGCCTCAACTCGTCCTCCTCAGGCACCACTATTCGACCTTTGAAACACAACACCCCATCATCGTTGAAATGAAAATCCGTAGGATTTCCATCCCTGATATCTTCCACATGAGATACCAAACTCCTATCACACTATAGCTTCTCCTTAATCATCTACGACAAGGAAGGCTTCACTTGCAACTCAGCCAACAAACCTCCATCATTCGTCACACTCAACCTAGCAAACATGGCTCTCAACTCCACAGCCGCTTTCCTACTCAAAGCATCCGCTACAACATTGGCTTTCCCCGGATAATACTCAATAGTCAGATCATAATCCTTAAACAACTCCAACCATCTACGCTTCCTAAGATTTAACTCTTTCTGTGACATCAGATATTGAAAGCTCTTATGATACGTGTAAACCACACATTTCTCACCATACAGATAATGCCTCCAGATCTTCAAGGTGAAAACTACCGCTGCAAGCTCAAGATCGTGAGTAGGATAGTTACGTTCATGCACCTTCAACTACCTAGATGCATACGCCACTACCTTACCCTCCTGCATCAACACGCAACCAAGCCCAACATATGACGCATCACTATAAACAACAAACTCTTTTCTCGATTCTGGTTGAACAAAAATTGGAGCTCGCGTCAAGGCTTCCTTCAACCTTTCGAAAGCTTGCTGCCTATCCTCCATCCACTCAAACCTAACATTCTTCTATAGCAACTTTGTTAACGGAGCTGCCACACTAGAGAACCCTTCCACAAACCTGCGGTAGTAACCCGCCAAACCGAGGAAATTCCTAACTTTCATCACAGACTTGGGCTCCTTCCAGCCCATTACAGCCTCAACCTTATGCGGATCGACACGAATTCCTTCAGCAGACACAACATGCCCAAGAAACACAACTTCCTTAAGCCAAAACTCACATTTGCTTAACTTAGCATACAACTGATTCTCCATCAATTTCTGAAGCACAATTTGCAAATGGCTATCATGATCCTCCTCGGTACGAGAGTACACAAGGATATCATCGATAAACACCACCACAAACTGATCCAAAAACTTATGAAACACACGGTTCATCATGTCCATAAAAGCAGCTGGAGCATTGGTCAAACCAAACGGCATCACAAGAAACTCATAATGCCCGTACCTCGTACGAAAGGCTATTTTGGGTACATCCACCTCCTTCACCTTTAACTGATAGTACCCCGACCTCAGATCTATCTTGAAAAACACCGAAGCTCCCCTGAACTGATCAAACAGATCATCAATCTACGGTAAGGGATACTTGTTCTTTATTGTCAACTTATTGAGCTGCCAGTAATCTATACACATCCGCAATGTACCATCTTTCTTCTTAACAAATAACACTGGCGCTCCCCACGGTGAAATACTGGGTCTATTAAAGCCCCGATCCAACAACTCCTGCAACTGCGTCTTCAACTCCTTCAATTCCTTCGGAGCCATGCGATACGGAGCAATCGATATTGGTATTATTCCTGCAAAAACCTCGATGCCAAACTCTACCTCACGATCAGGTGGCACCCCGGTAATTCCTCCAAAAAACACCCGAAAACTCACATACGGTGCGAACATCCTGCACTCTCAACTCCTTTTGATCCAGAATTCATAACATAAGCCAAATAAGCCTGACATCCTGAATCCAACATTCGTCTTGCCTCCAAAACTGAAACAACACTAGAAAAAAACTTGGCATTCTCGCCAACAACCACCACCTCATAATCATCCGACAACCTCAAAGATATCCGCTTGGTCTCAAAATCCACCATAGCCCGATGTTCGGTCAACCAATCCATACCCAAGATCACATCAAAACCATAGAATGGTAGCTCCATCAAGTCTACGGCAAACACATGTCCTTGAACCATCAACAAACACATACGATACAACCTCCAAACCACAACCGTCTCTGCAAGAGAACTAGTCACTCTAACTCTCACATTAAGAATTTAATAGATATATCAAGCAACTCAGCATGCTCACTCAAAATGTATGAATGAGTAGATCCAGAATCAACCAACGAATACAACAATAGAGACTGAAGGGTAAAAGTACCTACAATCACATCGGTGTCATTACGACCCTCACTGTGCGCATACACCCTAGCCGGTCCACCTCTCTCAGGCTAGATAGCAACAATATGAGCCACAGTCCTCTGTCCCCCATCTCGACGCTGAAACGGTCCACGGCCACGACCATGACCCCGCTGCGGAACAACAACAGGTGCAGCACCCTGCCCACCTCGAGCCAACAACGGACAATCACGCCTCTGGTGGTCACCCGACCCACAACTCCAACAAGCATTAGCCACCACAGGCGCATGTGTGTGACCCTCCCTGGCCAACCGTGGGCAATCTCGCTCAAATAGTCTCGGGATTCGCAAACCCAGCAAGTGCTATACGAGGCTCTGACTTGGGCTCCCTGCCCCTGGACTCTACGTCCTATAACACCTCCACCATGCCTTAGCTCTGGGTGAAACCTCCTGTCACTGTGTCTCTTGGCTTGTCCACCACTATAACCCGAATCAACAACTCTCTTACCCGAGCTCAAACCTCGTGATCCAGAAGCCAAGCTTAAATTCTGATCCACATCCTTGGCTCGCGAAACCAACACATCAAAATCGGTATAATCAATAGCAAGCATGTATGTCTTAACATCCTGCACAAGCCCATAACGGAAATGATCACATCGAGTACGCTCGTCAGGAACCAACTCATGTGCATGCTGACTCAACCTTATGAACTGCACCTCGTACTCCGCCACATACATACTGCCCCTGCACCAACGCCATAAACTCCCGCTTTCTCTCGTCCTAATATCGGACTCCCAAAAACTTCTTTCAAAAAGCTTCACAGAAGAACTTCTAGTTCACATCATCTGTCGCCATACCAGATATAGTGGTAGTCTACCACGTATAGGCATCACCCTGCAACAGGGAAATAACACAAGTTTGGCCCAGTGTCCTCTCAATACTGACCAACCAGCCCTCAAAAGCCTTAGGCGACAACCCTCAAAACTCAACTTTGCCCAAACTACGAAGACGCTCAAGCGGCAAACCTTGCCCCTCAACCGGTGGTGCTGGCACACGAACACCCACAACTGCTACCTGAAACGCACAGGTCATGGCCTATATCAGCGGTGCCATATCACCTATCCCTGGCCCAGCCGACATAGGTGGTACTTGCTCCACTCCCTCAGGTGGATTAGGTGGGGACGGTGGCAACCCTCCAGGAGGTACAACTTCTCCTTCATCATCTTGCCCAGCGGTAACAGCAATCACACTAGATCGCAACTCTCTCCTCGGTCCCATCGTGCTAAAATATATCTAAGGCATGATAATCATTTCAAAACAAAACAGTTACGACAGCCTCAAGCAAGGATCCAAGACTTTCATTTCAAAAATCAAAACTTTCCAGGCTATAATAATAAGGCAATGGGTACCCCAAAACATCCCGAACATAGCATACGACCACCAACATTCATATATCAATCACCGTACATAACAATCAGTGTACATATAACAATCACCGTGCAAATCAAACATGGCAACAACACAGCAACTTCCCAAACGAACCAAACCTGGCTCTGATACCACCAAATGTAACACCCTTGACCCGGTTTAGTCGCCAGACCAAATCAAGGAAGCTATATTAGGTTTGCCGTAGCAAACCGAAGAGATTCAACAAAACCTGACCCATTTTTTCTCTTTATCTTGTCTAGATGCCAATTATTAGTCCTATGTGTACATGCATCACTCAGGTATAACCCCATCTCAATCGGGCATCATTTTGACATCCAATTGATCACATTTGCAATTTAGGGACCAAATTGCAAATACAGGAAATTTGCAGGATTTAAGCCACTTTTAATATACCAATTTTTAATTAGTGAGGTTCTGATCATTCAAGCTCATACAATCGCATGGACAAGATTTAGGGACTAGAATACAAGAAAGCAAAACTGCCAAGCCAACATTATAGAAAACGGCCTCGGGTATCGGTACGGGTGTCACCGTACTGATACACCATGACAGATACCAATATGCCATAACAAACTTACCTAACTTTTAAATCTTTTTAATATACGTACCAGTACGCTTACATGGGTATCGGTACACGGGTTTGGATTGAAAAAGTGAAATTCCAGAGGCTAAAACACGTACCGATACACCATTACTTGTATCGGTATGCCAGGCCAAAAATCACCTAGGCGTACCGGTACTCCCTTACGTGTACCGATCCCTCAGGCCAGAAAATGCCTAGTAGTATCGATACGATCCCCCGCGTATCGGTACGCCTAGACCTATAATGCCACAATTTGCTAGTTTTTTATCTCAAAAACATTCTCAAACCATTCCAACATGCTTATAACACCATACCAACATGCCATACGTATCACAAGCCAGCTAGCAACTTCATTCCTACAGCACAACACGTATCAAGCATCAAAAGGGAATATATAGGCATGCTTCCTAATATTCATTCAAGCAACATGTCAAAAAGGTAAATCAGCATCAAAACAAACTTTAAAGGCCATTTACAACCCAATAGCAACTAAAGAAATATGCTCAAACATGGAGTTCCACAAAACATCTCCCAAAACACAATAGGTACCCCATTGCCCTTATTTATTAAAGTCTAAACCAAGACATACTTTGGAAACAAGTCTTGCCAAGATCCCCTTGCTTCTTTCTGCCTTCCAAGACCTCAATTATCTGCATTGATGGACAACAAGAGCGTAAGAACACAAGGCTTAGTGAGGAATGCTCAAAACAACCACCATCAATGCATTTAAAACCATTTATTTAACATCATCCTTTAAAAACATCATTATCATGCCCCTTTTGAAAGCATGCACTTTATATCATTAAAACCAGCATAATTAACCATATGCTACATGAATCATTAATCAACAGCAAATCTCATTGCTAACCCTCCACTTAAGCCTTCCCATGCATTACTACCAAATGTAAAGCTTAAGGAGAAACATGTATAAATCATATTATACAACATAAGACATTTCAATGATACATTAGCAATTATATTGGCTTTCAAGAGATCAATAACAAGTCCATTAACAAAAGAGTTCATCGGATACACGGATTCAACAAGTGTTAACCCAACACTTCAAGCCATCTCAACTGAAATAGTGATACAATTACAATCGCGGTACATTAACAACCGGGTACAATAACAACCCATAGGGACATCCACCCCAATCATCTGTTAGACACTTAATCCACTAACGGGAGTATTCGGTACCGTTTAACCCCTCTACCGTTAGGGTACTTGGATGGAGTATTCGATACACCATATAAACCCCTCAACATCTAAGGCGACTTATTTATAGTGCACTCAATCCTATGGCCGGCCAACTATATTCGACATCTAAGGCAACTATATTCGACTTATTTACATCACTTGCCAATATAATTAACCATTTCAACATGTACCTCACTGTTTTTAACAAGCATTAAACCATGCCATTTATCCAAAGCAACAACCATGCTTTAAAACACAAGTATAAACCATACTTACAAGGATCACTTACCATTTACATTCTTCAGCATTTCACGCTTAAAACCAGTGTATCAAATACTTTAAAACATGCTTAAACAGTAGGTAACATGAAAATTAAAACAAGTGCAAAAAACCATTTCAAACTAGCACGACTGAGGAAGAAAACCACTTTATACTTACTTCCGAGTCTAGGTAAGCGTTTCAAGCTCTACCATAACTCCCAAAACTTTATTCCAAAATATCAAAATACTTTACACCACGTTTTCACTCACCAATACGCGAAACTTCGATTCGCCGACGCGCAAACAAGCATCTGAAGTCTCCTACACTTCTCCAAACACCTCCAGATCAACCTCCCCTATTTTTACCACACAACAACAGAGGATTAATGCACCATAATGCATTCTAAACACAGCAAACACAATCCTTCTTGAATTTCCACAACACCCTCACAATTAACCCTCCACAACAACCGAAATCAAGACCAAAGCACTTCGATTCACAGCCCAGCCGACATCTATCAACCTAGCATCATTTTCAACACCAAAATACATCTAAAAACAGATCCAAGACAACCTACCACCTCCAGCAACCTAACAACCATAATTTCAACATAAAACCTCAAAACTAACAACCTAAACAAATAGAGACTCTTATGTTTCGGGATTCCATTGATAAAAATCACTTATCAACATTGTTAAACATCCAAAATATGAGTCAAATAACCATTACATATTGGAAATCAAATTCAATTCGCGAATCAACATATTTTCCCCAAAGATCTCATTAAATCATTAGAAAATCATCAAAATCAGATTAGAAATGCAAAAGCAAGGATCAAATGCTTGGGAATTTCAATAAAGAACCATACAATAGAGGATATCTCGGACCTTACCCCTATTGTGAAGTTTCTCCCTCAATTGATTTGTGAAAAGCTAAGAAATCACAAGATTAATGTGAGATTTTGTATAAACAATCTTTGTAAAACGATTTGGAACAATAAAATCAAGTTAGAAACCACCTCACCTCTGGAAATTTGATGAAATCTGAGTGTTTAGCTGAGGAGAGAATAGAGAGAAAAAGTTGAGAGAAAAATGACGTGATTTTTGTTTAAGAAAAGATAACCATATTTTTAACAAAATCCACTTTAATTGTTAATTAAAGAACATGCTTAAATTAATTAAATTAAGGGAGAAACCTTCAGAAACAAATTGGTAAAATAGCTCCTTAAAGATTCTAAGTATTTGACCCTTTTCATTCTAGTCACTAGAAAATCACAGTTTCCAAAACTTTCATTTGGTCACTAACTAAAATGTCCACCTTCCAAAACTAATTTTTCAAAATTGATTCCACCATTATTAAATATATAATTAATAATGATTTTTAAACATTTTTCCATAATTTTTCCAACACCGAAAATATACGATCCCGAAACTGACTTGAATCTCTACTCTGGTCCAGCAAACCGTCTAATAACCCACTAAACCACTAAGCCCTAAAATTAGGGCGTTACATCATCCTGATCAGAGATGTGTGGGAGTAATGTCAGGCGTAGACAGCAAGGTCAGAATACCTAGGCTGGAGTACCTGAGTGTACGCATTGTGGTAGACGATATTTGGGAGAGTGTTGGGGTACCTTTGGAACATGCTAGGGTTGTGGTTTGCGGGATCATATTATGCATGATTGTTCGCAGTTGGCTAGGGAAGGATAAGCTATTGCACCTGCTATTGTACCTTAGAGAGGCTGTCAGTGTGGGTGAGGTCTTTTTAGCGTAGAGAGGATGGGCAGAGGACATTTGCTCAAACTGTAGTGGTTTAACCTGAGGGTGGTAGACTGACAGGGTTTTCACACACCGTGTGGGAAGGAATGATTTTGATGTAATTGCATGTACATTCACTTTGCAGTCCATACCATTGCTTTTCTTGATAGATTTTGGTTCTACACATTTAGAAATCCTGCACAAACATGCTTGCTTGATATACCTGTAGAGGTGTTAAGGTTGGTATGCGAGTAACTAGTTCCATTGATGAGGCTGTTTAGGAGGTGTCCTTGATGGTTTAAGGTCACGTGTTTATGACGGACCTAATGGAGTTGCCATTTCACAGTTTTGATGTGATCTTGGGGATAGATTGGATGTCTGAATATAGGGTTGTAGTTGATTTTGAGACCAAACGAGTTTTATTGAAACTCACTAACGATTACGAAGTAATGGTTGTGGACGAGAATGTTAAATTCTTGTCCAACGTGGTTTTGGCATTCGAGGCACAGAAGTTGTTAGAGTTTGGGAGTCAAGCATGTCTAGCTTATGTCATGAATCCAGTTATAAAGGAAGTGCATGCCCAGGATATTCACACAGTTTGTAATTTTCCAAGAGTGTTTTTGAAAAAGTTGCTTGGTTTATCGCCGGATAAGAAGGTAGAGTTTTGCGTTGAGACGTACATAGATACGGCTTCGATGTTGATTGCACCGTATCGCATGGCACCAAAAGAATTAAAGGAGTTGAAGATACAATTTTAGGAGTTGCTAGATCATGGTTTCATTTGGCCTAGTGTGTCATCATGGGGAGCACTGGTGTTGTTTGCGAAAAAGAACGAAAACACAATGAGATTGTGCATTGATTATCAGCAACTGAACAAGTTGACGATTAAGTACAAGTATCCTTTATCAAGGATTAATTATTTGTTTGATCAGTTTTAGGGAGCTACGGTGTTTTCCAAGATTGATATGAGGTCTGGATATTATCAGTTGAAGGTGAAGGATAAGGAAGTGCTGAAGATAGCTTTTTGCAAGTGCTACGGACATTATGAGTTCTTGGTGATGCCGTTTGGGTTGACGAATGCGCCTCTAGCTTCCATGGACATGATGAATCAAGTGTTTTGTGAATTCTTGGATCAATTTGTGGTAGTATTTATCGATGACATTCTCGTATACTCTCGTACTAAGGAAGATCACACTCGACATTTACGGATTGTGTTGCAAGTTTTGTTGGATAATAAGCTTTATGCTAAGTTGAGCAAGTGTGAGTTTTGGATTAAGCAAATAGCTTTCCTTGGTTATGTTGTTTTGGCTGAAGGTATCCTAGTGGATCCGTAGAAAATTGAAGTTGTTGTGAAGTGGAAGCAACCAAAATCTGTGATAGAGGTTCGTAGTTTCTAAAGATTTAATTGTCCTCATATCCGTGTTTATTGCATCCATTTCTGCATTTTCATGTTTATCTATGCATTTTATCTAAATCAGTTTCAATTGCTCGTATTTTATATATTTATGCCTATTTTGCCTTGTTGTCGCTGCATTTCTAATGTCCATACAGAAGAATTTCCACCACTATAGCCAGTTCGACATTGTATCTACCAACTGTCCAGTCTACTTAAAGATAAGGACGACCCTCCCACCTGTATTATTTGTTTTAACAAACTACGTACGGCCGTGGGTCATGCAAAAAGCCTGCAGGAGAGGTGCCCTTTCTTGGGCAACCTATAAATGGACAAATTTGGGAAAAGAGAGAGAGGGTCACGCAAATTCCATTTTTCATATCATCTTCAACCTCTGAGCTTTCTCCATCCTTCCATGGCGGCTTAAGCTTATTTCTGGAGATCTGGGGTGAAGTAAGAAATAATTATTCGAGGAGAAGATGAATCAAGTGCCGAATTGATAAAAATACATTGTTATTTTCTTAAACTCTTCTTTATTTAGATGTTTGTGGAGACTACTTTTGTATTTCATTCTTAATTGATGATGATTTAATTTCTTGAGCTTTATAAACTTGTGGAAACTCTTTCTTCAGTTTAATATATGTTTGTATTAGCTTTTTCTTAAGCTTTAGTTGTTGGATTTGATTACCGTTTTGCATGAGAGTGTTAAACTAGCCACTGACATCGACGGACGCAGTGACAAGTCAGATTAATGAGTTTTACAATGAAAATTGATGGGATACAATGAAAGTCGATCCGCTTGTTCAAAGGAATTATAGTTCTGATTTACAACGAAAGTTGAAGCCGATTTACACCCCTAAGTCAACAATTGAAGATTAAATGGAAGCTAGTACTCAAGCTGGCCTTCTAATTATTGATCGAACCATAATTTTCCCTCGAAGTGTACTTGATCATTCTGCTGATCTTAGCCAAGAAGATCCAGGCTTTATTTATATATTTCTCTATCTTTTTATATACTCTATTATTGTTGCGACAATCAATCCTTTATTTATTTCTTTATTATTTTATTGTGACCACCATTGCACCCATAATTTCTACTTTTACAGTATTTTATTGTAGTTACATAAGTCTTAAGCTAAAGACACCATCCTCGTGGGATCGATAGTCAAACATGCTTACCCTATTTCTATTCTTGCATTGATAGTATAGCTTGCACTAATAGTGTGATGATTTCACACCAATCAAGAGGCCTCAAACTTCCATTTCAATTTTATTTCAGATTTACAAACAAAAAAATGTAACACCCATCACCCGGTTCAAAAGGATTGCACCCGATTGATAGAAGTCACATCGATTCACGAAGTGAATCCTAGATCGAACTACTCAAATTACGGATATTTTAAAAAAATCACAATCTAGATGCATCATTGAGTCCTAGGTGTTTTTAATTAGGCTTAGGTTAAAGTTTCACGTCGAACGGACTTCAATTACGCATTTAATTGTACATATACGATTTTAGAGAGTAAATCGTAAATATTTCAAATTACCAGGATCTACATGAAATTAAAGGCAACACAAATAAATTAAACCTATTTTAAACATACATATCAAATTTCAGACCAATCATACATCAAGAACTCTTTCAATTGATGCATGAACATATGATGACCAAAATGTAAAGAATATAAACCTGAATAAGCCCAATTACCGAAAAACCTACCACCGTACCGGTACACAGGCTCAACCAAAAATTCCACTAACCGCTTTGCACACTGATACATGACTTACCGTACTGGTACGATAGCCTTCGTACTAATCCCCATACATGGGTATCGGTACGACCAGACACAAAATGCCTATTTTCACCCTCGCATACCAGTACTCACTGGCCTGTATTGGTATGCCCTACTTTGTATTGTAGTTTCAAATCTACAATACCAGCTCGAATCATCCGAAAATACACCTAAACTCCCTAAACATGCTTATACTGTTTAAACCAACATGAAATACATTAGATCGGGTATCTACATGCCAATTTTCATCAAGTATAACATCAAATCAAACAATCTATAGGCATGCTTCCTTGCATAAACATTAATTTGGAAAAATACCTAAAGATACCAATATTGCATATAAAGCCATAATAACAAGAAATACCAACATTATAAGTCTATCATGATTTAACCAACATGTTAACATCAATCCTCCTTTAAACATATTCAAATAACTAAATAATTTATAAGTATACTTAAAACAACATAGAAACATAAGCAACCACAAATTCAACCAGCTCCATGTTAGCAAAACAACATTAAAATCAACCAACCAAAAGGGATAATAACCCAAAACATAAACTCGAAAGGGAAAACAACCCATATTGACATATTACACGCTTAATGGAAAAAAAGGTCTGATATACTCAGATTGTTCAGTTTTTTATGCAATTCTTGCTTCAGAATAATAGTCGCAAGATGCTCAATTCTCTACAAATATGAAAGGAGAGCATAAGCATATAATGCCTAGTGAGTGTGCCCCACAAGTAACTTATCAATGCATTTTTAGAAAAATATAACGTGGATATTTTGCATATGTCAAAACAAATCAGAAATTTCAAAAATGAATACTTAAAGAAACCAATTCTGAATGAATATCATATCATGTTTAAGGGTTATATTGGCATATTAAAGTGTGACATCACATATATTTAAAATCATCAGATGCACGAATCAAAATTTTAAAATACGGTAATCGACTAACACCCAACAGATGAGTGAAGCCTTCGAATTAACTTTATACCTTCGACAAAAGGTTGTTCAGAGCAAAACTTTATACCCTCAATGAACGATTGTTCGAAGCACACTTTATACCCTCAACAAACGGTTGTCCAGAGCACAACTTTATACCATCTAGTCTAGAGCAAACTTTATATCCTCTAGACTAGAGTTTAACAAATTATCATTGAGTACTCTCATCCTATGGCATGCCAACTATATTCGATTTTAATTTTATTTTTCACAAGCAGATATAAACTTTTAAATCTCATTTACATATCGTTTTCTTATGCATTTAGCAAATCAAAAACTTATCTTAATGGCAGTGCACAAGGCAGCCTATGTAAGTCATATCGGATCAAATAACGGTGCCCTTGGATGCTTTCATGCTTGTGTAAACATAGCATAGCAATCTTTTAATGCATAAAACAACAAGTATTCATAGCTCATGGTTTCAAAACGAATCATATAAAACATGCTTCGTATAATATCCAATATTCATCAGCAAAGTTAGGGAAAACTTACTTCCAAGCTTGTTAGGCTTAATCTAAACTCCTATGATATACTTTCAAACCTTATTTGAAAGTGAAACACAATTTGCACTCACCGACAAGCTCTTGCCCACACGCCAAAGTTTGATCGATAGCCGAAATCACCAAAACTTAACTTTGAACATCCATATGCGATTCTTCTTGATTTACAACTCATTATCATTCATTCTAACATCAACATACATCTATGAACTTCCAGCAATCAAATCATGGTTGTGATCAAACCCAAATCACCTCCTAGAACCCGAAAATCATCAAGATTAAACTTCCAAACATTCCTAACATAAACTCAGACATTAATCATCATTTCCTAGCTTAATAACATCCCAAATGTCATAAAAAAATTCTTTACTAACATCATCTAATCCTTAGGAATCCAAACCATCATCATAAAACTCAAAATCTTCAAGACCAGCTAAGCTAATTTAATCAATTAATTTAATTCCAGGATTGTTTTTACAAAATTGAGTTTAGATAACGTATAACCCATTAAAAATCACTTTTTATTTTTGTTATACCTACGCCAAACTTCCCCAGAGATATCGCCTCCACTCCACACTTCAGCATTCCCTCAAAAGCTTACCTCTGAGAATGATAAAGCCCTAAGAGTCTGCAAATGCCTAGGATTCGTAAGCCTTGCGGCAGAGCCCTTCAAAGCTTCTAGCCTCCGAATCATCACAAAGCCCAAACTTTTCCATATCTTTAAACCTGTCAGTCCTCAGAGACTACTATACTCGGCCACTATACCAAGACAAAATAGCTATCATGTCTAATTAAGCTCGCAGCCTAACAAGTCGAGCTATCGCCTACCAGCCTACTGATAACCATCATTAGGCCTGGCACAGTCTTGTCAAATGTCTCTCTATCCACAGTGCTAAGGGGATATAAATACCCCCAAGATCAAAGATAAAAGGGATGAGTCTCTGCTTCCCTTAACTCTATACAAGGGCTATCATCACCCATCCTACTCTGATCACTCTCTCCAAATGACTCCGACCACCGGCTCCCCACTGATCGTGGCTATCGACCCTAAGTCAACCAGGGGTGAATCGCAAAATCTAACCATTTTCATTTGTGGCTCTCGGCTCATCCCCCGAAGAGTAAACCAATCATTGTCGGTCCTAAACCTATCGTCAGCCACCATCTCTACCTCCCTATTTGGTGTAACCCAAAATCAGCATCAACAATTGGTGCAGTGAGCGTGGAACACCTTTTAACCATGAGATTCAGTCATGACGGTTCTCTTGCTCCTGACAACTTCTCATCCATCCCAGCAACTCCCTCGCTGTAACACCCCAAATTTTCCCCTAAATTCAAAAACCCTAATTTTAAAATTCTTAATTTAGAACCCTAAAATTTGGGAATTTTATGATTCTAAAATGAATTTAGTGTCTAATTTCAGTAAAACCATAGATTCAATGACCTTTCTATAATGCGGGTTGAAGCGAGGACCCTTCTCTTGTGTTTTACCCATTTGAGCATGGTATTTAACCATCTTTTTTGCCTAGGGCTCTTCATCTCCCTTTCAAGTAATATGCAGCCACCACTCCTCTTTTTTCTCTCTCAATAACTCTCTCTCCTTTCACCCTCTTCTTTTCTAGTGAAGATCTGACCGTATTCTTATCGTTGTCTATGATCAGCATGACCATCACTGTTGTGTTCCCCTTTGCCTTACGTGTAAAATCCATACATCAATTATCCCTCACCGACTATCAATTTTGAAAGAATAGAGAGAATGTTCGATCTTGGTTGGGTAAGCCCTTTTACATCATGTTTTTAGTTTCCTTGAGTTTTGCCATGTTTTAACCTTTCTCCCCATTTGGGTTTTGGTCAGATAGTTACCATCAGAGGCTTTCTTCTTCTACCGCTGGTTGTCGTCCATCCTTGTCTATTTGTCTTCCATCGCTGCCTCTTTCTTTATGTCCATACTTGTCACCGTGTGTAAGTCGCAGTAGTAGTGGGTTTCGAAAACCCTAGGGTTGCATGATGCAAACCTTAGTGGGAGGTGGCCTTGGGTTCATGCCAATTGAGTGTGAGACCAAATCAAAAATAGGCTATGTGTTATGGTAGAGCCCAAACTGGTTCTATAACCCAAACCAAATACGTTGAACCCAAAGCTAAATTGGACTGGTGACTCAAAGCAAATCAGTGAATTAAATTGAACTAATAGAACTGAATCAACAAGGTAGAACCGAACTGGTTTTGACCTGTGACCTAGACCAGATTTGACCTTAGAATCGTTGACCATTGGATAGTTGATCGAACTAACCCTTTAACTTTGACTAATTTGTCCTTTGACCAGTTAAGTCAGGGTTGACATTGCCTTTCTGTTATAGTTAACTTTAACTTCGACCAAGGTTGCCTTTGACTATTGACCAAACTTGACTTTTTTAGACAACTTTTATCTTGACATTTTTTGACATCCTGAGTTCGAATTCGCTGCTCGTTTCATCAAATTTGATCACGAAAGCCCATTTTGATATTTACAATTAATTTTGTACTTAATATTTGAAGAGTTAAAAATTATAGAATCTGATTCAAAATATTTTTATGTTCGGGTATCGACTCTAAGGCTGACGAGCTACCTTCTCTGCCTGTTCAGTCTAACTGTGCATGTTCTTCGATGTCCGTACGTAAGTATTCCTTCAAATTAGTTCTTATGTTTTTAGTGGTGGCTTAGTGATAGAAATAATTATTAATGTAGTTATCATTGTTGGTTCTTATTCACCTAGACTTGAGCGTGAGTCGCATTGTTCTCGACATTAGAGCTACTATTGCCTAAGGTGTGTTTCTTTGTGTGCTATAAATAAATGTTGTTTTACATTTGCTTGATTTATTATCAGAATTGTGATTTGTGAATGGTTGAAATATCATGCATGGCATTTTAAATTGTGTTTTTAAATTAAGCATCAGATTTTCAGAAATATGAATCTCATATCTAATACGATGAGTTTGAGTTCAGATTTATGATTTTCAAATCATATCATTAAGTCATGGGATCAGAATTGTGTTTAGAAAAAGCGAGGGAAGCCTCCACTTTGTATGGGAATCTCAGTTTGATATTGAGTTGTGCATCAGACATCATAGCATTATGATTCATATTTAATGTGTTTTCAAAAGACTTTATTAGAAAAATAAAATATTGTTTTTTTATGTTTGCTTGCACTTTAGAGACACATTAAACTTTTTAGCTTACACCCCATAGTTCTTCTTTCAGATATTCATACTCTCTTAGGCGATTCAGTACTTGGAGCATCCTACTTTATTGAGATATTTTTATCATTCAGTTCGAATCTCTTTCAATTACTTTAGACTACTGTTTTAACAATATTTTTCAGGATATTTATGTAACTCGGACATTGGGTTAGTTATTGAGTTGTATAACAATTGGATTAGTTATTGAGCTTGTTTAATCAATTACCTTGAGTTATAAATTATTTTAACCTTAAATCATTTCTTGATGGGCAAGCTTTTAAGAGTGACTTTCGAGATTTGACCCATTTCTTCTGGGTCATATTTTGGGGGTTACACTTTCCATCACCGGCTTTTGCTAGCGATAGTAAATATGATGACGAGAAGCAAAATGATGAAGAAAATGGGATAACAATTTCTCACCACACATGTCTGAAGGAAATGTCGTTAGAGTAACGGGCCAACAATATCTCACTAGATCTATTGGAGGAGATTTGCTTCCTGGTGACGCGTATGAGGCCAACTGATAGAGGTCACGGATCTTCGAAGATGGCACACCCACCTCGATAGCCATACCGAGCCGACGACCTTAAATCATTTGAGCCCACTATCATGCATTGTAGATGTAACCCCCTCGACCCGACCTAGTAGCAACACCAAACCGAACGAGCGACATTAGGTTTACCGAAGTAAATTGTGAAGATAAAACTCAAAACATGTCCATTTTTTTTATCTTGTCTAGAGGCACAATTATTACCACATACTGATTACAGGTGATAACTCAATTTAATCGGGCATCAATTCAACATCTAATTGAACACACTAGCAATTTAGGGACCAAATTGCAATTTCAAGAAACCATAGGGAATTAGCTCATTTTTATATTACCAACCTTTAATTAGTCCAACCTCATGCATTCATGTCAAAACTCAACTCAAAATGATCATCCATACTCATGCAATTGCATCCACAACATATAGGGACTAAAACGTAAGGAAACATAACACTATGCCGTATCGAAACAGGTTCACGTGTACTGGTACGACTTTGTCATTTTGAATTCCCCATATTCTAGTGGCCAAAATTCATTCTGATACGCCCACGCGTATCAAAACACCTCTCAGTAAAACACTATGCCGTATCGAAACAGGTACTCGAGTACCATAATGCTGGCCAGAATTACCTTGGCCCATACCGAAACACTTGCTCACGTACCGATACGCCTGGACCTGAAACAGGGACACCCGTACTGATACGCATGGACCTGAAATGTCCCCAACGGTAACCGTATCAGTACAGGTTCACGTGTACTGGTACGGCTTTGTCATTTTGAATTCCCCATATTCCAGTGGCCAAAATTCGTTCCGATACGCCCACGCCTATCAAAAACCCCTCAGTAAAACACTATGCCGTATCAAAACAGGTACTCGAGTATCGAAACGCTGGCCAGAATTACCTTGGCCCATACCGAAACACTTGCTCGCGTACCAATACGCCTGTACCTGAAATAGGGACACCCGTACTGATATGCATGGACCTGAAACGTCCCCAATGGCTGGTTTAATATACTTTCGAACATACCAACACACCCTAGCATGCATCTAACACACATCCAACACATTCAAGAGTTAATCTTTAACGAAACACCTCTGTTTCAACATCAGAACATGGCATCATGCTTCAAAGATAAATCTAGAGGCATGCTTCCTAGACTTCGGAACAAACAAAGCATGAAATTACAAACCAACACTACAAAAAACCAAATGGCCTTGTACAATCCATGAGCAGGAAAACAAGATTGCTCAACCTGGGAGTCTAACAAAACATCTCCCAAATTAACAACGGAAACCCCGTTGCCCTTATTACTTATAGTCTACTCTAAAAACATACTTTTGATAACAAGTCTTTTTGTGATCCCTTTCTTCCTGCTACCTTCCGAGCCTATAATTCTCTGCATTGATGGACGAAGAGAACGTAAGCACACTAGGCTTAGTGAGGAGTGCTCAAAAACAACACACCATCAATGCATTAAAACCATTTTTATACAATACATTGAAATCCCATTTCAATCATCTTTTAAACATCTTGTAAAACATTACCATGCCTTGAAAAAACATGCACTTAACATCTTTAAAAACCAGCATATTAAACCATATGCAACATGTATCATTAACCAACAGCAAATCCCATTGCTAACCTCAATTTAAGCCTTCCCATGCATAACAACCATATGCAAAGCTTAAAGAGTAAACATGTATAAGTCACATTATACAACATAAGCCTTTCAATGATACATTAACAATTATATTGGCTTACAGGTGATCGTAACCAAGTTCCTTTACCAAAAATAGTTCATCGGATACACATATTCAAACAAGTGTCCTCACAACACTTCAAGCCATCTCAATCGAAATAGTAATACAATCACAATCGTGGTACATCACAATCGGGTACACTTACAACCCACAGGGACACCAACCCCACTCATCGGTTAGACGCTTAATCCACTAACGAGAGTTTATGGTACCATATAACCCTTCGACTGTTAGGGTACTTGGATGGAGTACTCGGTACACCGTATAAAACCCTTCGACATCTAAGGCGACTTATTATAGTGCACTATCAATCCTATGGCTAGCCAACTATATCCGATAACATTTTTAAGAAACAACTAAAGTGAAAACCTAAAAAGGCGCTTTAGAGAAAAAGATGCAGAGATCCTGAAGATTAAACCTAAGTGTGAGATGGGTAACGCTATCAGTAGAAGAAGTTTTAATGAAAGATGGAGCGAAGAAATTTGGAGCTTCCCTGAAGATGAAAGTTTGCCCAAATGGTCATCAAGTGACAATATTCATACATAATATGGTTAGGCATCCATAAGTAGGAGCATGCTAACACATTCAAAGCATTTTTGCATATTTCGGCAGGAATTTGCAGATTCAATCAAAGAAAGACATGAATTAGTTTATAGCTTCAAGTTTTGAAAAAGTAGATACAATCAAGAATAAACAGAGATCTTGAAGAAAAGATCTAGTTAAGAATGAATAAAGATCTTGAAGAGGAAGATCCGCAAGGAATGAACAGAAATATTGGAGAAGAAAATCTGACAATGAGCGAGCATAGATCTTAGAGAAATAGATCTAGCAAAGATTTTAGTCGTGTTTGTGAGAAAGCAAATATATTAATTAATGATTTTCCATTTGCAGGTGCAGATTAGCAAGGACATTTTGTTTACAGAGGCGAATTTCTCTAAAAGATCTCTTTTACAAAGGCAGATCTCAAGATATTCCATTTGCAGAGACAAATTTCAACAAATATCTCGCTTACAGAGGTGGATTTCTGCAAGACATTCTGTTTGTAGAAGCAGATTTCAGCAAGAAGCTCTATTTGCATAGGCGGATTTCAACAAGTATTTTGCTTACAGAGGCAGATTTCAGTAGACATTTTGTTTATAAAATCAGATTTCAACTAATATTCCGTTTATAGAAGCAGATTTCAGTAAGACATGCTGTTTGTAGAGCCATATTCAGTAAGATGTGAAGGGTAGATTTCAACAAAGGCTCTGATTACTTGCATAGGAAAGGAAATGCATTACGACCCTAAAATCTTTGGGTCATAAATAAATCCTGTAGGCATGATGTTAAGATCTTTGGATTGACACATTCGAAAATGATGAGAACTTTTCAAGGGTTGTCAAAATAAGATGGTGGGGCATGTTATTGAAAGACATCAAGCTTTTGGGCTGTCCGTTCAAGAAATAAATGAAAAAGGAAAGAAAAAAAATAAAAGAAAAAACAATAAAAGAAAAAAAAAGAAAAAGAATGAAAAAAAAAGAAAGAATAAAAATAAAAAAATAAAAAAGAGGAAAAAAGGAAAAAGAAAAAGAAAAAGAAAAATCTATGTTATTTGATCGAAAGGCCAAATAGATCAACAATGGACAGATGAGGAAGATGTTCGATGTAATCAGTCGCATACATTCCAAGCACAGAAGAAATTGATCAACAGAGGAAGAGAAACAAGAGATGGGATCTTAATTGAGCTTCAATAGAAAAATCAAGAAACCTTATACAGAAAAGCAATGACATTAAAGAATTCAGTGCTTCAAGCAAGAAATTGAGAATATTCATATTACTTCAGATTGAGTTCGAATTAATTGATGATGTTTCTTTTTATAGGATTAGCTGTTCCCCAGAGAAGAGGAGAATCAACATTTCTAGCAAAGAATCCAGAGTTCCCAATGAGAAGAGCTCAACCGTTAGAGAATTCAGAGTTCATAATAAGAAGAACTCACCAAGAAAGATTGAAGAACTCATATGAGAAGAGTTCTCCACAGAGTTCCTAATGATAAGAGCTTTCCTAGCAAAAAAGGAAAAGCTCGTAACGAGAAGAGTTCACCTCAGAATTCCTAATGAGAAGAATTCGTCCAGCAAAGAATGAAGAATTCCTAATGAGAAGAATTTGCCATAGAGCTCTTAATGAGAAGAGTTCGTCCAGCAAAGAATGAAGAACTCATAATGAGAAGAGTTCGCTGTTTTGAAAGAATGAGAAGTTCCTAATAAAAAGAGCTTTCTTATTCAACGCCTTTATAGAGAGGAAGATCAATGGTTTCAAGAAGATTGGGGGGTTCCTAGTGAGAAGAGCTCACTTGTTCGATACCTTTGTAGGGAGGTGGATCGGCATGACCAAGAGGAATGAATGGGTTCATAATGAGAAGAACTAGTTCAAATTTTGTGGTTAGCCTTGACAAAAGAATAAAGAGTTCATAATAAGAAGAACTCGCTTGTTCGACACTTTTGCAGAAGGATAGACAGAGGGACAAAGAATTTCATAATAAGAAGAACAGCTTCAAACCTCAAAAGATGAAGAATGTCAAGAGCAATTCTGAACCTTAGAAGATGAAGAATTTCATAATGAAAAGAACATCTTCAGATTCTACAGTTTGGCAGAAGGTTGAAGAATTTTGAAATGAGAAGAACAGCTTCAAGCTTCACCAGTTTAGAATATGGCCAGTGGATTCAAACAAAATCCGTGTCTTTTCAATCTTTGCCCACTTCCTGTTCCATAGCAATGAGCAAAAATGGGCAGTTGTAATACCCGTATTTTGTCTGGGATATTCAAATATATATAAATAAGGCCAAAATAATAAATAAATAAAATTAGTCCATAAATAAATGTCCATAAAATGTCCAATTACATTCTAAAAAACCAAAGCCCATTTACAGAACCCAATTTCCCTATCATTTTCAGCCAAAAAGCATAAAACTAATCCAAAGCTCATTTTCCCGCCTAAGCCATGCTACATGGCAGCTCCTCATTGGCCCGTTCCCCTTTCACTTGGATTATGGTCTTGCTGACATCAGCATCTGCCAGGCTATACATATTTGAAGATAGAGAAAAGTCAGGGTATTAACTACCCTCATTAATAATTAATACTCCTCATTAATAACTAATAATAATTATAATAGATAATAATTAGAAGAGAGAGACCTCTTGGTAACCGAACCGTTTTGGGGACTCATACCATCGTCAAAAAGCCACATGGTCACCGGGAAGTTGCATCGCCATCGGAAACAACACCGAAACCACCAAAGCTACCGTAATCGAGGTAAAACCCTCTCAATTTCTTTAGATCCTGCAAAAATAGTCAAATTTCAGTTCGGAATAAAGAAATTATAAAAGAAAGAAAAGAGTTGTGGTGGTCGGAGTCCTCATCATGGCAGTTGGGGAGTTTTAAGCTACGGTGGAGTCAAAAATGAGTGTTTATGGGTAGATTAGGCCTTAGGAGGGGGAAGAATGGTAGGTTCTATTGAACTAGGAGTAAATCTAGGCATTTAAGGGAGAAAAATGAATTTTTAGGGTTTTTTGGGTTCGAACGGTGGCGAAGCACGGCGGCTGGAAATCATTACACGGCGGCGACCGGAGAATAGTGGTGGCTAGTGAACAACCAATGGTGGCCGGTGAGGGGTGAATTTGGATCAAGTGGCGGAGGCTAAGGCAGTTTGTTACCGGAATGTTTGGTGTTCTTCAAGTTCTTGAAGAACTTCGAAGAACAACATTCAAAAACATAGGTTTTTGATCCATTCCTAGAGTTTTTTGGGTTTGGATCGTGTTTGTGAGCAGAGAAAAAGAGGGAGTGAGAGGTAGAGAGAGAGAGCTATCTAAAAAAATAAGAAAGAAGAGCCAATTTTGGCTCAAACTTGGGGTTTAAATACTCATGCCCAAACGACACTGTTTTGGTGCTGGGTGGGAGGATCCGCACGCGCATAAGTGGGTCGGGTTGTGATCCGCGTGTTGTGTATTCGGGTTACCTTTGGTTTTGTCCCTAAGTTTTGTAACCTCTCAATTTGGTCACTAAATTCATTAAAATCTACAATTAAGTTTGCATTTCCTTTCAATTTGATTCTTAATTTCAACTGTTAACTTAATTTTAAGTGCTTAATTTATTTGTATGATGGATGTTTTTAAATTAAGCATATAGAATTAATTGTTAGATCATTAAAGAAAATTTAGTTAATTAATCATTAGAGTCTTAGACCTTAGGTTCTTTAATTAAAATTCAATTCAATTAATTAAGAAGATCATTGTAGCAATTTAATGTATATTAAGTGAGAAACTTTGGGGCTTAAATTTGGATAGTGTTCCACTTGCTTGCAAGGGATGTTATCTCAACATTGGCCTTAATGAGCTGCACTTAATATACATTACAACTTAGAATAAAATAAATAACTTAATTAGTTTTAATTAGAGCCATAATTAGGATTAGTACTTTAATTAATTAGAATGGTTAATTATTAGGAATATTATTAATTTATGGGCTTTATTACATGGACGGTGTTCAAACAATTGGCATTTTCTCATGAAAGCCTTTTAAATTATTTAATATTCATAGTTTAAATAGTTAATTGATTAGAGCCTTTTTAGGTTAGCACTTTAAAATAAAACAAGACAATAATAAATCATGCATTTTAAACCTTTTATGTTGGAAATTCATTTTTAAGTATGAATATGGGTGCCATTTAACAAGGTGCTTTTAATCTCATATTCAGATAAAATGAATTTCCTTATAAAAGGATATATGCATTTGAAATTTAAATTCATTTAATAATTAAGAATTAAATTAAATTCAAATAATTATTCGAAATGCCAAAATGCCACGTAAAATTAAGGTACCGATAACGGGCGTTTGTGGGGGTGCTAATCCTTCCCCACAAGTAACCGACTCCCGAACCCAATTTTGAAGAAATGAATCTCTGGTTTATTTTTACGGTGTTCGGTCAACCTCGAAGTGATCAGTGGCGACTCCAAAAATATTTTTTTCAAAATTAAATAAAAGAAAAATCCAATTTAATATGAAAAACTTGAATTTTCAATATCAAATTAAAAATGGCAAAAAGCACTAATTGTACAAAAGAAACAGTCATCGGGTATTTTTACCCATCGGTTCCAAAAATGATCGCGACATGAGCCAATTCAGTCACTTTTCTGTTCTAAGTCAAAGCTGGTGATTAGTGGGAAATTCAGCCCCAGCAAATGCTAATTCAAATACGTTACCAAATTTTAAAGGGCCTTAGTGAAAGTTCAATGACCCAATTACTTCTGATGGGCCTCCTCATCTTTTTGAATAACTTGTTGGGCTCAACTGATGGGTTTGATACGAATATGCTAGTGGGGGACAAAGATAACCCAATTTAGAACTCGGAAGGCTCTAAGCATATCCTCGTATTCAAGTCCCCCCATCAGGATTTTCTGATGCTATAGATTCAAAAGGTGTTTCTCTCTTTATCGGCAGGTCATGCTTAGCAGGCTAGCTGGTCACAATAAAAATCATATGTTGGGATGTCCATGGTATAGAGAAGTTACTGGCAATTAGGCGACTCGAGAATAAATTGAGGACTGTATACATCCCCAAATTTTGTTTCTGGCGGAAACAAAATTATCTGATAATAAAATGGCACCTGTTCGTATGCGCTGTGGTTTTTCGCAAGGTTTTGATGTTGGTGCACAAGGATCTAGACGAGGTTTTGGTCGGATGAAATTTCAGTTTGTCTTCGGAGCTACTCCCCACATCATATTGATGCGGATATAACTGACTCCTCCACTAATTTGGTTTGGCACTTTACAAGGTTCTATGGTCATCCTGTGGAAAGTCAACGTGAAACTAGTTGGAATCTGCTACTTCTCTAGGTTCCAATCAAAGTCCTCCATGGTCGGTAGCGGGGGATTTTAATGAATATATGTTTTCTTCCGAAAAAAAAGGTGTGGGTACTCGATCTAAAAGAAATATGCAGGCTTTTCACTCTACTCTGAGAGACTGTAATCTCACTGACTTGGGCTATATCGGTAATTGTACAAGTTGAAGGTTTCGAATAACAACATCAGGAAGCGGTTGGACAGGGGTGTTGCATCACCGAAATGGAGAGATTATTTCTCAAAACATTCCCTAAAACATCTTTCTCATAATATCTCTGATCATTACCCACTTCTCATCAACACTATCAGCTCCGTTAATAGGATCGTTGAGAACAATGGTTGTGGTTTGATGCGAACTGGACTTTGGAAGCTAAGTGTGAACATTTAATTGACACCTTCTGGTCTTCAAATTTTGAGGAACTCCCTACTAAACTCTCATAGCTCAGTACTGTCTTGTCTAAAGTGGAGCAAGGAAAATAAACTTTCTCAACGAAGATATTCCAAAGAGTTGAACGACAAGTTTTCTGATCTTTCAGCATTAGATCCGATGATGAAACTCTTGCTGAGATTCTTGATATCAAACTCACCTTATATCTAGAAGCTTATAAGGAAGAGATTTATTGGGAGCAACGATCTTGTGCTAATTGGCTCAAACATGGAGACCATAACAATATTTTCTTCCATAAATGGGTTTCTATCCGAAAAAAGAACATAATCGCATAGCTCCTCTCAGATGACAGTTGTTGGGTTACAGAAGACAATGAAATGGCCTTTATTTCTGATTCTTTCTTTTAAGGCCGTTTTATGACATCCAACACTACAGGGACTGATCTCATTACTAATATCATTCAGCCTTCAATCACTAGAGAGATGAATGATAAACTATTAGCTCACGTTTGTAAAGAGGAAATTAAAAGTGCAATAAAGAACATGACCCCTTTAAAAGCATCGGAACGTGATGGTTATCCAACCTTATTTTATCATCGATATTGGCATATAGTGGGTAAAGAGGTATATGACTTTTGTTTATCTATCTTGAGCAATAATCATGATGTCTCGGATTAATGGAGCGAATATCATACTTATTCTTAAAGTGGATAACCCCTCTACAATGGCCCAATTCAAGACCCATAAATTTGTGCAATGTTCTTTATAAAATCATTGCAAAAACTGTTGTGAAAACACTTTGTGAATTATTGGATATCTGTATCGGCCCTACACAAAGTGTCTTTGTTCCTAGGTGACACATTACTGATAATGTGCTAATTGCTTATGAGGTTATGTATTCTTTGAATATGAAGAAAATAGGTCGTACAAGTTCTTTTACTCTGATGATGGATATGAGTGGGTGTATGACTTCATTAAATGGTCATTTATTTAGAAAATGATGCACGCTATGTGTTTTTTTAACATATAGATCTCATTGGTGATGAAATGCATCTCTTCAGTCTCTTACAGTGTTGTTATGAATGGAGTTCCCGGTGAAAGTTTTCATCCTTCACTAGGACTAAGACAAGGCGATCCCCTTAGTCCTTATTTGTTCTTGTTATGTGCTGAAGAGCTGTCTGCACTACTTAATGTTGCGAAGGAAAACAACCACATCTCTAATGTAAAAGTGGGACGTAACGGTGTAAAGCTAACTCATTTGTTCTTCTCTAATGACTGCATACTCTTTGGTGAAGCGTCTCCTACTAGTGCCTAAGCTATTAGAGACTTGTTTATGATCTACGAAAGAGCTTAGGGACAGAAAATCAACTTTGACAATCGTTGATTTATTTTAGTAAGAATGTGGATTCCACTTTACACAATCCAATTGGAGTTTTCTTGTAATATCCCAAAATTTTGGTTAGGGATCAAAATGAAAATTTTGAAAGTTTGGTGGTTAAAGTATAAACTTCAGAAAAGTTCAGGGACTAAATTGTAATTTTTAAAATTATGTATTTTAGTCCCGTAAATGAATAGTTTACCCCAAGAATGACGTTTTCGTGTTACTCAGATTTTTCATACGGAGTTTGTATTAATGGCTATAAAGCGATAAAGTTCAAAAAAATATTCGGATAATAGGATCGAATATCCAGGATATTTTGAAGGATGATAAGGCAAGGTTAATTATGTCATTTTACATGTCTAAGATATTTTCTTTGTGTTGGAAGAATATGAACCATTGGATTTAAGTTGATTTTCCATGTTAAATATGAACCGTTTGATGAAAAATGGCAAGATCATAATTTTGGAAAATTATAAGGGCAAAGTTTGTAACTATTAACTCAAGATTAAATCTAGGCCATTGGATGAAGGATGATGACATGAGGTACATTATGGAAATATAGAATTTTCGGAATAGATCTGATAGCTCGGTAAAGGTAAAATCGTAGTAGAAGTATTTAGTGAATATCGGGAAATCGGATTGAATTGAAATTTCAGAGACTGTTCCACAAGCCATGGAAAATCATAAAATGATATTTATAGAATAGTGGCCGGTTGAGAAGGAACTAATTTAGTTAGATTATAATGGAATGACAATTTTGAAACAAACTAGTAAATAAAGACTAGTTGGAGGGCAAATTGGTCATTTGGCAAGGATGGCAATTTTGAAATATTTTTGAAGCGTTGAGGACGTTTTTGGACGATGAAATATATATGGATTTAATCTTGGCCCTTTATTTTGGATGAGATTAAATTAGCCATTGGATTTAAAGGCAAAATTGGTAATTTCACTATTAAATGAATTTAAAATTCATTTAATAGTTTCAAGTGTAAATTAATAGTAAAAAGATGAAAAAATATTCATCTTTTCCAGCCATAAACCATGGAGAAAGAGGAGAAAGAAGAGGGAAATTTCCAACCTCGATTTAAGCTCCGAATCTCGATTTTAAGGCAATCTTCCGAACTACAAAGTTGTTCTTCTCTTCGATTTCTATCTATTTATATAAATTATTCATGGATTTCATGCTTGATTCATGAGATTTGATATGTGGAAGAAATTAGGTTTTATGAACAAATTGGAGCTTTTATGATTTTATGAATCCATGGTTGATTTTAAGTTAGAATCATGCTTGTATGATGTTAGAATCATGTTTTTGAGTTGGGATTTAAACCCTACATATTTCGGTTTGTATAGAGAAGATTAGGGTTTATGGATTCAAGTCTAACTTAGGGTTTATGGATTCAAGTCTAACTTAGGGTTTGTGATGTTGGATTAATGATCTAGTAAGCTTGATTTGTTGTTTGGATGCAAAACCCTAAGTTAAATACATAGGGACCATTTCGACAAGCTTCAAAATTAAGGGACCAGATCTAATTTTTATGAATTTGATGTGTATTTATATTATTAATTATGTTGGAGATGTGAAATTGATGTTGGAATGCTAAACCGATGTTGAATCGAATTAGTGATCATTTTGACAATTTGTCAAAATCAAGTGACCAAATAGGAAATGAATTCTTGGATGGGGATTAAATCTGATTTTTAGTTAAAATAATAAAATTAAGGTAGTAATGTTGATTTGAGGATTAAATTGTAAAGTTAAGAAGTTTGAATCCTTACCTTTGCATTTTAGTGACTATTTTGGCAAAGAAAGAAAATTAGAGGGAATTATTTTGAATAATTATTTGATGAAGAAGATAATGAATTGGTGGTTTGAAGCAAGTGATGGGACTAAATTGACAAGTAGAAAAATAAGAAGAGGTTAGTATAAATTAGAAGTTTATTATGGAAAGTTATGTAGAAGATTGAATTTTGGCAGTGACTTCAAAAATTTATCATAAATTCTACAAAAAATTTTAGATGATGAATTTTATATCGATGTAAAGATTTGTTCGTGTAGTTTCATTTCCAACAAACAGAAACTGATTTCAAGTTCCAAGTTAAAAGATATGAATTTTTAATCGAATGATGGTCAGAAAATTTACAGAGCAGTTTCAGTCAAGACAGCTTCTGTGACGAAAGTTTGAAGAATTTTCATAATTTTTGTAGATTTTATTAATTTATTTGGCTTACACCGTTAGAACTGTTATTGAATCTAGTTTCTCCAGTATAAAGGAAATTAAGATCCAATGTGTATTCTGCCATGTATAAATAAATCTTTGAAGGTAGCGTAAGCTATCAGAAAATGGAATTTGAAACATTTTGTATTTAAATGTTAGTTAGCAAGCTCGGAAGAATTAAGGGAAGTTCAAATTGGTCGCTAAGGACCAAAATGAGTTTCTGAACAGTACAAGGAAGAAAGGAAAATTTTTGGAAATTTTATATCCGAATGATTATATTAGACAACATGTTTAAGGTATTGTTAGATTTGAATCTAACAAATATTTTATTTTATTCATGTGATTAATGAAGTCAAGTTTGAATCAAAGAAGGTTCGAGGTTCTCTGAAAGAAAGGATCGAACTAGGACATAGTGAGGCATTGTGTTAAGTGGCCAAGGTGAGTGCAATGCATACATAACATAATACATGGATGTTTTATACATCATTGGGAAGACTTGCGATAAGTCTACCTGGTTTATATATCGGCATGATATTTATGTCATTGATTATATAATTGACATATTCTAAATATGTCAAAAGTTAAATATAAATGCATGAATCACTAGTTATATATGATGTTATACATGGATGTTATTTCGGGTATGAACTGCCCTATGTTAAATGATATTGATATACATTGCCATTGATGAAATAAATACGGTAAGTATGCCCAAATAAGTCTTTGAGGGACAGGGTATAGTTGGCATGCCATAGAGTCCAGCAGCACGCTGCATATTCGGGTTTCTGGGATAGCATTATAGTGTATATAAAGGACACTTAGTGTATGGTTAGCACTGCCTTATAAATGTGCGAATGGTTAGCACGACCTTATAAACGTGCGGATGGTGGGCACGACCTTATGTGTATTAGCACTTTGCTGCATCTTTGGCTCGAGTACCCAGGGTCCTCACAGGTTATATTTGGGCTATGAAATCGGTAAATAATTGATAAACTGGTGAAAGAGTTACAAACTCTTAAAGTTATGGCAAGTATATTGGTAAGAAATTATATCCGGTTTATATTATGTTGATATATGATTCACATGACGGTAAGATATATATATATATAGTGATTCAAAATGCATGATTTCGGTTATAAATTATTAGTCATAGTTATGTTATATTGCACTGGATATTATTATTGCCTCTCTAAGTATATACTTAGTGTGTGACGGTTTTCACTTGTAGGTAAAAAACAGAAATTGAAGTAAGGAGCTGGCATCCTACTTATCTGGAATATAATAACAGTATTAGTAATAACATCCTTTGATGTGTTTTGATATTTCTAGATGGCATGTATATGTTAAAATTAATCGGTTACATACTAGTTTTTATATGGTTTGTATTAACTTATAAATCAGTTTATGTTTATAGCAAATGATGAGTAGTCATATCAAAGTTAAAATCGGGTATCGACTAATAAAATAGTTAAATAAGGCAATCGGGTAGATTTTTATTTTAGGCAGTTATATTCCTTATATATTATAGATAAGAATTGTTAAGTTACTGCCTAAAACTGGACCTAATTCGATAGGCTAAAAAATTAATGTAATAAGTTGGGATATTCTTTATGTGATCCTCTAATTAGTATTAGGTATAGAATACTGATTAGGGTGTTACATTTATTGGTATTAGAGCTATAGGTTTAGCCGATTTTGGACATAAATCGGGTATATAGATAGTCGAAATTATATACATGCCACTAGGATGTCAAGATTACTGATATTCGTATGAATATAATTGGATGCCTAGTAACTAGTATTGTTACTCCTTACTTATAAAGGATGATTATGAAATTAACCAATGTCAGATCATCGAAGATCTCGTCAGGCAATCAAGCATGATATGCTTGCACAAAATAGAATTAATCAGGTGAATCAGAATCCACCTCAAGGGCAGCAAAATGTAGAGCCATTAGTTCAGGAACAAAGAAATATACATGTACACGATCAAGGCTTATTTCTTCAGGCATTGGATGCTATAATAAATCAGCGAGCATCAGTATCAGATCCGAAGAAAATAAGGAAAATGAAAGCACCAAAATTTTGAGGTGATACTGATGTTGTTTCTATGGTTGCTGATTACTAGTTGAATGATATTAAGATCATGTTGAGTAGGATTCCTTGCGATGATCAAGGAAAGTTGGAAGGAGCAGTATCCCTTCTGATGGAGCAAGCCAGTGTGTGGTGGAATGTAGTCACTGCACAAGTTCCTCCAGAATAGATTACATGGGAATTCTTTCTGAAAGAATTCAAAGAAAATATATTGGGGACCTATTCATTGGAGAAATGAGGCAAACCAAGAGTATCTACGACCATACCTGGTCGAGAAGAAAATGATTGGCTATTGGTATATGATTTTACGGTTGAATACCGATTAAAAAGGGTAGTCTTAAAAGAACCAGATGGTTTAGAAATAATATTTTAAGGAGAAAGGTAGAATTATTTGAGTAATGAGATTGCAGTTATAAATGCTGGAAAGTTATTATCATATGAGTATGAAGCTTATTTAGCTCATGTGATAAATACTCTAGAAACAAAGACAGATCTAGAAAAGGTACCTACGGTGTGGGAATTTCCAGATGTTTTTCAGATGAATTACCAAGATTACCTCCTGATCGAGAAGTGGAATTTGGTATTGATGTGCTTCTTGGAACAACACTAATATCAATAGCACCTTACAGGATGGCTCCTACAGAACTTAAAGAGCTGAAGACTCAATTACAAGAATTATTAGATGAAAGTTTTAAACGACCAAGTATATCACCTTGGGGAGCTCTAGTTTTATTTGTGAAAAAGAAAGATGGATCAATGAGGTTATGTGTGGATTACCGTCAACTTAATAAAGTGACGGTGAAGAACAAATATCCTTTACCAAGGATTGATGACCTCTTTGATCAACTTAAAGGAGCAACGGTGTTTTCTAAAATTTATCTTCGATCGGGGTATCATAAATTGAAGATCAAAGAAATAGATATACCAAAGATAGCTTTTAGAATTAGATACGGGCATTATGAATTTGTAGTAATGCCTTTTGGACTTACAAATGCACCGACAACTTTTATGGATTTGATGAATCGAATATTTCACCCATATTTGGACCAATTTGTGGTGGTATTTATAGATAATATATTGGTTTATTCAAAAACCAAAGAAGATCACGATACTCATATGCGAGTAGTTCTTCAGATCCTCCGAGAAAAGAAATTATATGCAAAGCTGTCAAAGTGTGAATTCTGGTTGTCCAGAATAGCTTTCATTGGACACATAGTCTTTACGAAAGGAATTCAATTTGATCCAAAGAAGGTTCAAGCAATACTAGAATGGAAAATTCTGCAAAGTTTCTTGGGATTAGCTGGTAAATTGCCGCTCCAATAACTAAGCTATTAAGAAAAGATGTGCCATTTTTTTGAACGGGTAAATGTTAGGAAAGCTTCGACAAATTGAAGAATATATTAACAGAAGCTCCTGTCTTGGTACAACCAGAATCTAGGAAAGATTTCACAATCTATAGTGATGCATCCCATAATGGTTTGGGGGTGTGTATTGATGCAAAAAGGAAAATTTGTAGCATATGTTTTTTGACAACTCAAAACTCATGAAAGGAATTATCCTACTCATGGTTTAGCTGCAGTGGTGTTCGCTTTGAAGATTTGGCGTCACTACTTATATGGTAAAAAGTGCTACATTTTCACGGATCATAAAAGTTTGAAATATTTGTTGTCTCAAAAGGAGAATAATTTGAGACAAAGAAAATGGATAGAACTGATCAAGGACTATGATGTAATCATTGATTACCATCCGGGGAAGGCTAATGTGGTAGTAGATGCATTTAGCCGGAAAACATTTTCTGCCTTGGGATCATTGAATGCTCAGTTAACGTTACAGAAAAATGGTGCAATAATGGCTAAGCTTCAAATCAAGTCTACTTTGATAGAAATGATTAAAGAGTTACAAGCAAAGAATAAAATAATGCTTGGAAAAGAAGAAGCAAGTTGAATGGTGAATCTGAAGACCTTGAAATAAAATCAAATGGATGTTTATACTACAAGGGACACGTATACATCCCTGAAGATGAGGATTTAAAGAGAGAAATACTTTCGGAGGCACATTTCAGTCCTTTAACTGTGCATCTAGGAGGTAATAAAATGTATCAAGATTTAAAAAGTCGATTTTGGTGGCTTGGTATGAAAAGAGCTATCTCTGAGTTCGTTGCTAGATGTTTAACATGTCAACAAGTAAATGCAGAACATCAAGTTCCATCAGGATTGCTCCAACCGATCTCAATTCTACAATGGAAATGGGAAAAAGTAACAATGGATTTTGTAACAAATTTACCATTGACACTAAGTAGGAAAGATTCGATCTGGGTGATTGTGGACTGTTTGATTGCATGGTGTTCCTATGTCTATTATTTCTGATATAGATCCAAGAGTAAATATTTCAAAATTGCCATTCCATTATAATCTAACTAAATTGGTTCCTACGGTGGCCGGTTGAGAAGGAACTAATTTAGTTAGGTTATAATGGAATGGCAATTTTGAAATAAACTAGTAAATAAAGACCAGTTGGAGGGCAAATTGGTCATTTGGAAAGGATGACAGTTTTGAAATATTTTTGAAGTGTTGAGGACGTTTTTGGACGATGAAATATATATGGATTTAATCTTGGCCCTTGATTTTGGATGAGATTAAATTAGCCATTGAATTTAAAGGCTAAATTGGTAATTTCACTATTAAATGAATTTAAAATTCATTTAATAGTTATAAGTGTAAATTAATAGTAAAAAGATGAAGAAATGTTCATCCTTTCCAGCCATAAACCATGGAGAAAGAGGAGAAAGAAGAGGGAAATTTCCAACCTTGATTTAAGTCCCGAATCTCAATTTTAAGATAATCTTCCGAACTACAAAGTTTTTCTTCTCTTCGATTTTCTATCTATTGATATAAATTATTCATGGATTTCATGCTTGATTGATGAGATTTGATATGCGGAAGAAATTAGGGTTTATGAACAAATTGGGGCTTTTATGATTTTATGAATCCATAGTTGATTTTAAGTTAGAATCATGCTTGTATGATGTTAGAATCATGTTTTTGAGTTGGGATTTAAACCTTTTATATTTTGGTTTGTATAGAGAAGATTAGGGTTTATGGATTCAAGTCTAACTTAGGGTTTGTGATGTTGGATTAATGATCTAGTAAGCTTGATTTGTTGTTTGGAAGCAAAACCCTAAGTTAAATACATATGGGCCATTTCGGCAAGCTTCAAAGTTAAGGGACCAGATCTGATTTTTATGAATTTGATGTGTATTTATATTATTAATGATGTTGGATATGTGAAATTGATGTTGGAATGCTAAACCGACGTTGAATCGAATTAGTGATCATTTTGACAATTTGTCAAAATCAAGTGACCAAATAGGAAATGAAATCTTGGATGGGGATTAAATTTGATTTTTAGTTAAAATAATAGAATTAAGGTAGTATTGTTGATTTGAGGATTAAATTGCAAAGTTAAGAAGTTTGAATCCTTACCTTTGCATTTTAGTGACTATTTTGGCAAAGAAAGAAAATTAGAGGGAATTATTTTGAATAATTATTTGATGAAGAAGATGATGAATTGGTGGTTTGAATAAAGTGATGGGACTAAATTGACAAGTAGAAAAATAAGAAGAGGTTAGTATAAATTAGAAGTTTATTATGGAAAATTGTGTAGAAGATTAAATTTTGGCAGTGAATTCGAAAATTCACCATAAATTATGAAAAAATGTTTAGACGATGAATTTTATATCGATGTAAATATTTGTTCGTCTAGTTTCATTTCTAACAAACGGAAACTGATTTCGAGTTTCGAGTGAAAAGATATGAATTTTTAATCGAATGAAGGTCAGAAAATTTATAGAGTTGTTTCTGTCAAGATAGATTCTGTGACGGGAGTTTGAAGAATTTTCATAACTTTTGTAGATTTTATTAATTTACGTGGCTTATACCGTTAGAACCGTTATCGAATCTACTTTCTCCAATATAAAGGAAATTAAGATCCAGTACTTATTCTACCCTGTATAAATAAATCTTTGAAGGTACATCAAGCTGTCAGAAAATGGAATTTGAAACATTTTGTATTTAAATGTTAGTTAGCAAGCTCAGAAGAATTAAGGGGAGTTAAAATTGGTCACTAAGGACCATAATGAGTTTTTGAACAGTACAAGGAAGAAAGGAAAAATATTTGGAAATTTTATATTCGAATGATTATATTAGACAACATGCTTAAAGTATTGTTAGAATTGAATCTAACAATTATTTTATTTTATTCATGTGATTAATGAAGTCAAGTCCGAATCAAAGAAGGCTCGAGGTTCTATGAAAGAAAGTATCAAACTAGGACTTAGTGAGGCATTGTGTTAAGTGGCCAAGGTGAGTGCAATGCATATATAACATAATACATGGATGTTTTATACCACATTGGAAAGACTTGCGATAAGTCTACCTGGTTTATATATCGACATGATATTTATGTCATTGATCATATAATTGACATATTCTAAATATGTCAAAAGTTGAATATAAATGCATGAATCACTTGTTATATATGATGTTATATCATGGATGTTATTTCGGTATGAACTACTCTATGTTAATTGATATTGATATACATTGCCATGGATGAAATAAATACGGTAATTATGCTCAAATAAGTCATTGAGAGACAGGGTATAGTTGGCGTGCCATAGAGTCCAGCAGCACGCTGCATATTTAGGTATTCGGGATAGCACTATAGTGTATATAAAGGACACTTAGTGTATGGTTAGCACTGCCTTATAAATGTCCGAATGGTTAGCACGGCCTTATAAATGTGCAGATGGTGGGCACGACCTTATGTGTATTAGCACTTCGGTGCATCTTTGACTCGAGTACCCAGGGTCCTCATATGTTATATTTGGGCTATGAAATCAGCGAATAATTGATAAACGGGTGAAAGAGTTACAAACTTTTAAAGCTATGGCAAGTATATTGGTAAGAAATTATATTCGGTTTATATTATGTTGATATATGATTCACATGACGGTAAGATATATATATATATATAGTGATTCAAAATGCATGATTTCGGTTATAAATTATTAGTCATAGTTATGTTATATTGCACTGGATATTATTATTGCCTCTCTAAGTATATACTTAGTGTGTGACGGTTTTCACGCGTAGGTAAAAAATAGAAATTGAAGTAAGGAGCTGACATCCTACTTATCCAGAATATAATAACGGTATCAGTAATAACATCCTTTGATGTGTTTTGATATTTCTAGATGGCATGTATATGTTAAAATTAATCGGTTACATACTAGTTTTTATATGGTTTGTATTAACTTATAAACCAGTTTATGTTTATAGCAAATGATGAGTAGTCATATCAAAGTTAAAATCGGGTAACGACTAAAAAAGAGTTAAATAAAGCAATCAGGTAGATTTTTATTTTAGTCAGTTTTTAGGCAGTTATATTCTTTATATATTATAGATAAAAATTGTTAAGTTGCTGCCTGAAACCGAACCTAATTCGATAGGATAAAAAATTATTGTAATAAGTTAGGATATTCTTTATGTGATACTCTAATTAGTATTAGGTATAGAATACTGATTAGGGTGTTACATTTATATGGTGTCCGAATCTCAAATAACCTAGAGAAATATTTGGGTTTTCCCATTATGGTTGGAAGAAACAAGCGAAAGGCTTTTGCTAGTCTAAAAGATACCTCTAATCGATGAGTTGACAATTGGAGCACAAGATTTCTCTTTATGGAGGTAAAGAAATTTTCATTAAATCTATCCTACAAGCTATTCCCATTTATGTAATGCAATGCTATGCTTTTTATTTCCAATGTCTTTATGCCATGAATTAGAGTCCATCCACTCTAAATTCTAGTGGAGAAATAGTGGGACTAAAAAAAAAAATAATTGGACAAGTTGGAAGAACCTTTGTGCCTCTAAAGCCATAGGCGGAATGGGTTTCAGGGACTTAGCTAAGTTTAATATCGTTATCCTAGCTAAGCAAGGATGGTTGCAAAAGTTTTAAAAGGACGATACTTCCCTACTAGCTCATTTATGAATGCATAACTAGGTTTTTACCCCTCATACACTTGGAAAAGCATTTGGTGCACCCGTAGGCTAATTGAAAAGGGCATCGAATGAAGAATTGGTTGTAGATCTACAGTAAACGTATGGTTTAAATCTTGGATTTCTGATTAGGAAAATAGAAGGGTTAATGTCAGTTCTATCAATTCACATTATACCACAGTATCTTATTTTCTTAATACTAATTCTAATACCTGGAATAAAGCTACCATTCGAAGTATTTTCTCTCCTACCCAAGCCGAGTAAATTTTTTGTATGCAGCTTCTAAGTATAGCCCAGATAGATTGTACATCTGGAGATTTGATAAATCTGGTGAATATTCAGTACGTAGTGGCTATAAATTTCTTATGGGAGAACTTTATCCTATGGGAGAGATTTCCATTGCAAAAAAAGATCCATCTAATGTCTATGGCTCATTATGGTCTCTCAATATAACAACTAAAGTCAAGATTGGAAGATGGAAGTTCCTCAATAATTACATGCCTACAGCTTTCAACTTGTATAATCGAAGATTGATGATCGGCTATGAAACGTCATAGCAATTATGCAAGCGTACACACGTCGATGCAAGTATATTTGATAGGTTGATCTTATCAGATATCGATCCCACGAGGAAAATGATTTTTTTCCTATTGATGACAGTGCAAAAGTTCTGAAAATAAAAGGAAATGTGAGTGAAGTTGTATGTGCAAAGAAATATAAAGGCAAAATATTTCAGAGAGTGATGTGGATGCAATAGTAACAAAATAGTAAAGGAAAGTGATATTCTATAAAAATATTGGATTCCCTCGATGTAACTCGGTAGATTACCAAACTCTCCTCTAATTAAAGGTTCTTGATTGAAATTCCCAAGTTCTTGATCCTTTGCAATTGATTTATGTTATGGAATTATGATTTTTACAAGGATTTGGTAATTAAATTGAATTTTGATGTAGAAATTTGATAAACACTGTTTGGATCTATTTTATATTGAACCTAATTGGATTAGATCTCTTATGAGATCTATTTTAATGTTGTTAGAAGTGATTAATTAAAGGAATCTTGAAACTATGTGAATTGCTAATTTTCTAGGTTGTAAGTAGTTGGTTTTTGAAGTGATCTTGATGTTGTAGAGTTGCTGGAGGTATAAAAACGTGTTTAAGATGTTTTTGGATGTTATTTGATGTTGTTAAGATGTTGGAATCAATAGGTTTTGGCTGGGCTTTTTTAGATGAAGTTTGGTGATGATTTCGGCTGTTTTAGAAATACACTTGATGGTTTTTAGTGAGGTGAAGTTGTGTTTGTTGGTTGCTAGAAATTAGAGATGAAGGGATGTGTTTTAATCCTCTGTTTTTGGTTGGGTAAAGTAGGGGAGTTGAATCCTTTAGCTTTTGGAGAGGTTGCAGAAGCTTCGAAAGCTTGATTCTCGCAGTGGCTAGAAAGCTTTGGGTTGTCGGTGAGTGGAAACATGTTATACTGCTTTTAAAATGTTTGAAGCTGGTTAATGGGAGTTTAGAATAAGTTTGAAAAACTTATCTAAGCTCGAAAGTATGTATTGGTTGAGCTTTCTCTCGATTTCGATTTTTGCAAAATACAATCTCATGCACATGTTTACGATTTTAATTACTCACTGTATTATGCATGTTTTAGAAATAAAAGATGTTACAAATGATCATATATGATGATTATTGATAATTATTTATGGTTTATGAAAGTATAATATGATTATGAGAATACATGGCTTAATGTACTGGAAATTGATTTGATTTGATGCATATGTAAAACAGTGAGGTAATGTGGTTTTATTGAATATATTGACAAGTGGTTGTGATTAAAATGTTATTGGATATAGTTGGCTAGCCATAGGGTTTAAAGTTTACTATAATAAGTCACCTTATGTGTGTCGAGGTGGGTAATTGTTCCGTTGCTCTACCATGAGAACTGCAGCAGTCGAGGTGGGTAATTGTTGCGTTTTTTCCCGCTGGTGGATTTATACATCATAACCGTTGAGGTGGGTAATTGCTATGTTGCTTTGATTTTAGAATGTATGTGAAGTGGTCGTAGGAACCACTTGGGAAATACGTGTATCCGATGTGTTTTTATAAAGTGGAATGGTACTGGTTTTGAGTCACTTGAAAGCCAATATATGAGATAATGTATCATGAGAAATGGATTATGTTTGTATAATGTGATTTATACATGTGATACTCTATAAACTTATTATAGAGATTTTGAGATATGAAGCTTAAATTGAGGTTTGAGATAGAATCCATGATACATGTGCTGTAAATGATTTAAAAGTGCATATTTGGGCAGTTTTGAGAAGCATGAGATGATTTTGGAATGAGCATAACGAACTTGCTTTGATATAAAATGGTTTATAATGCATTGATAAGTGTTTTGTAAATTCCTCACTAAGCTTATTGCTTACGCTCCCTTTTCTCATCAATGCAGATAAATAGACACTTTTCGAATGACAAGTGAGCAAGGAAGGATCCAAGGCTTGAGACTTTTCAAAGTATGGTTTTATAAGTACTAGTAGTAATAAGAGGCAACGTGACCAAATTGATTTTGAGAGATGTATTTTGGTTACTCCCTGTTTGTACAAGTTATGTTTGATGTTCTGGACTTGCATAGTGTTTAATGCTTGGATTTGAGGGGTTGGGAAACATTATGCATGCTTGGGGTAAAAATCATGCCTATAGGGGTTTGCTTTGAATATGCCATGTTCAGTGTGGACTTCTACCATGCTGCTATGTTTGAGTAATTGATGTTTGTGAAGTTATATGATGATTATATATTGATTAGAGTATGTTAGATTGAGCCAAAGTGCCATATGTTGGACCAAGAGGTCATTACAGGTCTATCCGTACCGGTACGGGTCCTTAGGGATCGATACGTGAGGACATGTCTCGGCTCAATCTGGGCAAAATTACCTAGGCGTACCGATACGCCCGGTAACTGTATTAGTACATGTAGCTTAGAAACAAGCCTAGTTTCGATACACGAGAAACTATATCGGTACGCCTTTTAGCCACTAGAATCCTTATTTTTTGAACCCACGTGCTCATATCGGTACGCTTTGAGGACCGTACCAATACGTATTTGTAAATCATACCCGTTGTGATACGGATAGGGGTCGTACCGGTACACAGGTTGTTAAATCTGTTAAGATGCCTTTTGAAGTTTGTTTTCTTTGCAGTTTGGCCCATATTTCTTATTTATGTAATTAAATGAGTTTGGTTGGTTATTTTAAGTTGAAACTTAATTTGATTGTATGACATATGACTATTTAAGGATTGGTAACTCTAATTTTGGAAATGTCCTCTTAATTATTGGAAATTATGCTTTAGTCCCTAAAATGTTAAATCATATAATTGGATATCAAATCGACGTCCAATCGAGTTGTAATTTTCACCATAACCTGCAAGATCACCTTTGGACATAAATATGCATTTAGATTAGATAAAAGAAAAAAATGGAATGTTTTCAATGTTGATCTTTCAGGTTTGTCTCGACAAACCCTAATATAGCTCGCCTTTATTCGGTCTTGTAACCGGGTCAAGAGGGTTACATTTGTTGGTATCGGAGACAGGTTTATGATTGTTGGAAGGTGGGTTATGGTTGTTTGATGTATGGTTGATATATGATTCTGTTGATTGTGATGTACGGTGTTTGAATTCGTGAGATTATGTTCAATATAAGATATGTTTGGGTGTTAAGCTTGGGAACACATTGCCTTATTACTACAGAGTTAAACGATTTTGTTTTTAAACAAGAGAGACTTGGATTCTTGCTACAAGATGGCCTAATTATTTTTTTATTTCATTATCATGTTTTAGACTCATATTTTGCGAATGGGACCGAGATGAGAGACGAGAGCTCATATGGGGAGTGTAGTAGATAGGCAGGATGATGAGTTGCCTCCTTCTCTATCGATTCCTCCTGATGGTGTTGAAGTTGAGGGTGGTGCACCTCTGGCACCATAAAGGCCTATTTTTGGTGATATGACACCATCAATCTAAGCGATGACGAGAACTTTTTAGGCAACCATGGCTGGAGTGCAAGTACGTACACCGATGTCTATAACTGTTAATACTGGATTACCTTTGGAGCGTCTACGTAGTTTGGGTGGTACCGAGTTCAGAAGTTTGGCTCCAAAAGTGTCTGAGGAGTGGTTTGCTAGCATAGAGGGGATTTTTGGCCAGATAGAGTGTATGGACACTTGCAAGTTGGGCTACATAGTGTCGTTGCTTCAAGGTGATGCTACAGTTGGTAGATAGCTGCTATCGCAGGTATGGCACCTGTTGATGTTATGTGAGAGTTTTTCAGTGCTGCTTTTCTAAAGAAACATCTAGGATCTTATTATCAAGATGAGAAGAAGAGGGAGTTCATGACTTTAGAGCAGGGAAACATGTCTATTTTTGAGTATGAGATCCAGTTTGTTCGGTTGAGCCAGTATGCTCCTGAGCTAGTTCTTTATGAACGCCGACGATGCAATCATTTATGTTATGGGTTGATTAAAAAAGTCAAGACTTACATTCTGGCTATGGATTATACAGAGTTTGATGTCTTGGTTTCCCAAGCTAAGAACATAAAATAGAAATTGGGATTGTCTGCTTGTTTGGTGAGTTCTTTGGCTAGGAAGAGGCATGATGAGTCGAATGTTAGTAGAGATCGATACAAGAAGCAGAGGGACCATAGGTATCGACAAGATCAGAGGTGAGGTAGAGGTAATGCCGGGCATGTACATCAAGGTCAAAATACTCATGCTGGAGTACCTGAGTGTAGGCGTTGTGGTAGATGACACTCGGGGGAATGTTGGGGTGCTACTAGGACTTATTGGAGCTGTGGATCTTGGGATCACATCAGGCACGATTGTCCGTAGTTAGCTAGGGAAGGTTAGGCTCCTGCACCTGCTATTGTGCCACAGAGAGACCGTGGGGCGCGGTCGTGGACATTTCTAGCATAGAGATGATGGTTAAATGGTAGTTGCTCATACTGTAGTTGTTCAGCCTGAGGGTGGTGGAGATGCTAGGGTTTTCGCGCATCATGTGGGCAGGAATGAATCCGACATGATTGCAGGTATATTTACTTTGCAATCTATACCATTACTATCTTTAATAGATTTTGGTTTTACGCATTCATACATCCTGCACGAACATGCTTTCTTGCTTGATATACCTGCATAGGAGTTAAATATTGGTATGCAGGTAACCAGTTCTTTTGGTGAGACAATAGTAGCTAGGAGGTTGTATAGGAGGTGTCCCTTAATGGTTCAAGGACACGTGTTTGTGTCTGACCTGATAGAGTTACTATTTCACGGATTTGACGTGATTTTAGGAATGGACTGGTTGTCTGAATATGGAGCTGTATTTGATTGTGAAAGCAAGCAAGTTTCACTGAAACTTGCCAAAGATTATGACTGCATTGGAGGCGCAAAAGTTGATAGAATTTGGGGGTCAAGCATACCTAGCTTATGTTATGAACCCGAATATGAAGGAAGTGCGTTCCCAAGATATTCACACAGTTTGCGATTTTCTAGGAGTGTTTTCAGAAGAGTTGCCTAGTTTGCCGTGAAATAGGGACGTACACGGATATTGCTCTAGTGTCGATTGCACGGCATCGTATTGCACCAAAAGAATTAAAGGAGTTGAAGATGCAGCTTCATGAGTTGTTGGATCATGGTTTTATCTGGCCTAGTGTATCACCATGGGGAGCACTGGTGTTGTTTATGAAAAAGAAAGATGGCACGATGAGAATGTGCATTGATTATCGGCAACTGAACAAGTTGACGATTAAGAATAAATATCCTTGGCCAGGATTGATGATCTGTTTGATCAGTTTTAGGGTGCTACGGTGTTTTCTAAGATTGATATGAGGTCTGGGTATTTATCAGCTGAAGGTGAAGGATAAAGATGTGCTGAAGACAGCTTTTTGCACGAGTTAGGGCATTATGAGTTCTTAGTAATGCCAGCATTCATGGATATGATGAATCGGGTGTTCCATGAATTTCTAGACCAATTTATGGTGGTGTTTATCAATGATACTCTTGTATACTCTTGTACTGAGGAAGATCACGATCGACATCTGCGGATTGTGTTGCAAGTTCTGTTAGACAATAATATTTATGCCAAGTTGAGCAAGTGTAATTTTTGGATCAAACATGTGGTTTTACTTGGTCATGTTGTTTCAGCTGAGGGTATTCGTGCAGATATGCAAAAAATTGAAGCTATTGTGAATTGAAAGCAACTAAAGTCGGTGTCAAAAGTTTGTAATTTTTTAGAGTTGGCTGGATATTACTGACGCTTTGTGGATGGTTTCTCAAAGATTGTTGTTCCTTTGATGAAGTTGATGCAAAAGAATGAAATTTTTGTGTAGACAGAAGCTAGACAACAAGCCTTTGACAAGTTGAAGAAAGCCTTGATGCAAGCTCCAATTTTGATTCAACCTGAATCAGGGAAGGAGTTTGTGGTTTATAGTGATGCGTCCTACATTGGTTCGGGATATGTGTTGATGCAGGAAGGAAGGGTTATGGCCTATACATCTAGGTAGTTGAAGGTGCATGAGCGCAATTATCCCATGGTACATGTGTTGTAAATGATTTAAAAGTGCATATTTTGGCAGTTTTGAGAAGCATGAGATGATTTTGGAATGAGCATAACAAACTTGCTCTGATATAAAATGGTTTTTAATGCATTGATGAGTGTATTGTGAATTCCTCACTATGCTTATAGCTTACGTTCTCTATTCTCATCAGTGCAGATAATTAGATACTTTTCAGACAGCATGTGAGCAAGGGAGGATCCAAGGGTTGAGACTTTTCAAAGTATGGTTTTATAAGTACTAGTAGTAATAAGAGGCAATGTAACAAGTTGTATTTGGGAGATGTATTTTGGTTACTCCCTGTTTGTACAAGTTATTTTTTATGTTTTGGACTTGTATAGTGTTTAATGCTTGGTTTTTAGGGGTTGGGACACATTATGCATGCTTGGGTAGAAATCATGCCTATAGGGGTTTGCTTTGAATATGCCATGTTGAGTGTGGACTTCTACCATGCTGCTATATTTGAGTAATTGATGTTTGTGAAGTTATATGGTGATTATATGTTGATTAGAGTATGTTAGATTGAGCCAAAGTGTCATATGTTGGACCAAGAGGTCATTACAGGTTTGTTCATACCGATACGAGTCCTCAAGGATTGGTATGCAGGGACCTATCTCAGTTCAATCTGGGCAAAATTGCTTAGGGATACTGATATGCCTGGTAACTATAATGCCCTGAATTTGGGCCTAGATGTTATATGGACCGGTTAGAAGATTTGGGAGAACCGGATTAGGCAATTCGAGTTAGTTCAGGAATTAAATCTTAATAAATCATTTTTGGTTAAAATAAAATATGGAAAAATTATAGAAAATACTTAATTAATATTTTAAGTATTTTGGTAAATTCAATTTCAAGAAATTAAATTTGGTTTTGGGACATTTTGGTTTGGTGACTAAAATGAAAAGATTTCAAAACTGTTTTTGGTGACTAAATCGTAAAAGGTTCAATTAGAATCTTTAAGGAGATAATTGACCAAACTTTTTCATCAGATTTTCCCTTAATTTAGGCTATTTTTAAAGTGTTTTAATTGGTTTTTATATTAAAAAGGAAATAGATTTAATAAAAGATTTTAACTTTCTCAAAATCACATTCTTACGTAACTACTTTTCTTCCAACTTTTTCTCTCAACTTTCCCAGCCGCCAAACTAAGATTTTCACTCCAAAATTCTCAGGAATCAATTCTTATTGATTTCCTTTTTGTTTCCTAATTAATTTTTTAATTCCTATTGCAAAGCCTACTTGGATTTCAACCAAACTTTGCCAATTAAGGGAAAATCAACAATTAGAGGTGATTTTCATTTCTCTCCTATAATTAGAGGTTCTTTATTGAAATTCCCAAGTTCTTGATTCTTTACAACTGATTTGTGTTATGGAATTATGATTTAAACATAGATTTGGTAATTAAATTGAGTTTTGATGTGGAAAATTGATAAACTTTGTTTGGATCTGTTTTGTATTGAATTTAATTAGGTTAGATCTATTATGAGACGTATTTTAATTTTGAAAGATGTGTATAATTAAAGAATCCCCAAACTATCTGAATTGCTAATTTTCTAGGTTGTGTTTAGTAAGATTTTGGTGTGATCTTGATGTTGTAGAGTTGCTGGAGGTATAAGGAGGTGTTTAAGTTGTTTTTGGATGTTAATTGATGTTGTTAAGATGTTAGAATCAATAGGTTTTGGCTGGGCTTTGTGAAGTTGAGGTTGGATGATGATTACAGTTGTTTTAGAGAGACGTTGTGTTTGTTATTTGACAAGGATTTGAGATGCATGGAAGTGAATTAATCCTCTATCGTTGTTTGGGCAAAGTAGGGGAAATGAATCCTATAGCGTTTGGAGAGGTCATAGAAGCTTCGGAAGCTTGATCGTGTAGCGGCAAGTGTATCGTTTAGTTTTTGGTGAGTGGAACCACGTTTTATTGCTATTAAAAAGGTTTGAAAGAAGTTGTGGGAGTTTAGAATAAGTTTGAAACACTTATCTAAGCTCGGAAGTACGTATTGGTAAGCTCTTTCTCATTTTCGATTTTGCAAAATACAATCTCATGCACTTGTTTATTGATATGATTACTCACTGTATTATGCATGTTTTAGAAAAGAAAGATGTTGCAAATGATCATATATGCTAATATTTGAGAATGGATTATGGTTTGCAAAAGCATTTTATGATCACTAGAAATACATGGTTTAATGTATTTAAAATTGATTTGATTTGATGCATATGTAAAAATAGTGAGGTATTGTGGTTTTATTGAATATATTGGCAGGTGGTTGAGATTAAAATGTGTTAGGATATAGTTGGCATGCCATAGGTTTTAAGTGCACTATAATAAGTCGCCTCATGCGTGTCGAGGTGGGTAAATGTTCTGTTGCTCCACCATGAGAACCGCAGCGGTCGAGGTGGGTAAATGTTTCATTTTCTCCTACTGGTGGATTTATACATCAAAACCGTTAAGGTGGGTAATTGTTCTGTTGCTCTGGTTTAAACCATTGAGGTGGGTAAATGTTTTATTGCTCCGGTTCAAGGATGTATGTGAAGTGGTCGTAGAAACCACTTGAGAAATCTCTGTATCCAATGTATTTTTATAAAATGGAATAGTGCTGGTTTTGAGTCACCTGAAAGCAATATATGAGATAATATATCGTGAGAAATGGATTATGTTTGTATAATGTGATTTATACGTGAGATGCTCTTTAAGCTTGTTATAGAGAATTTGAGATATGAAGCTTAAATTGAGGTTTGAGATAGAATCTATGATACATGTGTTGCAAATGATTTTAATGTGCATATTTGGGATGATTTGAGAATCATGAGATGATTTTGAAATGAACATAATAAACTTGGTTTTATTAAAGAAGTTTTAAATGCATTGATGAGTGTTTTTGTAAATCCCTCACTAAGCTTGTAGCTTACGCTATTTTTTCTCATCAATTCAGATAAATAGACATTTTTGGACAGCAAGTGAGCAAGAAAGGAGCCAAGGGTTGAGACTTTCCAAAGTATGGTTTTATAAGTTCTAGTGGTAATAACAGACAATGTGACCAAGTTGTATTTGGGAGATGTATCTTGGTTACTCCATGTTTGTACCAGTTGTGTTTGATGTTTCGGACTGGTATTATGCTTAATGTTTGGTTTTGCGGGGTTAGGAAACAATATGCATGTTTGGGTAGAAATCATGCCTTTAGGTGTTTGCTTTGAAAATGCCATGTTGAGTTTAAACTTCTACCATGCTGCTATGTTTGAGAAATTAATGTTTGTAAGGTTATATGATGATTAGATGTTGATTGGTGTATGTTAGATTGAGCCAAAGTGTCATATGTTGGACTAAGAGGTCATTACAAGTCCGTCCATACCGGTACGGTTCCTCAGGGATCGATACGCAGGGCCTTTTACAGCTTAATCTGGGTAAAATAGCCTTGCCGTATCGATACGCCTAGGGACCATATCAGTATGCGTAGCTTTGGAATAGGCCTGGTGTCGGTACACGAGATACCGTATCGATAGACCCTTTAGCCACTAAAATCTAATATTTTTAAATTGTATACCCGTACCGATACGAGTGAGGATCATATCAGTACGCCTTTGTCATTTTCACCCGTTGCGATACAGTAATGGTTTGTACCGGTACGCCAATCGTTATTTTAGATAGGATGCTTTCTAATATTTGCATTCTTTGCAATTTAGTCCCTGTTTCTTAATCATGCAATTATATAAGTTTGGTTAGGTATTTTATGTTGAAAATTAACCTAATTCTATGAAATATGACTAATTAAGGATTGGTAACTTTAATTACATGAATTTCATCTTAATTATCCCAAATTATGTTTTAGTCCCTATATCGCAAAATCGTACAATTATATGTCAAATCGACGCCCGATTGATTTGTAATTTTCACCATAATCAGCATGAACACTCAAGATCTAAATATGCATTTAGATAAGATAAAAATGGACCGTTTCCAATATTAATCTTTCAGGTTTGTCTCGGCAAACCCTAATATAGCTCGCTTGGTTTGGCATTGCGACTAGATCAGGTCAAGGGGGTTACATTTGTTGGTATCAGAGCCAGGTTATGATTATTGGGAGGTAGGTTATGGTTTTTTGATGTACTATTGATATATGAATCTATTGATTATAATGCACGGTGTTTGAATTTGTGAGATTATGTTCAATATGAGATATGTTTGGGTGGTTAGCATAGGGACACATTGCCTTATTAATACTAGAGTTAAATGATTTTGTTTTTAAACAAGAGAGAATTGGATTCTTGTTGCAAGCTGGCTTATTATTTTGTTTTATTGCATTATTATGTTTTAGACTTATTTTACGAATGGGACTAAGACAAGAGACGAGAGCTCATATAGGAAGTGTAGTAGATAGGTAGGATGAAGAGTTGCCTCCTCCACAGATTCCTCATGCTGGTGTTAGAGTTGAGGGTGATGCGCCTCCGGCACAACAATGACTTATTTTTGGTGATATGAAACCGTTAATGCAAGCAATAACGAGGCTTTTTAGGTGGCCATGGCTGGAGTGCAAGTACCTACATCGGTGCCTATAGCTGTTAATACCAGAATACCTTTAGAGTGTATGCGTTGTTTGGGTGGTACTGAGTTCAGAAGTTTGGCTCCAAAAGTGGTTGAGAAGTGGTTTGCTATCATGGAAAGGAACTTTGGTAAAATAGAGTGTATGGATATTCGTAAGCTGGGTTATATAATGTCGTTGCTTTAGAGAGATACTTACAGTTGATGGACAACTACTATCGCGGGTATGACACCTACTGATGTTACGTGAGAGTTCTTTAGTGCTGCTTGTGGAAGAAATATATGGGATCTCGTTATTAGGATGAGAAGAAGTGGGAGTTCATGGCTTTTGAACAAGGAAACATGTTTGTTACTGAGTATGAGATCTAATTTGTTCAGTTGAGCCAGTATGCCCCTGAGCTGGTTCACAATGAGCACCAGCAATATGATCATTTTTGCTATGGGCTGGTTAAGGAAGTGAAGACCTATATGTTGGCTATGGACTACATAGAGTTTGATGTCTTAGTTTCTCGAGCTAAGGACATAGAATAGAATTTGGGGTTTTCTACTCGTTCGAGGAGTTATTCTACGGGGAAGAGGAATGTTGAGTCATATGTTGGAAGGGATCAATTCAAGAAGCATAGAGATAAGAGGTACCGTCCGGATCAGAGACGTGGAGGGTACTATGCTGGGCATGGACAGCCTATTCAAAATACCTTTACTAGGACACCTGAGTGTGCGAGATGTGGTAGATGGCATTCAGGGGAGTACTAGGGTGCTCTTGGAACTTGTTGGAACTATGGATCTCGGGATCACATAAGGCATGATTGTCTGCAGTTAGCAAAGGAAGGTCACGCTCCTGCACCAGCTGTTGTGCCACAGAGAGGTCGTGGGCATGGGTGTGGACATTTTCAGCTTAGGAACGATAGTTAAAGGGTAGTTGCTCATACCGTAGCTATTCAGCCTGAGGGTGGTGGACAGGTGAGGGTTTTCGCGCATCGTGTGGGCAGGAATGAATCCGATATGATTGCTGGTACATTTACTTTACAGTCTATACCATTGTTGTCTTTAATCGATTCTAGTTTTACGTATTCATACATCCTACATGAACAAGCTTGCTTGCTTGATATACCTGTAGAGGAGTTAGATGTTGGTATGCGGGTAATCAATTCCTTCGGTGAGACTGTAGTAGCTAGGAGGTTGTATAGGAGGTGTCTCTTAGTGGTTCAAGGGCACGTGTTTGAGGCTGATCTAAGGGAATTATCGTTTCACAATTTTGATGTGATTTTGAGGATGGACTGGTTGTCTGAACATGGATTTGTAGTGGATTGTGAGACCAATCGAGTTTCACTAAAACTTGCCGAAGATTACGAATTAGTGGTTGTAGGTGAGAATGTCAAGTTCTTGTTTAATATGTTTTCAGCTTTGGAGGCATAGAAGTTGCTAGAATTTAGGGGTCAAGGATATTTGCATAGTTTGCAATTTTCCAGGAGTGTTTTCAGAAGGGTTGCCTAGTTTGCCACTGAGTAGGGAGGTAGAATTTTGCACTGAGACGTACGCGGATACGGCTTCAGTGTCGATTGCATCGTATCGTATGGTATCGAAAGAATTAAAAGAGTTAAAGATGCATCTTCAGGAGTTGTTGGACCGTGGTTTCATTAGGCCTAGTGTGTCGCCATGGGGAGCACTGTGATGTTTGTGAAAACAAGGATGGCACGATAAGAATGTGCATTGATTATCGGTAACTTAACAAGCTGACGATTAAGAATAAGTGTCCTTTGCCAAGGATTAATGATTTGTTTGATCAGTTTCGGGGTGCTACGGTGTTTTCTAAGATCGATCTGAGGTCTGGGTATTATCAGTTGAAGGTGAAGGATAAAGTATGCCGAAGACAACTTTTTGCACACGATACATGCATTATGAGTTCTTGGTGATGCCATTTGGGTTGAAAAATACGCCAACAACATTCATAGATATGATGAATCAGGTGTTCCATGAATTTTTGGATCAATTCTTGGTGGTGTTTATCGATGATATTCTCGTGTACTCTCGTACCAATAAAGATCACGATAAACACCTAAGGAGTGTGTTGCAAGTTCTATTGGACAATAAGCTTTATGCTAAGCTGAGTAAATGTGAGTTTTGAATCAAGCAAGTGGTTTTTCTTGGTCATGTTGTTTCAGCCGAGGGTATTCGTGTGGATCCACAGAAAATAGAAGCTATAGTGAATTAGAAACAAACGAAGTCGGTGTTGAAAGTTTAGAGTTTCTTGGGGTTGGGCGGTTATTACCGATGCTTTGTGGATGGTTTCTCGAAAATTGCTGCTCTTTTGACTAAGTTGTTGCAAAAAGAGGTAAGTTTTGAGTGGGCAGTGAGTAGACAACAATCTTTTGATATGTTGAAGGAAGCTTTGACGCAAGCTCCAATCTTGATTCAACTTGAGTCAGGGAAGGAGTTTGTTGTGTATAGTGATGCATCTTATGTGGGTTTGAGATGTGTGTTGATTCAAGAAGGAAAGGTTATCGCTTAAGCATCTAGGCAATTAAAGGTGCACGAGCGCAATTATCCGACGCATGATTTTGAGCTTGCTGCAGTGGGTTTGCATTGAAGATTTGGCAACATTACCTTTTATGGAGAAAAGTGTATTGTATACACGGATAACAAAAGTTTAAAGTATTTGATGTTGCAGAAGGAGTTGAATCTTAGGCAATGAAGATGGTTGGAGTTGCTTAAGGATTATGATCTAACAATCGAGTATCAACCGGGTAAGGCTAATATGGTAGCTGATGATTTGAGTAGAAAGGTTACAGTTGAGTTAAGGGCAATGTTTGCACGGTTAAGTGTAATGCGTGATGGAGGTTTGTTTGCCGAGTTGTAAGTGAAGCCATCGTTGTTGTAGATGATCAAGGAGAAGTAACTGTATGATGATTTGTTGGTACCACATATTAAGGACATAATGGATGGCAATCAAACGTAATTTTGTGTTAGTGATGAAGGAGTTTTGTGTTTCAGGAGTCGAGTGGTAGTACTGAAAAATGAGGAGTTAAGGCACACTATTTTGACTGAGGCACATTCAAGTCCTTTTTCCATGGATCCAGGAAGTACAAAGATGTATCAGGATTTGAAGAAGGAGTATTTTTGGGTTGGTTTGAAAAAAGGATGTTGTGGATTTTGTTGCTTGTTGTATGGTTTGTCAACGATTAAGGTGGAGCATCGGTTTTCTTCTGGGTTGTTGCAACCGTTGAGAATTCTAGAATGGAAGTGGGAGAGAATCACCATGGATTTTGTGACCGTTTTGCCTTTGACGCCATCAAAGAAGAATTTTGTGTGGGTGATTGTAGATAGGTTTACGAAGTGTACACATTTTCTGGCTGTGCATACGACGTATACTTTGGACAAGTTGACAGAGTTTTATATTGCTGGGATTGTGGGGTTGCACGGGGTGCCTAAGTCGATAGTCTCTGATAGAGATTTGCGTTTTATAGTAAGGTTTTGGGAGTGTTTGCATAGAGCTTTGGGTAAGCGATTAAATTTCAGTACTTCATGTCATCCTCAAACGGATGGTCAGTCTGAACGTGTATTCAATTTTTTGAGGATATGTTGCGGTGTTGCATCGTTAATTTCCAAGGAACATAGGAGAAGCAGTTACCTTGGTAGAGTTTGCCTATAACAATAGTTATCAGGCTAGTATCCAAATGGCATCGTGTGAAGCATTGTATGGTAGAAGGTGTCGCACGCCACTTTGTTGGGTGGAGGCAGGAGAGAAGTATGTCTTTATGCCTGAAGTGTTGAAAGATACCAATCAGAAGGTGAAGCTCATCAGTGATTGGTTGAAGGCAGCTTCAGATCGACAAAAGTCCTATGCTGACTTGAAGCGTAGAGAGATTGAGTTTACGGTTGGTGATCGCGTGTTCTTTAAGGTTTCACCGTGGAAGAAGGTGATGAGGTTTGGACGAAAGGGTAAGCTAAGTCCTAGGTTTATTGGGCCATACAAAGTGTTGGAGCGAGATGGTCCAGTTGCATATAGATTGAGGCTGCCTATGGAGTTCGAGAAGATACATGATGTTTTCCATGTATCAATGCTTTGGAGGTATAGATCGGATCCTTCGTATGTGATGCCTGTTGAGGAGATTGGTTTGAATCTAGGTTTGACCTATGATGAGGAGCCAGTGAGAATTCTAGATTCAAGCTACAAGGTTCTTCAGGGGAAGACCATAAAGTTGGTGATGGTGCTGTGGCGACATCGTGGTGTTGAGGAAGCCACCTGGGAAAGCAAGGGTGACATGTTGAAGTAGTTTCCTCACCTTTTTCCGCCAGATAAATTTTGAGGGTGAAATTTCTTAAGAGGGGAGAGTTGTAATGCCCTGACTTTGGGCGTAGATGTTAGATGGGTCAGTTAGACGGATCGGGAGAATCATATTAGGCAATTCGAGTTAGTTTTGGGAATTAAATCTTAATAAATCATTTTTGGTTCAAATAAAATATGGAAAAATTCTAGAAAATAATTAATTAATATTTTAAGTATTTTTGTAATTTTAATTTGAAAAAATTAAATTTGATTTTGGGAAATTTTGGTCTGGTGACTAAAATGAAAAGATTTCAAAACTATTTTTTGGTGACTAAATCGTAAAAGGGTCAAAACTTAGACTCTTTAAGGAGCTAATTGACCAAACTTTTTTATCAGATTTTCCCTTAATTTAGGCTATTTTTAAAGTGTTTTAATTGGTTTTAATATTAAAAAGGAAATAGATTTAATAAAAGTTTAACTTTCTCAAAATCACTTTCTTATGTAACTACTTCTCTTCTAACTTTTTTTCTCAACTTTCCCAACAGCCAAACTAAGATTTTCACTCCAAATTCTCAGGAATTAATTCTTATTGATTTCCTTCTTGTTTTCTAATTGATTTCTTTAATTCCTATAGTAAAGCCTACTGGATTTCAACCAAACTTTGCCAATTAAGGGAGAAATCAACAATTAGAGGTGATTTTTGTTTCTCTCCTCTAATTAAAGGCTCTTTATTAAAATTCCCAAGTTCTTGATCCTTTACAACTGGTTTGTGTTATGGAATTATGATTTAAACATGGATTTGGTAATTATAGTGAGTTTTGATATGGAAAATTGATAAACTCTGTTTGGATCTATTTTGTATTGAATTTAATTGGTTTAGATCTATTATGAGACGTATTTTAATGTTAAAAGATGTGTTTAATTAAAGGAATCCCGAAACAATGTGAATTGCTAATTTTCTAGGTTGTGTTTAGTTGGATTTTGGTGTGATCTAGATGTTGTAGAGTTGTTGGAGGTATAAGGACGTGTTTAAGATGTTTTTGGATGTTAATTGATGTTGTTAAGATGTTAGAATCAATAGGTTTTGGCTGGGCTTTGTGAAGTTGAGGTTGGATGATGATTTCGGTTGTTTTAGAGAGGCGTTTGATGGATCTAAGGGAGGCAATGTTGTGTTTGTTGTTTGCTGCGGATTTGAGATGCATGGAAGTGCATTAATCCTCTGTCTTTGTTTGGGTAAAGCAGGAGAAGTGAATCCTATAGCGTTTGGAGAGGTCGCAGAAGCTTCAGAAGTTTGATCGCATAGCGACAAGTGGATCGTTTGGCTGTTGGTTAGTGGAACCACGTTTTACTTCTATTAAAAAGGTTTGAAAGAAGTTGTGGGAGTTTAGAATAAGTTTGAAACACTTATCTAAGCTCAAAAGTAAGTATTGGTTAAGCTCTCTCTCATTTTCGATTTTGCAAAATACAATCTCGTGCATATGTTTATAGATATGATTACTCACTGTATTATGTATGTACCATCCTTTAATTAAACAGGTTTCATGCTTGCACGTAAAAATTTAGCTTAAAACATTCATTCGATCCATCAATATTGAATCCACAACACTAGAGACTATAACAAAAGAAAATAGAACTTCACTTCCATGACATTCATTGAAATAACAGACAACCGTATCAATACGCAGGGTACCATACCGATACGGTGTCTTTCACTTCGTTTCGATACACAGAGCTCCATTTCGATATGCCTAGCTGACAGTTTAATCGTGTTGACAACTGTACCGATACGGTGTGGTGGTGCTTTGGTATGCGGGTTTTAACTCAAAAAGCAGATTCCATTAGCATAAATCTGTACCGGTACACCCAAAGCCATATCAAAACAGGAAGCTCGATTTTGCATAGTCGTACCCCTTTGACCTTATTACTTATAGTATAAACCCAAAACATACTTTGGTAAACGAGTCTTGCTAGGATCCCTTGCTTCCCGCTGCCTTCCAAGCCTTTAATTCTCTGCATTGATGGACAAAGAGAGCGTAAGCACACTAGACTTAGTGAGGAGTGCTCAATTACAACACACCATCAATGCATTTTAAATCGTTTTCCAATAACACGTCGAAAATCCCATTACAAATCAGGTTTTCCAACATATAAAGCCTCATTCCTTTAAAAACCATGCACTTTAACACTTTCAAAACCAGTATATTAAACCATATGCAACATGTATCATTAACCAGTAGCAAATTCCATTGCTAAACCTCAATTTAAGCCTCCCATGCAAAACAACCATATGCAAAGCTTAAAGAGTAAACATGTATAAATCACATTATACAACATAAACCTTTCAATGATACATTAACCATTATATTGGCTTACAAGTGATTATCAACCAAGTCCATTTACCTAAAGAGTTCATCGGATACACGGATTCAACAAGTGTTTACCCTACACTTCAAGCCATCTCAACCAGAATAGCGATACAATCACAATCGTTGTACACTAGCAACCAGGTACCTATTCAACCCATGGGAACACTGACCTCTTTCATCTGTTAGATGCTTAATCCACTAACGAGAGTTTACGATATTGTTTAACCCCTCTACTGTTAGGGTACTCGGATGGAGTTTTTGGTACACAGACTAAACCCCTCAACATCCAAGGCGACTTATTGTAGTGCACTCAATCCTATGGCCGGCCAACTATATCCGATAACGATTTTAAAACCACATCACTTGCTAATATAATTAACCATTTAGCATTTACCTCACTGTTTTTAACAAGCATTAATCAAACCGTTTTCCAAAGCAACAACCATGCTTTAAACCACAAGTATAAACCATATACTTACAAGGATCACTTACCATGTGCATCCTTCAGCATTTCATGCTCAAAAACAGTATATCAAATACTTTAAAACATGCTTAAATAGTAGGTAATGTGTAAATCAAAACAAGTTCATTAAACCATTAAACACTACCACGACCGAGAGAGAAAATCCACTTTTACTTACTTTTGAGTTTAAGCCAGCGTATCAAGCTATGTTTAAACTCCCATAAACCACATTTAAAACATTCCAAAGCTAGAATCCACGTTCTCACTCACCAATACACGAAACCTCGATTTGCCAACGCAAAATCAAATGCTGAAGCCTCCAATGCTTCACCAATCACTTTCGGATCAACTTCCCCTACTTTGACGACAACACAATAGAGGATTATTGCATCTCAATGCATTCAATACACTGCAACAACAAATCCTCTTGGATTTTTACAATCCTCTCAAAATTACCCAACCACAACAACCGTAATCATCATCCAAACCTTCCCAAACACAACCCATCCACAACCTAACAATTTAAAACCACTTTAATCAACATTTAACACCTAGAAACAGAATCAAGTCAACCTAGCACCCCCTGCATTCCCACAGCGACCAAAACATCTCAAGAACACAAATCTAACAACCTAAAAATTATAGATTCAAGAGTTTCGGGGCTTCATTGATAAAATTGACTTATCAACATCAATATAAATCCAAAATATATTCAAGAACAATCCATAACACTGGAAATCAGATTCAACTCGAATCTCTCATCATTTCATCAATTTTACCCAATTAAATCCATATTAAAACATAAAATCAGATTATAAACTATAAATCAAGGATCAAATACTTGGGAATATCAATAAAGAACCATTTAATATAGGAGATCACGGAACTTACCATTGTTATGTGGTTTCTCCCTCAATTGGCTTGTTTAAAGCTAAGAAAACATAAAATTTCAATGAGATTTTGTAAAACAAAGTTGAGTAAATAAATTCACATCAAGAATCTGAGTAAAAGAATCACCCACCTATGGTTTTTGATAAAATCTTGAGTGTTTGGCAGAAAAGAAGTTGAGAGAAAAGAGTTAGGAAAAGTTAAGTGAATTTCTTTTAAAAGCTAATAACTAACTTTGGATATTTAATCCTTCTTAATCACCCTTTTAAAACACATGTTTAAAATGATTTAATTGAAGAGAGAAACCACCAGCAAACACTTGGTAATTTAGCTCCTTAAGGATTCTAAGGATTTGACCCTTTTCATTTTAGTCACTTAAAAACAATTTTCAAAAGTTGCATTTTGGTCACCAACCAAAATGTCACATTTCCAAATTCCATTTTCCAAAATTGATTCTGCCAAAAATCATTATATATTAAAAGATGATTTTTAACTTTTTCCATATTTTTATCTAACCGAAAAATATACGGTCCTGAATTTAACTCGAATCTCTAACCCGGTCCACTGGACCATCTAATAACCCCCAAACCGTTAGGCCCAAAAATTGGGGTGTTACAACTCTCCCCCACTTAAGAAATTTTATCCCCAAAATTTACCTGGAGGAAATAGGTGCAGAAACTATTTCCACATATCCGACTTGGGTTCCCACGTGGCCTCCTCAACACCACGGTGCCTCCACAACACCTTAACAAGCTCAACCGTCTTTCCACGAAACACCTTACTGCTGGTATCAAGAACCTCTACCAGTTCTTCATCATAGAATAAGTCTGGTCTCAACTTAATCTACTCCGCCGGCATAACATGCGATGGATTTGACCGATATTTCTGCAACACTGAAACATGGAACACATCATGAATCCTTCCCAACTCCAGAGGTAAACTTAAACGGTACGCAATAGGACCCACTCGCTCAACAACCTCATATGGTCCAATGAACCTTGGGCTAAGCTTCCCTTTCCTCCCAAACCGCATCACCTTTTTCCAAGGAGACACCTTCAAAAACACCCGACCACCCACAACAAATTCTATATCCCTACACTTCAAATCCGCATAAGCTTTTAAACACTCACATATCAACTTTACTTTTTCGGTTGTGCCTTTCAGAACATTAAGCATAGATACAAACTTTTCTCCCGCTTCTGCCCAACACACAGGCGTACGACACTTCCTACCATATAACGCCTCATAAGGTGCCATCTGTATGCTAGCATGATAACTGTTATTGTAAGTGAACTCCACCAACGACAACTGCTTCTCCCACGTTCCCTGGAACTCAATACTGCAACACCTCAGCATATCCTCAAGAACCTGAATCATGCACTCCGATTGACCATCTGACTGAGGATGATACGAAGTACTAAAATTCAACCGAGTTCCCAAAGCAAGATGCAAACTCATCCAAAACCTTGCGGTGAACCGCAGATCTCAATCCGAAACTATAGATTTGGGCACCCCGTACAAACGCACAATCTCAGAGATGTACAAATAAGTCAACCTGTCCAAGGTATATGTAGTATGCACTGGCACAAAATGCGCACACTTCGTGAACCGATCAATAATCACCCAAATAGAATCCTTTTTGGTCGGCCTCAAAGGCAGCCCGAACACAAAATCCATGGTGATTCTTTCCCACTTCCATTCTGGTATTTTCAATGGTTGCAACAACCCGGAAGGAAAATGATGCTCAACCTTTACCTGTTGACAAACCATGCATCGAGTAACAAAATTAGCCACATCTTTCTTTAGTCCAACGCAATAGTGCTCCTCCTTCAAACATCGATACATCTTAGTACTACCGGGATGCATAGCAAAATGACTAGCATGCTCCTCAGTCAAAATAGTATGCCTCAACTCTTCACCTTCAGGCACTATGATACATGCATATGCATAGGAGGGCTAGAACGATGCATTGAAGACAAGAAGTTGAAATCGTTTCACATGCCCGATCTTTTTCCTTTTGAGGAAGGAGAGGATGGCACATGCATGAGCGCGGTCAAGTTACTCATATGGGACAAGAAGTTGAAGTTGTTTGATGCAAACAACAAGGTCCAAAGTGATCCATGCTTAGGAGGTGTGAAGAGATGCATTTTAGATAATAAACTTAAACTGTTTTGCAAAGCTGGAGCATCAGCCGACTTGAGACGAATTTTTGTATGGGAGCCAGACATTTATGGGTCAACATGTCTTCTTAAAACTTGTCCGGCTGCAAATTATCTTTCCAACGCATCTTGAAACGCCTTAATCGGACATCTGGATCTCAAGATACATCTATTTTAGTGAAGACATCGCATGCAGAAATTCCTATACGGGATTTTTGGATAATTACGAATTTTCAAGCTTTTATTTAATTATTTGTAATTTAAATCAATATAGGATTCTGCAATATCTATTAAGATCATATTTATTTAATTAGGATTTTATTTTTAGCATTTATTTATTATTAGAAGTTACTTATCTAATTAGGAGATTAGATTTTAGCATTTATTTATTGTATTTAATTCCTAAGTTTAGTAGGATTAGAACTTCTCCATGGCCTATATAAAGGAGACTTCACCCACATTGTAATTCAAATTTGAATGATTAAATAAAATTCTCTTTTGAGTTCCAACTTGCAAGAACATTATCTTGTGTTTTAGAAGCAAATCAATTTTCAAGTTCTCCAGTATTTGTTGTTGAGGATCTTCACACTCCTGCTTGCCCATACAAAAGCGTTTGAGAGGGTGGGTTAGAGCCGCTTGAGGTTGCTTGCTTAGATAATTGCGTCTAAGAGGGTGCCGAGGACAACTATCAATTCATCACGCCTTCTCCACATATTCAAGCTTCCTCCATTGACGGCACCACCATAAGCAAATCTGAATTTTTAGATTTGTTCTTTATTTTGGTTTGTTTTTTTTTCTCTTTATTCAAATTTGCGACCTGAGCTAAAACCTCGCGACCCAGAGACCAAACCCAAATTCTACTCTACATCCTTGGCTCGCGAAACTAGCACATCAAAATTGGTGTAATCAGCAGTGAGCATGTATGTCTTAACATCCTGCACAAGCCCGTAGCAGAATCGATCACATCGCGTACGCTCGTCAGGAACCAACTCAAGTGCATACTAACTCAACCTCACAAACTGCACCTCGTTCTCCGCAATAGACATACTGCCCTGCACTAGTGCCATAAACTCACGCTTTCTATCGTCCTTATATCGGACTCCCAAATACTTCTTCTGGAAAGCTCCACAGAAGAACTCCCAAGTCACATCATCGGTCGCCGTACCAGATATCGTGGTAGTCCACCATGTATAGGCATCACCTTGCAACAACAGGGAAACAACACAGCCCAACTTACGAGCATCGGTACACCCCATCTAACACCCAGTATCCTCTTAGTATTGGCCAACCAGCCCTCAGAAGCCTTAGGCGACAAACCTCGAAACTCAAATCTGCCCAAACTACAGAGACGCTCAAGCGGCAAACCCTGCCCAACAACCGGTGGTGTCGATACATAAACACCCACAACTGCTGCTTGGAAAGCACCGATCATGTCAACCTTCTAATTATCACCAAACATAACAAATAAGCACTATGCATATCAAGAAACAACAACGATCAATTACAGTATCCCAACCTTTTGCAAACTTGGCTCTAATACCACCAAATGTAACCCCCTCGACCCGGCCTAGTCGTAAGACTAACCCGAGCGAGTTACATTAGGTTTACCAAAGTAAACTGTGAGGAGAAACCCAAAACACGACCTTTTTTCCTTTTATCCTTTTTAATGGCATAATTAATACCCTACAAGTTCATGCCAACAACTTGTGAAAACTCAACTCAATCGGGCGTCAAATTGACATCCAATTGGTCACGGTTGCTCTTTAGAGACCTAGTTTGCATCTTCAGCAAATTACAAGGACTTTTCCAAATTTTATGTTACCATCATTTAATTAAATAGGTCTCATGCTTGCACGTCAAAAATTAGCTTAAAGCATTCATTCGATCCATCAATATTGCATCCACAACATTAGGGACTAAAATGAAAGAAAACAGAACTTCACCTCCATGACATTAACTGAAATAATAGACAACCGTATCGATACGTAGGGTACCGTACTGATACGGTGTCTTTCATTTCGTTTTGATACATAGAGCTCTATTTCGATACGCCTAGCTGACAGTTCAATCGTGTTGACAACCATACCGATACAGTGTGGTGGTGTTTCAGTACATGGGTTTTAACTCAAAAAGCATATTCTAGTAGCATAAATTCGTACTGATATACCCAACCCAGTATCAAAATAGGAAGCTCAATTTTGCCTAGCCGTACCGATACGGTCACCAGCGTATCGGTACGCCTGGCCTATAATGTCATAATTAATTAGATAAACTTGCACAAAACCTATTCTACACATCCTAGTATGCCTTTAACAATCATCCAACATAGCCAAGAGGAAAAACACAGCATGACATCACAAATTTAACATCATTTCCTGGCAACTTGAATCAAATGTAATTCTATAGGCATGAATCCTAGGAAGCCACTCAAGTAGAACACTAAACTCCAAATCTTCACCACAACCAAACAATAAAGGCCATTTACAAGTTAAGAGCAACCAAACAATTTGCTCAAATAGGGAGTTCATCAAAACATCTCCCAAAACCTAAATGAGTACCCCATTGCCCTTATTACTTATAGTCTAAACCCAAAACATACTTTGGTAAACGAGTATTGCTAGAATCCCTTGCTTCCCACTATCTTCCAAGCCTTTACTTCTCTGCATTGATGGATGAAAAGAGCGTAAGCACACTAGGCTTAGTGAGGAGTGCTCAATTACAACAGACCATCAATGCATTTTAAACCGTTTTCCCATAACACATCGAAAATCCCATTTCAAATCATGTTTTCCAACATATAAAACATCATGCCTTTAAAAACCATGCACATTAATACTTTCAAAACCAGTATATTGAACCATATGCAACATGTATCATTAACCAGCAGCAAATTCCATCGCTAAACCTCAATTTAAGCCTTCCCATGCACAATAACCATATGCAAAGCTTAAAGAGTAAACATGTATAAATCACATTATACAACATAAACCTTTCAATGATACATTAACCATTATATTGGCTTACAAGTGATCATCAACCAAGTCCATTTACCAAAAGAGTTAATGGGATACACAGATTCATCAAGTGTTTACCCAACACTTCAAGCCATCTCAACCGAAATAGCGATACAATCAGAATCGCGGTACATTAGTAACCGGGTACCTATACAACCCACGGGCACACCGACCCCTTTCATCGGTTAGATGCTTAATCCAATAACGAGAGTTTACGGTACAGTTTAACCCCTCTACCGTTAGGGTACTCAGATGGAGTTTTCGATACACAGATCTAAACCCCTCAACATCCAAGTAACTTATTATAGTACACTCAATCCTATGGTCGACCAACTATATCCGATAACAATTTTAAAACCACATCACTTGCCAATATAAATAACCATTTACCATTTATCTCACTATTTTTAGCAAGCATTAATCAAACGATTTTCCAAAGCAACAACCATGCTTTAAACCACAAGTATAAACCATATACTTACAAGGATCACTTACCATGTGCATCCTTTAGCATTTCATGCTCAAAAATAGTATATCAAATACTTTAAAACATGCTTAAACAGTAGGTAATGTGTAAATCAAAACAAGTGCATTAAACCATTAAACACTAACACATCCGGGAGAGAAAATCCACTTTTACTTACTTCTGAGTTTAAACCAGCATATCAAGCTAAGTTTAAACTACCATAAACCACCTTTAAAACATTCCAAAGCTGGAATCCACGTTCCCACTCACCAATACACAAAACCTCGATTCGTCGATGCAAAATCAAATGTCCGAAGCCTCCAACGCTTCACCAATCACTTCCGGATCAACTTCCCCTACTTTGACCACAACAAAATAGAGGATTAATGCATCTCAATGCATTCAAGACACTACAACAACAAATCCTCTCAGATTTCTACAATCCTCTCAAAATTACCCAACCACAACAACCGTAATCATCATCCAAACCTTCCCAAACACAACCAAGCCACAACCTAACAATCTAACACCACTTTAATCAACATTTAACACCTAGAAACATAATCAAGTCAACCTAGCACCCCCTGCATTCCCACAGCCACCAAAACATCTTAAGAACACAAATCTAGCAACCTAAACAATTAGAGATTCAAGAGTTTCAGGACTCCATTGATAAAATCGACTTATCAACATCAATATACATCCAAAATATATTCAAGAACAATCCATAACATTGGAAATCAGATTCAACTCGAATCTCTCATCATTTCATCAATTTTACCCAATTAAATCCACATTAAAACAGAAAATCAGATTATAAACTATAAATCAAGGATCAAATACTTGGGAATATCAATAAAGAACCATTTAATAGAGGAGATCATGGACCTTACCCATGTTATGTGATTTCTCCCTCAATTGGCTTGTTTAAAGCTAAGAAAATATAAAATTTCAATGAGATTTTGTAAAACAAAGTTGAGTAAACAAATTCACATCAAGAATCTGAGTAAAAGAATCACTCACCTCTGGTTTTTGATAAAATCTTGAGTGTTTGGCAGAAAAGAAGTTGAGGGAAAAGAGTTAGGAAAAGTTCTGTGAATTTCTTTTAAAATCTAATAACTAACTTTGGATATTTAATCCTTCTTAATCACCCTTTTAAAACACATGTTTAAAATGATTTAATTGAAGAGAGAAACCACCAGAAAACACTTGGTAATTTAGCTCCTTAAGGATTCTAAGGATTTGACCCTTTTCATTTTAGTCACTTAAAAATAATTTTCAAAAGTTGCATTTTGGTCACCAACCAAAATGTCACATTTCCAAGTCCCTTTTCCTAAAATTGATTCTACCAAAAATCATTATATATTAAAAGATGATTTTAACTATTTTTCCATATTTTTATCTTACCAAAAAATATACGGCCCCGAATTCGACTCAAATCTCTAACTCGATCCACCGGACCATCTAATAACCCCAAAAACTGCTAGGCCCAAAAATTGAGGTGTTATAGAGAGATTTAAAGAGCTAGCATTATTTCTTGCTATTAAGATCTTCCTTTTATGTTCTTTAACCTTCTAGAATGTTATGACTGGTTTTGCAACATCTTCTTGTAGCGAAAGAGGTGGGAGAAGCTTCCAAAGCTCAAGAGAAGTGGAGAGCTTGAGGTTGGGCTAGGAGCTTCTTTCTAAGCTTTAGGAGTGATGTTAGTACTCTTTTAACTCCCTTGTTTCTTGCATATCCTAAATGTGAAGCCTTGTATGCTTGTTTGATGATGTAGGTGCTTGAATTCTTGGTTAAGGGTGTTAATGGGAAAACTTGTAATTGGTGTTAAAATGGTGTAAAAAAGGTAAGAAACTTCTTAAACTACCTTCCAAAAATTGTAGGCTCAATGTGGGGTCTTGTCTTTGGGTTTTAGAGGCTTGAGAGGTGAATTATAAACTCCAAAAAATGAATTTTGGATTCGAATACTGATACGGGTTGAACGTGTATTGGTACCCTGTATTAAAACTGATGAAATCAAGCCATTTTTATAGGGCGTATTGGTAAGCCTAATGGGGGTATCGGTGCCCCCTATTTCCTTAAATTTCAATAGTAAAATGGGTATTGTACACTTTGGGCATATCAGTAGCAGTAGAGTATCGATACACTTGTTCATAAATCGGTACGGGGTTTTAGTTAAACCCTTCTCGCATGTAGAACCAGGTATCGATATGTATAAATAGGTATCGGTACCTTGAGACGCGTATAGGTACTCTTATAAGGGTATCGGTATTAGCTTGGCAATCTGCCCAAAATTTATGTTTTGAGTTCAAATGACCTATAATTTGAGGACTAAGGCCTAATGGGTTCTTAAATGGGTAAATGAATAGTAAAACTGAGAAACTAAGATCCAAACCTCACATACGAGCTTAATGAATAATCACTTGGTAAAAGTCTTGTGTGACTTATATATTGGTAGAAACCATAGGATAGTATAGTTATATGATGTTGTTATGTGCTATGTGGGCACTTGTTGATGGGATCTGGATACCCAAGATGTGTTGCAACACCATGGTAAGTGAAATATCAAATGGATGTTACCGATTCTATGTAACCCGAGCCTTATACAAATGTACTCGAGGGGGATTTCGAGTACGGGTGTATGATCCAATACTAGGTGACCCGGTCTTACCCAAGGTGTATGATTCGATGCTATGTGACCCGACCCCACCCATTGAGTGTATGTTCATGATGCTATATGACTCGGGCCTCACTCTTACATTTTTGTGGTATGGTATGCTTGGGCCTTGTGTGCGCATTGTTGTTGTATTAGTGATCAACAAGTGTTTAAGTGACTAATGTTAGCGCCATGTATTATTTCAACTACCATATTATCTTGCTTAGCTACATGCTTATGTTTATGATCTGCATGAAGCATGGTAGAGTAGAGGTGTATCCACTAAGCTTTATGAGCTCAGTGTACGAAATTGTTGTTTTTGTTCGCAGGTTTTAGGTTACTGCATTACATCGAAGAAGCCCATCGGAGCAGGACTTCAGCACATTGATGTGATCAAGAGTACAGTACTTAGATTTTTTGGTCAATATATTCATAAGACCCTTGATTATATGTCTATAACTCTGATTTTGGATTTATTTGATCACGTCGAATATTTTAATTAACTCGATTTAAATTAGAGCTCCTGTGTGAATGTTTAAACTATTTTATATGATGTTAACTTATGACTTGTTGGATTTTATGAAAATGTTTTATGGTTTTGGGCTAAATCTAGTTGCAAATATTATGATTGGTTTTGGGCATGAGGCCTAAATGTAACGTCGGGCTTATGGCATTAGAATTAGTGGTATTAGATCCTAGGTTTAGTTAGTTCTAGTAAACCCCAGGGTCGTAGAGATTCGTAAAAAAGGGTGTCTAGTGAATACATGCCCATAAGTTAAAGTTATACTCATTTAAGTTGAATATTCGATGGAGTAACCTTGTTGTTTATCTGTGCAGAGTTTGAATCATACCGAGAGGAGCACGTGACTGCAAAGAAAGTTTGGGCTTTCGAGATGAGAGCTGTGATGAGGATTATGTTCTTGAGACCGATGAAAGGTCAGAGGATGTAAGGGATCAAGGGGCCAACTACTTCACCCACCCGTATAGGGGTCGGGGCCTTCATCGCATAATGAGGGCTATTCCTAGACCCTTTGCCACCCCTCGTGAGGCCCCAATCAAGGGGCTTCACCATCTTAGTGCAATAGATTTCTTGGGATTGGGACAAGATAATTCGATCAAGATGGACCAATGGTTGAGGGATAATTGTTGGATCTTGCGTCGTATGAGGTTAGAACCCAAAGACAAGCTAAAGTGTGGTCTTCTCTGTTGAAAGAGAATGCTCGAGAGTGATGGGAGACCATGGAGTTAGGATGGTAACCTAACTGTCCCACATGGGATTATTTCCTTGATGAGTTCGAAATGAAGTATATGGTGGAAGCCCATATAGATAGCTTGAGAGATCGGTTCACACATCTGGTTCAAGGAAATTGGCCTATTTTTTTAGTACGAGCAAGAGTTCTTGTAGCTGAGCAGGTATGCCCTAGAGTTGGTTGCTACAGAAAAGATGAGATGCAAGAAGTTTCGTAAGGGTTTGAGGAAAGAGATCCAGACGTACCTGACAGCAGATCCACCAAATGTGTTTTTGACCACTAGTGCCACATCACTTGAGCTAGAGAAAGGTTTGACCTATGGCCAGGCTACTGGAATGGAGGTTCGAGTGGGAGAACTCAAAACTTTTCTAACAATTCATAAACTTATTTCGAAAGGAACTGAAACAGATGGAACCAAGGTAGAGGGGCATCAAATTAGTCTGTAAGGTCAAATTGTAGGTTTAAGTCTGCTAGTCGTCGAAGGCCTAATTCTTCCTCATCGGCTATGAGTTTTGGGGGTTTGTCTAGAGGGTCGAATACACCAATTTGTGACCAGTGTGGCCACAGGCACCATGGAGAGTGCTATAGGTATGCTATGGTTGTGGATCACCCGACCACTTTTTGAGAGACTACCTAGAGGCCATGGATGCTACCTAGTTCAGAATCAGAAGACTTTCTTCACGTCTTAGAGGGGCCGAAGATTTGCTAGGGTAGGAGTGAGCCATGTGTCAGCACAATAGAGTGGGGGCACTTACCAGTTTACTACAAAGGCACCGACAAGATAGTATACAGTCAAGGCTCAAGAGGACTGCAAGGCTACTAATGTCATCTTAGGTACTTTTACCCTATTTTTTATTTTTGTTGTTACATTAGTGGATTTGGGGTCTACCCATTCGTATATCCATAGCGGGATATCCTATCAATGGGGTATTCCTACCGAGGATCTTGAGGTTAAGGTTCGTGTAACCAACCCTTTGGGGTATGAGGTATTAGTAGACAAGGTTTATCAAAGGTGCTCGATAGAGGTTCAAGGTTCAACGTTTCCTGCGGATTTGATGGTTCTGCCCTTTCAAGAATTTGATGTTATCTTGGGCATGGATTGGTTGTTTGAACATGATGCTAGTCTGCGATATAGAGTAAAGATCCTTAAGCTTCATTGTTCGGATAGGGCCAAGCTTATGGTAAAAGGGGAGAGGAACCCTTGTTTAAGCAATTTGGTGTCAGCCTTGGCAGGAAAAAGATGATTCAATAGGGTTGTGAGGCCTTCTTGGCTCACGTGGTGGATACAAGTGTTGAGAGTTTGATGCTTGAGAACCTTCAGACTATTAGAGAGTTTGCCGATGTGTTTCTGGAAGAGTTTTCTGGACTACCTCTAGACTGTAAGCTAAAGCTTTCGATAGATGTGATGCCTGGCACGGTACCCGTATCCATTGTACCGTATTGTATGACATCGATAGAATTAAGGAAGTTAAAGAATCAGATCGAAGAGTTGTTGGAACGTGGTTTTATTCAACCAAGCATCTCACCGTGGGGTGCACCAATCTTGTTTGTTAAGAATAAGAATGACTCAATGAGGATGTGTATTGACTATCGCCAACTCAACAAGGTAACCGTGAATAACAGTTATCCCCTACCAAGGATAGACGATCTATTTCACCAGTTGAGAGGTGTTCGTGTGTTTTTAAAGATCAATTTGAGGTCGGGGTACTACTAGTTAAAGGTGGTGGAAGAGGATGTTCAGAAAATTGCTTTTAAGATGCTTTATGGCCATTATGAGTTCTTGGTAATGCCTTTTGGGCTTACCAATGCACATGCAACGTTTATGGACTTGATGAACCAGATCTTTCAGCCTTATCTAGATCAGTTCGTGGTGGTCTTCATTGATAATATTCTGGTTTATTGGAGATCAGACGAGGAACACGACTATCATCTTCGTGTTGTCCTTCAGACCCTAAGTGAAAGACAACTTTTTGCCAAGTTTAACAAGTGAGAATTTTGGCTTTTTGAGGTGGCTTTCTTGGGCCACATTATTGCAGCAGATGGGATATGTGTTGACCTACAAAAGATTCAGGCAGTGGTGGAGTGGAAACCACCTAGGAATATTGCGAAAGCCTATAATTTCCTCAGGCTTGTCGAATATTATCGTCGTTTTGTCAGACTTTTTCATCATAGAGGCATCATTGACCAAGTTGTTATACAAGGGAGATCCATTTGAGTGGAATGAGAGAAGACAACGAAGTTTTGAACAGTTGAAGGCTTGTCTAACAGAAGCCCCAGTGTTAATGCAACCCGAACCAAGTAAAGATTATGTGGTCTTCAGTGATACTTCCCTGAATGGGCTTTGTTATGTTCTCATGCAAGAGGGTAAGGTGGTTGCTTATGCCTCGAGTCAACTCAAGCCTCCTAAAAGGAACTACCCTATGTATGATTTGGATCTTGCCACAGTTATCTTTGCATTGAAGATTTGGAGGCACTATCTGTATGGAGAAAAGTGCTATATCTACACCGATCACAAGACTTTGAAGTACCTCCTCACCAAAAAAGAGTTGAATTTGAGGCAAAGGTGTCAGATTGAGCTGTTAAAGGACTACGATTGTATCATAGAGTATCATCTTGGTAAAGCTAATATGGTGGTTGATGCGTTAAGTCAAAAGTCCAAATCAGACTTGAGGGTGATGTTCGCCCGGTTGAGAATGACCGAGGATGGTGGGTTGCTACCTGAGCTTCGTGTAGAGCCTACCTTAGTGCAAGAGATCAAGAGAACACAAGTGCTAGATGATGAGTTAATAGTAAAGAATAAGATGGTTCAAAGGGAAGAAACATCTAATTTTGAAGTACGAGATGGGGGAATCTTGTACTTTAAGGGTCAGTTGTGTGTTCCATCTTTGGATGATTTGCATGACCATATTTTTTGAGAGGCGGACCGTAGTCCGTTTGCTATGCATCCATGTAGCAATAGTATGTACGAAGACCTTCATTCTTTTTATTGGTGGCCTATCATGAAAGGAGATGTGCAACCCCCTTAACCCAGTCTAGTCGAAACCGAGCTAAAAGGGCTACATTAGGTTTGCCAAAGCAAACCCGGACTAATAACCTAAACCAAGTCCATTTTTTTCCTTTTCTCATATCTAAATGCATTGATTTAGATCCTAAGGTGAACCTGCAATAGCAGATACGATAACAATACGATCGGATTACAAACGGAGTTTAATTGCTTAAACATGGGCTTCGGGGAGCAAAACTTAATTTCCACAAATTATAAGGATTTAACCAAATTCCAGATTACAAATTCTTCATTAATCAGGTTTCATGCTCGCATGTAAAATTCTAGCTTAAAATAAACATTCGAACTCATATAATTGCATACATAACATTTAGGGACTAAAACGCATAATATTCAAACTCCAGCAAGCAAGAATCCTAATGAAACACCACTACATACTAATACGAAAAGGACCGTATCGATACAACCTAACTAAAAAAATGGCTCTGAGTACTGATACTTGCAACCCCGTATCGATATAGTGTATAGGACAAACCCGTACTGATATGATGCCACCCCTGTATCGATCCATTAAGAAGTATTTTTAAAACCCAAATTCCAGTGGCAAAAGAATGTACCGATATGGTGGATAGGTGTATTGATACCCTTTGTATATTTTTGTAGCTCTGAGCCTCAACAAACCCCACATAACGAAATTAGGTACCCGTACCGATACGCGAAGGCTTGTAATGACCTCTAGGTCCAACATATAACAATTTGGCTCGCTCTAAACATGTCCAAACCTTACATAGACATCATACATCATCAATGGCATACTTATCACAATCATTCAAGAATGTAAGCACATTCAACATACAAAACTTGAATCACCAAAACTTCTATAGGCAAACTTCCTACTCAAACATGCAAAACATGGTTTCAAGCCATTCACAAGCATATGAATCCTCACACAAGTCCAAAACAATATTTAAAACTTTCTCAACTAGGGAGTTTAGCAAAATAGCCCTCCCAAACAACAATTAACCATATTGCCTTTATTACTACAAGTCTATTGCAAAACCATACTAGAAAATGAGTAAGTCCTTGGAATCCTCTTTTGCTTTCTTGTTGCCTTCAACGCTTAATTCTCTGCATTGATGGAAAAAGAGAGCGTAAGCATATAAGGCTTAGTGAGGAGTGCTCTAAAACAAACCACCATCAATGCATTTAAAACCGATTATTCAAACAACTTTGAAAACCTCATTTAAAACATCTTTCAAAACATCATGCCTTACAAAACTATGCACTTAACATTTCTAAAACATGCATATTAAACCATATGCAACATGTATCATAGATTAACAGCAAAATCCCTTTTGCAACACTTAATTTAAGCTTTCCCATGCATAACAACCCATATGCAAGGCTTAAAGAGTAAACATGTATAAACCAACATATACAACATAATCCATCATCATGATACATCATCAATTATATTGGCTTACAAGTGATCATCAACCAAGTTCCACTTTACAAAATATTACATCGGATACACGTATTCACAAGTGTCCTCTCAACACTTCATGCAATCTCAACCGAAATTCAAGGTACAATCACAATAGGGTACAATCACAATGCAATCATCGGTTAGATCCATAATTCACTAACTGGATTTTTTAGTACCATATAACCCCTCAACTGTTACGGTACTTGGATGGAGTTTTCGGTACACATAAACCACTCAACATCCAATGTGACTTTTTATAATGCTCTATCAGTCCTATGGCCGGCCAACTATATTCGATATCATTTTAAACCACATCACTTGCCAATATAATTCATATTAACCATGTACCTCATTGTTTTTATATGCATCAACAAAACCATTTACAATGCATCAACCATGCGCTAACAAGTATATCATAATACTTTATGAACCATTTTCCAAATGCATTCATCATCATTATTGATCAAAAATAGTATAAAACATACTGTAAACCATGCATAAATAGTAGGTACTATATAATTTAAAAACAAATGCATAAAACCAATTTCACCAACTGAAAATGAGGGAGAATTCTTTTTATACTTACTTGCGAGTTTAAACCAGTGTTTCAAGCTTAATTTAAACTCCCATAACAACCTTTAAACCAATTCAATGCTTAATCCACATTCTCACTCATCGACAACGCAAAGCTTTATTTGCCGATGCGAAATTACTCCTCCAAATCTTCTAAAACCCTTCCACAAGCTTGAAGATCAACTTCCCCTATTTTAACCACAACATAATAGAGGATTCAATGCATCTATAAACCCAGCAACATCAATCCACAACAATCTCTAAACAATTTCCCTCCACAACAACCGAAAACAATATCAAACACCTTCCAACATAACCCAGCCAAAACCTAAAGGTTTAGTCCAACAATTATCATCAATTAACATACAAAAACACATTTACAAAATCCTTATACCTCCAGCATTCATTAAACGTCCACAACTCCTCAAAAACTCATAACTAACAACCTAAAAATTAGATATTCACTTAGTTTCGGGATTCCATTGTTAAAACTAACTTATTAACATTATAAAACATCAAAATCATGTTCTAATCCAATCAAGAACTCGGCAAAACAAAATCATTATGAGATTTTTTCAATTTCTCATTTAAACTTCAATTAAAGCAATATACCTCATTATAACATTAAAACTCATTAGAAAACACATAAATGACCAATAACTTGGGAATTTTAGTAAAGAACAATTCATTAGAGGAGAAGAACGAAGCTCACCTCTAATGTTACTTTCCCCTTAATTGGATTGATTTGCATGAGAGAACATGATTTAAACAATAAGGTTTTGATAGGAAACTAATTTAAAATCAAAAAGATTAAAGAAATCAAAATGTTACCTAAAGATTTTGAAGAAGAAAAGAGTCTTTGGCTGGAGATAATTTGAGAGGAAACCTTTTAGAGAAAAGTTAGTTACGTAAAGTTTGTTTAGACAATTAATTATAAAATTAATTCTCCCAGACTATTTATACTCTTTTAAAACCTTTTAAAATATCCAATTAAAGAGGAAAATTTGATATTAGACTTTGGGAAAAATAGCTCCTTAAAGGTTCAAAGTTTTGACCCTTTACAATTTAGTCACTAGAAAATAGATTTTCCATTTTGGTCTCCTATCCAAAGTGTCACTTTTCCAAAATTGATTCCACCAAAATCTTTTATATAATAAATAAATATTTTACCATATTTTTATCTCTTTTAAAATTATTTATTTCTAATTAATCTCCAAACCAACTCGAATCCTCTAATCTGATCAACCAGATCATCAACCCGACCTAGCTAACACCTAGGCCCAAAGCCAGGACTTTATAACTCTCCCTCACTTAAGAAATTTCATCCTCAAAATTTACCTGACGAAAACAGATGTGGAAATTGTCTCTTCATGTCCGACTTCCTCTCCCACGTGGCCTCCTTAACACCGCGATGTTGCCACAACACAATCGTCTTGACACAAAGAACTTTACTACTAGAGTCAAGAATCTCCACCAATTCCTCTTCATAGGACAAATACGGTTGCAACTCAACATCCTCCACTAGCATCACATGGGACAGATCCAAATGATACATCCGCAACATGGATACATGGAACACATCATGAATGTTCTCCAACTCATGAGGCATGTAATATCCCAAAACATGGCCTAGAAGTATGTTTCTAAATTTATCATAACTTAATTTGAATTAATGATGTTTAATATTGAACTATTGGGAGCTTTAGGACCGAAATGAGAGAAATGAACTATTGGAGGTTCAAACATAAGGACTAGATCGATTAGACTCTTAAATATTAAGTTTGCACGCTAAAAAAGGAAAAATCCTAAGGATTTGTCTAGGTGTCACATGCAAGATAGTGCATGTGTAGGGGAATTTCGGTAGTGGAAGATTGCTATCAATTTGGTGTCATCTTCTTCATTATTCCCTTAGAACCAAAAGCATGGAAATAGAGTGAGAGAAATCTAGTGAAGCTTAATTTCACATACATTTCTGCTTGGATTTTGTTCATTTGAGCTTAGGAGGAAGGTGAAAACAATCTCCTTTCTATTTTCTTGTTCAATATTTAATTCGAATGGTTGATGATTGTTTTTCATGAATTATGTTAATGAATTGTTGATCTTTCGATTTGAGAATGTGTACAATTGCTATACTCTTATGATTCTTATAATGTCAGTTTCTAAGATTCTTGAAAATTTGAATGTTGTGATCAAATTGCTAAGAAAGAAATATATAGGGTTGCTGGAAATTTGTTAGGAAGTAGCTGGAAATTTTCTTGGTTGTTTTGAATGATGTACATGCCAATTGCTATGCTCATGTGAGAATAAAAGAGTAATTTAATACGTGTATGGTTGCTGGAAACTTGATTGTACATGCTGGAAATTTAGGTACTAAATTGGTATGATTTGAATGTAACAATGAATGAAAGTTATGCATATTTTAGTAAGCAGTGCACAAGCTGCCAGGCAGTAGCAGCAGCATCCTTGATGTTTTGAAATGAATGAATTATGTATTGTTGCCTTGTTTTGAATAAATGAATGAACTTTGTATTGATCTTGATTTAATTGTATGAATTGATAGATCAAGGAGTAAAACTTGTGGAAGAAGAAAGGAGTGGCCAAGCTAGTGGCAAACACAAAGGAATTTGGATCCAAGATTAGCTAAGCTTGGAGTATTGTGAATGTAGTTTAATATAGGGTTGGGACTTAGGTCCTAACCAAAGATGCATGTTTATTTCTTGTTATTTCATGCCATATTAATATACTTGATTTAAGCTTAATTGTGATGAAAAAGTGGAAGAATGGTTTAAGCTAAAACTTGGGATTTAATAGTAGCATGTATGTTGTTGAATTATCTAGGAAGAAAAGTGAAACAAATGCTTGAACCTTGATGCCTTGACTGTGATTAATTCGAATGAATACTTGGAGGTACCACTATGATTTAAATGCTTGTTAACATGATATAAATTGTGAATTAAAGATCTTGCTTAGGCCTTATACGGTGCCATCTGTATACTTGCCTGATAACTATAGTACACAAACTCCACCAAAGGCATCTTTCCCAAGTTCCTTGGAACTCAATGATACAACACCGCAACATATCTTCCAAGCTCTGAATCACGCGCTCATACTGACCATCCATCTGAGGATGATACGAAGTACTAAAATTCAAGCGAGTACCTAAAGCTCGATGCGAGCACTCCCAAAACCTTGATGTAAACTGTGGATCCCTATTCGAAACAATCGACTTGGGCACCCCGTGCAACCTCACAATCTCAATGATATAAATATCTACCAACTTATCTAAGGTGTACGTCGTATGCACTGGTAGAAAATGTGCACACTTTGCAAACTGATCAACAATCACCCAAATAGAATCCTTTTTAGTTGATGTCAAAGGTAACCCCGACACAAAATCCATGGTGATCCTCTCCCATTTCCACTCCAGAATCCTCAACGGTTGCAACAACCCAGAAAAAAACGATGCTCAGCCTTAACACGCTGGCACACCGTATATCTAGCAACAATATCAGCCACATTTTTTCCAACCCACCAAATAGTACTCTTTCTTTAGATCTCGATACATCTTAGTACAACAGGGATGCATAGCGAAAGTGAAAATCTGTCGAATTTCCATCCATGATATCTTTAACATGCGGTACTAACTCCTCATCATAAAGTTGTCTTTCCTTAATCAACTATGATAAATATGGTTTCACCTGCAACTTGGCCACCAACCCTCCATCCCTTGTTACACTCAACCTTGCAAACATAGCCCTCAACTCAACAATCGCTTTTCTACTCAAAAGATCGGACACAACATTCACCTTGCTCGAATGATACTCAATTGACAAATCATAATCCTTGAGCAACTCCAACCATCTACGTTGCCTAAGATTCAACTCCTTTTGCGACATCAAATACTTCAAGCTCTTATGATCCATGTACACAATACACTTCTCACCATACAGATAATGCCTCCAAATCTTCAATGCAAATACTATTACGGCAAGCCTCAATCATGCGTAGGATAATTGCGCTCGTGCACCTTCAATTACCTAGATGCATAAGCCATAACTTTCTTGTTCTGCATCAGCACACACCCTAAACTAACATAAGATGCATCGCTATAAACCACAAACTCTTTTCCTGACTCAGGTTGAATCAAGATCGGAGCATGCGTCAAAGCTCCCTTCAACTTCTCAAAAGCTTGTTGTCTACCCTCTGTCTATTCAAAACACATATCCTTTTGTAACAACTTAGTTAACGGAGCAGTAACCTTTGAGAACCCATCTACAAAGCGACGATAATAACCTGCCAACCCCAAGAAACTACGAACCTCCATCACCGACTTAGGTTGCTTCTAATTCACCACCGTCTTAATCTTTTGGGGATCCACAAGGATACCTTCTGCCAAAACAACATGACCAATAAAGACCACTTCTTTAATCCAAAACTCACACTTTCTCAACTTAGCATAAAGTTGATATCCAGCAAGGCTTGCAACACAATCCGTAAGTGTCGGTCATGATCCTCCTCGGTACGAGAGTACACGAGAATATCATCAATGAACACTACTACAAATTGATCTAAGAATTCATGGAACAGCCGATTCATCATGTCCATGAAAGCTGCAGGTGTATTCGTCAACCTGAACGACATCACTAAGAACTCATAATGCTCGTAATGTGTGCAAAAAGTAGTCTTCGGTACATCCTTATCTTTAACTTTTAACTGATAGTATCCACATCTCAAATCAATCTTAGAAAACACAATAGCACCTCAGAATTGATCGAACAAGTTGTTAATCCGTGACAAAGGATACTTTTTCTTAATCATCAACTTGCTCAGTTACTGATAGTCAATACACATCCTCATAAGGCCATCATTCTTTTTCACGAACAACACTAGTGCTCCGCACGATGACACACTAGGTTGGATAAAACCATGATCCAAAAACTTCTAAAGTTGTATCTTCAAATCCTTCAACTCTTTCGGTTCCATGAGATACGTTGCAATCAACACCAGAGTCGTCTTCGCATACATCTCAATACAAAACTCTACCACTCTATCTGGCAACAACCTAGGCAAATCCTCCTAAAACACCATTGAGAAATCACAAATGGTGCGGATATCCTTAGTCTATACTTTTTTTATATTTGGGTTCATAACATAAGCCAGATATGCTTGACACCCAAACTCCAACAACTTATGCGCTTCCAAAGCTGAAACCACATTGGATAAGAACTTAACATTCTTACCCACAACCACCACTTTGTTATCATCTGCAAGTTTCAACGAAACTCGCTTGTTTATGAATTTGGCCACAACCCTATGCTCAATCAACCAGTCCATACCCAAGATCACAACAAAACCATGAAATGATAAATCCATCAAATCGGTCGCAAACACATGACCTTGTACTACCAAAGGGCATCTCCTATACAACCTCCTAGAAACAATTGTCTCTCCAAAAGAGCTAGTTACTTGCATACCCACATTTAACACTTCTACATGTATGTTAAGCAAATATGTAGGCTCATGCAAAATATATGAATGCATAGAACCAAAATCTATCAGAGAAAGTGATGGCATAAACTGTAAGGTAAAAGTACCTACAATCACATCTGTGTTATTCCTCCCCTCATGATGCACATAAATCCTTACGGGTCCACTACCCTCAGGTTGAACAACCACTGTATGAGCAATAGTCCTCTGACTTTCCTCTTTTCGCTAGAAATTACCTCGACCATGCCCACGGCCTCTCTGTGGTATAGCATCAAATGCAGGTGTCTATCTATCCCTAGCCAAAAACAGACAATCACATCTGAAATGATCCCCATATCGACAACTCCAACTCCAACAAAAATTAGCAACAATAGACGAATGAGCTTGCTCCTTCCTGGCCAAATGTGGACAATCTCGTCTCATGTGATCTCACGATCCACATACCTAATGGGTATTATGTAGCGCTCTAACCTGGGTACTCTGACCCTGCGGCCCTCGCCCAACATTACTTCCACCATGTCGCTATTCAGGGTGATACCTCTTATCACAGTGTCTTTTAAAACTGACCACCACTGGAACCAAAGTCCACAACTCTCTATCTGGAGCTAGAACCTCCCAACGATAAAGTAAACCCAGTTTTGCTTTATGTCCTTCACTCGTATAACCAACACATCAAAATCTGTGTAGTCAGTAGCCAATATATATTTCTTAACATCTTATACCAATTCATAACAGAATCGATCACAGTGATGCCCCTCATCCGGCACCAACTCAGGAGTATACTGACTCAACCTGACAAATTCCACTTCATACTCAGAAACTGACATACTACCCTAAACCAAGGCCATGAACTCACGTTTCTTTTCATCTAAGTATCTAACTCCTTGATACTTCCTTCTGAAGGCAACTTGAAAGAATTCCCATGTCATATCACCAGGTTCCGTACCCGCAATCATGGTAGTCCGCCAACTATAGGCATCCCCCTCAGCAGTGACACCGTACATCCCAGCTTACGAGCATCATTGTACTCTATCTGATCCAAAATCCAATCTATACTGGCAAACCACTCTTCGAATGCCTCGAGTGACAACCCTCTGAACTTAACTCATCCTAGACTGCGTAAACACTCTAAAAGTAAACCCAAATTAGCAACGGCAATCGATGTCGATATAGGTACATGCACTCCAGCTATCGTAGCCTAAAACGCTCTAGTCATTTTTTGTATCAAAGGCATCATATCATCATACAACGGACCAGGTAGTGCAAGTGGTACTTGCTCCACTCTCTCAGGTGGATTAGGAAGAAGAGGTGGCAAACCACTAGGAGGTATGACATTCTCCTCATCCCCTGCCCCACAACAGCATCACTCGTGCTCGATCTTAATTTTATCCTCAGTGGCATCATATAAAATGTATCTAAGGGATGATAATTATACCAAAACAAAAAAAAAACAATCTAACCAGCTTTAAGCAAGGATCCAAGACTTTTATTTCAAAACAAAACCATTTCATAGCTATAGTAATAAGGCAATGTTTCCCCAAAAAACCCCGACATAGCATCTACCGATCACCATACGTATAAACAATCATTGTGCATAGTAAACAACAATGAATAATCATCAACAACATTCTAACTTCTCTTGACCTGGTCTAGCCGAAACCAAGCTAAAAGGGCTACATTAGGTTTGCCTAAGCAAACCCGAACTAATAACCTAAACCGAGTCCATTCATATCTAATTGCTCAAATATGTGCTTTGGGGACCAAAACATAATTTTCATAAATTATAAGGATTTAACCAAATTCTAGATTACCAATTCTTCATTAATCAGATTTCATTGTCACATACCAAATTCTAGCTTAAAATAAACATCCAAACTCATATAATTGCATACATAACATTCAGGGACTAAATAAACAATATTCAAACTTCAGCAGGCAAGAATCCTAAAGAAACACCACTACGTACTGATACGAACAAGATCGTATCGATACGGCCTAACAAATAAAATAGCTCTGCGTACCGATACTTGCAACCCCGTATCAATACGATGTATAGGACAAACCCATACCAATAAGGTGCCACCTCCGTACTGATCCCTTAAGAAGTATTTTTAAACCCAAATTCCAGTGGTAAAAGAGCGTACCGATGTGGTGGCTAGGCATATCGATACCCTTTGTATATTTTTGCAACTATGATCCTCACCAAACCTCGCATACCAAAACCAAGGTACCCACATCGGTACGCGAAGGCCTATAATAACTTCTAGGTCCAATTTATGACACTATGGCTCACTATAAACATGTCCAAACCTTACATAGACATCATACATCATCAATGGCATACTTATCACAATTATTCAAGCATGTCAGGACATTCAACATACAAAACTTGAATCAACAAAACGTCTATAGGAAAGCTTCCTACTCAAACATGCAAAACATGGTTCCAAGCAATCACAAGGATATGAATCCTCACAGAAGTCTAAAACAACATTTAAAACTTGTACAACTAGGGAGTTTAGTAAAACAACCCTCCCAAACATCAATTAACCATATTGCCTTTATTACTACAAGTCTATTGCAAAACCATACTTGAAAATAAGTAAGTCCTTGGAATCCCCCTTTGCTTGCTCATTGCCTTAAACATTTAATTCTCTGCATTGATGGAAAAGAGAGTGTAAGCACACAAGGCTTAGTGCGGAGTGCTCTAAAACAAACCACCATCAATGCATTTAAAATTGATTATTCAAACCATTTTGAAAACGTCATTTAAAACATCTTTCAAAACATCATGCCTTACAAAACTATGAACTTAACATTTTCAAAACATGCATATTAAACAATATGCAACATGTATCATGGATTAACAGCAAAATCCCTTTTGCAACACTCAATTTAAGCTTTCTCATGCATAACAACCCATGTGCAAGGCTTAAAGAGTAAACATGTATAAACCAACATATACATCATAATCCATCATCATGATACATCATCAATTATATTGGCTTACAAGTGATCATCAACCAAGTTCCACTTTACAAAATATTACATCGGATACACGAATTCACAAGTGTCCGCTCAACGTTTCATGCAATCTCAACCAAAATTTAAGGTACAATTGTAACTGGGTACAAACACAACCCAATCATCGGTTAGATGCATAATCCACTTATGGGGGTTTTTGGTACCATATAACCCTTCAACCGTTAGGGTACTTGGCTAGAGTTTTCGGTACACATAAACCCCTCAACATCCAAGGTAACTTTTTATAATGCACTATCAATCCTATGGTCGGCCAATTATATCCGATAACATTTTAAACCACATCACTTGCCAATATAATTCATTTTAACCATGTACCTCACTATTTTTATATGCATTAACAAAACCATTTACAATGCATTCATCATCGTTATATGATCAAAAATAGTATAAAACATACTTTAAACCATGCATAAACAGTAGGTACCATGTAATTCAAAAACAAGTGCATAAAACCAATTTTGCCATCCAAAAACGAGGGAGAATTCCTTTCATACTTACTTTCGAGTTTAAACCAGCATTTCAAGCTTAATTTAAACTCCTATAACAACCTTTAAACCAATTCAAAGCTAAAGTTCATGTTCTCACTCACCGACATCGCAAAGCTTTATTCGTCATTACGAATTACTCCTCCAACGCTTTCAAAACCTTTTCACAATCTTGAGGATCAACTTCCCTTATTTTAACCACAACATAATAGAGAATTTAATGCATCTAAATTTATCCATAAACCCAACAACATCAATCCACAACAATCTCTAAACAATTTCCCTCCACAACAACCTCAAACAATTTCAAACACCTTCCAAACTTAACCCAGACAAAGCCTAAAGGTTTAATCCAACAATTATCATCAATTAACATACAAAAACACATTTACAACATACTTATACCTCCAGCATTCATTAAACGTCCACAACTCCTCAAAAGCTCATAACTAACAACCTAGAAAATTAGAGATTCACTTAGTATCAGGATTTCAGTGTTAAAACCAACTTATTAACATTATAAAACATCAAAATCATGTTTTAACCCAATCAAGAACTCAACAAAACAAAATCATTACGAGATTCTTTCAATTTCTCAATTAAACTTCAATTAAAGTAATTTACCTCATTATAACATTAAAACTCATTAGAAAACACATATAAAGGATCAAAAACTTGGAAATTTCAGTAAAGAATCATTCATTAGAGGAGAAGAATGAATCTACCTCTAATGTTGACTTTCCCCTTAATTGGATTGATTTACATGAGAAAACAAGATTAAAACAATACGGTTTTGATAGGAAATCATAGGAAACTCATTTAAAATCAAAAAGATTAAAGAAATCAAAATGTTACCTGAAGATTTTGAAGAAGAAAAGAGTGTTTTACTAGAGATAATTTGAGAAAAAACCTTATAGAAAAAAGTTAGTTACGTAAAGTTTGTTTAGGCAATTAATTATAAAATTAATTCTCCAAGCTTATTTATACTCTTTTAAAACCTTTAAAATAGACAATTAAAGAGGAAAGTCTGATATTATACTTTTAGAAAAATAGCTCCTTAAAGATTCAAAGTTTTGATCCTTTACAATTTAGTCACTAGAAAACAGATTTTCCATTTTTACATTTTGGTCACCTATCCAAAATGTTAATTTTCCAAAACTCATTTCCAAAATTGATTCCACCAAAATCTTTTATATAATAAATAAAGATTTTACCATATTTTCCATATTTTTATCCCTTTTAAAATTATTTATTTTGAATTAATCCCAAAACAAACTTGAATCCTCTAATTTGATCCACCAGACCGTCTACCCGACCTAGCTAACGCCTAGGCCAAAAATCAGGATGTTACAAAATGTGTCAAAATTTGTAACTAGGTGTCTTGCTTGCTAGCAAGTTAAGGCCAAGCATTAGGTTCCTTCGGGCTTCTTTCAACCTATTTAGATTCCATAATGGAAGTGGGATTGTGTGACCATGGATTTTGTGATAGGGTTGCCTTTGACGCAAAAGAAACATGATTTCTATATGGGTGATAGTAGATCGTTTGACCAAGTCTACTCATTTCTTACCTGTATGCATGGATTTTAAGCTTGAAAGGTTGGCCCGATTGTACATTCAAGAGATCATAAGGTTGCATGGGGTGCCATCATCGATCATATCAATAAAGATCCCCAATTCATAGAAAGATCGTGGAAGAAAATTCATGAGGCCTTGGACACAAGGTTGCATTTTAGTACTACTTTCCATCCTCAAACTGATGGTCAGTTTGAGTGAGTCATTCAAATTTTGGAGGAAATGCCTCAGTACATCATTGACTTTGAGAGGAGTTGGGAAGAGCAGCTACTGCTTGTGGAGTTTGTGTACAATAGTAGTTTCTAATCGAGCTTCAAGATGGCTCATTTTGAGGCCTTGTTTGGACGGAAGTGTAGAACAACCTTATGTTGGACCGAGCTCAATAAGAGAAGAATTGCAGGATCAGATTTAATTAGGAAAATTGAGGAGAAGGTTCAGATCATCAAAGAAAGATTGCAAGCCCTTTTTGATCTTTAGAAAGCTTATGTGGATCGAAAGCATAAGCATATCGAGTACGAGGTTTGTGACAAGGTGTTTCTCAAGGTGTCACTGTGGAAATGAGTAATTTGCTTTGGGTAGAAGGGCAAGTTGGGCTCGAGGTTTATTGGGCCTTATGAGATTCTTGAGAGGGTTGGGCCCGTGGTATATTGCCTACCCTTACCCCGAAGATGGCATGCATCCATAATGTGTTCCATGTGTTCATGTTAAGGCATTATCGTTCTGACCTTTCGCATGTTTTTCCTTTAAAGGAGATTGAGATCAACACCGGCTTGACCTACAAGGAAGAACTAATAAGAGTTCTGGATATGGGAGTCAAAGAACTTCATAACAAGTGTATACCTTTGGTGAAGATGCTATGGAGGAACAATAGGGTAATGGAAGCCACGTGGGGGGTTGAGAAAGACATGAAGTTGCTTTACTCATATTTGTTTCCAAAAGGTAAATTTCAAAGACAAAATTTTCTTTAAGAAGGGGAGATTTGTAACGGCCAAGATTTCAGAATCTGTGGGTTGAAAACACCCGAGCCTCAAGTCTTATTGTATGGGCCTTATTGTTGGGCCGTAAGAAGCTCAAAAGGGGCATCTTTGGCCTTTTCTTGTTTTAGGGCTTGGGTTTTGGCTAGGTTATGTGTTAGAGAAGGGATTGAGGGGCAAGAGGGTAATTTCCCTCATTTGAAAAGAAGAAGGTTGCTCCCTCTGAATTCTCTCTATTGAATTTTGAGAGAGATGATCTCACCTTGTTCCCCATTTTGCACCCTCCATTCTCTTCCTCATCTCAACTCCAAGAAACCATCAAAGGTGAAATATTTACCTTCACTTGTGTAAATCTCAAAATTGTGTTGGAGGGAAAGTTTCTCATCATCCAAGGATCTATCTATCAAGGTAAACATGAGTGGGAATAATGGAGCTTGGAGAAATTGGGTTTTGGTGGGGGTTGATGAAGAGCGAGATTTGAAGAGCTAGCTTTATTTCTTACTGTTAAGCTCTTCCTTTTATATTCCTTAACCTTTTAGAATGTTATGACTGGTTTTGCAATATTTTCTTGTAGAGAAAGAGGAGGGAGAAGCTTCCAAGGCTCAAGAGAAGTGGAGAGCTTGAGGTTGGGCTAAGAGCTTCTTTCTCAGCTTTAGGAGTGAGGTTAGTACACTTTTAACTCCCTTGTTTCTTGCATATCCTAAATGTGAAGCCTTGTATGCTTGTTTGATGATGTAGGTGCTTGAATGCTTGGTTAAGGGTGTTAATGGGGAAACTTATAATTGGTGTTAAAATGGTGTAAAAAAGGTAGGAAACCACTTAAACTACCTTCCATAAATGTAGGCTCGATTTGGAGCCTTGCCTTTGGGTTTTGGAGGCTTGAGAGGTGAATTATAAACTCCAAAAAATGAATTTTGGGTTCGAGTACTGATACGGGTTGAACGCATATCGGTACTCTGTATTAAAACTGATGAAATCAAGCCATTCTTATAGGGCGGTAAGCCTAATGGGGGTATCGGTACCCCTGTTTCCTTAAATTTCAATAGCAAAATGGGTATCGCTACGCTTGGGGCGAATCAGTACCAGAAGGGTATCAGTACACTTGTTCGTGAATCAGTACAAGGTTTTAGTTAAACCCCTTTCACATGTAGAACTAGGTATCGGTACGCATAAATGGGTATTGGTACTCAGAGACGCGTATCGGTACTCTTATAAGGGTATCGATAATCGCTGTGTAATCTGCCCAAAATTTATGTTTTGAGTCCGAATGACATATAATTTGAGGGCTAAGGCCCAAAGGGTTTCTAAAGGGGTAAAATGAATTGTAAATCGAGAAACTGAGATTCAAACCTCACATATGAGCTTAATGAATAATCACTTGGTAAAAGTCTTATGTGACTTATATGTTGGTAGAAACCATAGGATGGTATAGTTATATGATGTTGTTATGTGTTATGTGGGCACTTGTTGATGGGATCCGGATATCCAAGACGTGTTGCAACACCATGGTAAGTGAAATATCCAACGAAGGTTAGCGATGTTATATGACCCGAGCCTCATTCAAATGTACTTGAGGGGGGATTCTGAGTACGGGTATATGATCCGATGGTAGGTGACCTGAGCTCACCCAGTCACTCGGCCTCACCAAGTGTGTATGATCTGATGCTGCATGACACAGCCTCACCAATTGAGTGTACATTCCTAATGCTATGTGACTCGGGCCTCACTCTTATATTGTTGTGGTATGGTATTCTTGGGCCTTGTGTGGCCATTGTTGTTGTATTGGTGATTAGCATGTGTTTTGTCGACTAATGTTAGCATTATGTATTATTTCAATTGCCATATTATCTTACTTAGCTACATGATTATGTTTATGACATGCATGAAGCATGGTAGAGTAGAGATGTATCCACTGAGCTTTATTAGCTCAGCGTTAGAAATGGTTGTTTTCGTTATCATATTTTTAAATTGCCGCGTGCATCAAAGGAACCCCATTGGAATAGGACTTCAGCACATTGATGTGATCAAGAGTACAATACTTAAATTTTTTGGGCAATGTATTCATATGACCCTTGATTTTATGTCTATAACTCTAATTTTGGATTTATTTGATCATGTAAAATGTTTTAATTAACTTGTTTAAATTGGAGCTCCCGTGTAAACGTTTAAACTATTTTGTATGATGTTAACTTATGACTTGTTGGATTTTATGAAAATGTTTTATGGCTTTGGGATAAATCTAGTTGCAAATATTATGCTTGGGTTTGGGCTTGAGGCCCAAATGTGACGTCGGGCTTAGGGCGTTACACATATCTTTTAAGACAAAATGTCAAAAAATGCCTCTAACGTTTCACTGAATAGTCATTTTGGTCCCTATTGTTTTTTGGACCACTTTCACCCCCTAACATTTTATTTCGGGTCAAAATGATCCCTTGAGGATGGAAATCGTTAGTTGACTAATGATCAATGCGGGATGCTGACGTGGCATGCTAATTTGGCTTGGAACGCTTACATGGCACTTTGCCACTTTTAAAAAAAATTTAATTTTTTTCTAAAAATAATTAAAAATAAATAAATAAATAATTATTTATTATTTTTAGAAAAATTTAAAAATAAATTATTAAATTATTTATTTTCTAATTTTTATAATAATAATAATAATAATAATAAAAAATAATTTATTTAATTTAAAACTTTTAAAATTTTTAAAATATAATAAATAATTATTTATTATTTTAAAAACTTTAAAAACAATAAATTAATTTAAAAATTATTTATTATTTTTTAAAAAATAAAAATTGATTTTTTAAAATTAATAAATCAAATTATTTATTATTTATCATTTTTCAAAAATAAAAATAATAAATTATTATTTATTATTAATTATTTAAAAAATAAATAAAAATGTCACGTCAGTGTCTCAAGCCAAGTCAGCTTGCCACATCAATGTCTTGTGTTGACCGTTAGTCAGCTAAAAATTTTCATCCACAGGGGTAATCTTGACCCCAAATAAACATGAGTAAAAGTGGACTAAAAAAAGAATAGGAGACAAAATGACTATTAAATGAAACATTAGGGAAATTTTTGGCATTACGCCATCTTTTTAATTATAATTATTTGAAAGTTATTCTTTGATAACATTAGGGGCACATGGAAGTTGGAAGAGAACGACTCTACACCCCAACTCAAGCCAAAGTATTTTTAGAATCGGCTCGTTTAATGAGTGGCTTTTCTGTATTCGTCGATAACATTAGTAAAAGGATTCATCCAGCTTCTCTTCTGGGTATATGGTCAGGTGGTAGAAACGTATATTGCATATTGGAACTGGAAAAGAAGGAATAAGAAAACATTCAGTTTTGTCAGATTCAATGATACCAACAGCGCTAGAAGGGTCATTTTGATCGGCAACGGCAGGAAAATGAATGGTTTATAATCATCAGGGTGTTTGCCACCAACAAAACCAATCCAGGGGCCAGTTAATCCGCCGGGAGGAATTTTAAAGGTCGTCTCAGTAATCCTATTTTCCCTGGTTCTGCTAGAGACAATAAATCATGTAAAGAGGTACTGATAGGAAAGGGCCACACGAAGAAGTTAAGCCAAGATGGCGTTGACATCAGCTCGTCCAAGGAGGTAACAGGTACTGCTCAAAACAACCAGCATGAGAAAGTTCCATCGACCCTTGAGCATAGAGTTTTAGCTAGGCAAGCTCCATGTATGTTGTCAAAAGACAAGTCAGACTGTAGTGTATCGCACGTAAGTCCCCTTCGCACCGCATCTTCAAGCTCAGATTCGGCATGGATTAAGAAATGTTTGGCAGCTCATATCAAAGGTATGAATAATCTTGTTTCCATTCAACAACTACTTACGTCGGAAGGGTTCAAGGTATGTGTTCTTGGTTAGGTCTTCTCATTGTTCTTCGTTTTGAATCTAATGAAGAGTTAAATTCATGTTGGAATATTCATAATATGCTACTAGAATCCTGGTTAGATGCATTGGAACACATTGGAGATTTTGATGCTAAAAGGAGGGTGAAATTTTGGGTTAAAATGGTAGATGTCCCTCTCCATGTATGGAATACTATATTTTTCAGTAACCTTGTAGCGAGGTGGGGTGAGGTGCTAGAAATCGACGAAGATACTACAAACCGAAATAGATTTAATGTTGCTAGGGTTTTGGCTTCAGTCCACAACGCTTCTATAATTCTGGAAGGTGTAACAATATCTCTTAATGGCAATGCTCAACGAATCAAAATATACACTGAGGAGTATGAAGAAGATAGAATTTTTATAGATGACATGTCTCATTTCTTTCAAGAGATGGATGGATCCAAGGAGGTTCTAAGTGAGCACTCTGACATCAACAGTGAGGCAGAATGTGATATGGGTGCTAATTTTGTCGAGAAGCAGCATGATTACAGGACTGATTCAGCTATAATTGGATTTTTTTCGATTCAATCCCCCAACCTCCTAATCAAATTGAGCCTAGAGACGTTCACAATGTGATCTTGGATGAGGGGCTACATGAGGTTCCAATATTGTCTGACAGTGGTTCCCTAAATCGTTAGAGGGCCCGGTGGTATATTCTCTAGTTGTTGAGCTGCCAGTCCTCCCCAGTCTAGCTTTCCGCTCTTGTAAGGGTAAATCCAAGTCTTCGAAGGGTCCAAGCCTTGGTTATAGGGCTGGAATCGATAAAGCTTGGTGGGGGAGAAACCAATTTAAGCCCTTTGATAGTTCTAAAGAAATTGGTAAGAGGAAAAAGCAAAAGAGAAGGAATTCAAGTCTGCCTTTAGAGGATTCCATTGAATTGGAGACTTCTGTTTCAGATTCTTTAGCATTGAATATAGATGCCAATCGTTTTAACTCTTCTCTAGATGAAGTCATCGAGACCTTCGAAGTAGCTGACTCGTTGGGATTTTAGTTCAATGCATCGAAGAAAGTTGTTATTAGTTAATTTAGGTGTATCAAGGAAGAGAAGGAATCTTTGTTTTTTCACCTCTCACCGTTTCCTATCCTTAGTTTAATGGTAGAAACGAATTCTTTCAGTCTTTTATCCTGGAACATCAGGGGATTAGGGAATCCCATCAAAAGAAGGGCTGTAAAGCGGGCTTCTGTCAACGGTGGAGCTAAAGTGGTATTTATTCAAGAAACAAAACTTGTTAAAATTAAAGGCAGTATTTTTGATGTCCTTGTAGGGGTCCAAAGCTGGTTGCCTTGCTTTTTCGCCATCCGTTTGTGCGTCTGGTGGATTAATCACAATGTGGGATCATAATTTTTTTAGTGTAGAAAGTAAATTCATATATTCCAGATCAATTATATTGATTGGTACCCTAACCAAGTATGAAATAAAGGTATGTCTAGTCAACATGTATGCTTCAAATGATATTAATGAGCGCATGCAATTTTTTGCACAACTCGATAACTATTTGTCTGCAATTGCGCTTCCTATTATCATAGGAGACGACTTCAATGTCATCCACCATGCAAACGAGAAAGTGGGTGTCGTATTCAATGTAAGGTTTATGGCCGACTTCTCAGAATTCATAGAGGGGCTAAGCTTGATTGATTTGCCGTCCAAAGGAAACCCCTACACTTGGTCTAGTGGGAGGGTCCCTTATCAACTAGCAGAATTGATAGAATTCTGATTTCACCAGAAATTACGCTGGCATACCCCAAGTTGCATCGACTAACATTTCTAAGAAGTCTCTCGGTAACCCCTCGACCCGGCCTAGTCGCAAGACCGAACTGAGCAAGCTACATTAGATTTATCAAAGTAAACCGATAAGATAACACCAAAAACGCGTCCCTTTTTTTATCTTGTCTAGATGCAATATTACTTTCCTACGTGCACATAATATTCACAGGTGAGAACTTATCTCAATCGGGCATCGAATCGATATCCAATTGGGTGCGTGCGCAAAATAGGGACTAAATTGCAATTTCAACAAAATACAAAGACTTAATCCATTTTGAGGTTTCCAACTTTTATTTAGATCAATTTTCATGCTTACGTGTCAAAGCTCAGCTCAAAACAGACATCCAAGCATATTTAATTACCTTCACGAAATTCAGGGACCAAAACGCAAGAAAATAGAACTTCAATACAACCCAAATAACTGATTTAACGACTACCGTATCGATACGGTGAAGCCCATTTTGGTACGCCCTTGCTGACTTTAAAACCCAATTTTCCAGTGACCAAAGTCACAAACATTTCATACCGTACCGAAACGCGGGCCATAATTGCCTTTGACCGTACTGAAATGCTTGCCCGCGTACCGGTACGCTAAGCCTGAAATGGCTTACCCGTATCGAAACAAGGACACCCGTTCCGGTACGTCTGGACCTGAAATATCCTCAAACACTGGTTTAACATGCTTTCAAACATACCAAAACACACTAGCATGCTTCTAAAATACATCCAACACATTCAAGAGCCAATCCACATCCAAATCACTTAGATTCCACAACAACATAACATCAAGCTTCAAATGTAAATCTATAGGCTGACCTAACAAACCATTCAAGCAAAACATGAAATTCCAAACCATCACCAAAATCAAATCATAAAGGCCATTTACAACCCAGGAGCGACACAATAAACTTGCTCCAAAGGGAGTTCAACAATACATCTCCCAAAAAAAAACAACGAAAATCCTCATTGCCTTTATTGCTTATAGTCTAATTCAAAACATACTTTGTTTACCAAGTCTTGTACCGATCCCTTGCTTCCTGCTGCCTTTCAAACCTTTAATTCTCTGCATTGATGGTCAAAGAGAGCGTAAGAACACTAGGCTTAGTGAGGAGTGCGCAAAAACAACACACCATCGATGCATTAAAACTATTTCTCAATATTAAATGAAAATCTCATTTCAATCATCTTTTTAAAACATTACTTAACATTATCATTCCTTTAAAACATGCACTTTACATCTTTAAAACCAGCATATTAAACCATATACAACATGTATCATTAACCAACAACAAATCTCATTGTTCAACCTCAATTTAAGCCTTCCCATACATAACAACCATATGCAAAGCTTAAAGAGTAAACATGTATAAATCACATTATACAACATAAACTTTTCCATAATACATCAACAATTACATTGGCTCACAAGTGATCATTAACCAAGTTCATTTACCAAAAGAGTTCATCGGATACATGGATTCAACAAGTGTTTACCCAACACTTCAAGCCATCTCAACGAAAATAGGATACAATCACAATCGCGGTACCTAACAACCGGGTACACTTTTAACCTACGGGGACACCAACCCCCTTACCTCGGTTAGATGCTTAATCCACTAGCGGGAGTATACGGTACTGTAAAACCCCTCTACCGTTAGGGTACTTGGATGAAGTTTTCGGTACACGGATCTAAACCCCTTAACATTCAAGGTGACTTATTATAGTGCACTATAAATCCTATGGCTGGCCAACTATGTCCGATAACAATTTTAAAACCACATCACTTGCCAATATAATTAACCATTTACCTCACTATTTTTAACAAGCATTAACCAAACCATTTTTCCAAAGCAACATCACAGGCTTTAAACACAAGTATAAACCATATACTACAAGGATCACTTACCATGTGCATCCTTCAGCATTTCATGCTTAAAAACAACATTTCAAATACTTTAAAACATGCTTAAACAGTAGGTAACATGTAGTTCAAAACAAGTGAATAAAACCATTTCAATCTAGCACGATTGAGAGAGGAAAACCACATTTACTTACTTCCGAGTTTAAACCAACGTATCAAGCTAAGTTTAAACTCCCATAAACCACATTTAAAACATTCCAAAGCTGGAATCCACATTCTCACTCACCGATACGCAAAACCTCGATTTACTGACGCAAAATCAAGTGTCCGAAGCCTCCAAAGCTTCACCGATCACTTCTGGATCAACCTCCCCTATTTTAACCACATTACAATGGAGGATTAAAGCATCTCAATGCATTCAAACTCTGCAACAACAATTCCTCACGGACTTCCACAATCCTCTCACAGTTACCCAACCACAACAACCGAAAACATCACCAAACCCTTTCCAAACATAACCCAACCATGATCTATCAATCTAACACTCCCATAATCATCAATTAACACTCAAAAATAGAATTTACACATCCAAATACTTCCAGCAATCAAACAGCCACTGCAACACCACAAAAACACCAATCTAACAACCTAAACAACTAGGGATTCAAGAGTTTCGGGATCCCATTGAGAAAAACAACTTGTCAACATTACAATACATCCAAAATGTGATTAAAATCAATCTTCATTACTGAAAAACAGATCCAATACGGATCTCTCACTTTTCATCTAAAATCACCCAATTACCTCAATTAATTCAACATAAAAATATAAAATCAGATTATAAACCACAAATCAAGGATCAAACACTTGGGAATATCAAAAAAGAACCATTCAATAGAGGAGATCATGGACCTTACCCCTATCGTGTGATTTCTTCCTTAATTGGCTTGTTTAAAGCTAAGAAAACATAAGATTCCAATGAGATTTTGTAAAACAAAGCTAAAGAATCAAGTTTAAATCAATAATATGAGTAAAAGAGTCTCTCACCTCTGGATTTTGATGAAATTCTGAGTGTTTGGCAGAAAAGAAGTTGAGAGAAAAGGTATAAGAAAACGTTACATGAATTTTCTTTAAAAGCAAATAACTAACTCTAATAACCGCTTCCCTTTTAATTAATCTTTAAAACACATGTTAAAAATGCTTTAATTGAAGGGAGAAATCACCAGCCAAAACTTGGTAAATTATCTCCTTAAGGATTCTAAGAATTTGACCCTTTTCATTTTAGTCACTTCAAAAATAGTTTTCAAAAATTGCATTTTGGTCACTAACCAATATGTTACATTTCCAAATCCCATTCTCCAAAATTATTTCCACCATTATTAATCATATATTAAAATATGATTTTTAGCCATTTTCCACCTTTTTATCTTACCGAAAAATATTTACTCCCGAACCCAACTCAAATTGTAACCCCCTTGAACTGGCCTAGTCACAAGACTAAACCGAGCAAGCTATCTTATGTTTACCGAGGTAAACCGTGAAGATGAAACTCAAAACACGACCATTTTTTTATTTTATCTTATCTAGAGGCATAATTATTAACTTACGTGTACATACTGACCATAAGTGTAAACTCAACTCAATCGGCATCGAATTGACATCCAATTGAACATTATTACAAAATAGGGACCAAAATCTAATTTCTATAACTTAAGGGTTCAATTAACAAATTAAGTTTACCAATCCACAATTAAGTTCATTTCATAGAGGCTCATGAAATTTCTTCATAATTAGATCACCAAAACACCCTTAATTTATCATTCAAACATTTAGGGACTAAATTGAAAATCTACAAAACAATAAGGACTTACCTAAACTTTGATTTGCCAATCTTCAATTAGTCATGTTTCATGCATACTTGTCAAATTTCAGCTTAAAACAACCATCTGAACTCATTCAATTGCATCCACAACATCTAGGGACCAAACTGCAAGATTTCAAAGCTTAAATCGAACATATAACTGAAATAACGGTCCTTGGTTTCGGTACACGGGTTTTCAGACGGGGCCAAATTATATTAGAGGTTTCGAAACCACCCCTACAGGTTTCGAAACCAGGCCTCCAGAAAAAACGTGTATCGGTACGCTCCCCGCGTACTGCACCCCATAGCCAATCTTGGCCTATAGGTTTCGAAACCAGGGGCCAGGTTTCGAAACCTCTGGGCTTGGAATGAGAATTTTTAACTGGTTTTTCATCCATTTATGATTTCTGAACCACTCAAACATACTTCAAACATATATCCAACATATTCAAGGATCGAACCACATCAAAGCATCACAGATTCAACATCGATTCATGGCATCTTGCATCAAATGAAAATCTATAGGCATGCTTCCTAGAAATCAATCAATCAAAGCATTAAACATCAAACCATCACCAAAACACGTTATAATGGCGATTAACAATTCAAGAGCAACTAGACAAACTTGTTCGAACAGAGAGTTTAACAACCATCTCCCGAAACATCAACGGAAACCCTCATTGCCCTTATTACTTATAGTCTAATTCCAAAAACATACTTTGATTACCAAGTCTTGTTGAGATCCCTTGCTTCCCGCAGCCTCCCAAACCTTTAGTTCTCTACATTGATGGACAAAGTGAGCGTAAACACACTAGGCTTAGTGAGGAGTGCTAAAAAAACACATCATCAATGCATTTAAACCCATTTTCCGTCAACACTATGAAATTCCCATTTCAAACCATATTTATCATCAGATAAAACTTCATGCCTTTAAAACCATGCTCTTTACCACTTTCAAAACCAGTATATTAAACCATATGCAACATATATCATTAACCAACAACATTTCACATTGCTAACCCTCTACTTAAGCCTTCTCATGCATTACTACCAAATGCAAAACTCAAGGAGAAAACATGTATAAATCACATTATACAACATAATACATTTCAATGATACATAAACAATTATATTGGCTCACAAGTGATCCACCTCAACACCAACATTTCCATTAAACCATTATTAAACATCGGTAACCATCGGATACACAAATTTCCAAAAGACCTCGCAATCTCTTCAGCTCAATGGCATGGAGTCGTGCAACACATGCACCGCCTCTACACTACCAAGGCTAATCCTCCAATGCTGAGTAAACACATTTGATGCACCACCTCTACATCCCATAGCTGGAGTAAATGACATCTAAATGCCACCTCAACAAACATCGGGGTTCACATGATCGGAGTAAGTACCTCTCGTATCACCTCTACAATCACAGGCGACTTATTATAGTGCACTTTAAATCCTATGGCCGGCCAACTATATCCGATAACGTTTCCCTCACATTTTCATTACATCACTTGCCAATATAATCCACTTTTATAAACATACCTCCATGTTTTCATATGCATTAACCAAAATACTTCAAAATGCATTAAACCATGCATAAATCATGTTAACAACATACTTTAAAATCATGCATTACTTTTCAAATGCATCTAACATTATTTCACCTCAACTTCTAGCATTAAGCCATGCTCATTTCATGCATAAAACAGGAGGTAACAAGTATTAAACAAGTGCATAAAAACCATCCCGGAAAAGCATGACCTAGAGAGTAAAACCACACCATACTTACTTTTGAGTCTAGGTAAGCGTTTCATTTCAAGCTCTACCTTAACTCCCAAGACTCTGTTTCAAAACCATCGAAACGCTTTTAACCACATTTTCACTCACCAATACGCGAAACCTCGATTTGTCGATGCGAAAACAAGCGTCCGAAGCCTCCAAAGCTTCCCTGATCACTTCCGGATCCACCTCCCCTGTTTTAACCACGTTACAGCAGATGATTAATGCATCTCCATGCATTTAAAACACTACAACAACAGATCCTCACGGATTCACACATTCACCTCACAATTACCCAATCACAACAACCGAAAACACCATCTAATCCTTTCAAAACACAACCCAGCCACAACCTATCAATCTAACACCACTTTTATCATCAAATAACATCTAAAAACAGAATCAAAATAACTTAACACCTCCAACAACCAAACAACCACCACAACTCCACAAAAACACAATTCTAACAACCTAAACAATTAGAGATTCAAGAGTTTCGGGGTTCCATTGTTAAAAACGACTTATCAACATTATTATACATCCATAATATGTTTAAAATCAATCTATATCACTGGAAAACATATCCAATTCGGATCTTTTGCTATTTCATCAATTTTACACAATTAAATCAATTAATTCAATATAAAAACACAAAATCCAATTATAAACCATAAATCAAGGATCAAATACTTAGGAATATCGATAAAGAACCATTCAATAGAGGAGATCACGGACCTTACCCCTATTGTGTGATTTCTCCCTCAATTGGCTTGTTTAAAGCTAGGAAAACACAAGATTTCAATAAGGTTTTGTAAATCAAAGTTAAATAATCAATTGTAGATCAAGAGTCTAAGTAAAAGTGATCTCTCACCTCTGGTTTCGATGAAATTTGAGTGTTTGGCAGAAAAGAAGTGGAGAGAAAAGTTACGTCAATTTTCATTAAAAACAAATAACTAACTTTAATATCTAAAATTCCTTTTAATTAACTTTTAAAACACATGTTAAAATGATTTAATTGAAGGGAGAAATCACCTGAAAAAACTTGGTAAAATAACTCCTTAAGGATTCTAAGAATTTGACCCTTTTTCATTTTAGTCACTTTAAAAACAGTTTTCAAACATTGCATTTTGGTCACTAGCCAAAATGTCATACCTCCAAATCTCATTTTCAAACATTATTTTTAGCCATTTTCCCATATTTTTATCTCACCGAAAATTATACGGTCCCGAATCTAACTCGAATCTCTAACTCGGTCCACCGGACCGTCTAACAAACCTCAAAACCGCTAGGCCAAAAATCGAGGTGTTACAACTCTCCCCCACTTAAGAAATTTCATCCACGAAATTTACCCAGAAGAAACAAAAGCAAAAATTGCTCCAACATCTCCGACTTACATTCGCACGCGGCTTCCTAACACTACGGTGTCTCCGTAACACCTTAACAAGGCCAACCAATATACCACCCAGAATTCCACCGCTGGCAATAAGGATCTCCACCAGGTCCTTCACACAAGATAACTCAGATCTCAACACAATGCCTTACACCGACAGAACATGCAAGGACTCCAACCGATACCTTCGCAACATAATCACATGAAACACATCATGGAACCCCTCCAACACAGGAGATGACCTCAACAATAAACAACAGGACCCACACACTCAACAAAACCGTATGGTCCTCAAAACACAACACCTTCCAAAGCGATACCATCATGATCATCCGACCATCACAACACACTTTAAATCACTACGCCTCAAATTCGCGTAGAATTTCTGACGATCCAAAACTGCTCTCAAGCGCCCACATAACAACTTCACCTTCTCACTAGTTCCTTTCCACACATCAGACATGGGAATGTACTTTTCCCTAATTTTAGCCCAACACACGGGCGTACGACCCCTCCAACCACACAACGCCCCATACGGTGCCACCTGTATACTTGTCTGACAACTACCATTAAAGCAAACTCTGCCAAAGGCATGTGCATTTCACACTTTTTCGGAAGCTCCGTGATACACAACCCAACTCATCTTTCAAAACCTGAATTCTATGCTCTAACTCGTCATCCAACCTGGATAGATATGAAGTACATACACTTAAGCTCAAGCAACACCCTCAGAACCTTATTGTAACCCATGGATCTTCATCCAAAACTATGAACTCAAGCACATAGTGCAAATGCACTAACCCGACAATATACAAATCGGCCACATATTCCAAAACATTTATCACAAGCATAGCCATGAGCGTGCACACACTTCGTAACTCAATCAACAACCACCCAAATGGAATCCTTTCAGTCGGTGCCAAAGGCAACCCAGACACAAAATCCCTGATGATTCTTTCCTATTTCCATTCCGGTATCCTCAACGGTTACAACAACCCAAAAGAAAACCGATGCTCAGCTTCCACTCGCTGACATACCATGCATCGAACAACAAAATCATCCATATCTCCCTTTAAACCAAGCCAACAGCAATCCCTTTTCAAACCTCGATATATCTTGGCATTACCAAATGCATTTCGCAAGAACTGGCATGTGCCTCCATCACACCTTACACCTCAACTCAACATCAAGGGACACCACCTTCCGACCTTTAAAACACAACACCCTATAACCTTTAACGTGAAAATCCACCAGATTTCCTACTCCTAATAACCTGAACATGCGATATTGATGCATAATCACACCGTTACCTTTCTCTAATCAACTGTGGCCTGAATGAATTCACTTGTAACTTGACATCAAGTCTCCATCACGCATCACACCCAACCGCGTAAACAATATGCTCAACTTCATCGCAACTCTCACAACCCAAGCATCGACTATAAGCTTAGCTCGAACGATATTCAATCACCAAACTATAACTCCTAAAAAACTCCAACCATCCAGGTTGTCAAGAACTCAAAATATCAATTTTTTTATTTTTTTCATTTTTTAAACCACGCGCAATCCGTGTACACAACACACTCCTCATCGTAGAATTGGTGTCTCTAAAACATTTAAACAACAACCAGCGTGGCAAGCTTCACATCATGCGCAGGACAAAAGTGCTCGTGCACCTTTAACTATCTAGATGCATAAGCCACAACTTCACTTGCAACACTACAGCCTCAACAAACCTCGATGCTATAAACACAACAACCAACTGCCCCAAAAACTCAGACTACCCAATTCAACAAAACTATGAATGCAACCTATTAATCGATCAAACCAAATAGCATCACCAAGAATTCATATCACCGTCCCCCTTACAAAAGGCAAATCTAAACACAACCACATGCTTTACCTACACAGATACCACCCGGACCTTAGCTCATACTTACAACCACTGAAGCACCCTCGAACTGATCAACAAAACATCAACTTGTTCAGCTACCTAGAACCCAAAACACACTCGCATCATGCTATCCTCCTTTTCACAATGACACCAGCGCAACCCCCGACGAAACACTAAGCCTGATAAACCCTCTATCACGCAACTCCTAAAGTTGTGTCTTTAACTCCTTCGAGCCATGCACGAAGAGCAATAGACACTGGAGTTGTGTTTTCATACAACTCAATGCCAAACACAACCTCCCAATCCAATTACAAACCTGACCATTCCCTCGAAAACACCCAGAAACTCACATACCACACGACTATCCTAAGCTCGCACTTCATATGACCCTGGATTCATCACATAGGCTAGGGATGCCTTGCAACCAAAATCCATCAAACAACTCGCTTCCATTACCAAAATAGCATTAGACAAGAATTTAACATTCTCGCCGTGAATACCACCTCTTAACTATCAGCAAGTTTTAAGGCAACTCGCTAGGATTCAAAATCAACCACTGCTTTGTGTTTGAGCCACTTATCTAAACCCAAGATTACAGAAAAAAAACTATAGAGCGGCAACTCCAGCAAAACAATTGTAACCTCAAGATCTTAAAGCATCGATGATCATTTCTAAACACCCTTCTTGCAACAACCGTCTCACCGGAAGAACTAGCCATATATATTCTTGCAACCAATACTTACGAGACGATCGTTCAAACCACAGCTCCCACAAACATTATCAATGACAAGCACATGAGTTTATACTCCACATAACAAATGCAAATAATCCTGCCTCATGAGATTACACAATCCACATACTCAACGTGTACTAAATACTATTTTAGTCTAGATACTCTAACCCCGCGGCCCTCACCCAACACCATCATCACCTCACCTCAACTCAGGGCGATATCTTTTATCACAATTCCTTTTAACTGAACACTGCCGAAACTAGATTTTGCAACTCTTTTGCCAGAGCTAGAACCTCCCACACGAAACCGATAAACCCAAGTTCTGCTCAATGCACTTCGCCCGTGTACCAACACGTCAAAAATAGTGTAATCGAAAGCCAACATGTACACCCTAACTTCCTGTACCAACTCACATCGGATTCGGTCGCAACGACACTTCCCTACCTAAACCAGTTCAGGAGCATATCGGCTCAACCGAACAGTTTGTATCCTAACTCGACCACATACACGCGACCCTAATCCCAACCATGAACTCTCGTCTCTTTTCATCCAAGTATCTAAACTCCAAATACTTCTTCTTAAAAACAACATGGAAAACTCCCAGTCCATATCATTGGGTTCCACGCCTACAGATACAGTTGTCCACCAACTAAAAACATCACCTTGCAATAGGGATTCAACACATTCCAACTTACGAGCGCCAATACACCCCATTTGATCAAAAACCTGAACAACACTGGCCATCCATGTCTCAGATGCCTCGGTGACAACCCACGGTACTCAACTCCTACCAAACTACAGAGATATTCCAACGGCAACCTCGTTTGCCCAACGGCTAGTGCAAACACACGCACTCCAGCAACAATAGCTTACAAGCTCAAAACATCGCCTATAACAAGGCATTAGATCACCCAACTCTAGCTCAACCGACATAGGTGGTACATACTTTGAGGTGAAAAACCCTAGGAAACATAACACTTTTCTCAATTCACTGTCTAAAGGCAACAACATCTCGCTAGATCTCATTTCTCCTATCGGTCGTAACATAACACATTTTCTAAGGCATGATAATCATTTCAAAACAAAATTGAATCAGACCAGCTTCAAGCAAGGATCCAAGACTTTTATTTCAAAACCATACATTTTAGACTATAATAATAAGGCAATGGGTTTCCCAAATTTCCCCCAACATAACATAAACACTCAGCATGCATATTTCAACCACCGTGCATATCAATATCAGATTATAGCTCATAGCAACTTCACAATAATCATATCAATCTTCCAATTATCACCGAACATAACAGACAAGCACCGTGCATGACAAGCAATAGTAAATGGCCAAATACAACATCCCAACCTTTCGAGAACCTGGCTCTGATACCACCAAATGTAACCCCCTCGACCCGGCCTAGTCACAAGACCGAACCGAGCAAGCTACATTAGGTTTATCGAGGTAAATCGTGAAGATGAAACTCAAAACACAACCATTTTTTTCTTTTATCTTATCTAGAGGCATAATTATTAACCTACATGTACATACTGATCATAAGTGTAAACTCAACTCAATCGGGCATCGAATTGACATCCAATTGAACATTATTACAAAATAAGGTCCAAAATGTAATTTCTATAAGTTAAGGGTTCAATTAACAAATTAAGTTTACCAATCTACAATTAATTTCATTTCATAGAGGCTCATGAAATTTCGTCGCAATTAGATCACCACAGCACCCTTAATTTATCATTCAAACATTTAGGGACCAAATTGTAAATCTACAAAACTATAAGAACTTACCTAAAATTTGATTTGCCAATCTTCAATTAGTCATGTTTCATGCATACGTGTCAAATTTTAGTTTAAAAAAACCATTCGAACTCATTCAATTGCATACACAACATCTAGGAACCAAACTACAAGATTTCAAAGCTTAAATCGAACATATAACTGAAATAACGGTCATTTGTTTCGGTACACGAGTTTTCGGATCGATACGGGGCCAAAATATATTAGAGGTTTCGAAACCACCCCTACAGGTTTCGAAACCAGGCCTCCAAAACTTAGAACGCGTATCGGTACGACTCCCCGCGTACCACACCCTATAGCCAATTTTGGCCTACAGGTTTCAAAACTAGGGGCCAGGTTTCGAAACCTCTAGGCCTGGAATGAGAATTTTAACTGTTTTTTCATCCATTTATGATTTCTGAACCACTCAAACATACTTCAAACTTATATCCAACATATTCAAGGATCGAACCACATCAAAGCATCATAGATTCAACATCGATTCATGGCATCTTGCATCAAATGAAAATCTATAGGCATGCTTTCTAGAAATCAATCAATCAATGCATGAAACATCAAACCATCACCAAAACACGTTATAATGACCATTAACAATTCAAGAGCAACTAGACAAACTTGCTCGAACAGAGAGTTTAACAACCATCTCCCGAAACATCAACGGAAACCCCATTGCCCTTATTACTTATAGTCTAATTCCAAAAACATACTTTGATTACCAAGTCTTGTTGAGATCCCCTGCTTCCCGCTGCCTCCCAAACCTTTAGTTCTCTACATTGATGGACAAAGGGAGCGTAAGCATACTAGGCTTAGTGAGGAGTGCTTAAAAACAACACACCGTCAATGCATTTAAAACCATCTTCCATCAACACTATGAAATTCCCATTTCAAACCATATGTATCATCATATAAAACATCATGCCTTTAAAACCATGCACTTTAACACTTTCAAAACCAGTATATTAAACCATATGCAACATGTATCATTAACCATCAACATTTCACATTGCTAACCTTCTACTTGAGCCTTCCCATGCATTACTACCAAATGCAAAGCTCAAGGAGAAAACGTGTATAAATCACATTATACAACATAATACATTTCAATTATACATTAACAATTATATTGACTCACAAGATGATCCACCTCAACACCAACATTTCCATTAAACCATTATTAAACATCGGTAACCATCGGATACACAGATTTCCAAGAGATCTCGCAATCTCTTCAGCTCAATGGCATGGAGTCGTGCAACACATGCACCACTTCTACACTACCAAGGCTAATCCTCCAATGCGGAGTAAACACATTCGATGCAACACCTTACAACCCATAGCTGGAGTAAATGCCATCTAAATGCCACCTCAACAAACATCGGGGTTCACATGATCAGAGTAAGTACCTCTCGTACTACCTCTATAATTACAAGCAACTTATTATCGTGCACTTCAAATCCTATGGTCGGCCAACTATATCCGATAATGTTTCCCTCACATTTTCATTACATCACTTGCCAATATAATCCACTTTTATAAACATACCTCCCTGTTTTTATATGCATTAACCAAAATACTTCAAAATGCATTAAACCATGCATAAATCATGTTCACAACATACTTTAAAATCATGCATTACTTTTCAAATGCATCTAACATCATTTCACCTCAACTTCCAGCATTAAACCATGCTCATTTCATGCATAAAATAGGAGGTAAAAAGTATTAAACAAGTGCATAAAAACCATTCCGCAAAAGCACGACCGAGAGAGTAAAACCACACCATACTTACTTTCGAGTCTAGGTAAGCGTTTCAAGATCTACCCTAACTCCTAAGACTCTGTTTCAAAACCATCGAAATGCTTTTAACCACGTTTTCACTCACTGATACGCGAAACCTCGATTTGCTGACATGAAAACAAGCACCCGAAGCCTCCAAAGCTTCCCCCATCACTTCCGGATCAATCTCCCATATTTTAACCACATTACAACAGAGGATTAATGCATCTCCATGCATTTAAAACACTGCAACAACAGATCCTCACGGATTCACACATTCACCTCATAATTACCCAATCACAACAACCGAAAACACCATCTAATCCTTACCAAACACAACCCAGTCACAACATATCAATCTAACACCACTTTTATCATCAAATAATATCTAAAATCTGAATCAAAACAACCTAACACCTCTATTAACCAAACAACCACCACAACTCCACAAAAACACAATTCTAACAACCTAAACAATTAGAGATTCAAAAGTTTTGGGGTTCCATTGTTAAAAACGACTTATCAACATTATTATACATCCATAATATGTTTAAAATCAATCTACATCACTGGAAAACATATCCAATTCGGATCTTTTGCTATTTCATCAATTTTACCCAATTAAATCAATTAATTCAATATAAAAACACAAAATTAGATTATAGACCATAAATCAAGGATCAAATACTCGGGAATATCGATAAAGAACCATTCAATAGAGGAGATCACGGACCTTACCCCTATTGTGTGATTTCTCCCTCAATTGGCTTGTTTAAAGCTAGGAAAACACAAGATTTCAATAAGGTTTTGTAAATCAAAGTTAAATAATCAATTGTAGATCAAGAATCTAAGTAAAAGTGATCTCTCACCTCTGGTTTCGATGAAATTTGAGTGTTTGGCAGAAAAGAAGTGGAGAGAAAAGTTACATCAATTTTCATTAAAACCAAATAACTATCTTTAATATCTAAAGTTCCTTCTAATTAACTTTTAAAACACATGTTAAAATGATTTAATTGAAGGGAGAAATCACCTGAAAAAACTTGGTAAAATAGCTCCTTAAGGATTCTAAGAATTTGACCCTTTTCATTTTAGTCACTTTAAAAACAGTTTTCAAACATTGCATTTTGGTCACTAGCCAAAATGTCATGCCTCCAAATCTCATTTTCCAAAATTGATTCCACCAATATTAATCATATATTAAAACATAATTTTTAACCATTTTCCATATTTTTATCTCACCAAAAATTACACGGTCCCGAATCTGACTCGAATCTCTAACCCAGTCAACCAGACCATCTAACAAACCTCAAAACCACTAGGCCCAAAATTGAGGCGTTCCACGAACCCCTAACCCAGTCCACTAGATCGTCTAAACAACCCACCAAATCGATAGGCCCAAAATCGGGGCGTTACAACTCTCCCCCACTAAAGAAATTTCGTCCTCAAAATTTTACCTGGAGGAAACAGGTGCGGAAACTTTTTCAACATATCCGACTTGCGTTCCCACGTGGCCTCCTCAACATCGCGGTGCCTCCACGATACCTTGACAAGCACGACCGTCTTGCCACGCAAAACCTTACTGCTGGTGTCAAGGATCTCCACTGGTTCCTCATTATAAGATAGATCCGGCCTCAACTTGATATTCTCCACATGCATTACATGTGAGGGATCCGACCGATACCTCCGCAACATCGAAACATGAAACACATCATGAATCCTCTCCAATTCAGGAGGTAACCTCAACCAATACGCAACAGGACCCACACGCTCAATAATCTCGTATGGTCTAATAAACCTCGGGCTAAGCTTTCCTTTTCGCCCAAAACGTATCACCTTCTTCCAAGGCGATACCTTCAAAAACACTCGATCATCAACATCATACTCAATATCTCTATGCCTTAAATCCGTGTAGGGTTTCTGACGAACTGAAGCCACTTTCAAACGCTCACATATCAATTTCACTTTCTCATTTGTGCCCTTCAATACATAAGGCAAGGAAATATGCTTTTCCCCAACTTCAGCCTAACACACAGGCGTATGGCACTTCCTATCATACAACGCCTCATACGGTGCCATCTGTATACGAGCCTAATAACTGTTATTATAAGTGAACTCCACTAATGGCAGTTGCTTCTCTCACGTTCCTGGGAACTCAATAATGCAACATCTCAGCATATCCTCCAAAACCTGGATCACACGTTCCGATTGACCATCCATCTAAGGATGATACGAAGTGCTGAAATTCAGTCGAGTTCCCAGAGCAAGGTGCAAGCACATCCAAAACCTAGCCGTGAAACGCATATCTCTATCCGAAACTATGGATTTAGGCACTCTATGCAAACGTACAATCTCGGAGATATACAGATCGGCCAACCTGTCTAAGGTATACGTGGTATGTATTGATACAAAATACGCACACTTCGTAGACCAATCAACAATCACCCAATTGGAATCCTTTTTGGTCGATGTCAAAGGCAGCCTAGACACAAAATCCATGGTGATTCTTTCTCACTTCTATTCCGGTATCCTCAACGGCGGCAACAACCTGAAAGGAAACTGATGCTCAGCCTTCACCCGCAGACATACCATACATCGAGAAACAAAATCAGCCATATCTTTCTTCGGTCCCACCCTATAGTACTCTTCCTTTAACCCACGATACATCTTAGTACTACCGGGATGCATAGCAAAAGTACTAGCATGCGCTTCAGTTAAAATGGTACGCCTTAACTCATCATCTTCAGGCACCACAATTCAACCTTTAAAACACAAACTGAAAATGAAAATTCGTAGCATTCCCATCCATAATGTCCTTTACATGTGGCACCAAACTCACATCATGCGGTTACCTCTCCTTATTCAATTGCATTAAGGACGGTTTCACCTGTAACCCAGCTATCAACCCACCGTCACAAGACACACTCAATCGAGCGAACATAGTTCTCAACTCCACAATAGCCTTCCTACTCAGAGCATCCGCTACAACGTTAGCTTTACCCGGATGATATTCAATGGTCAAATCATAATCTTTAAGCAACTCTAACCACCTCTGTTGCCTAAGATTCAAATCCTTCTGGGACATCAAGTACTTTAGACTTTTATGATCTGTATAAACCATACACTTCTCGCCATACAGGTAATGTCTCCAAATTTTCAAGGCAAACACAACTGCAGTAAGCTCAAGATCATAAGTAGGGTAATTGCGTTCGTGCACCTTTAATTGCCTAGATGCATACGCAAATATCTTACCATCCTGTATCAACACGCATCCAAGCCCAACATATGACGCATCACTATAAACTACGAACTCATTTCCCAATTCAGGTTGAACCAAGACTGGAGCTCGGGTCAAACCTTCTTTCAGCCTTTCAAAAGCTCGTTGCCTATCCTACATCCACTCAAACGAATATTCTTCTACAACAGTTTGGTTAAAAGAGCTACCAAACTAGAGAACCTACCACGAACCTATGGTAATAACCAGCCAACTTGAGGAAACTCCGTACTTCTATCACAGATTTGGGTACCTTTCAACTCACATTGCCTCAATCTTGTGCGGATCAACACGTATTCCCTCGGCCGACACAACATGCCCAAGGAACACAACATCCTTAAGCCAAAACTCATATTTGCTTAACTTGGCATACAACTGATTAGCCATCAACATCTGACGCATAATCTGCAAATCTCTATCACGATCCTCCTCGGTGCGAGAGTGCACAAGGATATAATCGACAAACATAACCATAAACTGGTCCAGAAACTCATGAAACACACGATTCATCATGTCCATAAAAGTAGCCGGCGCATTGGTTAAACCAAATGGCATCACCAAAAACTCATAATGCTCGTACCTCGTATGAAAAGCTGTCTTGGGCACATCCACATCCTTCACCTTCAACTGATAGTACCCAGACCTCAAATCTATCTTAGAAAGCACTGAGGAACCCCTGAACTGATCAAACAAATCATCTATCCGTGGCAAGGGATACTTGTTCTTTATCGTCAACTTGTTCAGTTGCCGATACTCTATGCACATCCAAAACGTGTCATCCTTCTTCTTTACAAACAACACTGGTGCTCTCCATGATGAGATACTAGGTCGGATGAAACCTCTATCAAGCAACTCCTGCATTTGTTTCTTCAACTCCTTTAATTTCTTCGGAGCCATATGATACTGATTAATGGACACTGGTACCGTATCAGAATAGGTTTCAATGCCAAACTTTACTACACGGTCAGGTGGCAACCCCAATAACACCTCCGAAAAAATACCTGAAAACTCACATACGGTGCGAATATCCTGCACCCTCAACTCCTTTGAACCAGGATTCATAACGTAGGCCAAGAAAGCCTGACATCTAGAATCCAACATTCGACTTGCTTCCAAAGCCGAAACAGCATTAGTCAAAAACTTAACATTCTCGCCCACAACAACCACCTCAAAATTATCAGACAATTTTAGGGATATTTGTTTGGTCTCAAAATCTACTAAACCCTATGCTCAGTCAACCAATCCATACCCAAAATTGCATCAAAACCATTGAATGGCAACTTCATCAAGTCCACGGCAAACTCATGTTCCTGAACCATCAGTGGACACCTACGATATAACCTCCTGACCACGACTGTCTCTCCAAGAGAACTAGTCACTCTAACACTCATATTAAGGATTTCAACAAATATATCAAGCAACTGTAAATGCTCACACAAGATGTATGAATGGGTAGAACCAGAATCAACCAACGAATACAACGACAAAGACTGTAAGGTAAAAGTACCTACAATCACGTCAGTGTCATTACGACCTTCTCGGTGCGCATACACCCTAGTCGGTCCACCTCCCTTAGGCTGGATAGCAACAGTATGAGCCACAGTCCTCTGCCTACCATCTCTACGCTGGAACGATCCACGACCATGACCACGACCTCTTTGTGGAGCAACAACAGGTACAACACCCTGCCCACCTCTAGCGAACAAAGGACAATCACATCTCAAATGGTCGCCAAACCCGCAACTCCAACAAGCATTGGCCGCAATAGGCGCGGGGGTCTGACCCTCCTTGACCAAACGCGGACAATCTCGCCTCATATGATATCGGGATCCACAAACCCAACAGGTGTTAAATGGAACTCTAACCACTCTGCCCCTGGACTCCACGTCCAACAATACCTCCACCTCGCCTCGGCTTCAGATGAAACCTTCGATCATGGTGTCTCTTGGCCTGACCACTGCCACTACTAAAATCAGCTGTCCTCTTACCCGAGCTAAAACCACGAAACCCAGAAGCCATACCCAGATTTTGCTCAACATCCTTAGCTCGCGAAACCAACACATCAAAATCAGTGTAATCAGTAGCAAGCATGTATGTCTTAACCTCCTGCATGAGCCCGTAGCGAAAATGATCACATCACGTACGCTCGTCATGAACTAACTCAGGTGCATACTGACTCAACCTTACAAATTGCACCTCGTACTCAACAACAGACATACTGCCCAGCACCAAAGCCATGACTCACGCTTCTTAACGTCCTGATATCGGACTCCCAAGTACTTCTTTCGAAGAGCCTCATAAAAGAACTCCCAAGTTACATCATCGGCCTCCATACCAAATATCCTGATAGTCCACCATGTGTACACCCTACAACGGGGACACGACATAATCTAACTTACGGGCATCAAAATAGCCCATCTGGCCCAGTATCCTCTTAGTACTGGCCAACCATCCCTCAGAAGCCTCAAGCGACAAACCTCAAAACTCAACTTCGCCCAAACTACAAAGACGCTCTAGCGGCAAACCCTGCCCAACTACTGGTGGTGCCGACACATGAACACCCGCAACTGATGCCTGAAAAGCACCGGTCATGGCCTATATCAACGGCGTCATATTGCCCAATCCTAGCCCAGCTGGCTCAGGTGGCACTTGCGCTACCCCCTCAAGTGGATTAGGTGGGGCGGTGGCAACCCTCTAGGAGGTATAACGTCCTCCTCATTTCCCTACCCAACGGCAGCAGCAATCGTACCAGATTGCAACTCTCTCCTCGGTTCTATTGTGCTAAAAATATATCTAAGGCATGATAAACATTTCAAAACAACATCGCTAGGCCAACTTCAATCAATGATCCAAGACTTTCACAACAATTTAAAATATTTTAAACTATAATAATAAGGAAAGGGTTTCGTATTTTTCCCCCAACATGTCATAAAGCAATCAACATACACATCGCAAACACCGTAGAAAGCAAACAACAACTACAACTCTCTACATCATCACAACAGTCATACTCACAAATATATATCAACATGCGTATTCAATCACCATATATATCAACAATGTTATACAATCAAGCATCAACATCCTAACCTTTCGAAACCAGGCTCTGATACCAACAAATGTAACCCCTCGACCCGGCCTAGTCGCAAGATCGAACTGAGCAAGCTACATTAGGTTTACCGAAGTAAACCGAAAAGATAAAACCAAAAATGCATCCCTTTTTTATCTTGTCTAGATACAATATTACTTTCCTACATGCACATAATATTCACAGGTGAGAACTTATCTCAATCAGGCATCGAATCAATATCCAATTAGGCACGTGCGCAAAATAGGGACTAAATTGTAATTTCAACAAAATACAAAGACTTAATCCATTTTGAGGTTTCCAACTTTTATTTAGACCAATTTGCATGCTTACATGTCAAAGCTCGGCTCAAAACAAACATCCAAGCATATTCAATTACCTTCACAACGTTCAGGGACCAAAATGCAAGAAAACAGAACCTCAATACAACCCAAATAACTGATTTACCGACCACTGCATCGGTACGGTGAAGCCCATTTTGGTACGCCCTTGCTGACTTTAAAACCCAATTTTTCAGTGACCAAAGTTCGTTCTGATACGCCCCTGAGTATCAAAGCACCCTTCGCAAACATTTTATATTGTACCGAAACACCTTACTGCGTACTGAAACAAAGGCCAAAATTACCTTTGATCGTACCGAAACGCTTGCCCGTGTACCGGTACGCTAAGCCTGAAATGGCTTACCCGTACCGAAACAGGGACACCCATACCGATACGCCTGGACCTGAAATGTCCTCAAACGCTGGTTTAACATGCTTTCAAACATACCAAAACACCCTAGCATGCTTCTAAAATACATCTAACACATTCAAAAGCCAATCCACATCCAAATCACTTAGATTCCAAAACAACATAGCATCAAGCTTCAAGTGTAAATCTATAAGCATGCAACCTAACAACCATATGCAAAGCTTAAAGAGTAAACATGTATAAATTACATTATACAACATAAACTTTTCCATGATACATAAAAAATTATATTGGTTCACAAGTGATCATTAATCAAGTTCATTTACCAAAAGAGTTCATCGAATAAACGGATTCAACAAGTGTTTACCCAACACTTCAAGCCATCTCAACCAAAAATAGCGATACAATCAAAATCGCGATACCTAACAACCGGGTACACTTTCAACCCACAGGGACACCAACCCTTTACCTCTGTTAGATGCTTAATCCACAAATGAGAGTATATGGTACTGTAAAACCCCTCTACTGTTAGGGTACTTGGATGGAGTTTTTAGTACATGGATCTAAACACCTCAACATCCAAGGTGACTTATTATAGTGCACTATCAATCCTATGGCCGGCCAACTATATCCGATAACAGTTTTAAAACCATATCACTTGCCATTATAATCAACCATTTACCATTTACCTTATTATTTTTAACAAGCATTAACGAAACCATTTTTCCAAAGCAACATCACATGCTTTAAACACAAGTATAAACCACATACTTACAAGGATCACTTACCATGTGCATCCTTCAGCATTTCATGCTTAAAAATAGTATTTCAAATACTTTAAAACATGCTTAAACAGCAGGTAACATGTAGTTCAAAACAAGTGCATAAAACCATTTCAATCTAGCACAACCGAGAGAGGAAAACCAGATTTACTTACTTTCGAGTTTAAACCAGCGTATCAAGCTAATTTTAAACTCCCATAAACCACCCTTAAAATATTCCAAAGCTGAAATCCACGTTTTCACTCACCGATACGCAAAATCTCAACCTCAATTCGAGGACACAAAATCAAGCGTCCGAAGCCTCCAAAGCTTCACCGATCAGTTTCGGATCAACCTCCCCTATTTTAACCACATTACAACAGAGGATTAATGCATCTCAATGCATTCAAACACTGCAACAACAATTCTTCACGGACTTCCACAATCCTCTCACAATTACCCAACCACAATAACCGAAAACATCACCAAACCCTTTCCAAACATAACCCACCATGATCTATCAATCTAACACTCCCATAATCATCAATTAACACTCAAAAATAGAATTAACACATCCAAACACTTCCAGCAATCAAACAGCCACTGCAACACCACAAAAAGCCAATCTAACAACATAAACAACTAGGGATTCAAGAGTTTCGGGATGCCATTGAGAAAAATAACTTGTCAACATTATAATACATCCAAAATGTGATTAAAATCAATCTTTATTATTGAAAAACAGATCCAATACGAATCTCTCACTATTTCAGCCAAAATCACTTAATTAATTCAACATAAAACATAAAGTCAGATTATAAACCACAAATCAAGGATCAAACACTTGGGAATATCAATAAAAAACCATTCAATAGAGGAGATCACGTACCTTACCCCTATTGTGTGATTTCTCCCTCAATTGGCTTGTTTAAAGCTAAGAAAACATAAGATTCCAATGAGATTTTGTAAAACAAAGCTAAAGAATCAAGTTTAAATCAATAATCTGAGTAAAAGAGTCTTTCACCTCTTGATTTTGATGAAATTTTGAGTGTTTGGAACAAAAGAAGTTGAGAGAAAAGGTTGGTAAATTTTCTAAACAGTTTAAATTGATAATCAAGTTTAAAATATGAATTTTCTTTAAAAGCAAATAACTAAATCTAATAACCACTTCCCTTTTAATTAATCTTTAAAACACATGTTTAAAATGCTTTAATAGAATGGAGAAATCACCAGCCAAAACTTGGTAAATTAGCTCCTTAAGGATTCTAAGAATTTGACCCTTTCATTTTAGTCACTTCAAAAATAGTTTTCAAAAATCGCATTTTGGTCACTAACCAAAATGCTACATTTCCAAATCACATTTTCCAAAATTGTTTCCACCATTATTAATCATATATTAAAATATGATTTTTATCCATTTTTCCATATTTTTATCTTACCAAAAAAATATTTACTCTCAAACCCGACTCGAAACCCTAACCTGGTCCACTAGACTGTCTAAACAACCCACCAAACGGCTAGGCCCAAAATCAGGGTGTTACACTTTCGGACCATTGTACCATCCTTTTGAAGAATAATGATCCAGTTGGAGCCCTTGTCCTTTCAAATGGTTGAATTTTAGGGTTGATGAACCAGGTTATGCCTAAATTATAAAATCAGTGGATCATAAAGCTAGCGATAAAGGAATTGGACATTTATTGAAAGAGTGCAAATTGTCCTCTAAGGCTTGGTGGAGCTTGAGGAAATCAAATGATAATGAATCTATTCCTTTCCTAGAAAGGAGATTCCAGATACTTGAAATTAGTTTATGGAACAGTGGTGCCCTTACAACTGTTTTGGAGGAAATAATGTCACTTAAAGCTCTATTGTGGAATCAATATAGGCAAGAGGAAAGGGAATGGCTCCAAAAATCTAGATTAAGATGGTTTAAACAGGGTGATAGAAACACCAAAATTTTCTACTTGATGGCATCAGCTAGGGTGAGTTATAACTTCATCCCTTCAATCTGAGTGGGGAATCCATCTTCAATGAGTCGTGTGATATTATCAAGGCTTTCAAGAATTATTTTAAGGAGGTTTTTAATATAGTGCCCACCATTATTCTCTCCAGTTTGGATTGTGAGTTTAGTTCCCTAAGTGCAAGCTCAACATGTCATCTGGATTCTCCATTCACCATTGAAGAAGTTAAGGATGTTATATCTTCGGTAGTGGTTCTCGTGCCCCTGGTCTAGATGATTTTAATCTCAACTTTTTTAAGAAATACTAGGAGATGGTTAAGGAAGATATTATGAGGTTTTTTTATGATTTTTATAGAGGGAAGGTGGGTGACCTGCCTTCTTTTACTCTTTCATTACCCTAATTCCCAAGGCGGTGTCTCCTCAAGACTTTGATGATTATAGTCCCATAAGCTTAGTTGGGAGTATGTACAAAATTCTTGCTAGGGTCCTCGTGAGGAGGCTATCCAAGTGTATTAGTAAGGTTATTAGCGGTCTTTAGTTTGCCTTTGTTCTCGGCAAACAAATCCTCAATTATTCTCTTATAGCAAATAAAATTGTGGATTTTGTACACAAGCAAGGTTCTGAAGCTATTACGTTTAAAGCTGGCTTCAGAAAAGCTTATGACTAGGTGAATTGGTCTTTCATTTTGTTTGTTATGCACAAAATGGGGTTTGGAACAAAATGGTGCAAGTGGATCAAGGTGTGTATTTCAACTGCCTCTATTTAGGTATTGGTAAACGACACCACATCTAAATCCTTTCGTATTAAGCGTGGGTTGCGCCAAGGATGCCAACTATCCTCTCTCTTATTCAACCTTATTGTCGAATCTCTAAGTCAATTCTAAAGAATGCATCTTTTCTTGGCTTATTCAAAGGTATTAATATGGGCAACGATGGATTGTCTATTTCTCACCTTAAGTTTGATGATGACTTAATCATTTTCTCGAAAGTAAGTGAGACTTATGTATGGAATGTTAAGAGGATAATGCAACTCTTCGTGGTGGTTGTTGGGCTAAAGATAAACTTGAAGAAAATCAATTTTTTTTAATGTCGATGAAAGTATGTTGGTTTCGTGGGCATATTTCTTTTGGTTTCATGGACAAGTTTCTTTCGCCAACTGGGAGATTGACCCTTGTGAAGTCAGTGCTAATAATCTTCTGGTATACTATCTCTTTATGTTTCCTATGCTGACCTCACTTAGTTCTTATCTGAATAAATTGATAGCTAAATTTATTTGAGGTATCCTGATGGTCGTCCCATTCATTGCGTCCAATGGGAAACTTGGTGTAGTCCCAAAAGTGTGGATGGCCTAGTTATTTTAGATGTTAAAGTGAAAAATAGAGCACTCCTAAAAAAATGGATATGGAGGTTTGGTTGTGAGTAGAAGAGTTTGTGGGGGGAGAATAATGTGTGATAAATTCAAAGGTAACTCAGCTTCGCTTTTACCTTCACAATGTGTGGGGCACAACATGTCGTGGGTGTGAAAAGGCATTATGAAGCCTTTGAGTAATGCTAACGACTCTTTTACCAAAAACATCAAATTGATTCTTGGTGATGGACAGCTTATCGACTTCTAGACTGACCGATGAGTCATGCTCCCTCTAATTTTTGCTTTAGCTATTAAAAAAGGTGGCAAGGTGGGTGAGTTCGGATCTCTTGTCAATAGGAGATGGTAATGGAAAGTCCAATTAAGAAGGTTATGTTAGAAAATGTGAGAAAAATGGTATCTTTGAGCCATATTTTGAATGGGTAAAAATGGAGATTCGAATAATGATTTTATTGGATCTTATTCTACTCCATGAAAGCTTTACAACGATATCTCATAGGCTAAAAACGGTTAAGTGATGAATGAGAAATTGATGCTCAAAGTACGGCAGTTGTGAATTGAATAAGGAAGTGAAAACTCCCTATCCCACATTGATGGGATAAATTGAATGGGAAGTGTTTATATAAGCTAACCAAAGGGTTAAATCGAGATCAAGTTGAGAAAACATCGAAAGGAATGGGACTAAAGCCTAGGAAATTTAAGGCGCTATGTGAAGGAAAACCCTACCTAGTTGACTAGAGATCCCAAGATCTAGGTTCAAAGGGACAACCTAATTGCATAGACTTGTTCGGTCCCCAAGTCCGCTCCTATGATGTAAACAGTGATCAAAAGTGGTATAGGCTAAGCAAAGCTTTGAATGACCATTGTGTGCTTTGGTGAGCCAAGCAACATAGGTCACCTATGTGAAAGTGACGTGGGGCCGCTTCAAGGAGACTACTGGGCATAGTTCTCTCAAACTCTTGTAGAACAAGGCGATGTCCACGACCATATGGACATAACCATGAGAAATAAAACTCTTGTCAGAGAGATAGTTGTGTGAAGTGTATCATCATTTATACAAACGGCTGAACAGTTCAAGGACATCACGTCTACTGGTTAGCTAGTAAAGTAAATATACTTTCACAAGGGAAGGTTCAAAGGAGAAAACCTACCTATCCCATGCAACGATTGAGCATAGAACATCACCACATCGACTCAAAATGATTTTGATAAAATCATCAATTTCATTCATGCGGGGGATTGTTGGAAAAAAATGTGAGAAAAATGGTAACTTTGAGCTATATTTCGAATGGGTAAAGGTGGAGATTTGAATAATGATTTTATTGGATCTTATTATACTCTATGAGACCTTTACAACGGTATCTTATATGCTCAAAACGGTTGAGTGGTGAATGAGAATTGATGCTCAAAGTATGGTAGTTGTGAATTGAATAAGGAAGTGAAAACCCCCTATCCCACATTGATGGGATAAATTGAATGGGACTTGTTTATATACACTTACCCACTTGGTGGTCATTGAATGTCTTGAATGAAAATTGTGCCTCTCGTGCAATGGGTGCGGATCGAAGCTCGTCAAACCCATTCGGGTTGGGGCGTATCCGCATGACGAGGGCGACGCGAATGTCCTGACCGGTCAGGCCCTACGTGGACCTGTGAATATTTTACCCACTTCGAATAAATTTTTTTCTTATTTTTGTTAAATCTTTTTGAATATTCTGAATTCTAAAGGAGAATTTATGGTTTCCTTTAAATTCGGATATTAAAAGGTAATAAGTGCAATTCACAGGAATATTCTATTTTAATATTGTATTAACATATTGTTACCGATTTAATTCAGTTAAATGGTTAATAACCATTAATTCAGAATATTATAATTTCCACATTTAACCTATATCACTCCCCTATAAATAGCATGTCATTCCTTTGATTTCAACATAACGAAAACCACAGAACTTTTCTATGGTTTTACTTTGTGGGTTTTTCAAAAGTTGCTTTCGGTGATAGGTGAAGGCAAGAGTAAGTTCGTGATCTCCACGGTAGTGCAACTGTGGCTGGTCATCTTTTGTTGTATCCTGAGAGACAGACGACCAACGAACTCGAGCACCATAGGAGTGGTCGAAAATCTGTCTTAAGGAACTGCGTTCGTGCAAGCCTCAACACGTTTCTTTGCTGTTTTCGTTCTAAATCGGTTTGGTTTAAATAAGTTGTATTTATTATGTTCGATTCAATATTTCAATACAACATTTATATTTTATTGTTTATTTTCCTCTTGGATTAACGCTATTTTTCTAACAATCTTAAGACAGATTTGTGAGTTAAAATCCTAGACGAACAGATTATCAATACAAGACAATGATTTATACCGTGTATAATCCATGACAACGGGTATCTCTATACCAAATCTTGAAATTGATATTAAATCATTATGACATCAAGAACAAATGTTTCTTGAAATTTTTTGGATGTCCGATTAGGGAAAAGTTCGTTGCTTCATATTTTCCCATTCGGTATGTGCAATCGTCTTTTACGTGGGTTAATTGCTTTAGTTTTAACCTGCTAACATTATTTTCATTTTGATGATCTAAGGAGTAATAAACGCACGTTGCCGTTATATTTTCTTGCTTGAATATGTTACAAAACATAGATTTGCTGTCTAGTTTATTATACATGGCAGCTTATTGTAGAGATGAATCGGTGGCAAATCTCTAACTTGTCACTTTCAAATGTGGAAAGTATTATTAAGGTAAATCCTTAATCTAAAATATTCATAAATATTAATCTAACACATAAATTTAAAACATAAATAAATACTAATCTAAAACATAAATAAACATACAAACTAAAAAAGAACACAATTTTAAATTAACTAATACTTCATAAAATAAAAATTACAAGACAAATAAAAAGGAAAGAAAATATACCTAACTAGGAGCTCGAATGACGAACCCCGATTGGACCCCACCGAGATCTATTACGACCTCTCCAAAAAATAACTAGATCTGATCCAATATAGGACCTCGATCAAATGTTAGATCAAACTAACTGAGGCCAAAAGCACTGCCCCAACCTCGGCCGGCCTGGCTCCCAATTTTGGGAGCCGATTGTGCCAATGAAATTGGCATTTGTGATTTTCGTGGGTTCCCTGGGCAGCCACCCCATGCCTTTATTTATAGGCAAAGGGGTGGTTAAGGGGCGACCTGGAGCTTCCCCTCTATTCTTTTTTTTACACTTTAATTTTAATTTAGTTATTTTTTTATATTTTTTACATTAAATTTTTTCTTTTTTATTTTATATTAACAATAATATTATTACAATAATACTAATAACACTAAAATTTGGACAAAAATAAGTGATTACACTACGAAACCATCTATTCAAATTATCTGAACCCAAGAATTTATCCTTCACATCATCGTTATCACACATGATCAGCACCATCGAGCCTGCGATTCTCATTATAGAAAAACCCACGTATCCCTCCGCACTTAGATCTTGTGCTATATCCGTGATCAATTCGTTTCACGCCGTCGATCCCACCAAACTCATCTGTAAAATTGCCACGTTATTGGGATCAATCGAACCAAATACTTTTTGATTTGGTCGATCACCTTTCAATTCCGGATTAGATACCACTGGTGAAGCAGGTTGTTTGCGTCGCCAAATGTATTTCGATTTCCCCCACGTGCCCATTGCACCTTGATCTTTGATCCATGGAGCCGAAAACCATCTAATCATTCAATCACTCTTTCAATATCACTTTTAGACGCCATTCGAACAAACCCAAAACGAGTATCATCACTCGCTCGCTTCTTCAAAATGAAAATATCAACTACAATTCCATGGCGATCGAAAGCCTGCCAGAGTCCTTTCCAATAAAATCTCGGCGGTATGTTACCCACATAGCAAGTCCAAACTTGCCGACGGCCATGAAACTCCTGACACCCCACAAATCCACCGTCAGCCATTATTCGGTGCTCGTTATATATATATATAAGGTTTATAGGTTAAAATCTAAATCCCTAATCATATTACCTAAAACCTAAACCTTAAATTCTAATCAAAATCTCTAAATTCTAAAAATGAACCCTAAATTTTAAACCCATACACTAAAACCTCTAAACTCTAAAACTAAACTAAAACCATAAATCATAAAATTAAGGCGCTTGTGCTGTATATGGGATAATAATCCTATTATTTATATGTAATAAATATATATTATATAATTCAACGTACGCTAATGCTGGTAAAATAAACAACGAACAACATAATGGAAAACATGAACACACTAAAATAATAATAATAATAAAATAGAACGTATGCATCAGAAATAAACATGCAACACATTGCATGGACTCCCTTTCACGTTGCATGAATCCCCACGTTGTAAGGCATTGGTTCAACGTCGGTAGCTTCAATAATCTTCTATGCATGAATGCACTTGTTGCTAACTACATCTCTAAACTTCCTTGCCCTTGCACGAGTAATGTGGCCTAAGGGAAATTCCTCCGGGTCCAAGGGTGGTGGTGGTGATGCCATGATCTTATCATCTTGTATAAGTTTTGAAACTTTTAGTTTCAACATTGAAATTTTCAAACTTTGCTCAAAGAATTTCAATACTTTTTTTGAGAAATTTTTATACTTATGTGCAAGAGTATTCATCACCAAACGACTAAATTTCATCCCAACGGCTACAAACTCATTCATCGCTGTAAAAATACCTTAAGAACACTTGAAAAAGCATGAGATGGACATCGAAGTAACCAAATTAAGATAACATAGTTTAAATCTTCATTTTATCTTTCTCTTGTATATATTTCTCATTGTACTTCATTGTATATCTTTCATCCATTATTTTGTGAGCTTTTAAATTTAGAAGCAATCACCTGGAGAGGTATTCTTTGTTTACACAAATTCAATCTTATAAAAGAGAGAGGTTCTAGTTTTTCCTTAGAAAAACTATAGTCGTTTTATCTTGCCATTGTAAAAGATAGGGGGAGAGATTTTCTATCTAAACTTTGAAAAGATAGTGTTTAAGGTTACACCTTGTCCTTAAAGGTTTGCAAATATAGTGGATTTGAGAAAATCCTTAGTGTTGATAGCTAAGGTAGATGAGTTAGACTTTGGTTGAGAAAGTGAACTACTATAAATCGATTGTGCCAGAAGTGTTTTAATTTTTTTATTAAACTTTCACAAAATCTCTTCAAAGCCAATTTACCCCATCTTGTCGATCTCCGGTTGATTGATCTAGCAAATACTAATATATATATATTATTTTTTATACTGATAAAATTAATATATTTATTTTTAATGATTTGAGGTTTAGAGATTATGTTTGGGCTTTTATGATTTTAAGGTTTATAGTTAAGTTTTAGGGTTTTATGGCTTGGATTTTGCATTCAGGGTTTAGGGGATGTTTAAGGTTTTACTATGGTTGCGAAAATATGTGTGCAAATTAAGAGCAAGTATACTCGTCGATCAAGTAATAAAGTGATAAGTAGAGTGTTGAACCTACGAGAATTGGATCAATAAATACAAATCGATCGTACTTAAGAATGGGTGAGCAAGTATTGGTTTGATGGATATTATCAAAACTAAATGCAATTAAAAGTAAAGTAGCAATGATCAAGACATGCAGATGTTGTAGCAAATATTCAAAAAATTATGGAAGATTGGTTTATTGCCAATTATGCCTGATTATTTATTTGAAAGCTATAGCAGTTGGCAATACATGTCTGCGTAAACCAAATAAGCCTTTACCTATTCGACGTGGTTTTCTAACTAACTTTTGACATTCTTGATGACTAGAAGTTGATAACAATGAAGCTAAGATAATACATGTCTGCGTGAACCCTAACAACTTTATTATCTATTCAAGTTCCCCTTATTAGTCGTTGAAGTCCTAAACTTATGTCTAAGTCAGATTAGGACTAAGTTAACAGTTTAGCCTTACTGTTCACGTTTGTTTAACCTAACTCTCTCGATATTAAGCCACAAATCATTATATATGTAATACCCCAAAATTTACAGTACTGTTTAAGGGTCATTTAGTGACTAAAATGAAAAAAATGCAAAAGTTGGATTTTCTCAATTATGGACTGTAGAAAAGAAAATTCTGAGGTTTTAAGGTGTCATGTGATAGAGAGCGAGTAAAATAGGGTACTCGCAAAATTTGGTTAAAATCCAAGAAAAAATTGGAATGGGAATTTAAGGTTAAAGTTTAGTGACCAAAATGATAAGTTTTCAAAACTTGTATCGTACAAGTCGAAAAATGAAAAGTTAAAGGACCAAAGTTGTAATTACTTAAAAGTTAGAAGTTTTTATCTCATAAATAAATAGAGAATCTAAGGATGTGAATCGAATGGAATTATTGGTTCGATCTGATATTTCGATTATTGGGAAAATTGCAGTTAAAGTTTAAGTGGAATTTGGATACCTAGATCGAACTGGAAAATTATGAAATTTTACCATATGATAGAGAAAGGTTATAAAATTCATTTCCAAGTGTTGTAAATATTTTTAGTTTGATTCAAGATGAATCCTACAGTTTATTTTTGAGTAAATAATTATTTATCGGTATATTGGATCGAATGGAAATTTTGGAGACTGGTCCAAAAGACATGGAAAAGTTCATAAATATTATTTTATGAATATTATATTGTATTTGGTTGGATTCCAACTAGATTTAGTTGAATTTTTACAAGAATGACAAACTAGTAAAAAAAATAGTTGGAGGGCAAATTGGTCATTTTGCCCCAATGGCATTTTTTGAAATATTTAAAAAGTTACAAGGGAATTTTTGGAAGACAAAAATGGGAGATTTAATCTTGGCCCTTGATTTATGATAAGATCAATCTCAACCACCGGATTAAAAGGGCATTTTAGAAATTTCACTATTTAAATGAATTTAAAATTCATTTATATTTACAAGTGGCATAATTGTAGAGATTGAAAGTTAAAGAACCAAAAGATGAAGACTACTCTTCATCTTCTTCATTTCGAAAATAAAGGGGACAGAGAGAGAATTTTTTTTAAGTTCGATTCAAGCCTCGAAACTTGATTTTCAGGTAATCTCTTCAACTACAAAGTTGTTCTAGTCTTCAAGCTCTATCTTTTGATATCAATAATTCATGGAATCCATTCTTGATTGATGAGAATTTACATGAGAAAGAAATTAGGGTTTATGGATCAAATTGGGGCTTTTGAGATTTTATGATTCCATGATTGAATTCAAGTTGAAATCAAGCTAGTATGATGTTAAAATCATGATGTTGAGTTGGGATTTAAGTTCTACATGTTTTGATTATTATGAAGATGATTAGAGTTTATGGATTCAAGTTTAATTTAGGGTTTGTGATGTTGAAATAATGATTTAGTAAGCTTGATTTGTTGTTTGGAAGCAAGACCCTAAGTTAATTTGATAGGGACCAATTCGGCAATCTTAAAAGTTAGAGGACCAAATCTGAATTTTTATGGAATTGGTGTGTATTTATGTTATTAAGGATGTTGGAGATGTGAAATTGATATTAGAATGATATACCGATGTTAAATCGAATTAGTGACCATTCAACAATTTTGAAGAATTTAGGGACTTGATTGTTAAGCTTGTATTTGAGGAATATTATGTTGGAAAACTAAGTCAAGTGATTTGAATGTTGATTTTGAAGCTTAAATCAGCATTTGGGACTGTTATGAATATTCGGCTACTTTAGGGACCAAAGTGAAAAATTTATAAAGTTTGGGTCCTAAAGTGTAAAGGATGAGAAATGTAAAGCCTAAACTTGAAATTTATGGTTAAAAGCTTAAAAGAGTCTTTAGAGACCAAAATAGGTAATTTTGGAAAAGTTGAAGATTTATGGAAAATGTGAAGAAATATGAATCGAATATAGAAAGCTTTATTAGATAATTTTATATTTGATGGATAGTTATTTTATTTACTTTTCATTATTGTATATGGAATGAATATGTATTAACATATACTTGAAATGGTATATGTTATTTTAATGTAGATTCCGATATAAATTGAGGTTGTATCAATAAAAAGAAAGAAAAAGATCGAGAGTGATATTGAATAGTAAAGGCAACCTCATTACAAGGCTAAGGTGAATGCATACATTTTTATAGGGAGACTTGTAATAAGTCAACCTAAAAGGTAAAGATTTTTATATAGTATGACATGTCTTTGCATGATAAATTATTTATTTGATTTAAAGATTATGGCATGTTTTATGTTCATAAATAAATTATAAAACGATACAGATGGCAAGTTATGCTATACAGTTTTTAAATGGCATGCATACCATGAATTTTATAGAACATATTGGAGTATGAACTGTTCTAGTATGAACATGTTTTACATGATATAAACTATTATTGGGATCGCTTGTCATTTTGCAAGAATTATTTTAAATGTTGCCCTTGGTAGTATAATATTAAGAATAACAGTATTGTGGTATACCATAAGAGTCTAGCAGCTGAGCTGACACTTTATGTGCCGATACTTAACGTATATATAGTTTGACACTTTACGTGTCTAACACCTCGTGTGTCTACAGTTCGGCATCTACGGATGTCTATAGCCCGACACTTAATTGTGTCTACAGTTTGCACCTAAGGGTTGCTACGAGCTCGTTACAGTTGCCTCATCCCTGAGGTGAGTGGCTAGTACTCTGGGAGTACACGACTTGTTTACTCATCTCTTGATATTTACCTTGGGCCATAAGATTTTACAGTACAGATATATGACTTTACAGTACATGTACATGATTTTATAGTACAGTTAAATTATTTTACAGTACAGGTACCTGACATTACAATACATAATTATTACAGTACAGTTACGTGACTTTACAATACATAAATTCCTGCATTACCGAATATGTGATTTAATGACTATCATGTTTTATAAATTATCTTGCATTAGACAGTGTATTATATGTCACTCATCTTATGCCTCACTGAGATATATTCAGCGTGTATTTATGTTATACACGCAGGTGATTGGGATTAGTAGATAACAACTTTTTCATCATCATTATGGATAGAAGATAATCGACAGGTTTTTCGGTAATCATGACATCCATATTTTTTATATATGTTTAACAGTGGCATGTACTATATAAAACCAGTCTATTTTATTAAAGTTCCTTAACTAGGTCAGTGATAAATCTTTTATAAACGGTAAGTATGTTTACAATTTAATTATTATATGACTTGATTTGACATATCCTATATGAGGCTAGATCTGAATAATTTTAAATAGAATCATTTTTAGTAAAATGATTTGTCTTAATATGACTGCATTATTTATGTAAAAAGTTTTATTATCAGATCTAGAGTTAATATTTTACTTCTGATTTGATTAAAGTTAAGCGTGCTTTAGCTAAGGAAAATTCAAGATGGGTGACCACTGGGAAATTTCCAAAAAAATTTAAATTGCCCCGGTTTTTGATTAAATGACTGTTTTAAAAAGTAGTGACATTTTTGACTTGTGTCTGGTATACAGTCACGGGAAGGGTTTTACAAGATCAAAGGTCTATCTCGATAGCTCTTACAATAACTATGCATGAAGAATTATGAACAAAATAGATAAAGGAAAAAACTATAGCATTTAAACAAATTAATCAAAACATAATATCCTAAAAACAATAAACCCAACTAAAAGTATTTAGATCATGTTAGAGCCTAAAACATCTATAATAAAAATAATTAAAAACATGGTAGTTTATCAAGCAAGGAAAAAGAAAGATTCAAGAGTCCTCGACGTTCTCCTCCAAGCTATCGAATTGTGTTGCAAGTCCCGCACTCCTCAAGCCTCTCTCAATGGCTTTCATTGTGTGGAGACTCCTCTAGAACTTCGACTCTAGTGGTTCCCCAATAGCTGAAGACTAAGGGTTGTCATCTACGATCAAGCTCCCTTTGCTTTGTGGCCTAAGTCTTCTTTATATAGGCGAGAAAGCTAGCATTTTATAAACCCTAAAGTGCGCGAAGCCTTTTAAAAAAGATCTTGCTCTCACTCTTCATTCAATGAGTTTCGTATCTAATGATAGTCTACGTGTGCCAAATTTAGATTTATCTCCAACTCTACTACCTTGTCAGCTTCATATGAGAGATATACCATCTTTTTGCTCCAGCGCTCCTCCAGCTCCAACAGTTTCCTGCTCAAGCACCACTAATACCTTCCCATTAAAACATCCATATATATAACTAGTTTAGCACATGTAGTGTAACTCCCTAACTATATGCAAACTATATGCATACTCCTAAATGCACAAGCGAAGTAAAAATGGTATACAAAATAGATTATCTATACAGTTATCAGTTACCACATTGTTGTGGCCATTGATTGCATTCTGGTGGTGCAACATATTCGTTATGTTAATAGAAATCGTTACCTCTTTGATTAGTCCATGATAAGTTTGGCTGCTGATAAGGACTACATTGTAATGGCATGTCTGTTACCACGGCAAAATTGTCATGGTAAAAATATTTTGAGCTTCTTAATCACCCTATGAAAAATTTTGTTGTTGGCTCCAATTACGGTCCTCCATGTAACCATATGCATCAGGATTGTATGGGCAATTTCAAACGAATGATGCTTTCTACAACAAGTACAAGAAATTGCCCTTGCATGAACTTTTTGGGTTGCTATCGGTGGTTGCATAGATGCGATCAAGTGGGTCAATTCCACAAGTTATGTCGAGATTGATGTGGAGGCATCCTTGATAAATCCTTCATTCTTCTTCCTTGGGGAAGCTCTAGTGGGCTGGTATAGGTAGCATCGGTGGGTGTAAGATACTCTCAAATAGATAGACTTTTATTTCCCCACATGTTGATGTCTTTTCACTTTGTAGCGCACCTAAATTTTTTTGAATAAAAAAACAAAAAAGTCAATAAAAATAATAAGAAAAATGCAATAATAAAAATAACTAACACCAATTGTCAATCCCCGACAACGGTGCCAAAAACTTGTTGTGTGATTTAAGCGTTACGCAAACAGTGCAAGCATACACGTCGCAAGTACTAAAGTGATAGGTATCAAGTATCGTCTTCACGGAGATTGGTTTGGGTCACTTTTCTTAAGTTATTGCACTGTAAAAAGAAATAGGTTGATGGTGATAGAGAGTGATATTAAACAAGTAAAATAAACTAAGTCTAGAGCAATTTAAGTAAATGAAAGAGGAAATCAAGTTGAGAGAGTAGGTTGGGTTATTGAGTCTCGTGATGTAGCTGCCGGTCGAATTGTCATGGGAATTAATTTCCCTTCGAATGTTCGACAGAGTGGTCTTTAATGCCTTCGAATTATCCCTAACTGAAGAACTGATGATAGAACATGCCTAGGCAATAGATCCCTACGTTAACCTCGGGTAATCTTCATCGATTTAGTGTACTCCTTTTAGTTGCATGAAATTTGTCCCTTATCTCCAAGCTTCCATCAACTTGTCACTTTTCTGGAAACCGACTAAGGAATAATTAATTTCCATTAGCTCATGTGTGTTTGGAAACTCGTATCTAGTATCTTTTATCAGTTTCCATCAGCTTCGGCATGTTTGGAAATTTGAATCTAAGGTAAACCTACATAAACTCTCGTATGTTTGTTAGCTGTATCACATGTATAGTTAGTCTTATAGTTGTATATAGGCTGTTAAAGATAAGGTTGTAAGAAAAAGGTAGTTACATTGTTAAACCCTAATAGATTGTTAATTAGGGTTTTATCTCTGTATATATATCAGTCTTCTCTCTGAATAACAGGAGATGATATTGATATTTTCTTTACTTTTCTCTCTCGATTCATTGTATAACCTTACACGGTATCAGAGGTTCTCAATATGGTAGAAGGTTCTTCTACTCCGACTGGTGGTGGTGTCTCTAAGCCATTCACGAACAAACCATTTCCATCAGGTTGGATGATTCCAACTTTTTGCCATTGAAAGCTTGGCTTTGGCAGATCATGTTGATGGCACGATAAAGATTCCGCCCCAGTTTGTTCTTGATCAAAGAGGTGCCAAGATAGCTAATGCACAATATGTGATTTACAAGCAGCAAGACAATGCCTTGTGCTCGTGGTTTCTTTCTTCTATAAGCTCATCAATCTTGCCTTCTTTAGTAAATTGCAAGACTGCCTTCGAAATCTGGGAGAAAGTTCAACAGGTTTTCTTTGTTTACTCAACAACGAAGATCATGCATCTTCATTGCTCCTTGAAGAGTCTTCGAAAAAGAGATCAAAACATGAGGGAATATTTAGCCCAGATTCAGGCCATCTGCGACGTCTTGCTGCATGTGGAAATCCGTTGACTGAGACCATGCATATCTCAGCTATTCTTTTTGGTTTGCCACTAGAATATGAGCCGGTAGTGGCCGTGATTACCTCAAGTCAACAGCCTTACAAAATTGATGGCATGTGAAGCATTATTTTGGATACAGAAACTCGACAACAAAAGTTCTTGACATAAAATCTTTCGGTCAACTTAGCTCACGCTCCATCACTTGGGTCAGGAATGTATCAGACAGGAATACATCAAAGGAACCCTCACTCTCAATTCTTTCGTGCTTCGATGGTGGCTCAAGGTCCCGGCCAAGTAACTCATTCTGGTCAAACAGTTTTGGTCAGTTAGGACATTACAGTATGAATGGGGCATATGGTCAAACATCTGGTGTGTTTAATCAAGGCTATCAAGGCTTTCATCCTCAAGTACCAGTGTATAATTCTAATAGAGGAATGCCCTTTAGAGGACGAGGTGGACGTAGTTATGGAGGAAGGCCTCGCATTCAATGCCAAATTTTGGAAAAGATTGTCCATCTTGCCAATCGTTGCTACTTTCGCTTTGACCAGTCCATTTGATGGGGTAGTTGGTTCTATCAAAAATGTCAACCATTGCTTTGTTTCTGATGAAGTGAATGAAGAACAAGGAATGCTACAAGATGATTTTTTGCCCTCGGATGTCAATGGTGCAACTATTGCTGCTATGTCCGATGGTTTTGTTGTTTCAGGATACAATGACTCGTCTTGGTACCCAAATTCAGGCGCAACTACTCATATCACACCCGACGCAGGTATGATTGATAATTCATTGCCTTATCTAGGAACAGGTATAGTATTTGTTGCCAATGGCATGGCTATTCCTATATCTAAAGTTGGTGAGGCCTCGTTAAATTCTCAAACTAGACCCTTTAATCTTGAATAATCTATTGCATGTTTCCACTGTTAAGAGAAAATTTATTGTTTGTTTCAAAATTCACAAGGGATAACAATGTTTGTATTGAATTTATCCAATTTTTTTGTTGTTGTGAAGGACCTGGTAACTCAGCAGTCGATTCTTCAAGGCATGGAAAGTGAAGGTTTCTACAAGTTTTGTTCTAGTGGATTGTCAAGTGGTTCCCCTATTAATTCTTGTTCTTTTTTATGCTTCTTCTTAAAGATCCTTGTTCTATTGATGTTGTTGATTGTTTTCATTCTGTTTCTAGTCATGTAAATAGCTGTGACACAAAAGCTCAAGTTTGTAATGATTCTTCTTAATAGTGATTTGGTAATATTGAGTTTTAGCATAGGAGAGTTGGTCATCCCTCATATGATACTTTTCTTAAACTTCTCAAATCTTGTAATATTTCTTGTGAGAATAAAATTCCTTTCTTTTGCAATGCTTGTCAATTGGGGAAACACCATAAGCTTCAGTTTCAAAGGTCTTTGAACAAGTTTGAAAAACCTTTACAATTAGTACAAATGGACTTATGGGGTTCTGCACCCGTTTTGTAGAACAACTATAGTTATTATGTTAGCTTAGTCGATGCATATACTAGGTTCACCTGGATCTATTTCCTGGCAAGAAAATCTGATGTTGCTTCTATTGTTAAGAATTTTCATTGCTTAGCTGAAAGACAATTTAGTACTAAGCTTCAAGTTATACAAGCTGATTGTGGTACTGAATTTAAACCTTTAGAGTCTTATTTTGCTCATCATGGGGTTGAATTTTGACATTCATGCCCTCATACCTCTGAACAAAATGGTATGGTGGAACACAAACATCGCCATATAGTTGAACTTGGGCTAACCTTAATGTCTCAAGCGTCTGTTCTTTTCAAATACTGGACTAATGCATTCTAAACTATTGTATATCTTATTAACAGGTTGCCCACAAGAGTTTTGGAAGGAAAGTGACCATAAAAGTAGGTTTTCAAAAAATAGCCAGATTTTGGGTTCCTTCGAATATTTGGTTGTTAGTGTTTTCCCTTACTTAGACCTTACAATCAGCACAAACTTCAGTACATGTCTCAGTCATGCATATTTCTGGGTATAGTTCAAACCAACATGGGTACAAGTGTCTTATGTCACAGACTTACTCTTTCTTCTCGCCCGTGCGGCACTTAGACACGCTTGAGTGACTAAGTCAACCTAAACTTTTTGAAGATGCAAGCTAAGCGTAGTGGAAGAAAAATAAGGCAAGTATGCTTCAAGTAGGAAAGAAGAGAACTTAAGTATTGAATACTTGAAAAGAGAATTTTATAGGCTTGGAAAATACTTTACAAGATGTTAGTATTCTTAGCTTTCTTGGGCTACATTGGCAAATGGCCAAAACCACCTATTTATAGCCTTCCACCTCCTCAATAGACGGTGGAGATCAATCTAATCCTACGGTTAATATTTTGATTCTAGAGAAATCTATACAACCTTTAAATATCTTACATCTACTAGAACTTTCTACATAATCCTAGAATGGTCTAGTCTTGGAGAAATCTCCATAACCTTCTAGAACATTCCATAATCTTCTATCATATTCTAGGACCTTCTAAAATATTCTAGATCCTTCCTCAACATTCTAAAACCTTCCAGCATATTCCAGATGCTTTTAGAATGTTTTGAAACCTTCTTGAATCTTCTAGAGCTTTTTAGAATCTTCTAGTGCCTTCTATGGTTTTCTAGAACATTCCAAAGTGTTCTAGATTATTCTGTAGAGTTCCAGAACTTCCTTTAATGCCTTAGAATTTTCCACCAAAATCTTTATCCTTCCAAGACAAGTCTAAAATTTAGTTGATTTAATTTTTGGTCTGTGACATTCTCCCCCACCTAATATGGCGACATCATTGTCGCTTCTCCTCAATATGACCGAATCTTGTCTTCATAGTTCCATAAGGATAACTCATGCTCCTAAGTTGACTCAGTCTCAGGCAAACCTTTCCAACGTACCAAGTATTCTATGAAGCTTGGATGACTCCCTCGTCTCATAATTACTCGATGTACGATAATCTTATCTACAACATGGTCATGAGTAGTAGTGACCGCAGTAGAAGCCCTCTTTGATTCACCCCTACTTGGATCTTTTCCATCAGCATGATATGGTTTTAAGAAACTTACATGAAACACAGGATGAACCTCGAGGTGAGATGGTAAAGTGATGCGATAAGGGAGCTTTCCGATCCTTTTCTCTACAGGAAACGGTCCCTCGTACCTCTTAAATAGTCTTTTGTGTGATTTACCATAATTTCGGATTGCATGTGGAAGTAGCTTCACCATGACTGAATCTCCCTCCTCATACTCCACAAGTCTTCTTTTTGTATTGGCCTATTTCTTCATTCTTTTTGTTGCCTTTGCCAAGCATGCCTTTGCTAATTCAGACTTTTCTCGACATCCCTTGGCGAATAGAAATGCACCAGGACTCTTCCCTACATAAGAAGTTACCGTAGTGTGGGGAGCTAAGGGTTGTTGACATGTTGCTAACTCAAATGGACTAGCTCTCGTTGACTCGCTCCGCTGTAGGTTTTACAAAAATTGGGCAATATCAAGTAACTTTACCCAATCTTTTTGGTTGGCACTCACAAAATGCCTTAGGTAAATCTCCAATAGAGCATTCACCCGCTCAGTTTGCGGATGAAAGCTTATAGAAAAATTCAACTCAGAGCCCAAAATCTTGAATAGTTCGGTCTAAAATATCCCAATGAACCTTGTGTCTCTGTCACTCACGATCGATTTAGGAATACCCCAATACTTCACCACATGTTTGAAGAAGAGCCTTGATGCATCATCAACATTATACTTCTTTGGTACTGGGATGAACACTCCATACTTACTAAATCGATCGACCACTACTAGAATATTGCCAAGTCTGTCTACTGTTGGCAACCCCATAATGAAGTCCATTAAAACATTTACCAAGGTCTTTCAGGGATAGGTAAGGGCTTGAGTAGTCCATCATGACGATTTTGTTCCACCTTATCTTGTTGACAAACAAGACAAGTCTTCACGTATAACTCCACATCTTCACACATTTTTGGCCAATAGCATGCTTGCTCGATCAATGCTTGCGTGCGATGCGCCCCTTGATGTCCTGCCCATATGGAGTCATGACACTCTTTTATAATTTCTTTCCGTAGGCTACCCTATCGTGGTGCACAAAGTCTTCCCCCTTTGGTGCGAGTTAGGCCATCCTCTAGCCAAAATCTACGAGTTTTCCCTTGTTTAATTAGCTCCACTAAAATTTAGCTTGATGGTCCTCTTCCATACCTTTCTTAAACTTCTCCAAGATAGGAAAATTTAGTTGCGTAAGTCTAGCTAATTAGGCTTTGCGACTTAATGCATATGCCATCAAATTGGCTTTACCCGGCTTGTAGTCCATCTTGAAGTCGAACTCGGCCAAAAAGTCTTGCCACCTTGCTTGCTTTGGGGAGAGCTTTTTTTGATCTTGAAAGTAGCTAGTAGCCACATTATCAGTCTTCACTATGAACTTGGACCCCCAACAAGTAATGTCTCCAAGTTCACAAGCAATGTACAATAGCAGCCATCTCTTTCTCTTGAACAGTATATCGTCGCTCTGTGTCATTAAGCTTTGGACTTTCGTAAGCAATGAGATGTCCCTCCTGCATTAGAACACCTCCAATAGCAAAATCAGAAGCATGTGCACCTCAAATGTTTTGGTGTGATTAGAAAGGGCCAACACTAGTTCTTCTACCACAACTTGCTTCAAGGCTTCGAAAGCTTCTTGACACTTCTCGTTCCAATCTCACACTCAATTTTTCTTCAACAAGTCGGTTAAAGATGTGGCTATTTTTGAATAGCCTTGAATGAACCTTCGTAATAGTTCACCAATCCAAGGAATGACCGTAACTCAAAAACTCTTCTGGGTGGTTCCCATTCTTTAATGGCTCGTATCTTCACCTTATCCATGCACAACTTCCCTTGTCCAACAATGCGCCCCTAGAATGCTACCTCTTTTTGTGCAAAAGAGCACTTTTCTTTCTTTACATAAAGCTTGTTTTCCCTTAGAACTTGGAAAACTTGCTTTAAGTGATTGATGTGCTCCTCTAACGACTTACTATATACTACAATATCATCTATGTACACTACGAAAAAACGGTCCAAGAAAGGTTGGAACACTTTGTTCATAAGTGTACAAAAGGTAGCAGGTGCATTGGTTAGGCCAAAAGGCATAACCAGAAATTCGAAAGAGCCGTAATGCGGTCTTTGGAATGTCTTCATCAGCTATCCTTACTTGATAGTACCCTGACCTTAAGTCTAACTTGGAAAACCACCTTGTTTCTCCAAGTTGATCGAATAAGTCAGCAATAAGTGGGATCAGATACTTATTTTTCATAGTAATCTTGTTTAGTGCACGGTAGTCAACACACAGTCGAAGTGACCCATCATGCTTCTTTTGGAATAATGCTAGCGCACCAAAAAGAGCCTTTGATGGTCGAATGTACCAAGCATCAACAACTCATTTAGTTGTCTTCTTAATTCCTCAAGCTCGGGAGGTGCCATACGGTAAGGTACCACGGCAAGGGGTCTTGCACTAGGCTCAAGCTCAATAACGTGTTCCTTCTCCCTCTTAGGTGGAATATTTTTTGGCAACTCCTTAGGCATGATGTCTTGGTAATCTTCCAAGACCTTCTCAATCTCCCTCGGCACCTCAGTTTTTCTCTCATCGATTTCCTCTTTGACAGCCATCAAGAATGTAGGCTCACATTTCTTAAGCCCCTTGAAGAGTTGCATGGCCGATAGTGCAGGTACTTGGCTTCCTTTTCCTCGAGATAAAGGTACTATACACGAATGTCCTTCCTCTAATATACACATCGTGTTGGCGAAGAGCATCGGTATGGCCTTTACATTGTCTAAGAATTCCATTCCAAGTACTATTGAATAATCATCCATAGGAATACATAAAAGTTGATAAGCCCAGACCACTCACCTAGGTTTATTTTGACGTTGCGAGCAGTACCAAGGATGGGCTTTGTTTGAGAGTTCACTACCTTTAGCCATCCTTTTTTCTCCAACATAAGTGATACCCAAGCATCTTGTTTCTTCTTCCTTGATGAAGTTGTTCGTTGCTCCAGTGTCGTCTAAGGCGCGTATTAGTTGTCCTCTAATCTTCACTTGTACGAACAACAATCCCTTGTTTTTGGACTTAGGCACCTCAACATTGGCCTTGATGGAGATGAGAATATGGAGAGATCCTATACTCGTCTCTACTTGTTGTTGAGTAGCTTGCTCTCTTTCTTCAATTATAGCCGAGAGTTAGCTTCTTTTTGGACACTCTCGGGCCAAGTGTGGACCCTCACAAAAGAAACACTTTAAAGGTGGGTGCTTACCTCCTTTGTCGTCCCTTTTTTCCTTGAAAGATCCTTCCTTATGGGTTGACTTTAGGCTTCCCTCTTTGTGTGGTTTACTTCCTCCCCTACCATAGCCTTTGTTCCCCTTTGGCTTGGAGCTCTCACTTTTCTTGAATTCAGTGAGGGATTCGGCAATAGCAGTGGCAGAAGCGAGGCCTCGTACACCTCTTCTCTCGATCTTCAACTTAGCCCAATTTTGTAAGCCATCACAAAAAGCGTAAAAAGCCTCATTGTTGGGATAGTCAGAAATCTCTATGAGCACTTCAGAGAATTCTTTAACATACTCCTGGATGCTCTCTTTTTTGGGTAAGTCACCTCAGTTTTGCTCAAGCCTCTTTCTTTACATTCTCGGGATAGAATTGACATTTTAGCTCCTTCTTAAATTCCTCTCACGTGGAAATGGTGCAAATTCCCCTCTCGATCTCACCATGCCTACGACGCCAACATAGCATCGTAGTATCTTCTAAATAAAGTGAGGCATGATCGACCTTCCTAACATCCTCCATGACATTTGTAGCTCAAAAATATTGTTCCAAGCTCCATAAGAAGTTATCTACCTCCTTAGCGTTCCTAGCCCCCTTATACGCTTTTGGTTTAGGAACCTCTACCCTTGAAGGAGTTAAAATTGGGACAGATGAGGTAACTCCACCATCATGAGCTAGTGCCTTCTTAAGAAGCACTATCTCCTTCATGTTTCCCAATTCCCCATTTACCTCTTTAAGCTCATCCCTTAGAGCTTTGTTCTCTTCTTTAAGGACAAGGATTTCACTAGAAGGAGAATTTGAAGAAGCCTCACATTGTTGTGAACAATTACTAGTAGCCTTGTTCAGGGCTCCCAACATTTCCTCTCAAAGCTCATCGATCTTTCCATCAAGCTTCTCCAGATGGATTCCATCTCTCTGAACTTGTCCTCCCCATCGGCTACTGAAAGCTTTACCTTCATGAGTCTTGTGTCCACATCCCCCATTTCCTTCCCTCATTTGGAAGGTCCACGAGACTTCGACCTCCCTCTCCTTTGTTCCTCGCCAACAACACCATCGCAAGAGTGATCTCGTTGTTTGGCATACATGCTTGATGCTATTCTTCGATCCTTGGAACGTTCGCTCTAATACCAATTGTCACAGACTTACTCTTTCTTCTCGCCCGTGCGCCACTTAGACACGCTTTAGTGACTAAGTCAGCCTAAACTTCTTGAAGATGCAAGCTAAGCACAGTGGAAGAAGAATAAGGCAAGTATGCTTGAAGTAGGAAAGAAGAGAACTTAAGTATTGAATACTTGAAAAGAGAATTTTATTGACTTGGAAAATACTTTACAAGATGTTAGGATTCTTAGCTTTCTTGGGTTACATTGCCAAATGGCCAAAGCCACCTATTTATACCCTTCCACCTCCTCAATGGACAGTGGAGATCAATCTAATCCTACGGTTAATATTTTGATTCTAGAGAAATCTATGCAACCTATAAATATCTTACATCTCCTAGAACTTTCTACATAATCCTAGAATGGTCTAGTATTGGAGAAATCTCCATAACTTTCTAGAACATTCCATAATCTTCTATCGTATTCTAGGACCTTCTAGAATATTCTAGAGCCTTCCTCAACATTCTAAAACCTTCCAGCATATTCCATATGCTTTTAGAATGTTCCGGAACCTTTTTGAATCTTTTAGAGCTTTCTTGAATCTTCTAGTGCCTTCTATGGTTTTCTAGAACATTCCAAAGTGTTTAGATTATTCTGTAGAGTTCCAAAACTTCCTTTAATGCCCTAGAATTTTTTACCAATATCTTTATCCTTCCAAAACAAGTCTAAAATTTAGTTGATTTAATTTTTGGTCTGTGACACTTAGCAAAAAAGGAAGGGTTTATGTTTCAAGGCATGTCCAATTTAATGAAAGTGTTTTTCCATTTTCTAGGAGAGGTGCATTTTCAACAGAAGCAGTACCAAAAGAAGATCAAACTTCAATGTCTTTAAAAAATTTTGTCCTACATTGGCTGGTACAGCTATTCGATTGAGTCTAACTATTAGTAGTCCAGTGCAGATTGATGTGTCACAGCCCAGCAATCAAAGTGGTGAATTAGCTTTTGACCTTGCTTCTTCTTCATTTGGAGCATGTTCTTCTTCTGGTAATATGACAATTCAACCAGACTCTGCATCTTTTTCTGGTGTTAGAGCAGTTCAACCTTCAAATTCAGCAACAAGAACTGCTGGTCAACAAGGGTGTGTTAGTCCAACATCCCAATGTGGTGGAACGTATACTTCTGTTCAAAGGTGTAATGGACAAATATCCCAAGGTGGTAGAACTTCAAATTCTATTCGAGAAGAGTCTAATTCTTCTTCATCTTCATCTAGTATAGATAATCATAGAGGTAATCATCATATGATTACAAGATCTAAAGCCGGGATTTTAAACCAAAAGTGCTTTATACTGAGTTTACTTCTTTTGAACTACGAAATATTCACCAAGCTATGTCATCTGATGAGTGGAAAGAAGCTGTGGAAAAGGAAATAAATGCTCTAGTTGACAAAGGGACTTGGGATCTTGTGCACTTACCTGCTGATCAAGTCCCTATTGGTTGCAAATGGTTGTTTAAAGTTAAATGAAATCCTGATGGGGGCGTTGCTCGTTAAAAGGCAAGGTTGGTTGCTAAGGGGTACTCCCAACTTGCAGGTTTTGATTACAATGAAACCTACAGCCCAGTAGTCAAACCTATTACAGTTCGAATATTACTCAGCTTGGCTCTTAGCAAAGACTGGACGTTGAGGCAAATCGATGCAGACAATGCCTTTTTAAATTGGGATTTGGTTGAAGAAGTCTACATAGATCAGCCACCTAGTTTTGAACAAGTTGATTCTAATGGATTCCCATTGGTATGTCATTTGAAGAAATCTTTATATGGACTCAAACAGGCTCCTAGAGCATGGTTTAAGAAATTTAGAACATTTCTTGTTGACAATCTTGGGTTTACAGCATCTCTAGCTGATCTATCTCTTTACTTTAAAGAAAACAATGGAAGCAGGATTTACACAATGGTGTATGTAGATGATATCGTGGCCACTAATGATAACTCAAGAGAGGTTGATGTTATTATCAACAAGATCAATTTAGTTTTTTTCCTTGAAAGATTTAGGAACCTTGAATTTTTGGGGGGATAACAGTTCATCGTGTTGAAAATAGGTTAATTCTTAGTCAAAAGAAACATGTTATCGATCTTCTAGAGAAGACAAAAATGGTGGATGCTACTCTAGTAACGACACCAATGGTAACTACTCCTATGTTATCTTCTTCTGATGGGAGCCCATGTCTAGATTCAACCTGGTATCGATAGGTTGTGGAACTCTTCAGCACATATGTACAACTCGACCAGACATCCAGTTTGTTGTAAACAAAGTAAGCCATTTTATGCAAAATCCGTTGGACAAACATTGGCAGTCAGTTAAAAGAATAGTTAAGTACCTTAAAGGAACTATGGATCATGGCTTATATTTTAGTACTACACCAACGTTAACAAAGCTATCAGGATACTCTGATTCAGATTGGGGTGCAAATTTTGATGACAAAAGGTCAACTGCAGGACATTGTGTGTTTCTTGGGGAAAATTCGGTTGCATGGATCTCAAAAAAGTAAGGTGTTGTTTCTAAGTCTTCCACTGAAGCTGAGTTTCGAGGAATAGCCAATGCTATGTGCGAGACTATTTGGATCAAATCTTTATTAATTGAGCTTGGCATATCTCTCAGTTCTGCACCAGTCATATGGTTTGATAACACTAGTACAATTGCCCACTCAGCCAATCCAATGCATCATGCAAAACTCAAGCATGTTGAGCTTGACTTAAATTTTGTTAGGGAGAAAGTAATGGACGGTTCTTTTCACATAAACTATGTTCCAGCTATAGATCAAGTCGCGGGTGTTTTGACTAAACCCTTATCTACAGCATTCTTTGTTAAACTTCAACAACAACTCAAGGTTTTTTCTGCTGATGAGCTGCGTCTTCAAAACACGGACAACAAAACAGGAGGACATGAAGGATGTTAGACTTGTGTCGAAAGAAAGAAAGGAAGAAGATATGAAGTATGTTAGCTGTATCACATGTATAGTTAGTCTTACAGTTGTATATAGGCTGTTAAAGATAAGGTTGTTAGAAAAAGGTAGTTATATTGTTAAACCCTAACATATTGTTAATTAGGGTTTCATCTCTCTGTATGTGTGTGTGTGTGTATATATCAGTCTTCTCTCTAAATAACATGAGTTGATATTGAGGTTTTCTTTACTTTTCTCTCTTGGTTCGTTGTATAACCTTACAATGTTTGAAGTATTTTACCCAAATGAATCTCTAGAGAATATAAACTCCTAACAGCTCCCGTATGTTTAGAAATCTGTATTCAGTAGAGATATATTATCAAGCATTTATCCCTTAATTACTTGAACCGCATAAAGAACTTAATATTGGATCAACGTCGAAAATATATTAAAAGCCAAAACAGATCATTCGGTCACAAACATCATAAACTCAATAACCCAAGCCAATTAATTTAGTTCATGGATGGGTTGAAAGAAATCAACAAATAATTAAACCCAGACATCGGTTTAATCAAAAGATAAAAGGAGAAATAAAAATCTAGAGGAGTCGAACTCCTCTTTATCTGATCCTACTTCTTGAGTCGATCTCCCTCTCGCTCTGATCCTCCATGATGTTGTTGTTGAAGATGTGATGCGTTTATATAGAGGTGTGTTAGGATGATCAATCGATGACAAATGGCCAAGAGGGGGTGAATTGGAAATTAAAAATTTGAAGGGGAGCAAAAGAAAATTGGAAAAATTGAAGACACAAGAATTTATAGTGGTTCAAGCTTCTAACAAGCTCTACATCCACTACCTTAGCTCCCCACTAAGGATTTCAAACAATTCACTATTGAATTCTTCCCCTTTTATAGGCTAAGGAGGCAACCGTTACAATGGATCAAAGCTTTCTACCCAAAACTTGATCAAGGTTCACTCTTTTACAAGAAATGTTTTGCAAACATAGAAATATCCTCTCAAAGGTGATTTTGTTTGCCCAATTACAATTTCTCACAACCCCAAACTTGAAACTGAGGATTACAATAAAAATACACAAGTTTGGTTTACAAGGGTTTGACTCTAAAAGCTCAAAGTGGTTGGATTTTTCTTGAATGCTTGTGAGTTGATCAATGGATGTTCAGTGGTTGTTGTAGCCGCATTGGAGACTTGTATTTATACCCACTTATTGATTTCTATCCATTTGAGTGGTTGGAGTATTCAATATAGCCGTTGGAGAGCTTATTTCTCGCAATAAATGATGTCTGCCAACCTACCGTATCGGTACACGAAGAGCCATATCGTTACCTGTCAAGAGAAGAAATAGCCGTTGCGTAATAGCATATCGATACGTGTAAGGGCGTATAGAAACGGATCAAGAGTAAAAATAGGTAATTATCGATACGATATAGCATCGGTACGGATTTTGCTCACTAGAATCTGAGGAAAAAGTCTCATGAAAATTGCATCGGTACGCCTAGGGGGCGTATCGGTACGGGTTAACTAAAAATTAAATTTTGGTGATTCCAATAACTGACAAGGCAACAGTCATATTTTAAATGCAAAGATCTTTGAAGATCTCATTGACCCGTATCGATATGATGAATATCGTATCGATACGATTAAGCAAAAACTTAACCCAGATGAAAGTCGTATCGAAACAGGCCTAGCCGTATCAATACGCGTAACTTAAAATACAAGCCCAGATAAAGGCCGTATCGAAACGAGTATAGCTGTATCAAAACGGGGTGCATATTTAAAATTCCAGTAGTGAAAACCGTATCGAAACACCTAAGGGTGTATAGATACGATTGGGCGTATTTGTAGAATTTGGCTTGAAACACTTAGAAAAAGTTTGGGTTTAAGTTTTAGACTTAGAAAAAATTTCCTTGTCATTTTGTGAGACTTTTGAATACTTAAAATTTTATTTACTTTCGCAATTTGGTCCTCAAATAATTTGTTATTTCAAAATCAAATTTAAGTTTTACAAGGTGGAAATCTCTATTTGAATTTCGAATTAGAAGGGCTAATCTCTTTATCTTTATTTTGCAACAGCTCTTGATTTAAATCCGAGCTTTATCCCATGTGATAAGGATAAATGATAAGTCTTGAAAATCTATTTTTTATCTTTGACTTGTCCTAACAATTGGCTCGGCAATTCGTTCCTGCACAAAAAAGACCAAAACAACATCAATTTCTCCACGAAAATAGCAAAACACAAGGCCAAGCTCAATAAACAGAAGAACTACGAATTTATGCATGAATGACTACAAATGCAACTAAATGGGCTAAGTCTAAACAATAATCTAAGTACAAGGTTATAAAATATAATACTTTTTCACACATAACAACTTGTATTTCCAATTGAAGCATGCACGTCCAAGCTTGAGTGGTAATTATTCCCGTTTGAATTTCCAGCATGCATTGTCTTCAATAAACATGTCATATCATAAGCTCCCAATATCAAATTGATGTGTTTTAAAGTGCATTACAAAGCTAAGAGGTAGATGGTTAAGTTGAAAGAAGACTTCGTAACTCAGATATGCTCGGATCCCATTCAAAAAAGTCGAAACAAGTTGACTAATGTTTTGATCTTGCAATGAGGCAACTTCAAACATGTATCAAGTGGCTACCGACCATGCAACTTTCATGCTGCCATGTTTCACGCTTAGGCCATGTGAGGATGAATGAGAACTAGCTAGCTTTCATAATTGTATTGTCCAACGAAGCCTTGCAATGCAACCGTTCAAGCCTTGCACCAAACAAACCAACCTTCCCTGCATATGTCCAATGTTCCCAACATGTTGCATAAGTGACAAATTAATGTGGTGACATATTAAATGTAATAAAAACACCCCTCCAAGCTAATATGTTAACTTGATGGTGGAGGGTCTTCCTTCTTATCGACAAAGGTCTTCACAAACTCGTAGTTGCCACGAGCATCAACACTTGGGCTCTTCAAATATCTAAGCTTCTTATGAACATCTTGGATTAAGCTCGAGTGAGATCCTTGAGGCTTCATGAAGGCTGTCAATTTGACTCGGTCAAATGAATTCTTAAAAATCACCAAGAACCTCGCAAGGCTCGTAGCCTTGCTCGTATCATCAAAGCCGCCGAGACTCTACTTTCATTTTTAATAAGATTAATTGCATTTTAAATCTCCGATGTTTAAAAAGGTTTAAATAAATAATATATAACATTAGTGATATATAACTGTATATATCTACTAAGGACTCTACCATTCAAAATAAGATGAACTAAGTACGTTTCAAGGAAATGTTGATTTGGATTTTGATTAATAATCATCTAAGAATTAGTTCAGGAAAATATTGAATCATACGCCCATTGGCTAGCATCAGAAGTAATAAGCTCCAGCAGCTTCAAATGAAATACAAGGAAAACCAGGGGTCTCTAGATAAATGAGAACTACAAGCGCTTCATGGGAAGCAAAAGCACTGAATATCACCATTACAAATACACAAAGCTAGGGGTGTTCAAAAGTTCGGTTAACCGAATTAACCGACCGAACCGAAATTTTTTCGGTTAATTTTAGGTTCGGTCGGTTAACGGTTAATAATTTTTTTCAAACTTCGGTTATCGGTTAATTCGGTTCGAAATCGGTTAATTAACCGAATTACCCAAAATTTTTATATTTTAATATTATATATATTTATTTTTGGTCACTAAACTTTTAAAAATTATGAAATGGTCATTAAACTTTATCAAATTAGCACAAAATGATAATTAAATTTATTAAATTATTAAAAAATAATCATTAAAATTTTCAATATTTATCAATAATTTATAATGTGCAATAAATCAATGATCATTTTGTAATAATTCGATAAGTTTAATGGTTGTTTTATAACTTTTGAAAGTTCAGTGGCTAAAAAGATTATTTTAACATAGTTTAGTGACCATTTGTGTAGTTTACCCAAAATTTTATAAAAATTTCGGTTAATTCGGTCGGTTGAGCGAATTAACCGAACTTTTTTCGGTTCGGTTAAATATTTTCGAAAAAATTTCGGTTTGATTAACGGTTAATAAAAAAAAAATTGATTAATGAAATTTTAAAACTTCTGTTCGGTCGATTAACCGAACCGACCGTTTGAACACCCCTACACAAAGCAGTTATAAAAAGGCTTGGAATCATTCCCCCTTTTTACCGAGTTGTTTTTCTGGACTTTCTGTCATGAACTTTAAAACATTACTTCTGTTCTGTTGCTTTTAACACTTAAAAAAATTCCTCACTAACTAATCAAAAAGTGCCACATGGCATGTTTAACCAAAGAAATGCGGCTGAATTTAATTAAAAAAGGTAAATTGCATGTTGAGTCTCTCAAGTTTTATTTTTTGTTCAGTTTAGTCCCTAAAATTTTATATAATCTAAAAATAACCCATGTTTATTTCTATTTTTATAATCTAGTCTAACAACCTTTTATAATAATATTATTATTATTTTATTTTTATTTAATATATTAATACTATCCAATAAAATCATGACACGTTGCGTCATCTAAATGGTGGAAAGAGGGAAAAGTGAGGAAAATGTTTATAAGTATTGGGTATCGAACCAGTGCTTTGGCTATGAAAGGCCAAAGCCTAACACCAAATTAATATAATACATGTAACAATCCTTCTTTTCGTAAATCAATAGCTTACTGGTCTGCTTTTCTTGTAATTCATTAGCAAGGCTGCAGATCTTTCACCAAGCTACAAGGAAGTATATCCGTAAAACTTTCTCTAATTTTCTCCTCAATTGCTGTAAATTACAAGAAAGATTGAGATCTATACAACACAAGCAACAACAATGCTAATTGTACAACAAAGCAACAAGTTTTTTTTCTTCTTTTTAATAGTCTTAAGGTGATTACAAGGTAATGTTTGTTCATATTTTTTCTTAACTTTTTGATAAATACACACATCTTGTAGAGAAAACTGCTCGAACACGAATCTCCTAAGGTGAACATCATTCTTTTTACGCATCATTCTTTTACAGGTTATTTCTTAATACACTGTAATACCGACACATTGAGAGAAGCGTACCCTGCATATCAAATACATACTTGTATAATATTCCACACATGGTTATATCCAAAATAAGATGATGAACTAAATACATCTCAAGAAAAGGTTGATTTGGATTCTGACTAGTACTGATAAAGTGATTTCCACATCAGCTGTTTTTATCTCTTATTCCAGGATGGAAGTTGTTTCAAACTTGCACACAACCGTACTAATATTCCTATTTGGATTCTGCCTACTAACCAATCTACAATCTTTATTTATTTATATAATATATTTATGGCTTTAGTAATGTCTTACGTGGATTTTACTAAAAAGAAAGAAAAAACCAACTTGATTATTGTGGAATTGAATTCGAGTAATTCCAAGTTCCAAGTTCCAACTACCAACCCAGAGTAGGTCCCAGTTTTGATCGGGCTTCTTTCCAAGCCAGAGTATGCTCCTCACAATAATTTTAAGTAAATAGATTTAAAATTAAATAATTATAATAAATTACGCAAAACATTTTATAAATTGACATAATATAAGGATAAAATTTTAATATACGGGTTGTATAAAATCATGCTTAAAATAAATTTTTTATAAGTCTGCATATTTACACTATAAATCTTAAATTTTAAATTCATAGTCCTAAACCCTAAATTCTAAATCATATACCCTAAATTCTAAGTAGTAACCTTAAATTCTAAACCTTAAAATCTAAATTTCTAAATTTTAAACCCTAAACAAAACTCTTAACCCCTAAAACTAAAAAGCTTGTATAAACTAAAGTTTACGAAGTTTGTGTATCAATTTTTTTCCACAATATAAATACATAAGAAAAATAATTAAAATATTCTAGAACATAAATATGTGAATAATTAATATGAATAAATCATTAAAAATTTATATAAATTTATAATACTTAAAACATTTAAAAAATACCAATATTAATATAATAAATTAAGTGTGGTCAACAATCTCTAAAAAATAGTTAAAAGCTCTCGTTTGACATCGTTCCTTCCTTTAAATAGGAACGGTTAAAAAAACTCTAAGTGTGTGAAAATTTACATAATAGACTATTACCATGTGTAAATTTGTACATATTTTATAGTTAGAAATTTTGTTTCTTTTTTTTGAAAAAATATAGTTTGAAATCTTGTATTCCCCTTTATTGGAGATAATTTTTACTGATAATTATAGAGATACATGTTACATCGTTAGTATTAAAAAGTTCACTTATATATAAGAATCGATCATTTTCGCCGATTGTTTTTTTTATCTCAAATTAAACAAAAAAATTTAAAAGTTAAACTCAAATACATTTTGATAAGAGCAAGTATATTTGACCAGTTGGTCAAACTGCTTATCTTTGTTCCCTCAGATTCTTTTAGGTCATGGGTTTTAAACATACTAAGAGCATCATTTCTTTCTCCTAGAGTCCCTCTTTCTCTCCCTGTAGGTTAATATTATGATTAGAATTAAAATTAAAATTTGTCAAAAAAAAATATATTTAGATAGATTTTTGTCTTGAATTTTAAATTAAATTTGAGCTGTATATAATATAAATATAAATTAATTCAATTTCTCTCTAAATAAAAAATTGCAAATATTGAGATTCAAAGTACATTGTAATTCCTGTCGAAAAATCAACGTTGGAATCGGTTATTGAAAACGGCTAAACCAATGTCTTAAATAAAACTTTGGATTCAAAGATTAACTTTGAATTACTTAACATGGGGTGTAAAGGTCTTCGATAAGAACGATGATACATTTCGCACGATATAATTATGGTTTAATTCCGATGTATTAGGTTAACTATTCAAACAAGATTTGTCAAGTATATTTCGGGGAAACAACATTTATACGAGATTTGACTATCCCAACTGGATAAAATGGTACGTCTCTTAATAAAAATTAAAATTTTGGAGTTCATCATTAATTTATTTTCTCAACAATCAAAAAAGTACTCAACATATACCTTTTTTCCAGTTTAATACCCAACGTTTCATTTTGTAATTCAAATCAAATTTTTCTATCAACGGCCGTTAAAAAATTTTTCGTTATCCAATTATAACATGACACCTGACCTACTTTTTTATTTATTTAACTTATGAATTTCTTTAAAAACATGAACTTCTTAAAAACCCCAAAGTTTTAATTTTTTTCAATCAAATCCTCAAATTAGATCTCCATCATCATCTGGCATCCCTACACGTCGACAGTTTCCTGTTCACCACCCAAGCGTCGGGTACCTCACCGTTCACCATCCCTACCCTCTAGCCGTCGTTTAGAAACCCAATCAGTCTCTTTTTTTTCATTTTTTGGATGTTCGTCGACGAAACAATCAATAACTCATTCGCCGATTTTTGATGACGGGATGATAAGGCTTTCAGTCATGGGGGCTGACGAAGGCAAGGGTGGCAGGTGGTTGTGAATTGGTGGTGGGAGGGGAGGAATTTAGGGTTTGGGGGTTTTAGAGAAATTAAAGATTTTGTGTTTTTTATAAAATTAAAGATTTTTTAATTTTTTAAAAAATAAAATTAAAGAAAATACCAAAATATGTCATGTGTCAGATTTTTAGTGGATAACAAAATTTTTTTAACACTGTTATGAAAAAAACCTCATTTGAGTTACAGAATAAAACGTTAGGCACCAATATAGCCCGAAAAAAGGTCAAACACCAAACTGAAAAAAATATATAGGTTATACACCTTTTTGACTATTAATATTTTTAACAAATCTAAATTATAGGTGAGGGCAACGGTTATCCCCCAAATTTATCCTATAAATATATATACATTGTATTAATATTAATTAAGATATATATATATATATATATATATATATTTGGACTCCCAATTAAACTTTGCCCATCTTCTCAATTGTTAATTACATTTTAGTGTGTGAGTTTGATTCTTGTCTCCTTCCGGAGGTTGTCTCATAATGAACTTCTAGAGGTTGTCTTATAATGAACTTATACAATACCTAATCTGGGTTAATCGAACAATAAATTGAATATGGATAATTATAAAAGAAAGCAACTATACAAGATTTGGATGCAAGGAAGACATAATTTTGTGTAAGGGGTGCAAAATTACAAAATTTTAGGAAATATAAAATTAGATTTTCAATAAAAAAACACAAATAAAATATTTAAACTAAGCCCATTTAAAATTGTTTAGGGGTGCAACTGCCTCCAACAATCCCGAGTCCATCCCGTGATGATCAAGTGGTTAAAATAAATTCATTGTCTAAAATTTTATTAAAATTATACATTTTAAAGTTTTAATCGTTTTGTAAATCAAGTCCGATTTTATTCACTCCTATGAATAGGTCTATTGCCAATCATTAAGGGTTATGTTAAACAGGAGGAAATGAAGACGGTCCGTTCCTAATGCAAAATATGAATTGGAATGGGGAGCATAGGCCAATGTTACAATAATTGTTGGCTTTCACACTCTACATTATTGGCATAAATTGGCATATCAAACCACCCACCGTACCATCCCCATCCCCAAACGGAAGTAATTTTATGGCGTCCCTATCTCTATCTTCATGCTACCTGCAGAAGCTGTCATCCCTGACTTGGCAAATTGCAGGCTATTTAATCTTCTCTTCAATTCCTTCCTGCACAAAATTAGATCCCAAGAACCGAATTAGAAATGTGTTGATGAATCGGACCATATTACAATTCGAACACTCTTAAATATGTCGATTGGACCAACTCAATTCGAGAAGAGCAATGTGGATTAAAAAGCTTAATGCTTTACCCCATGAGTAATCTATCGAGGCTTGAAGTGGATAGTAGTCCTCTATTCTCTGCAGCTCTCCTTAAAAGGTACGGCATTACCATATCAACAGGTCCATAGGGTAAATATTTGCTAACTTGAAACCCTGCGTTTCTCAAACCAAACGACAGCGCGTCCGACATTCCATATAATTGTGCGAATTCAAGCTTTTGATTCCCCTTCTGAATCCCTAGATCCCGTGCTTTTGATGCTGCCAATTGCCCTGTTTCATCGTCATTTCCAGTTCGTCAGCAAAACCCATTGTTTCAAATCTCCCGAGGAATAGAATTTTTTTTTCAACTCAACACTGTACCTGACTCAAGATTATGAGTTGCGAGAACGAGTCCGCCATATCCATCAGCAATTCTCTCGAGCATAAACGAAGCACAATCATTGAAGCAAGCATGGGTGTCTCGGATGCCGTTGTGGACCGGCGAATCGATCCCTAACGAAGAAGCTAGCTTGGTTTCGCTGGACATATAAGCGCCTCTCACGAGCTTAAACCCCATCGGAATCCCGAGACTCTCGGCGGTTTTGGCCGCGTTCAACAGCCGCTCCCTGGCGTCTTTCAAGTAAGCTTGGACGGTGCCGTAGACGATGGGGTGGTGTTTGTTGTACATGATTGCCGAGGAATACGTGAAGTAATCGATGGCGGGTTGGATGGATGTGTCCTCCGCATCGATGATTAAAGGGAAATTGTGTTGTGCACATTTTTGGCACAGTTTTACAAGTCTCTGGTGTGCCAATTCATGATCCGATTCTTCTTGTGGGGCTAATGGGTGGGGTGCTTGGAGTGTGTGGTAGAGAGCACTTGAGTCGGTGAAAATTAGTAAAGTGTTGAGTTTCCATGGGAGGGTAAAGGAAGGGTCTTTGTATTGCCACCTCAACAAGTCACTAATTCTCCTTAGCAGCCCAAGGGGGCATATTGCTGTTATCTTTGCCACCACAGAGCTCACCTACACATAAGGGAAAACATGTAAGATAAGGAGCCATAAATGGCGGCAGTTGAAATTTGTGTTCCAAGTTCCAACACCGTCTCCAGCTGAAACAGCACATGGCTGACAGATTCAGCGGAAACAGTCACCTTTCCTTAAATGTTGGAAGCCTGCCTTAAAAAAATTAAAACTGTACCTTCGTTCACACAACACAAGTTGTTCATAGCTGCAGCTACCCAACCTATAAATAAGGTACAGCTGTCAAATCTCTCACCGTTCACTTACCCCGTCACACTCCAAACTGCACTTTACTTGTCTTTTTTGTCTTACTGTAATAAGATTGACTCATTGGATTTTTTTAGTACAATAAAATAAATAATATTAATACTTGTGTAAATCTTGGAGAGTGAATAGTTCTAAAACGTGATGAAATCCTTGACTTGAAATCCGACCTTTTTTTGTTTAGCAATAAATTCATTTTCTGATTTAGTGATATCTATAAATTTTTATTTAAAAAGCTTAAATTAGCAGTTAAACAGTATTTTTCCTCAGTAATACTATTATTAATTTCAATTATTTATATCAAAATGTAGAAAAGTTAATTTACTTGATTTTATTATATAAAATTAAATTTTGAGTACAAAGAATATCCAAATATTTTTAACTCCCGAAAGACTAAAGATATGGTTTTTATATGCAAAATGCACACAGGAGCCAGCTACCTGGACCCCAATATCAGAAGCACTTTTCACATTATACAATTAATACATGCTTGAAAATTACAATGACAACCTCACATCTCCAAATGTTACTACACTTCTACTATGGTTAAGGTCACGTGAGGACTGAGGATACACATAAAAAATAAAATGGAAAATTTATTCATTTTCTAACATAATTGATTCCAACAGAACAAAAATAGAGCCTCAGCCTGACCCTTGATTCATAATTTTCTTTTCTTTGGGTTTAAAAGAAGGTTACAAACACTAAAAATAATTGCTATATTCGAACTCTAAGCTCATTAAATATCATATTTAGAACAATTATATACTTGAAATGTTCTTTCTCTTGAATATTCTGGTACTTAATTTAGAATTTGTGATTAACGTGTTGGGAGTGAATTCTCCATTTGAATAGCTCAAAACTTTGTTATAAACTTGACCGTTAATTTCATGTTTCTGTAATTTTCTGGGAAATTTAATGACTCGTTTCATGATGTTCATCTTCTTTAACAGGAAAAAAATAGATGAATGAAATCTTAAAAGCAACTTACAGATGAAGGTGGAAGCGACTTGGCGAATTCAACACTCTGTAAAAAACCCTCCAAATTCCGATCACAGCCGGCGTTATCGCTCGTGTGTTCGACGGCATAAACGAGCATGCCTCGCAAACCAGCCTCCTCGATTTTCCTCAGGCACTCGGCGGCCTCCTCTGGGGTTTCGCCGGCGCAGAAATGTTCGAAGAACGTATGTTTTACGGTTTTCAATATGATATCACGTACCAAAGGTGTTTCGATAAGGCGGGAATTCATAACTCACATCCCGAAATCGACGAATGTCTCATTGGAAGACAACCCTAGGTTTACCGACGAACATAGAAGCTTCAACGTGGAAACCGAAGCGAAAAGCTTTTGGTGATCATCAAAGTCAAGAGGGGTTGTTGTTGTTGTTTTTGTTGTCGGTTGATGAAGGGTTGTTGTTGTAGTTGGGTGGAGTTTCTCGACGGCCGAAAGTTCAGGTTTGTCGTCGAAATTAAGGGGCGAAACGGCGGAGGCGGCGGCGGAGTTTAGAGGCCTTATCAAGGTGCGGAGGTTTTTGAGGAGCTTCGGTGATGAGATAACTCTTGATGCCATAGAAGGGGAAAACAGGACAGGAAGAGATTTTGGCTTTTGTCTAGTAAGAAAAAATGTTATTATGGCAAAAAATGTGTGGGATAGGAAGGGTATATATAGGCAAAAGGGGTTGTAAATCTGAATCATTTACACGTCGGAAACTTGGGAATTTTCGGTGCTGTAAAAAGAAAGCAAAAGGATTCTTTTGTCAAAATTGTTTTATTGATTTTTTATGATTTTAATTTTTATTATTTATAAAATTGAGAAAATATTTTAAAATCTTTAATAAATTAATTTAATATAGTTTATAAAAAACAAATATTTAAAATAATTAAGATAAAAAATAAAAATATCCACAAATAACAATAATATCAAGTTTAATAAAATGAAAAGAGTATTAAAATCGATTTTTTTAAGAATAACAAAAAAATTCTCTCATCATTTTTATGTACTAAGAATCCACAAACTGGCCAACTTGACAAGTTGACATGACATTTAGCAATTAGGCTGCCAAAACTTTTGGAGATTTCGATTGGATGAGAGCATTGACTTTGTCAACTATGCCGGTACTTAGAGTAATTTGCAAGAACTTAATTTGCATTACATTTCGGGCTACCACTAATTCGATCTGTAAAATTTTGTTCGATTTAAAATTTCAAGTTTAGCCATAAATTAAAATTTAAATCAAGTTATAAATAAGAGTTTCCATAAGTAAGTTCAAATCCAAAATAAAAGGAGCTCCGTACAAATTTAAAATACCGTATTTTAAAATAAAGTAATTTAGAGTTATAGACCAACTACAATAAGGTTCTATAGATACATAGCCCAACTACTAAAATCAAGGTATTGTACTCGAGTTGAATCGGTGTTGGAAAATCCTTGTCGATTTGCTTTTCCTAGCGAGTGACATGTCACGGAAATAATAAATCTGCACGTTGAGCTTACAAAGCTCAGTGATACATGTCTATTCTACTATATTTCATGGTGTTCATAAAAGTAAGCATGCAATATAAACAATGAGCGAGGCAGCATGAACAAACAATAAAATCAACAATCACCATCATGTGGTAAACAAATCTGTTTAGTCCGGGATCACCTAGAACATCAAGCTAGCCACTCGTGTACTCGGGATCACCTAGAGCATTGAGTACTAACTACAAGTATTCGGAATCACCTATAAAATTGAATATTGTGGCGTGCCATCCACCCGGGATCACAAAGGCATTAGGGAATGCATGTCACATACTTGAGATCACCTAGAATATTGAATTGTGAGTGCCACTCGGGATCACCTAGAACATTGACTGTAATGATAGACAGGTGTATTGTTGTACCATATGCGGGTATTCGGATCCCATTTGGGCATCCAAATTAAGAGCATCCAAAGTCATAGTTTAACCAAAGGCTTAATCTTACAATTTTATCATATTCTATTGTGTCCCCAAACAGGCCTTATAAAAATTCTTTACATTTGGGCAGCGACTTTAGTGGGTAACGGTATGGCCAGTGAGTACCGATACTCAACCCACGGGTGTTAGTACTCGACTACTCGTACCAATACCAAGTTTCATTACTAGAATCGTACTAGGTCGACCGTGCTGATACGCTCCCATCGTACCGATACCAAAATTGGTTACTAGAATTCCAAAGAAACACGTGTACCAGTACGGGTTGACCCGTATTGATACTGTTTAAAGGGAGTACCGATACTGGTTAAAGCCCGTACCGATACGCTACACTCAATTCATCCTTATTCTTCGAGTTTGACAAGGGGTACTGGTACGAGTCTCCCGCGAACCGGTACTGAAGCTTAGAAATTGGCTTTTATAATGTAACACCCCTTTCCCGTATCCGTATACCGGTACAAGTCGAAAATGTTATGACTTCTTTAATCGAAAATCAGAGTAATTTAAAATTTTTAGAAAAACTTCTCAATTGTCACCCATCCTCAAATTTCTCTAACCCAAGCACGCTTAACTTTATTTAAAACTGACATAAATTATTTATTCGAGTTCCAGTCATAAATCGATTATCTTAGCATGCAACTAATCACCTAAGGTTATTCTTAACCTTGAATCTTTCCAGAAATGCCAATTATCATGAAACCATAATGAACTTTAAAGGCCAATCACAACTCAAATAGGTTTAGCCAGTATACATGCCACTATAAAAAAATCAAACCTTAATTAGGATGTCATTACTGTGATTACCTGTTGAGCTTTCCAATATTGATGCAATGCTCTTCTCACCCTCATCTTGATTTACCTACGTGTGTACAATCAAACACACGCTAAGTACGAACTTAGTGAGGCAATAATAGTATTTAGTGCATATAACATAACTATAAATAATAACATGTAACCGTATTCATGCATTTTGAATCACTAGATATGTCTTACCATCATGTTGATAACGTATTAACATAATACGAACCAGATATAAATTTCTTACCGATATACTTGCCATAACATTGAGAGTTTATAAACTCTTTCACCTGAAACTCTTTAACCTGTTTATCAAATATTTACCGAATAATCATAGCCCAAATATAACCTATGAGGACCCTGGGTACACGAGTCAAATATCACCGAAGTGCTAACCTGCACGATTATAAGGTCGTGCTAACCATACATTAAGTGTCCATTATATACACTATAGTGCTATCTCGGATACCCGAATATGCGGTGTGCTGTTGGACTCTATGGCATGCCAACTATACCCTATCCCAGAATTAACTTATTTGGGCATAATTTCCATTTTTATTCCATCCATGGCAATGTATATCAATATAATTGAACATCGGGCAGTTTATACCCGAAATAACACTCATAGTATACCATCATATATAACTAGTGATCCATGCATTAATATTCAACTTTTGACATATTTAAAATATGTTAATCATATGATCATTGACATAAATATCATGCCAATATAAAAACAAGGTAGACTCATCGCAAGTCTTCCTTATGATGTATAAAACATCCATGTATCATGTTATGTATGCATTGCACTCACCTTGGCCACTTAACACAATGCCTCACTAGGTCCTAGTTCGGTCCTTTCTTTCATAGTACCTCAAACCTTCTTTGATTCAGACTTGAATTCTTTAATCACATGAATAAAATAAAATAATTGTTAAATTCAAATCTAACATTACCTTAAACATGCTGTCTAATATAATCATTCGAATATAAAATTTCTAAATATTTTTCCTTTCTTCCTTGTACTATTCAGAAACTCATTATGGTCCTTAGCGATCAATTTGAACTTCCAATAATTCTTCCAAGCTTGCTGTCAAACATTTAGATACAAAATGATTCAAATTCCATTTTCTGACAGCTTGTGCTACCTTCAAAGATTTACTGTATAAATTAATAAAATCTAGATAAATTATAAAAATTCTTCAAACTCCCGACACAGAGCTGTCCTGACAAAAATCTGCTCTGTAAATTTTCTGACCTTCATTCGATTTAAAATTCATATCTTTTAACTCAGAAATCGAAACCAGTTTCCGTTTATTGGAAACTAAACTAGACGAACAAATATTTACAAGGGTATAAAATTCATCATCTAACCATTTTTTAGAATTTATGGTGAATTTTGGAAGTCACTGCTAAAATTCAATCTTCTACATAGCTTTCCATAATAAACTTCTAATTTATACTAACTTCTTCTTATTTTTCTACTTGTCAATTTAGTCCCATAACTTGCTTCAAACCACCAATTCATCATCTTCTTCATCAAATAATTATTCAAAATAATTCCTTCAAATTTTCTTTCTTTGTCAAAATAGTCACTAAAATGCCAAGGTAAGGATTCAAACTTCTTAACTTTGCAATTTAGTCCTCAAATCAACATTACTACCTTAATTCTATTATTTTACTAAAAATCAGATTTAATCCCCATCCAAGAATTCATTTCCTATTTAGTCACTTGATTTTGAAAAACTGTCAAAATGATCACTAATTCGATTCAACTTCGGTTTAGCATTCTAACATCAATTTCGCATCTTCAACATCATTAATTACATAAGCACACTCCAATTTTCATAAAATTCATATTCGGTCCCTTAACTTTGAAGCTTGTCAAATTAGTCCCTACATATTTAACTTAGAGTTTTACTTCCAAACAACAAATCAAGCTTACTAGATCATTAATCCAACATCATAAACCCTAAGTTAGACTTAAATCCATAAACCCTAATATTCTCCATACAAACCAAAATATGTATGGTTCAAATCCTAACTCAATAACATGATTTTAACACCATATAAGCTTGATTTCAACTTAAATTCAACCATGGAATCATAAAATTTCAAAAGCCACAATTTTGTTCATAAACCCTAATTTCCTTCTCATGTAAAATTTTCATCAATCAAGCACGTATTTCATGAATTAATTACATCAAAATATAGAGCTTGAAGAGTAGAACAACTTTGCAGTTCAAAAGATTACCTGAAAATCAAGTTTCGGGGCTTGAATCGAGCTTGGAAAATTTTCTCCCTTCCCCCCCCCCCCCCAAAATTTGAAATGCTGGAAAGATAAAGAAGGCTTCATCTTTTGGCCTTTTAATTTTGGATTCCTCCAATTATGCCACTTGCATTATATAAACAAATTTTAAATTCATTCAAATATGGAGATTACAAAAGTGCCATTTTATCCAATGGTTGAGATTGATCTTATCATCAATCAAGGGCCAAAATTTAATCTTTAATTTTCTTCTTCAAAAAATACCCCTTGTAGCTTCAAATACTTCAAAATTGCCATCTCTGCCAAATGACCAATTTGCCCTCCAACTATTCTTTATTTACTAGCTTGTTTCAAAATTGCCATTCCATTATAATCTAACTAAATTAGTTTCTTCTCAACCGGACACTATTCCATAAATATCATTTTATGATTTTCCATGGCTTATGGAACAGCCTATGAAATTTCAATTCAATCTGATTTCCCGATATTCACAAAATACTTCTACTACAATATTACCTTTACCGAGCTATCAGATCTATTCCGAAAATTCTATATTTCCATAATGTTCCTCATATCATCATCGTTCATCCAATTACTTAGATTTAATCTTGAGTTATTAGTTTACCAACTTTGCCCTTGTGATTTTTTAAAAATTACGATCTTGCCATTTTCCATCCAACGGCTCATGTTTAGTATGGAAAATCAACTTAAATCCAAGGGTTCATATTCTTCCAACAAAATATCTTAGACATGTAAAATGACATAATCAACCTTGGCTTATCATCCTTCAAAATATCCTGGATATTCGATTCGATCTGATTATCCGAATATTTTTCTAAACTTTATCGCTTTATAACCATTAATACAAACTCCGTACGAAAAATCCGGGTAACACGAAAATGTCACTCTTGGGGGTAAACTATTCATTTATGGAATCAAAATACATAACTTTTGAAAGTTACACTTTGGTCCCTAAACTTTTTTAAAGTTTACACTTTAGCCACAAAACTTTCAAAATTTTCATTTTGGTCACTAGCCAAAAATTGGGATATTACAATTCCCCCTTAAGAAAATTCATCCTCGAATTTTCAATACATACTTAGTTCAAAAAAATGAGGAAATTGTTTTCTCATATCCTTTTCTCTTTCCCAAGTCACTTTTTGACTTCATAATTTCACTAAAGAACTTTAATAAGCGAGATCATCTTATTTCTTATTCCTTTGACTCCATGTGCCAATATCTTTACCGATTCTTCCTCATAAATCAAATTCAGTTGAATCTTTATTCCTTCTAGGGTAATGATATGTAAAGGATCTGATCGATACTTCTTGAGCATCGATACATGAAATATATTGTAAATCTTGTCCATTTTCAGAGGCAAGACTAGCTAATAAATCACCGAACCAACTATTTCCACAATCTTATATGGTCCAAAAGATCTCAGACTCAGCTTCCCTTTTGGTCCAAACCATAACACCTTCCTCCAAGGTAAAACTTTTATGAAATACTTTATTCTTAACTTCATATAAATATATTTTCTTTCAAGATCAATATATAATATCCATCATTCTAAAGCAATTCTAGATTGCTTCGAACCATTCTTACTTTATTTTGCACATCCTGAAATAAATCATATTCAATTACCTTTTAGTTCTCTTTCTAACTCATTATTATCGGGGATATAAATTACCCCTTAATAATATGAACATCCAACCTGTTATGGGACGCATTATTGAATAAGGCAGAATCCTTACTAGATTCATACAACACTGATACTAGTGCTACTATCAAATCTTATTCTACTTGTAATAATATAATCATAATTTAATCTTAGAGGAATATTACTGCTTCTTTGACTAACCTCACTGGAGCTTCCCAACATGATATATCGAGTCATATAAAACCTCAATCTAATGACCCTTGCAACTAGGTCTTTAGCTTCCTCAATCTAGTAAGAGACATTCTGTAGAGTGTAATCAATATAGATCCAATATTAGATTAAATCCAATCCTATCTTAGCCTCTCGATTAAGCATCAAGCCTGACAGCTCCTCTTGAGCAACCCATTTAAAACTTATAAACAATAGGAATACTCTCCTAGCTTACCTTTGATGTTCGATATCTATAGCATAAGTTAAATCATTTTCACTTTGGTAACAAATTCCAATAAAAACTCTGCATGCTCATGCATGCCAATTATCACAACACTCACATGATTGGTTTTGTGGTTTTCTTGAATCTTCAACATTAATTATAAATGTCAAAGAATTCTTAATTTTCCTTGTCCCGATCTCTTAACAGAACTATAAATTCAGCTTTATATCTTTGCCGGGAATCCTCACCACTTTTTAGAAGTAGTGAAATACATAATGATTCGCTATTCCTCTTTACTAACTGTAACCTATGTTTAGATATTTTCTCATTCTAAATCCTTTGCATTGCATTCAGCATAATTTACTGCTTCATAGAATTTTGAAATACATAGAGCAATCAATACTTCTTTGTACATGACCTCTAACCCTATATGAGCTGTCATAACATGTTCTCTTTCTGTTTGTAGGAAGTAGTTTTGAAGCAAATCAGTTCAGTTTATTAAACGTGCACTCATATCCATAATAATCCAATTGCCCAATTTAAGATGTAAGAACTCCGTTGCATCTCTAGAATAAACTTTGTTACAGAACACTCAAAGAAAGAACTTATAGCTAACACACTTTTGAGTATGTACCGTAACATTACTTTATCAAATACGGGTCTAATCCTTTCAGATTAGATACTACTTTATTTTTAGTTTCCTCTGATCATCAGTATATAGTTCCTTCAACATAACCTTTATATTATTAATCCATAAATTAACAATCATAGGATCTCCATCAACATCTCTATGAAAATCTAGTGTGTCAAAACTCTTAATTCTTTTACAATCGGTGCCTAAGCAGTCTGATTCATAATCAAATTTAATGTCTGGAAGAAAAGCTCTTAATCTAGAACATGCATATCATGTTACTTTGGAGCCTCTGCACCATGCTAAGCTGAGGGTAGAATACTATCATTAACCTTATCACTCTTGTGAATATCTTGTTGATCCACTCGCCTAAACACCTGACACGATTCTTTTACCCTCACACATTGGAATTTAACATTATTATTATAATGAAGTAAGCAATTGCATCCATTCCAACAAGTAAAATCATCAGTAATTCTGACATCCTAGTGGCATGTATACATTTTTGACCTTTATCGTACTTTGCTTAGCTCTAGAACCGGCTAAACCTATAGCTCTGATACCGAAAAATATAACACCCATTTCCCGTATCTGTATACTGGTACGAGTCAGAAATGTTACGACTTTTTTAATCGAAAATCAGGATAGTTTAAATTTTTAGAAAAACTTCTCAATGGTCACCCATCCTCAAATTTCTCTAGCCCAAGCACGCTTAACTTTATTTAAAATCAATATAAATTATTTATTCGAGTTCCAATCATAAATCGATTATCTTAGCATGCAACTCATCACCTAAGGTTATTCTTAACCTTGAATCTTTCCAGAAATGCCAATTATCTTGAAACCATAACGAACTTTAAAGGCCAATCACAACTCAAATAGGTTTAGCCAGTATACATGCCACTATTAAAAAAATCAAAACTTAATTAGGATGACATTACTGTGATTACCTGTTGAACTTTCCAATATTGATGCAATGCTCTTCTCACCCTCATCTTGATTTACCTACGTGTGTACAATCAAACTCAGGCTAAGTACGAACTTAGTGAGGCAATAATAGTATTTAGTGCAATATAACATAACTATAAATAATAACATGTAACCGTATTCATGCATTTTAAATCACTAGATATATCTTACCACCATGTTGATAATGTATTAACATAATATAAAACGAATATAAATTTCTTACCAATATATTTGCCATAACATTGAGAGTTTATAAACTCTTTCACCTTAAACTCTTTTACATGTTTATCAAATATTTACTGAATAACCATAGCCCAAATATAACCTATGAGGACCCTAGGTACACGAGTCAAATATGCATCGAAGTGCTAACTCGCACGTTTATAAGGCCGTGCTAGCCATACACTAAGTGTCATTTATATACACTATAGTGCTATCCCGGATACCCGAGTATGCAGCGTGCTGCTGGACTCTATGGCATGGCAACTATACCATGTCCCTCAATTGACTTATTTGGGCATAATTTCCGTATTTATTCCATCCATGGCAATGTATATCAATATAATTGAACATTGGGCAATTCATACCCGAAATAACATTCATAGTATACCATCATATATAACTAGTGATCCATGCATTAATATTCAACTTTTGACATATTTAAAATATGTCAATCATATGATCAATGGCATAAATATCATGCCAATTTATAAACAAGGTAGACTCATCGCAAGTCTTCCTTATGATGTATAAAACATCCTTGTATCATGTTATGTATGCATTTCACTCACCTTGGCCACTTAACACAATGCCTCACTAGGTCCTAGTTCGATCCTTTCTTTCATAGTACCTCAAACCTTCTTTGATTCGAACCTGACTTCATTAATCACATGAATAAAATAAAATATTTGTTAGATTCAAATCTAACATTACCTTAAACATGCTGTCTAATATAATCATTTGAATATAAAATTTCCAAATATTTTTCCTTTCTTCCTTGTACTGTTCAGAAACTCATTACGGTCCTTAGTGACCAATTTGAACTTCCAATAATTCTTCCGAGCTTGCTATCAAACATTTAGATACAAAATGTTTCAAATTCCATTTTCTGACAGCTTGCGTTACCTTCAAAGATTTACTTATACCGGGCATAATACACATTGGATCTTAATTTCCTTTATATTGGAGAAACTAGATTCGATAACGGTTCTAATGGTATATGCCACATAAATTAATAAAATCTACAAAAAATATGAAGATTCTTCAAACTGCCATCACAGAGCTGTCCTAACCAAAAACTGCTATGTAAATATTTTGACCTTCATTCGATTAAAAATTCATATCTTTTAACTCGAAACTCGAAATCAGTTTTCGTTTGTTGGAAACTAAACTAGACAAACAAATCTTTATAACCGTATAAAATTCATCAGCTAACCATTTTTGTAGAATTTATGGTAAATTTTCGAAGTAACTACTAAAATTCAATCTTCTACATAGCTTTCTATAATAAACTAAAAATTTATACCGACTTCTTCTTATTTTTATACTTTTCAATTTAGTTCCATCACTTGCTTCAAACCACCAATTCATCAGATTCTTCATCAAATAATTATTCAAAATAATTCCCTCAAAATTTCTTTCTTTGTCAAAATAGTCACTAAAATGTAAAGGTAAAGATTCAAACTTCTTAACTTTGCAATTTAGTCCTCAAATCAACATCACTACCTTAATTCTATTATTTTAACTAAAAATCAGATTTAATCGCCATCCAAGAATTCATTTCCTATTTAGTCTCTTTATTTTGACAAATTGTCAAAATGGTCACTAATTCGATTCAACTTCGGTTTAGCATTCTAACATCAATTTCACATCTCCAACATCTTTAATTACATAAGTACACTCCAATTTTCATAAAATTCAGATTCGGTCCCTTAACTTTGAAGCTTTTCGAATTAGTCCCTACATATGTAACTTAGAGTTTTGCTTCCAAACAACAAATCAAGCTTACTAGATCATTAATCCAACATCATAAACCCTAAGTTAGACTTAAATCCATAAACCCTAATATTCTCCATACAAACCAAAATATGTAGGGTTCAAATCCTAACTCAATAACATGATTTTAACTTCATATAAGCTTGTTTTCAACTTAAATTCAACCATGGAATCATAATATTTCAAAAGCCCCAATTTTGTTCATAAACCCTAATTTCCTTCTCATGTAAAATTTTCATCAATCAAGCATGTATTCCATGAATTAATTACATCAAAAGATAGGGCTTGAAGAGTAGAACAACTTTGCAGTTAGAAAGATTACTTGAAAATCGAGTTTCGAGGCTTGAATCGAGCTTGGAAAATTTTCTCCCTTTTCCCCCCAAATTTCGAAATGCTTGAAAGATGAAGAAGGCTTCATCTTTTGGCCTTTTAATTTTGGATTCCTCCAATTATGCCACTTGTATTATATAAATGAATTTTAAATTCATTCAAATAGGGAAATTACAAAAGTGCCATTTTATCCAATGGTTGAGATTGATCTTATCATCAATCAAGGGCCAAGATTTAATCTTTAATTTTCTTCTTCCAAAAATACCCCTTGTAAATTCAAATATTTCAAAATTGCCATCCCTGCCAAATGACCAATTTGCCCTCTAACTATTCTTTGTTTACTAGCTTGTTTCAAAATTGTCATTCCATTATAATCTAACTAAATTAGTTCCTTCTCAACCGGCCACTATTCCATAAATATAACTTTATGATTTTCCATGGCTTTTGGAACAACCTCTAAAATTTCAATTCAATCTGATTTCCCGATATTCATAAAATACTTCTACTATGGTTTTACCCTTACTGAGCTATCGGATCTATTCCGAAATTCTATATTTCCATAATGTTCCTCATATCATCATCCTTCATCCAATGACCTAGATTTAATCTTGAGTTAGTAGTTTACCAACTTTGCCCTTGTGATTTTCCAAAATTACGACTTTGCCATTTTTCATCCAACGGCTCATGTTTAGTGTGGAAAATCAACTTAAATCCAAGGGTTCATATTCTTCCAACACAAAGAAAATATCTTAGACATGTAAAATGACATAATCAACCTTGGCTTATCATCCTTCAAAATATCCTCGATATTCGATTCGATCTGATTATCCGAATATTTTTTTAAACTTTATCGCTTTATAGCCATTAATACAAACTCCGTACGAAAAATCCGGGTAACACGGAAATGTCACTCTTGGGGGTAAACTATTCATTTACGGAATCAAAATACTTAACTTTTGAAAATTACACTTTGGTCCCTGAACTTTTCCAAAGTTTACACTTTAGCCACAAAACTTTCAAAATTTTCATTTTGGTCACTAGCCAAAAATTGGGATATTACATATAAGCTACGTGATTCCACCCTAAAGCCCTAAATTCGATCCATAAGAGTAGTTACATGCTTCCTAAGGTCTATTAGAATTATTATTAGCATACTATGACAATTTAAACACTCTCTTAACAGCAAGAACAATAAATCTAAGATCAACCATGACTAACATGCTAAACACCCAACAAATCATCATGCGTATACATGAAAAGCAACACTACAGTAAATTTATTAATTTATGACGTGTAATGCCCCAGTTTTGGGCCTAGCAGTTTTAAGGCTAGTTAGTCGGTCTAGTGGATCGGGTTAGGGATTCGAGTCGGTTTGGTTTCGAGATCGGATATTTTTTGGTGTGATAAAAATATGGAAAAATATTCAAAAATCATTATTTAATATATATTGATTTTTGGTGGAATTGAGTTTGGAAAATGGGTCTTGGAATGAGACATTTTGTTAGTGACCAAAATGCAATTTTTGAAAATTGGATTTTAGGTGACTAAAATGAATAGGGTCAAATACTTAGAATCTTTAAGGAGAAAATTTACCAAGTTTTTGCTAGTGGTTTCTCTCTTCAATTAAATCATTTTAAACATGTGTTTTAAAGGTTAATTAATTGGGATTTAAAAATATCTAAAAGTTAGTTATCATTTCACAAAGATTTCATGTAACTTTTCTTCAACTTTTCTCTTCACCTATTGTTACCTCTCCAAAAGTACTGTTTTTAATGCCAATCTTACAATGCTTTTGCTTGTTTTTAGGTACATTTAGTTGCATTAGGATGTTAGAATCATGCATTTTCATAAGGAGTTTTGAGTTTTGTCTATGCCAATGTGAAGGGTTGTTTTGTTAGCAATTTTGCAGGTTTGGCATAGGATTTGGCACAAAAAAGCAACACAAGAAGGAGCGCTAGAGAGAATGCCGGGTGCTGTTGGCACAGATGGACCAGACAATGCCAAGCGCAGGTTGACAGAGAAGTGAACTTGATGCCACGCCAAGAAGCTGTTGGACCCCGAAAAAATAGGAAATGATCAGGCTCCGAAAAGATAGCAATTGGATCAATCTCTAAAAAAATAGAGGATAAGATGGTGCCAAGACTTGTTGGTAGATTCATGCCAAGCTTAGACGCCAAGGCAGCGTCGGCAGTATGACATCAGCCCTAGCCTGATCAGCTCTCATTTAAATTTGGATAAGATGATAAACCCTTATCCCTTGGGCAGTTGAAATTCAAAATTCAAATGAGGAGCTCATCCTATCCCTTCCCTCTATGCCTATTTAAACACCAACCAAGCTAGACTTTGGAAGAAGAAGATTGGATCGTGAGGAGTTGGTGTGCGATGATTGACAACTGGCTGCACCTAGGAAGGGTGGTCTGATTAGCTTGGCCGAGAAGCCTGGATCTTGAAGGGCTGCATCGATAGACCCCTTCTAGCCCATTCTCTCTTTCAAGCTATTTTACTTTGTTTTTAATGATGATGTATTGCGAAAATGTTTGTGGGTTGTTGGTTAAATCCCTCACCATGAACTAATTTAATAGTTGGTGGGGGATGTTTGCGTTGAACGCTATTTTTATGTTTTAGTTTTTAATAATAAATATGCCTTGGCAATGTTTTCACTATTCAACATACTTTAATATTTCCTAAATACTATGCCAAGCGAGAGCTGGCACTGTTGGCCTATTGCTCTTCAATATCTTAACAGACTTGGGGTGGCAACGATCAAGTTGTTGAATACTAAGGAGAGAAGCTTCGAGAGAAGTCTTTCAAGTAGATGAACTTACTTTGGGAGTGAAATCTACCCCTTAGGAGTATAGATTGGATCTTAATCAAATTGGTTTTTTTAAAAGCATGCACTATAGAGATATAGGGGTTTTTACATGATCAATTTAGGGCGATGACCATCGAGAAAGGCTTTGCTAATTTTGAATCTTCTCAGCAAACAATGCCAAGATAGGTTATTGTTAAAGGCTGGCACGACATGAATAGCGTGAAAACCAGGCATTCCCTGCCAACGCTCATCATTCATTAAAGCATCTTTCTTGCCAACGTCTTTACTTTACTTTTATTTCTTTTCTTTTTATTATTTTCCAAAATCAACTCTAAATCAAATCACATTTTTTTCTCAAGGCAAGTAACAATCAAAGCAATTGAATTCCAAGACAAATGGGCTCAATACTCAGCTTACCAGCTGTATTACTTGCGGATCGTGTATACTTGCACGCAAAAGATTCATCTTGGCACGTTTTTCATACTTTCCCAACACATATCTTTTTCCACTTTTGCCAGCATTAACCTAGAGAGTCTACACCTATCTTCAGCCAAACACTCTAGTTTTCATCAATTTCCAGAGGTGAGAGGCTTGATTTCTTAGATTATTGATTTGGAAATGAATTTCTATCTTTGTTTTACAAAATCTAATTGGAAACTTGTGTTTTTTTAGCTTTTTACAATCCAATTGAAGGAGAAATCACATAACAGGGGTAAGGTCCATGATCTCCTCTGTTAAATGGTTCTTTATTGATATTCCCAAGTGTTTTGATCCTTGATTTATGGTTTACAATCTGATTTTCATGTTTTTCTTTTGATTTAATGGATTTAATAGGATTTAATTGATGATATGGTGAGAGATTCGAATTAAATCTGATTTCTAGTATTATAGATTGTCTTTAAACATATTTTGGATATATAATAATGTTGTTAAGTCGTTTTTGATAATGGAATCCCGAAACTCTTGAATCTCTAGTTGTTTAGGTTGTTAGAATGATGTCTTTGGGATGTTGTGGTGGCTGTATGATTGCTGAAGGTGTTAGGTTGCTTTGATTATGTTTTTAGGAGATGTTTGATGGTAATTGAAGTTTTGAATTGATGGGTTGTGGCTGGGTTGTGTTTGGGAAGGATTGGATGATGTTTTTGGTTGTTGTGGTTGGGTAATTGTGAGGTGAATGTATGAGTCCATGAGGATCTGTTGTTGCAGTGTTGTAAATGCATTGAGATACATTAATCCTCTGTAGTTGTGTGATTAAAACAGGGGAGATTGTATCAGAAGTAAACAATGTGGCTTTGGAGGCTTCAGACGCTTGATTTTGCGTCGACAAATCAAGGTTTTGCGTATCGGTGAGTGAGAATGTGGATTCCAGCTTTGGAATGTTTTAAAGGTGGTTTTGGGAGTTTAGGTAGAGCTTGAAATGCTTACCTAAGCTCAGAAGTAAGTAAAGTGGTTTTACTCCCTCGGTCGTGCTAGTAGAAAATGGTTTTATGCGCTTGTTTTTATTTACATGTTACCTACTGTTTAAGCATGATTTAAAGTATTTGATATACTATTTTTGAGCATGAAATGCTAAAGGATGCACATGGTAAGTGATCCTTGTAAGTATATGGTTTATACTTGTGATTTAAAGCATGGTTGTTGCTTTGGAAAACTATTTGGTTAATGTTTGTTTAAAACAGTGAAGTAAATGGTAAATGGTTAATTATATTTGCAAGTGATGTGGCTTTAAAATTGTTATCGAATATAGTTGGCCGGCCATAGGATTGAGTGCACTATAATAAGTCACCTTGGATGTTGAGGGGTTTAGATCCGTGTACCGAAAATTCCATCCAAGTACCCTAAGGGTAGAGGGGTTAATCAATACCGTAAACTCCCGTTAGTGGATTAAGCGTCTAATCGATGAAAGAGGTTGGTGTCCCCGAGGGTTGTGTAGGTACCCGGTTGGTAATGTACCACGATTGATATTGTATCGCTATTCCGGTTGAGATGACTTGAAGTGCTGGTTGAACACTTGTTGAATCCGTGTATTCGATGAACTCTTTTGTTATTGGACTTGTTTAATGATCACTTGTAAGCCAATATAATTGTTAATGTATCATTGGAAGGTTTATGTTGTATAATATGATTTATACATATTTACTCTTTAAGCTTTGCATATGGTTGTTATGCATAGGGAAGGCTTAAATTGAGGTTAGCAATAGGATTTGCTGTTGGTTAATGATACATGTTGCATATGGTTTAATATGTTGGTTTTGAAAGTGTTTAAGTGCATGGTTTTAAAAGCATGATGTTTTATATGTTGGAAAATATGATTTGAATTGGGAATTTCAACGTGAAATTGGAAAATGGTTTTAAATGCATTGATGATGTGTTATATTTGAGCACTCCTCACTGAGCCTTGTGTGCTTACGCTCTTTTGTCCATCAATGTAGAGAATTGAAAGCTTGGAGGCAGCAAGGAGCAAGGGATCCTAGTAAGACTTGTTTACCAAAGTATGTTTGGATTAGACTATAAGTAATAAAGGCAATGGTGTAATCAATTTGGTTTTGGGAAATGTTTTGATGAACTCCATGTTTGAGCAAATTTATATGATTGCTTTTGTCTTGTAAACGGCCTCTATGGTTTGATTTTGGTTATGGTTTGTGGTTTGGTATATTGCTTGGATGGTTATCTAGGATGCATGCCTATAGATTTACATTTGATTCAAGATGCTATGGATAAATGTTGAAACGGTGATGCTATGCTGTGTTTGCCTCTGGGATATGTTGGATGTTTGTTCGGGGTATGTTAGTGTGATTTGGTTTGGTGAAAGGCATGTTTAGACTTGCAAATGAGACATTTTAGTGCTTGTGTATTGGTACATGTGACCCAGTATCGGTACAGCTGGGCTATTCCAGGCATTGCGTACCGGTACTTGGGATTGCGTATTGGTACGGTTGGCATTTTTGGGCTTAGGGTACTGGTACGAGCATAGGTGTATCGGTACGAAACTTGACTACTGGAAATCTACGTTTTTGGATTGAAGCCTGAGTACTGATTCTCCTATGGCCCGTATCGATATGAGCTGTCTACGTGGACCTGCGTACCGATACGGCTCACTGAGTATCGGTACGCATGGCAGTTAGTTAATGTCTTGAACAAAAGTTTTGTTTTCCTGCGTGTTAGTCCCTGAATGTTGTAAATGCAATTGAATGATCACGGTTGCTCAGTTTGAGTTAATTTTTGACATGTCAGCATGAAATGAACCTAATTAATGGTTGGTAATTTAAAATTGGGTAAAGTCCCTGTATTTTGCTGAAATTGTAATTTGGTCCCTAAATTGCAATTGAGTCCAGTTGGATGTCAATTCGACGCCCGATCGAGATGGGTTTTCACCTGCTGCCAGTATGAACATATAGGATAATAATTTCATCTAGATAAGATATAAAAAAATGGTCGCGGTTCGAGTTCTTCTTTACGGTTTACTTCGGTAAACCAATGTAGTTCGCTCGGCTTGGTCTTGCGACTAGGCCGGGTCGAGGGGGTTACATGACGAATTTTTTATTCGACACTACGTATAACGTCACAAAATATACTATAAATATGACGCTTTTTTGTTTTCGTCTCAATTAGTGAATAATGGTATATCTGTTTTGAAAATTTTAAAAAGCGACAATAATTTTCGTCACTATAAGTTTTGCGCCTAAAAATTAGATGGAAATATTTCAATGACGTTTAGACAAAATGATGACATTGTAAAATCGTCACTAATGAAATAAAATTATTAGTGCCGAGTTATTATTATGACGATTCAATGTTAATTGGTTACGTTACATATTCATCATCAATAATCTTTTATTTGTGATAATTTATTCGTCATATTTTAAAAGATAATATTTTATTTGTGTCGGAAAAAACTGATTTAATATGACGAAAACCACTATTTGTTACTAATTTACATAATCATTTTGAGAACCAATTGCACTAATTAGGAATTTTAAAGACTAAATCGTAAAAATTTAAGTTTAACAAAAATAAACAAAACCTAAAACTTTTAGAATTGTTACGAAATTAAGCATACATTTAATCATTATAATTTGACATCATCATGATAATGAAATTATTCGTTACTTCAAATTTTATTGTTTTAAGTTCAGTACTAATATAAGAACAAATATTTACAAACCATGGCTAAATAAAATTAACTAAGTGAGTAAAAGAGTATATGAAATTAACAAAGAAAGGGAAAGTAAAAATAATTAAATAAAGACAATTAACAAGTTAAATAAATAAATAAATAGATAATATTTATTAATTAAAATGAATATGTTTTATAAATAATTAAAATTAATATGTAAAAACTAGAAAGTAAGGAAACATGTAAATAAAGATTATACTATAATAAATTTTTTATTTGAGTTTGGTACGGTAACTATAGATAGCAATTACACAATATGGGACGGCTTTCACTCGACCATACATGATTTTTATACTTTTTTAACCGCATTCCTCAAAAACGAATTTATTTAAAATATTAATATTAAAATTCGACATCAAAAAAGGAAAAATTACATTATTATGGAATGAAATATTACATAAACTTTTATATATCATTATATTTACAAGATAAAATAATTAAAAATATAATCAATCACCCAAATTAATATATATATATAATTAATTCATGTCTTAATTTTTTATTGTCAACTGTGTCCCCAAATAGCCCTTATAACATGGCTCCAACACTGGTGATACTAAGCATATCGAACATCGCTCAGAGCTCTACTGCCGCTTTCCTACTCAATGCATCTGTCATAACATTAGCTTTTTCTAGATGATACTCTATCATCAAATCGTAATCCTTTAGAAGCTCCACACGTCACATTTGTCTTAAGTTCCAACTCTTTTTGGTAGAGAAGATGCTTAAGACTTTTGTGATCAGTGTAATAATACACTTTTCATCATAAAAAATAATGCCGCCAAATTTTCAAAGCAAACATCACAACTGCTAACTACAAATCATGCATAGGACATGGCTCGTGCGTTTTTAACCGTCGCAATGCATATACCAAAACTCTCAATTCCTGCATCAGCATACAACCAAGCCCTGAATGAGAGGCATCACTATACACCATGAAATCTTTCCTTGATTCTGGTTGAACTAAAACTAGGGCTTGCGTCAAAACTTCCTTCAACTTCTCGAAACTTCTTTGATGCACATCAGTCCAATCAAAAGGAACATTCTTTTGCAGCAACTTATTCAAAGGTTCCAAAATCTTAAAAAATCCCTCGACAAATCGTCTTTAATAGCCTGCTAACAAGGAAACTTTGAACTTCCATTATCGACTTCGGCTGTTTTCAATTAATAATAGCCTAAATCTTTTGTGGATTGAGCCATATACCTTCTGTTGAAACCACATACCCCAAAACATCACATCTTTAAGCCAAAACTTGCATTTAATCAACTTAGTGAATTATTTCTTTTCTTTCAAAGCCTGGAGCACTATTCTCAAATGTCAATCATAGTCCTTTTCGGTATGAGAGTACACAAGGATATAATCAATGAGAACCACCACAAATTGATCAACATATTCATGGAATACTCGGTTCATCATATCCATGAAAGCAGTAAGGGCAATAGTTATCCCAAATGACATGACTAAGAATTCATAATGACCATACCGCGTTGGAAACACAGTCTTAAGCACATTTTACTCCTTCACCTTCAATTGATAATACCCCGATCATAAATCGATCTTTGAAATACGGCCACTCTACGAAATTGGTCAAACAAATCATCAATACATGGCAAAGGGTATTTTCTTTATCTTTAACTTGTTATTTGCCGATAATCAATGCACATCCTTATTGAACCAACATTTTTCTTCACAAACAACACCAACACTCCTTAGGGCGACACATTCGGTCAAATGAAGCCACGATCTAACAACTCATGGATTTGGGTTTTTAACTCTTTCAATTCCTTTGGTGTCATGCAATAAGGTGCAATAGACACTAGAGACGTAACATGGTATGTTTCGATACCAAACTCTACTTCTCAATCCGGAGGCAAAACAAGTAACTCTTCTGGACACACTTTAGGAAATTCTCTACCTGTTTGGATGTCGTACACTCAAACATATTTGCTCCCTGGATTCATTACATAAGCTAAATAAGCTTCATGACACTTTCTCAACATCTTCTTAGTTTGAATAGCCGATACCACATTGGACATGCATCCCGTTGGCTCACCCACAACTTCCACCACATAATTATCAGTTAATTTCAATGAAATTTGCTTCTTTTCAAAATCCACCACTGCTCGATACTCGAACAACCAATCTACTCTGAGAATGACATCAAAGCCATGGAACGGTAGCTCCATTAGATCTACTAGAAACATAAGTCCTTGAATTTCCAAATGACATCTTCTAATAACCGATTCACCCAAGGAACTCGTAACAATAACCCTACATTCAAGATTTTTACCAGAATATCCAATATATGCATTGTTGGGTCAAGCATGTAAACCCAATGGTATAACGAAAAAATTATCCGGCGATTACCTCTAGAGATCCATGTATGAGGGACAAATCGAGGTGAATAAGGGTGAAGAATTACCTATTTAAAATCCGGACTTATGAATTTGGAGAAGATAGATATCCAACCACAATTGCACGATGTAGATTCCTAAGCCACAACGATAATGCTTCGACCTCTACTTTGTTCTCCTAGTTGAAAGAGGCATATAAACCTCTCTAAACTATTTAGAGGATTTTGCGAAAAAGCATTAATGACTGCTAGATCTCCTAATTCAACTCATATTAGGATTTTAATATATATATATATAATATAATCCTAATTCAACTTTAATTAGGATTTTAATATATATAGTCCAAATTTAACTTAATTAGGATTTTAATATACATAATCCCAATTCAACTTTAATTAGGATTTCAATATATATTAATATATAATACCAATTCAACTTTAATTAGGATTTCAATACATATATTGATTTAAATTGAATTATATTATATATTAAATGAGTTATAATTATAATAATTATTTTCTTTTAATATTTATCTAATAGTTATTTTTTATATCAAATATATTTTAATTTAACTAAATTCTTGTGCAAATATATGCTCATTTCAACCGTGTGTGAGACCTTGTAGGTTCTTGTAACGTTAGTAGTAAATATTAGAATATTTCTAACATTACAAACAATGAGTGACATCTAGCAATATGTCATTGTCACCTAAGTCACACGAAATCATGATTCGACTTAACCACTTCATGATTAACTCTTTTCATTTATTACATCATTTTGTCCTTTATATCTAGATTAGACATAAGTCATAGAACATTCACACTTGTATAGTCCATCTAATGTTCTTGATATATTGAGTAAACTATTATAAGCGAATAAAAATGATATCTCATATCAACTTATTCGAGCATGACCATATCTTTCTAGTCTCACTCAATCAAGTGGCCTATGATATTATTCCTATTATGTGGAAGGGGCAAGTCATATCTTGATCAATCATATCCCACTACATAGATTGTGACATATTCAATATAAGTCTTTATAGTGTAGTTAGTTACGGCACACGTTTGACTGTATCAAAATATGCAACTTAAGATGTTTAAATAATGATGATCTCAAGTATGAGGATTATACATGTTATCGTTATGAGCAATGTTGTGACTGTCACATAATAATCCAAGGAACATGCTCATAGCGGGTCAGTCTGGTATGTTGTTATTTAATAAATACTTATGTATTGATTTTCATATCTCCATGTCAATGACAACACTTTGCTATCAATCAACTACATATTAGTCTTGACATATTATTATTTTCCAAGCCCACAATAATACTTGACCAAGGAATCTTTAAGAATAAACATGTTAAACATGTTAGTCTTACACGGTTGGTAGCAACTTCAGCTTGAGTGGTTGTCCACCAGTGACAGGCATCACCATGAAGCAACAGAATGATGCAACCCAGTCTTTCCGTATCGTTGCAACCCATTTTTTATTAGATGGGTTTGATTTACAAAAAAATAATAATAAATGAAAGGAATAAATAATGAAAATGAAGATAAATAAATAGGCGAATAAAATAGGTGACTACAATAACATCATAAGCATCTAAATTCAACCGACTCCATATTGGTAAGACAACATTAAAACCAAACAAAACCAAAAGGGAATACAATCCTCAATAGAAATCCAATAGGGAAAACAACCCACATTGCCTTATTACACTTTTATGGAAAGAGTCCCAACATACTCAACAAACTTGGTTGTCTTAGAGATCGATCTTACTTGATAACGGACCCTATAAAGGTTCAATTCTCTTCAAAGATGGAAATATAGCATAAGCAAAATATGCCTAGTGAGCGTGCTTCAAAAATAACCCATTAATGCATTTTTAGAAAAGCCAAAACAATGACATTTTCCATGTGAAACATAATGCAGAATTTTTAGAGTTTTAATGTTCATTTGAAACCATTTCCATAAACATATAATAGCATTAACATATCATATACTTGTGTTATATTGGCATAATTAACATATAATAGGACACATGAAGAAAGATTGTACCAAATATCACGCATGGCGTGCAAAGAAAGGTATGAATCTTACTTTGGTCTATTCTGAGGTTAATTTAGCTTCGGTATCTAGAAACACTTGGTGGTTAGATTCTGGTGCTACTACTCACATAAGTGTTTCTATGCAGGGTTGCCTAAGCTACCGAAAGCCAAGTGATGGTTAAAGAAACCTCTTTGTGGGCGATGGGAAATCGGTGGAAGTGGAAGAAATTGGGCATTTTAGGTTGTTATTAGGAACTGGTTTTTATTTGGATTTGAAAGACACTTTTGTTGTTTCATCTTTTAGGCAGAATTTAGTTTCTGTTTCTTTGTTGGGCAAATTTGGTTATTATTGTTCATTTGGAAACAATCAATTTACTTTGTCTTTAAATTCAAGTATTGTTGGAACTGGTTATTTAAATGCTTATGACAACCTTTATATAAACGCTTAGGTCATATATCAAAATGTAGGATTGAGCGTCTTGTGTCTAATGGTATTTTAGAGTCCCTTAACTTCGCAGACTTTATTATTTGTGTTGATTGCACCAAGGGAAAGCAGACCAAAACTAAGAGATTAGGTGCCAGACGTTCTACAGACGTCTTAGAATTAATTCATACTGATATTTATGGGCCATTCCCTACGGCATCTTGGAATGGTCAACAATATTTCATAACATTCATAGATGATTACTCACGCTATGGGTACCTATATCATATTCATGAAAAATCTTAGTCTTTGGACGTGTTCAAATCCTACAAAACTGAAATTGAGAATCAACTCAACAAAAGAATTAAGAAAGTTCGATCTCATTGTGGTGGTGAGTACTATGGTAGATATGATGGCTTAGGTGAACAACGTTCAGGACCATTTGCAAAGTTCTTAGAGAAATGTGATATTGTCCCACATTTCACCATGCTAGGATCACCTAGTATGAATGGTGTTGCTAAGAGACGTAATAAGACTCTTAAGGATATGGTAAGAAGTATGATTGCTCATTCTACCTTACCTGAGTCACTCTGGGGAGAAGCATTAAAGACAGCAGCGTACATTCTGAATAGAGTACCCACTAAAGCAGCTAAAAAGACACCTTATGAGCTTTGGGTGGGTTACTCTAAAGTATTTTCACATTTAGGGATGTCCAGCTAAGGCAAGGCCTTATAGGCCACATGAAAAGAAATTGGACTCAAAAACAGTAAGCAGCTACTTTATTGATTATTCTGAGCGATCTAGGGGCTATAAATTTTATGATCCCATGATTAAGAATATTTTTGAGACGAGAACTGCAACATTTTTTTGAGAATGTTGAGCTTGGAGGGAGAAATAAGGTTAGAGATATTGTTTTTGAGGAGGAATTGAGTTTTTACTTAGTGTGTGAGTGTTTCACGCGAAGGTAAGAGATCGTAAGGAGTAAGGAGCTGCAAGAGAAGACACCATCTATTTTGGGAACGGTACACCACTATCAGTAAGACATCCTCGATGTCTCTTTTGATATTATTAGTTGGCATGTATCTTATGAATGTTTTGGGTTATTTGGATAAGAAAATGTTTTGAAATGGTTGTAATGTTATAAATGAATATGGATACTTATAGTGGATATTATTAATTAAGTATGTTTAAAATCGTATTTTATTAGCTAATTAAATGATTTTTAATTTAAGCAGTTTTTAGGCAGTTTATTTAATTATATATATTAGAATTGAACTGCCATGTTGCTGCCTGAATTTAGGCTCAGATTGAACTTAGAAATATTAGTTTTTAAATTTTACGCGATTAAATATTCTTTTAGAAAATGGTAAATTATCTATATTTGAAAGAAACAAAATTTTACCGGTTTTGAAATAAGAACTATTGTGCAAGTGTCATGTGACATCTCTATCTCGTATTTAGTGATGGATACAAGTAAGGGGTGTTATATTTAATGGTATCAGAGCTGCAGGTTTAGCCGATTCCCGGTTGAACTTAAAGTTGTTTTGCATTGAAAAGTGTGTACATGCCACTAGAATATCAATATACTGTATAATGTTTATTAAATTAATGGATGTCACTCCTTACTAATGTAGTTGTGTGGTTATAGATGTCTGAATCAGGGAGTTCAAGACAAGCTATGGAACGAGAAATGTCAGAAGGAGCCGGTAGTGGTAGTAATAAGATTAATAATAATCCCCCAGCTAAATCGGGACAAGGAGGAGCACAAGCACAGCAAGGGATTCCTGTGCAAGATTAGGGGACTTTTCTTCAGTCGTTGGAAATGATTCTGACACGATTCCAACCACAAGCTCCCCCTGCTCCCCGTATGACAATTGCCAAGAGTTAAAAAGTTTGGGAGCCCCTGAATTTAAAGGAGATTCAGATGAAGGTCCAGTGGCTGTTGATATATGGTTGAATGATTTAAAGATCATGCTTGACGGGTTTCGTTGTTCTGAGAAGGATAAATTAGATGGAGCTGTCCCATTACTGCGAGGTTAAGCTAGGTTTTGGTAGACTAATGCCACGAAGCACGTTTCGTCCGAGCAAGTGACCTGACAATTCTTTCTGGAGGATTTCAAAAATAAGTATATCGGAGACCAGTTTATCAGAGAAATGAAGCAGCAATTCCTCAGCTTGAAGCAAGGGAATCAGACTATTTATGAATATGAATGTGAATTTAATAAGTTGAGCCAGTTTGCTACAAAGTTGATCCCTATTGAGAAAGATTGATGTGATTGGTTTATTGAGGGATTGACTACGAAATTAAAAGAAATGTTGGTGCATTGAATTTATCAAACTTTCAGGAAGTTGTGAACCGAGCTAAGGCAATAGAATGAGTACAGCCTAAAAAGAGAGTTGAACCAAAATGGCAGTCAAACAAGAGATTGGGAACATCTTCATTTTCCTTTTCATCAAAGCGGGGCAAGGGTTTCAGTTCCCAATATCAGAATAGATCTGGATCAGCTACAAATTCTCATAAAGGATCAGGTGCTAGAAAAGGCAAACAATTCCATACAACTAATTCTGAGGCTGATTCAGTTCCCCAGCGATGTGATATTTGTGGTAGGCGTCACCCAGGCCAGTGTCGAATGATGACAGGAGCTTGTTTCAAATGTGGAGAAATGGGTCATTTTGTGAGAGACTATCCACTGATATATGGGGAGAAACCTGCTCAAACAGAAAGATCTGCAGTGATGCCACCGAGGGGCAGAGGAAGAAGTGGACCTAGAAGACCATATAAGTCAGCTTTACAAGCGGAAAGGCGCGTACCAGCTCGAGTTTATAATATGCGGACTAATGAGGACCGGGATGACTCAGAAATTATTGCAGCTACATTCTATCTTTTTGATAAGCCTGTATTAGTTTTGATTGATCCTGGTTCTACACACTCGTATGTTTGTACCAAGTTAGTTAGAGAGAGAGATATTCCATTAGAGTCTATCTCTAGTGATATAGTGGCAACAAATCCATTGGGTCAGAGTGCGAGAGTAAATAGAATATGTAGAAATTGTTCGATAAAGGTGCAAGGAACAGAGTTTCCGGCAAACCTAATGGAGTTACGTTTCGAAGAATTTGAAGTGATATTAGGCCTGGATTGGTTATCTTTTTATCATGCCATTGTGGATTGTCACTTAAAGCGATTAATCTTGGAAAATTCAAAAGGTGAGGAGATAATAGTAGTGGGAGAAAGGATGAATCCTTTATCTAATGTGATTTCAGCAATTTCTGCGAAGAAGCTGCTATTAGAAGATTGTCAAGCTTTTCTAGCTAATGTGGTGGATACCAGAACTGCTGAAATTAAATTGGAAGATATTCCTACAGTTTGGGAATATCCAGATGTATTTCCTGATGAATTAGCACGATTACCCCTTGATCGGGAAGTAGAATATAAGATAGAGGAGCTACTTGGTAAAGCACCCGTATCGATGGCCCCGTATAGAATGACGCCAGTTGAGCTTCGAGAGTTAAAGGCGCAATTACAAGAATTATTGGACCGGGTTTTATAAGGCCAAGTATATCACCTTGGGGCGCACCAGTGTTATTTGTGAAAAAGAAAGACGGGTTTATACGACTATGCATAGATTATTATCAGCTAAATAAGGTGATCGTGAAAAATAAGTATTCTCTTCTGAGGGTTGATGATCTTTTTGTTCAATTAAAGGGTGCAGCTGTGTTTTCCAAAATTAATCTTCAATCAAGATATCATTAGTTAAAAATTAAGGAAGAAGACATTCCAAAGACTACTTTCTGAACTCGGTATGGGCACTATGAGTTTGTAGTGATGTCATTCGGATTAACTAATGCCCCTGCAGCGTTCATGGATCTGATGAATCAAATATTTCAGCCATATTTGTATCAATTTGTGGTAGTATTTATTGATGATATTTTAGTATATTCAAAGACAAAGGAGGAACATGATGCTCATCTCTGTGTTATTCTTCAGATTCTTCGGAAAAGGAAATTATATGCCAAATTGTCAAAGTGTGAATTTTGGCTATCAGAAGTTACTTTTCTAAGTCATGTGGTTTCGGTAGAAGGAATAAGAGTAGATCCCATGAAAGTACAAGCCATAGTGGAATGGAAAGCTCCAAAGAATATTTTTGAGGTTCAAAGTTTCTTGGGACTGGCTGGTTATTATCGAAGATTTGTAAAGAATTTTTTGATAATTGCCTCTTCGCTAACTAAGCTATTAACAAAGGATGTGCCATTCATTTGGACGGATAAGTGTCAAGAAAGCTTTGAATCATTAAAGAGGATTTTAACTGAAGCACCGATGTTGGTGCAGCCAGAAGGTCCGATGTTGGACGGATAAGTGTATAGTGATGCTTTTCATAATGGCTTGGGATGTGTACTCATACAAGAAGGAAAGGTAGTAGCTTATGCTTCCAGACAGCTTAAGACGCATGAGAGGAATTATCCCACCCATGATTTAGAGTTGGCAGCGGTTGTTTTTGCTTTAAAGATATGGCGTCATTATCTATAGGAGAACGATGCTATATCTATACGTATCATAAAATTTTAAAGTACTTGTTAACTCAAAAGGAGTTAAATCTAAGGCAGAGAAGGTGGATTGAGCTCTTAAAAGATTATGATATGGTTATTGACTACCATCCAGGAAAAGCGAACGTGGTAGCTGATGCCCTCAGCAGAAAGACCTTTACTGCTATGAGAGCTATAAATGCGAGGCTAGCATTGAAAGAAAATGGTGTTTTGATTGCTGAATTAAGTTTAAGACTTGCTTTAGTAGATCGAATAAAAGAGCTTCAGAAAAGAGATATGGAATTTTTTTGAGGTTTAGACAAGTCGAGAATGGCTAGACCAAAGATTTTGAAGTTAAGTTTGATGGATGCTTATATTACCGAGGAAGAATTGCTATTCCTGAAGATGAATATTTGAAGAAAGAACTTCTCTTTGAAGCACATTATAGGCCTTTGACTATGCATCCGGGAGGAAACAAGATGTATCAAGATTTAAAGAGTCGATATTAGTGGCCAGGAATGAAAAGAGCTATAACTGAATTTGTTTCCAAATGTCTGACATGTCAGCAAGTAAAAGCATAGCATCAAGTGCCTTCTGGGTTATTGCAGCCATTTTCCATTCCTCAGTGGAAATGGGAACGAGTAACCATGGACTTTGTAACAGGGCTACCTTTGACTCCAAGCAAAAATGATTCTATTTGGGTGATTGTTGATAGATTGACTAAGTTAGCACATTTCATTCTTGTCCGAACTAATTTCTCTATGGATAAGTATGTTGAATTATATATTAAGAAGATAGTTCAGCTTCATGGAGTACCAGTCACAATTGTCTCTGATAAAGATCCAATGTTTACTTCTAGATTTTGGAAGTCTTTACATAAAGCTTTGGGTACTCGACTTAATTTTGGCACAGCTTTTCATCCTCAAACCGATGGACAATCTGAACTGACTATCCAGATTTTAGAAGATATGTTGAGAGCTATGTTGAGAGCTTGTGTGATTGAATTCAATGACTCCTTGGAATTGGTACGAGTTGAAAGATCGGGATGTATTGGGACATGATCTAATTAGAGAAGCCGAACTCAAAGTAAAGATCATACAAGATAATCTCAAGATAGCCGCCGATCGACAGAAAGTTTATGCAAATTTGAAAAGAAAAGAAATTGAATTCCAAGTAGGTGATAAAGTGTTTCTCAAAGTATCACCTTGGAAAAACATATTGCGATTTGGACGAAAAGGAAAGCTGAGTCCAAGATTTATTGGACTGTATGAGATTATAAAAAGAGTTGGTCCGGTGGTTTACCAACTTGCTCTACCCCAGGAAATGGATAAGATTCATAATGTGTTCCATGTATCGATGCTTAGAAAGTATCGATTAGATCGTTCCCACATCATTACTCCAGAGAAAGTCGAGATTCAACCAAATTTGACGTATGAAGAGGAACCGATAAAAAAATTTAGCACGTGAGGTCAAGGAACTGAGTAATAAGTCAATTCCAATGGTTAAAGTTCTTTGGTGAAATCACAAAGTGGAAGAAGCAACATGGGAAAAGAGATATGTAAAAACAATTTCCTCATCTATTCAAATCAGGTACGTTTTGAAAATTCGAGGATGAATTTTCTTAAGGGAGGAGAATTGTAATACCCAATTTTTTGGTTAGTGACTAGTTTGCAAAGAATCAAAAGTTGGTGGTATTAGTTCAATGACTAAAATGAAAAATGTTAAAATTTGGTGACCAATGTGGAAAGTTAAGAAAAGTTCAAGGACCAACATGGTAATTTTCCCAATAATTATTTTTATTTTATAGTTAAATAGTTCATATACGGGTGTGAATCGAATATAAAATTGTTGGTTCGATTCGATGTTTCTATTATTGGGAAATTATAGTTAAAGTTTAAATGTGATTCGGGTAATCGTATGAGCTCAGAATCTGATGAAATTTTGAAGGGAGTTGTAAGAAGACTTGAAGAGTATGACATTTCATTTTGGAAACGTTTTTAATGGATTTAGTTCCGATTGAAGACAATTTTTTGAAATAGTGCACAAATGGCATTTTTGTGAATACATAGATTCATTAATGGCATTTTAGTCATTTTGCCCTTACTTTTTAACTAAAGATGATTATGGAAAAGTGATAAGGTTAGGTGTCAACACCTAATTTGTCATAATTGAGGGGTAAAATGGTAATTTTACTATTGATGGAGATTTTTTTATTGGATTTAAAGGATTAAAATGCCATTTGTCATGTTAATTAAATGAAGAAAAAGCTAGAAATTTTCTCTCATCTTCTTCCTCAATTAGAAAACACCATAGCCAAGGTAAGAAGATTTTTGATTCAATTTTTAGCTTGATTCAATTGGTTTTTGGTTTAAGACATGCAATAGGGAATTAATCTCCATTGAATTCTCTTTCATTTGGTGTAATTTTGCATAGTTTCCATGCTTATATGTTGAGATTGGAGATTAGGGTTTATGAAGAACAAGTTGAGAATTCATGTTTTAAGGGTTGTTTAAGTTGGATTTGAGGTTGTAAGGTTGTTTTTATGCTTAGATTGATGAAAACAACACGATTCTTGTTTTAGGTATTATTTGGGAAAATTTAAAAATTAGGGGAAACTCTTGTAAAAATTTTATTTGAATGGGAAATGATGTGAGAAGCTTGAATATGATGTTAGAAGGTTAAATTTATGCTTGAATCAAGTTGGAAAAATTTTGGAGAGTGACCCTTGGTATTTGGCATATAGGGAAAAAATTAGGGAAAACTATGGAAAATTTTCCTAAGGTTAGAAATTCTCTAAGGATAATTTTGTAAGCTTTGGAATGTTAATTGGACTATGTGGAAGTTTGTAAAGTGTTGAGGACTAAGTTGTAAAGTTGGGAAAAATATGTAATTAAAGTGGAAAGTTGAATTGAAATTGAAGTTGTGTGGTAAAGGATTATTTTGAAAGATTTGGAAGTATAAGGGTTAACTTTTATGTTCGGAGATAGGTTTAGTAATAAAAGTATATGTAGGAAAATTATTATTATTATTATTATTATTCCTAATGTATATTAAAGTTAGAATGATACTAACATATACTTGAATTGTATATGTTGCTGAAATTATTGTAGATTATAATCATAATACAAACCGTGAGCTGAACAATTCTAAAGACAAGGAAAAGGTGCAAAAGTGAAGCTGTGTATAAGGGTAAAGCTTTCTAGTGAGGTAATAGGTGAGTGCATTTTTAATATTTTATTTGATATGTGAAAGACTTGCGATGAGTCTATCTCGAATGTCAATTCACAAATGATATCTTTTCAATGATTTTTGAAAAGAACTATGAATGGTTTTCAGGTATGAACTGCCCAATGCACTTTTTTATGATACTGTGAAATGTTAATATCTTTTAATATTTTAAATAAGTGAATGATATATGATAGTGAATGTTAAAGCCCATTGTTTGCATTATGAGATTTCTTGGTATAATTGGCATGCCAATGTGGTGGGAGTATAATGATACAGTGATGTTGTACAAATGTACAACCGCTATATAGTGATACAATGGCACTGTGTTCTACAACTATGACTTAGTGATACAATGATGTTGTATAAGTTTACAGCTGCTATAAAGTGATATAGTGTTTTATTTTGGCACAACAATATAGTTGATGCCACACATGTGCACACTCAATAGTGACTCGCATGCCATACATTCTCTTTTATCTTACATTGGGCTATGATTTAAATAACAGTGAGAAGTGCAAATGAAAGTGACATAAATTTTTAAACAAGTGGTTTAGTTTATTTAATTATATATATTAGAATTGAACTGCTATGTTGCTGCTTGAATTTAGGCTCAGATTGAACTTAGAAATATTAGTTTTTAAATTTTATGCGATTAAATATTCTTTTAGAAAATGGTAAATTATCTATATTTGAAAGAAACAAAATTTTACCGATTTTGAAATAAGAACTATTGTGCAAGTGTCATGTGACATATCTATCTCGTATTCAGTGATGGATACGAGTAAGGGGTGTTACATTTAATGGTATCAGAGCTGCAGGTTTAGCCGATTCTCGGTTGAACTTAAAGTTGTTTTGTGTTGAAAAGTGTGTACATGCCACTAGAATATAAATATTACTGATATGATGTTTGTTAAATCGATGGATGTCGCTCCTTACTAATGTAGTTGTGTGGTTATAGATGTCTGAATCAGGGAGTTCAAGACAAGCAATGGAACGAGAAATGTCAGAAGGAGCCGGTAGTGGTAGTAATGAGATTAATAATAATCCCCGGCTCAATCGGGACAAGGAGGAGCACAAGCACATCAAGGGATGCCTGTGCAAGATTAGGGGACTTTTCTTCAGTCGTTGGAAGCGATTCTGACACGTTTCCAACCACAAGCTCCCTCTTCTCCCCGTATGACAATTGCTAAGGAGTTAAAAAGTTTGGGAGCCCCTGAATTTAAAGGAGATTCAGATGAAGGTTCAGTGGCTGCTGATATATGGTTGAATGATTTAAAGATCATGCTTGACGAGTTTCGTTGTTCTGAGACGGATAAATTAGATGGAGCTATCTCATTACTACGAGGTCAAGCTAGGTTTTGGTGGACTAATGCCACGATGCACGTTCCATCCGAGCAAGTGACCTAACAATTCTTTTTGGAGGAATTCAAAAATAAGTATATCGGAGACCAGTTTATCAGAGAAATGAAGCAGCAATTCCTCAGCTTGAAGTAAGGGAATCAGACTATTTTTGAATATTAATGTGAATTTAATAAGTTGAGCCAGTTTGCTACCGAGTTGATCCCTATTGAGAAAGATCGATGTGATTGGTTTATTGAGGGATTGACTACGAAATTAAAAGAAATATTGGTGGCATTGAATTTATCAAACTTTTAGGAGGTTGTGAACCGAGCTAAGGCAATAGAATGAGCACAACAGGAAAAGACAGTTGAATCAAAATGGCAGTCAAACAAGAGATCGGGAACATCTTCATTTTCTTTTTCATCAAACTGGGGCAAGGGTTCTGGTTCCTGATATCAGAATAGATCTGGATCAGCTGCAAATTCTTATAAAGGATCAGGTGCTGGAAAAGGCAAACAATTCCAGACATCTAATTCTAAGGCTGATTCAGTTCCCCAACAATGTGATATTTGTGGCAGACGTCACCCAGGCCAGTGTCGAATGATGACAAGAACTTGTTTCAAATGTGAAGAAATGGGTCATTTTGTGAGAGACTGTCCCCTGATATCTGGGGAGAAACCTGCTCAAACAGAAAGATCTACAGTGATGCCTCCGAGGGGCAGAGAAAGAGGTGGACCTGGAAGACCATCTGAGTCGGCATCACAAGAGGAAAGGCGTGCATCAGCTCAAGTTTATAATATACAGACTAATGAGGTCCGGGATGACTCAAAAATTATTGCAGGTACATTCTATCTTTTTGATAATCCTATATTAGCTTTGATTGATCCTGGTTCTACGCACTCGTATGTTAGTACCAAGTTAGTTGGAGAGAGATATTCCATTAGAGTCTATCTCTAGTGATATAGTGGCAACAAATCCATTGGGTCAGAGTGCGAGAGTAAATAGAATATGTAGAAATTGTCCGATAAAGGTGTAAGGAACAAAGTTTTCGGCAAACCTAATGGAGTTACCTTTCGAAGAATTTGAAGTGATATTAGGCCTGGATTGGTTATCTTTTTACCATGCCATTGTGGATTGTCACTTAAAGCGATTAATCCTAGAAAATTTGAAAGGTGAGGAGATAATTGTAGTGGGAGAAAGGATGAATCCTTTATCTAATATGATTTTAGCAATTTCTGTGAAGAAGCTACTATTAGAAGATTGTCAAGCTTTTCTAGCTAATATGGTGGATACCAGAACTACTGAAATTAAATTGGAAGATATTCCTACAGTTTGGGAATATCCAGATGTATTTCCCGATGAATTAGCGGGATTACCCCCTGATCGGGAAGTAGAATATAAGATAGAGGTGCTACCTGGTAGAGCACCCATATCGATGGCCCCGTATAGAATGGCGCCAGCTGAGCTTCGAGAGTTAAAGGTGCAATTACAAGAATTATTGGATCGGGGTTTTATAAGGCCAAGCGTATCACCTTGGGGCACACCAGTTTTATTTGTGAAAAAGAAAGACGGGTCTCTGCGACTATGCATAGATTATCATCAGCTAAATAAGGTGACCGTGAAAATAAGTATCCTCTTACGATGGTTGATGATCTTTTTGATCAATTAAAGGGTGCATCTATGTTTTCCAAAATTAATCTTCGATCAGGATATCATCAGTTGAAAATTAAGGAAGAAGACATTCCAAAGACTACTTTCTGAACTCGGTATGGGCATTATGAGTATGTAGTAATGCCGTTCGGATTAACTAATGCCCCTGCAGAGTTCATGGATTTGATGAATCGAATATTTTAGCCATATTTGGATCAATTTGTGGTAGTAGTTATTGATGATATTTTAGTCTATTCAAAGGCAAAGGAGGAACATGATGCTCATCTCCGTGTTCTTCAGATTCTTTGGGAAAAGAAATTATATGCCAAATTGTCAAAGTGTGAATTTTGGCTATCGGAAGTTACTTTTCTTGGTCATGTGGTTTCGGCAGAAGGAATAAGAGTAGATCCCAAGAAAGTACAAGCCATAGTGGATTTGAAAGCTCCGAAGAATATTTCTGAGGTTCCAAGTTTCTTGGGACTGGCTGGTTATTATCGAAGATTTGTAAAGAATTTTTCGATAATTGCCTCTCCGCTAACTAAGCTATTAAGAAAGGATGTGTCATTCATTTGGACGGATAAGTGTCAAGAAAGCTTTGAAACATTAAAGAGGATTTTAACTGAAGCTCCGATGTTGGTACAGCCAGAATCAGGTAAAGATTTTGTAGTGTATAGTGATGTTTCTCATAATGGCTTGGGATGTGTACTCATACAAGAAGGAAAGGTAGTAGCTTATGCTTCTAGACAGCTTAAGACGCATGAGAGGAATTATCCCACCCATGATTTAGAGTTGGTAGTGGTTGTTTTTACTTTAAAGATATGGCGTCATTATCTATAGGAGAACGATGCTATATCTATATACGTATCATAAAAGTTTAAAGTACCTATTAACTCAAAAGGAGTTAAATCTAAGGCAGAGAAGGTGGATTGAGCTCTTAAAAGATTATGATGTGGTTATTGACTACCATCCAAGAAAACGAACGTGGTAGCTGATGCCCTCAATAGAATGACCTTTACTGCTCTGAGAGCTATAAATGCGAGGCTAGATTTGAAAGAAAATGGTGTTTTGATTGCTAAATTAAGTTTAAGACCTGCTTTAGTAGATCGAATAAAAGAGCTTTAGAAAAGAGATATGGAATTTTTTGAGGTTAAGACAAGTCGAGAATGGCGAGATAAAGATTTTGAAGTTAAGTCTGATGGATGCTTATATTACCGAGGAAGAATTACTATTCCTGAAGATGAAGATTTGAAGAAAGAACTTCTCTTTGAAGCACATTATAGTCCTTTGACTATGCATCCAGGAGGAAACAAGATGTATCAAGATTTAAAGAGTCGATATTGGTGGCCAGGAATGAAAAGAGCTATAACTGAATTTGTTTCCAAATGTCTGACATGTCAGCAAGTAAAAGCAGAGCATCAGGTGCCTTCTGGGTTATTGCAACCAATTTCCATTCCTCAGTGGAAATGGAAACGAGTAACCATGGACTTTGTAATAGGGCTACCTTTGACTCCAAGCAAAAAAGATTCTATTTGGGTGATTGTTGATAGATTGACTAAGTCAGCACATTTCATTCTTGTCCGAACTGATTTCTCTATGGATAAGTATGCTGAATTATATATTAAGGAGATAGTTCAGCTTCATGGAGTACCAGTCTCAATTGTCTCTGATAGAGACCAAAGGTTTACTTCCAGATTTTGGAAGTCTTTACATAAAGCCTTGCGTACTCGACTTAATTTTAGCACGACTTTTCATCCTCAAACTGATGGACAATCTGAACGGACTATCCAAATTTTAGAAGATATGTTGAGAGCTTTGTGTGATTGAATTCAAAGGATCATGGGAGAAATACTTGTTGTTGGCGGAATTTTCTTACAATAACAGCTATCAAGTAATTATCAAGATGGCACCTTATGAAGCCTTATATGGAAGAAGGTGCAGGACTCCTTTGAATTGGTACGAGTTGAAAGATCGGGACGTATTGGGACCTGATCTAATTAGAGAAGCCAAAGGCAAAGTAAAGATCATACAAGATAATCTCAAGATAGCCGTCGATCGACATAAAGCTTATGCAGATTTGAAAAGAAAAGAAATTGAATTCCAAGTAGGTGATAAAGTGTTTCTCAAAGTAGCACCTTGGAAAAAGATATTGCGATTTGGACGAAAAGGAAAGCTGAGTCCAAGATTTATTAGACCGTATGAGATTGTAAAAAGAGTTGGTCTGGTGGCTTACCAACTTGTTCTACCCCAGGAAATGGATAAGATTCATAATGGTTCCATGTATCGATGCTCAGAAAGTATCGATCAGATCGTTCCCACATCATTACTCCAGAGGAAGTCGAGATCAACCAGATTTGACGTATGAAGAGAAACTGATCAAAACTTTAGCACGTGAGGTCAAAGAACTGAGGAATAAGTCAATTCCAGTGGTTAAAGTTCTTTGGCGAAATCACAAAGTGGAAGAAGCAACATGGGAAAGAGAGAAAGATATGGAAAAGTGGTTTCCTCATCTACTCAAATCAGGTACATTTTGAAAATTTGAGGATGAATTTTCTTAAGGGGGGAGAATTGTAATACCCCAATTTTTGGTTAGTGACTATTTTGCAAAGAATCAAAAGTTGGTGGTTTTAGTTTAGTGACAAATGAAAAATGTTAAAGTTTGGTGACCAATATGAAAAGTTAAGAAAAGTTCAAGGACCTACATGGTAATTTTCCCAATAATTATTTTTATTTTATAGTTAAATAGTTCACATAAGGGTGTGAATCGAATATAAATTTGTTGGTTCGATTCGATGTTTCTATTATTGGGAAATTACAGTTAAAGTTTAAATGTGATTCAGGTAATCGTATGAGCTTGGAATGTGATGAAATTTTGAAGGGAATTGTAAGAAGACTTGAAGAGTATGACATTTCGTTTTGGAATCGTTTTTAATCGATTTAGATTTGATTGAAGATAGTATTTTGAAATAGTGCACAAATGGCATTTTTGTGAATACATTGATTCATTAATGGCATTTTAGTCATTTTGCCCTTACTTTTTAATTAAAAATGATTATGGAAAAGTGAAAAGGTTAGGTGTCAACACCTAATTGGTCATAATTGAGGGGTAAAATGGTAATTTTACTATTGATAGAGATTTTTATATTGGATTTAAAGGATTAAAATGCCATTTGTCATGTTAATTAAATGAAGAAGAAGCTAGAAATTTTCTCTCATCTTCTTCCTCAATTCAAAAACACCATAGCCAAGGTAAGAAGATTTTTGATTCAATTTTTAGCTTGATTTGATTGTTTTTTGGTTTAAGACATGAAATAGAGAATTAATCTCCATTGAATTCTCTTTCATTTGGTATAATTTTTGCATAGTTTCCATGCTTTTATGTTGAGATTGGAGATTAGGGTTTTCATGTTTTATGGGTTGTTTAAGTTGGATTTGAGGTTGTAAGGTTGTTTTTATGCTTATATTGATGAAAACAACATGATTCTTGTTTTAGGTATTATTTGGGAAAATTTAAAATTTAGGGGAAACTCTTGCAAAATTTTTATTTGAATGGGAAATGATGTGAGAAGCTTGAATATGATGTTAGAATGTTAAATTTATGCTTGAATCAAGTTGGAAAAAATTTGGAGAGTGACCCTTGGTATTTGACATATAGGGAAAAATTTATGGAAAATTATGGAAAATTTTCCTAAGGTTAGAAATGGTGTAAGGATAATTTTGTAAGCTTTGGAATGTTAATTGGACTAATGTGGAAGTTTGTAAAGTGTTGAGGACTAAATTTTAAAGTTGGGAAAATATGTGATTAAAGTGGAAAGTTGAATTGAAATTGAAGTTGTGTGGTAAAGGATTATTTTGAAAGATTTGGAAGTATAAGGGTTAACTTTTATGTTGGGAGATAGGTTTAGTAATGAAAGTATATGTAGGAGTATTATTATTATTATTATTCCTAATGTATATTAAAGATAGAATGATACTAACAAATACTTGAATTATATATGTTGGTGAAATTGTTGTAGATTATAATCGTAATACAAACCGGGAGCCGAGCAATTCTAAAGACCCTTGCAAAAGTGAAGTTGTGTATAAGGGTAAAGCTTTCTAGTGAGGCAACAGGTGAGTGCATTTTTACTATTTTATTAGATATGAGAAAGACTTGCGATGATTCTATCTCGAATGTCAATTCACAAATGATATCTTTTTAATGATTATTGAAAAGAACTATGAATGATTTTCGGGTATGAACTGCCCAATGCACTTTTATATGATACTGTGAAATGTTAATAACTTTTGATATTTTAAATAAGTGAATGATATATGATAGTGAATGTTAAAGCCCATTGTTTGCATTATGAGATTTCTTGGTATAATTGACATGCCAATGAGGTGGGAGTATAATGATACAATGATGTTGTACAAATGTACAACCGTTATATAGTGATACAGTGACGTTGTGTTCTACAGCTATGACCTAGTGATACAGTGATGTTGTATAAGTTTACAGCAGTTATAAAGTGATACAGTGTTTTATTTTGGCACAAAAATATAGTTGATGCCGCACATTTGCATACTCAATAGTGACTCGCATATCATACATTCTCATTTATCTTACATTGGGTTATGATTTAAATAACAGTGAAAAGTGCAAATGAAAGTGACATAAATTTTTAAACAGTGGTTTTTTATATGAACTGTCTTATTTATATAAACTATTATTTTCAATATTATTTATTGAATTATTAGTTGCCTCACTAAGTTTTTACTTAGCGTGTGAGTGTTTCACGCGTAGGTAAGAGATCGTAAGGAGTAAGGAGCTGCAAGAGAAGACACCATCTATTTTGGGAACGGTACACCACTATCAGTAAGACATCCTCGATGTCTCTTTTGATATTATTAGTTGGCATGTATCTTATGAATGTTTTGGGTTATTTTGATAAGAAAATGTTTTGAAATGGTTGTAATGTTATAAACGAATATGGATACTTATAGTGGATATTATTAATTAAGTATGTTTAAAATCGTATTTTATTAGCTAATTAAATGATTTTTAATTTAAGCAGTTTTTAGGTAGTTTATTTAATTATATATATTAGAATTGAACTGCCATGTTCTTGAATTTGCTTTCGATTGAATTTAGGCTCAGATTGAACTTAGAAATATTAGTTTTTAAATTTTTTTACGCGATTAAATATTCTTTTAGAAAATGGTAAATTATCTATATTTGATGCTGGCGATATATGGTTGAATGATTTAAAGATCATGCTTGACGAGTTTCGTTGTTCTGAGACGGATAAATTAGATGGAGCTATCTCATTACTACGAGGTCAAGGTATGTTTTGGTGGACTAATGCCACGATGCACGTTCCGTCCGAGCAAGTGACCTGACAATTCTTTCTGGAGGAATTCAAAAATAAGTATATCGGAGACCAGTTTATCAGAAAAATGAAGCAGCAATTCCTCAGCTTGAAGCAAGGGAATCAGACTATTTATGAATATGAATATGAATTTAATAAGTTGAGCCGGTTTGCTACAGAGTTAATCCCTACTGAGAAAGATCGATGTGATTGGTTTATTGAGGGATTGACTACGAAATTAAAAGAAATGTTGGTGGCATTGAATTTATCAAACTTCCAGGAAGTTGTGAACCAAGCTACGGCAATAGAACGAGTACAGCCTGAAAAGACAGTTGAACCAAAATGGCAATCAAACAAGAGATCGGGAACATCTTCATTTTCCTTTTCATCAAACCGGGAAAGGGTTCGATTCCCGATATCAAAACAGATCTGGATCACTGCAAATTCTCATAAAGGATCAAAGTCTTTGGAAAAGGCAAACAATTCTAGACATCTAATTTCGAGGCCGATTTGGTTCCCGGCAATGTGATATTTGTGGCGAGCGTCACCCAAGCCAGTGTCGAATGATGACAAGAACTTGTTTCAAATGTGGAGAAATGGGTTATTTTGTGAGAGACTATCTACTAATATCTGGGGAGAAACCTGCTCAAACAGAAAGATCTGCAGTGATGTCACCGAGGGGCAGAGAAAAAGGTGGACCTGGAAGACCATCTGAGTCGGCATCACAAGCGGAAAGGCGTGCATCAGCTCAAGTTTATAATATACAGACTAATGAGGTCCGGGATGACTCAAAAATTATTGCGGTACATTCTATCTTTTTGATAATCCTATATTAGCTTTGATTGATCCTGGTTCTACTTTTCGTATGTTAGTACCAAGTTAGTTGGAGAGATATTCCATTAGAGTCTATCTCTAGTGATATAGTGGCAACAAATCCATTGGGTCAGAGTGCGAGAGTAAATAGAATATGTAGAAATTGTC